>CM062814.1:713707605-714371660 GCA_031772625.1 Pinus tabuliformis | reverse complement strand
TCGCACCCCCCATGTGTAACAGGTGAGATGCATCGCACCGTCAGCATGGAGCAGTTTGTATGGTCCAGTTTTGACCAGTTCTGAGAAGTTTTTCAGGGAGAACTTTTGGGAAATGATGTAATCAGCCGACCTTGTTCCTTTACGGTATGAAACAACAATTTTAGGGGTTTAGAAGCCCTTGGTTTATCGACATATGTGATTGGGGTTGTAGTGCCCAAATATTTCTATAACAGTTGCCCCCTAAAGCATGAGGTTGTAAATCTTCTGATGTCGGGTGAAATGCTTTATAATGAGGATCCGAGGTTTTTCGAACTGGAAGGTGACCTGTAATAAGATACACTACAATACATTATCTTCATAATATTTTCATGATCTAGTTGAGGCGGGCATTCCCATGCTCAGCTTTATAAATTCATTTTCATGTACATAGGACAGACAACTGTCTGTGTGGCAGACTGATGATTCTGGTAGAGTCATCACCCCTTAATTTGGATGATTATCTGTGCAGCAATGATGTACATTCGATGTCTTTATTTTCCTGAATATATCGCAGCTCGGGTGGATGAAACTAGATCCAGGGTCTTCAAACTCGTTCAATCTTCGCCCGAAGTACAAGTCGATCCATGTGAAAAGATGTTCTAATGTCGAACATGGGAAGACATCGCCTGATTACCAGCCAATGATGCAAGATGTTAACAAGCATGAGAGGAATCACCGACAATGATAATGACCCTCAAGGTACTGCAGTACAATTCACGTGGTGTGAATACATGAGTTGATGTCGAACATTGATCTGATAATCACCCTATGAGTGACCTGAGTTGAAGATTTATTAAACAAAGAGGTATTACAGACCCATGTGCTAGTGTGTTTTCTGTGTTATTAAAACAATGGATCGATCTAATTGCCAATACACAGAAAATAAATGGAAAGACAGCAGAGAAATACAGTAAGCAACACAAAGACACAAACAGTTTTTAATAAGGAGTTCACCTTATTCTCCAGGGCTACGTCTCCGGTCCAGCTTTAGTGGTGGCCTTGTTTTATTGTGTCTTCTAGCAGAGAAATATACAGGGACTCAATATGAGTTCTCCTGAAGTAGATTTTGCTTGGCAGGGTGGTTCTTGGATTCCCTAAGTCACTCGGAGTACACAGACTCTTGTTCTTCCTACCATCTCTATGACCCTTGGTCTACAGTGGAAAGAGCCAACTATGGTGCTCAATCCAGACAGATTCCTCTATGGGAAGGCTTGATTTTTCAAGATCTTTGGTGCTCAATGCTGCCTGTGGTTAGCTCGACCCTCTGTCTCCTCTACTTGGCTTTACTGCTCTTTGTGCTCAGTCCTCCTCTCATGGTTCACTATTCACTGTCTCTCTTGGTCGCTTGGAATCTTCGCTCTCTCTCTCTCTAAATCTCTGTTCAACAATCTATGTTCATGGCTTTAGCCATTCGATCTCCATGTCTGTTCGGTTACTCTCCTGCCTAGGTTGATTCACCTACCGCCTATGTGCTTGGAGTTCCCTGTTCGGTATCAACATGAACGCTTGAGAAGTAGCCACGTGTCCCCATCGAAACTGTGCCAGCCTACTCGTCGATTCGTTTCTTTCTCCACCGTGGCAGTCAACAGATTCCAAATCCCCTTAAATCGTGGCTTAATTCCTTGTCGATTCCGCTTCTGTCTATCGGGTGCAATCTCAGCCGTCTGATCTGGGCTCCTCTAGATCCAATGTCATACGCACGTTGAGCGCGGTTGACTTTCTCGACTGATAACGCACGATCATGGTGATTTTTCTCTCACCTCCACTACCACGCATCAATCACTGAGTGGGATCACTCTGCTCTCCTCCAAAACCTCTTACCATTCAAGGGCGATCCGATCAATACCACCAGTTTCTAGGTTGTGGGTCCCACCTTCATACGATGGCGCTTTTTGTTTCTCTGCCCACAGTCCTTTGGCTCCCAATGTGACCGAGTGCTTAAGGCTCTACCATTTCAGCCTTGTTTGCCCAGCGATGTGTTGCGCATCGAAAAACAGCTCCTTTTCCCATTCTAGGGCTCCCAGGGGCTACATCGACCTCCCGCGTAGTCTCCATGGACCTCGGTTAGCGCGCTTTGACCGAGGTCCTCGTTGTTCCACACCGGCTTCCATGGCCACTGGTTCAGAGTGTTTTTGATTGCTGTTTTGGATTTCATTCAAGATTTTTTTGACCTGATTTAGTCATGGTTCTTTGACAGTTGTTTGTGGATCTGATTCAGATCACGACCTCCCTACTGAAAAGCTTTTGGAACACCAAAAGTTGGTTTCTTCAAGCATCGACTAAGTGAGGAAACTGTTGTCTCACTTGTCCAATCTCAATCCACTTCACACTGTTCGGTTTCGAACCTTTAAGCCCAATCCTAAGGTATTCCACCTGTCCACTGCGTGTAGTCCTTACCTTCCTATCCATCACTATATCTTACTGTAACTCATTAAGATATTCAGGTAGCAGGTCATCAACAGAAGGAAATTGACTCTGCTCTTCAGGGTCCTCAATCATTGAAGGTTCAAACAACCTCAAGCAATCTTCATTCACAACTGAGTAGATGTGCATGTAAGCTGGAAGATCAAGGCGAAAAGAATTTTCACCAATCATCTCAAGTATCCTGAAGGGTCCATACCTGATAGGTTTCAGCTTTTTACCTTCACCTTGCATCCTCTCCTTGCTGATATACAGCCAGACTTGGTCTCCAACTTGAAAACTATGCTCCATCCGATGCTTATCATCCCTAGCCTTGTACTTGGCCTGGCTCTTTTCCAGTTATTCCTGTACTGCCTGGTGGATCTCCTGGATCTGTTCAATGAACCTAGTTGCCCTGTCCACATCACTGTGTCCATCAACCATGGTATCTTTACCAAAGACAAAATCCAAGGGAGACTTTCATATGAAACCAAAGCAGGTCTCGAAAGGATATCTCTGGGTAGAAGAGTGTTTGGCTCTATTGTAATCATGTTGCACATAACACAAGTGTTCATCCCAAAGCTTAGGGTGTTTGCTGCAATATCCTCTCAGTAACTGGATCACTGTCCTGTTAACTACTTCTGTTTGGCCATCTGTTTGTGGATGAAAAGCTGTTCTTTTATTTAATTTGGTGTCCATTAGTTCCCACAGAATTGACCAAAACTTTCCCACAAATAGGGTGTCTCAATCAGATATAATAGAAGTGGGTAATCCAAAATGAACCCATCCATGTTCAAATAATAATTTTGTAGTTTGTTCAGCTGTAATCTGTTTACTACAGGGCATCAAAATACACATTTTGCTGAACCTATCCACAACAACATATAGATAATCATGACCTTTCCTAGGTTTAGGCAGTCCTCCAACAAAATCCATCGAAATGCTTTCCCAAGGGTGAGAAGGAATTGGCAATGGAGTGTACAAGCCTAGTTTTCTATTGTTGGGCTTGATTTTAGCACACATAGCACACCCCTTTACATATCAAGAAACTATCTCACTCATTCTTGGCCAATAGCAGAACCTTTGCAGCTATGCAACTTTCGTACTTACCCCAAAGTGACCTGATATCAGAGAAGTGTGTGCTTCCCTAATTATATTTGCTCTCTCAGTTTGTGGAATGCAGAGTTTCCCACAATGATATAAGAGTCGGTCCTTCACATGATAGTCCAATTCTTCTACTCTTTTTCCTTGACTCAAAGTTGCATATACATGTTTAAAGTCCATATCCTGAGCACACTTTTCTATGTAGCTTTCATGCAGCATAGAATTATGCTTAAGTATGGTGGATGCATTTATAATGGGTCTAGATAACATGTTTGCAACCTTGTTATGTATGCCCTTTTTATATCTAATGACTAAATGAAATTGTTGTAGAAAACCCATCCATCTGTAATGTCTTGATTGTTGCAACTTAGTTTGGGAGTCTAGGTATTGAAGTGGCTGATGATTAGTATGTATTACTGTTTCTTTGCCCATTAAGTAATGTTTCCTCTTTTTCACACTCTGAACTAATGCATACAATTCCTTATCATATGTAGGATAGTTGACTACTGTAGGATTAAAAGTCTCAGAATGATAACATATGGGTTTACCGTGCTGTGTCAACACTACTCCCATGGCATAGTCACTGGCATCAGTTTGGATCTCAAATGGTCTTTGTAGATCTCGCGGTACTAGTACAGGTGTTGTACTAATTTTTTCTTTCAAGGTGTCGAAGGCTTTCTACTATTTGCCTCCCCACTGAAACACTTTGTTCAATCCTATCAAAGCATGTAAGGGAGCTGCAATTGAGGAAAATTTTGAAATGAACTTCCTCCAATACTATGCTGATCCTAAAAAGCTTCTCACTTCTGTAGCAGACTTGGCTTTAGGCCAGTTTACAATGACTACCACTTTAGAGGGATCTATTTTCAATTCACCTCCCCCTACTATATGACCCAAATAATTTAGAGAGGTTTTTCCAAATTCAAATTTGGAGAGTTTAACATAAAGTTTTTCTCCTTTCAAAACATCTAATGTCTACTTAACATGCTTTAAATGTTCTTCCCACGTTTTACTGAAAATCAGAATGTCATCCAAATACACAATAACAAAATCATCAAGAAAAGGTTTGAGTACATCATTCATTAATCTCATGAAAGTAGCAGGGGCATTGGTCAAGCCAAAAGGCATAACTAGCCATTCATACAATCCCTGCTTTGTTTTGAAAGCAGTCTTCCATGCATCTTGCTCTGCAACTCGGACCTGATGGTATCCACTGTGCAAATCTAGCTTGGTGAAATAAACAACTTCCTTCAATTGATCTAAAAGATCATCTATGTGAGGAAGGGGATAACGATTCTTGATCATTATTTTATTCAGTGCTCGATAATCAATGCACATTCTCCACGAGCCATCTTTCTTCCTCACCAAAACGATTGGTGACCCACATGGTGATGTGTTAGGCCTGATGAACCCTTTCTCAAGCAACTCCTGCACCTGCTTCTTGATTTCAGCATTCTCTAAGGCAGATAACCTGTACATCCCAATGTTAGGCAAAGGAACATCTTGCTGCAAAATAATATCATGTACTATTCCCTTTTTCGGTGGTAGACCTTCAGGTTCTTGAAAAAAGACATGATACTCTGAAACAATCTTTTCTATATCAGCTTGCGGATCAGAATTACAGCCCTCAAATACATTGGTTTTATCAGTTTTGTTTTCCTTTATAGCCATTAGTAAGAACTGTTTGCATGAATTCATCATTCTTTTCATCTATCCTGAGTTCATGAGAGTATAATTATTCTTGAGCTTATGAGCTCTTAGAAAGTATTCAATTCCATCTTTAACAAGTAGATACTTGTTCTCAGCTCTATAGAAAATAGCCTTTCTATCATACAAGTACTTCCTAAAACAATTCCACATATATCCAGAGGAATTACATTTAACTCAACCTCATCTACAAATGCTGGCCCAAAAGAAAACTTGAGTTTGCACTGTCTAGTCACTTGTAGTTGTGCTTTATCATTCAACCATCCTAATGGGTATCGCTTCTTATGAGGTGTAGTTGCTAATCCCAATTTCTTTACAATTGCTTCAGAAATCAAATTTACTTGTGAGCCACTATCAAACAAAGTATCAATCTTTTGATTTTTGGAAATAACTCAAATATGGAAAAGCTAATGCCTTTTTCTCTCATGTTCTTCATCAATGACATATTGAGCAGAATTACCAGTAGATGCTTCAGAATTCTTACCTTTTATACCTGTGGCTGCAATGATTGTTTCATCTCCCGAGTCTGACTCCAAATCTTTCTAAATAGCTGCAGCAGTCTTCTTCTTCTTGCCCTCGGACTTCTTAGGCCTCAGCTTTGGATGCAGAATCCAACAGTGCTCATCATCATCTCCCTCCTTTTTACAGTGAGTGCATGAAGCTTTGCCTTTCTGTGCACTGTTAGCCTTCCTTGCTTTCCAGTTCTACTTTATTTTCTCCTTGCTCTTGCTTACAGTGGGTTGGGATGGTCCCCCAACTTCTGGATTTCCATTCTTTCCTCTAGCTTCTAGATGAGTAGCTTGTACATATACCTCATCTATACTAGTGGGATTAAACATGAGGATGGTATGCCTCATGTAGCTATGTAGACCACCAATGTACTTCAAAAGAGTTTCTGGTGAGTCTAATGAAATACCCAACATCAATGCTCTCTTTCTAAACTCTTGAGTATACCCTTGTACACTTTTCCCTTTCAATTGTCGAAGAGTTTGCCAACTTATCATGGTTTGTTGCATGTAGGCCAATGGATAGAACTATTTTTTGATTGCAGTAACAAATTCACTCCAGACAAAGATGGTCTTACCATGCTTCCTCATATCAGCTTGGGTTCTGCCTTCCCACCAAACCAAGGCAGTGCTCCCTAGGCAAAGGCTTGCCAGCTGAATCTTTCTCTTGTTTGAGTCTATATTTTGCAATCTGCAATACACATTAATTTGTCTAATCCAATTGTCCAACTTTTCAACATTTAGCTCTCCATCATATATAGGAAAATCAAATTTAACATCTAACTTAATCAAAGATGTTTTCTTATTATGCACAGGGCTACTAGGAGGTGTAGGGAAGCTTTCTTCTTTCCCCTTTCCTTTGGAGTGGTCATGGGAATGAGATTCATCTTCTTCTTTATCTTTCTTAGATCCTGATGAATCTTCACCCTTATGCTTTCTAAAGTCCCTATAAATTTGTTCTACCATAGACTTTATAGCTAGGAAACTTTCTATGAATTGAGAGTCTGGCCCTATAGAACCCTCTTCTGACATTGTCTTTCAAGAATAGACTCTCCCAATTTCAAGATTAGTTTCCACCAACTCTCCTTCTCCTAATTTGAGCTTTGATCTAGTGAGCATTCACAGCTAAACCAACACAAGCTTGTCTAACATTACAGCATAGAGCTCTAATACCACTTGATCTGATAATCACCCTATGAGTGACCTCAGTTGAAGATTTATTAAACAAAGAAGTATTACAAACCCATGTGCTGGTGTGTGTTCTGTGTTATTGAAACAACGAATCAATCATATTGCCAATACACAGAAAATAACTGGAAAGACAGCAGAGAAATACAGTAAGTAACACAAAGACACAAACAATTTTTAATAAGGAGTTCACCCTATTCTCCAAGGCTGCGTCTCTAGTCCAGCTTCAATGGTGGCCTTGTTTTATTGTGTCTTCTAGCAGAGAAATTACAATATAGGGACTCAATATGAGTTCTCGTGAAGCAGATTTTTCTTGGGAGGGTGGTTCTTGGATTCCCCAAGCCACTCAGAGTACATAGACTCTTTTTCTTCCTACCAGCTCTATGACCCTTGGTCTACAGTGGAAAGAGCCAACTATGGTGCTCAATCTAGACAGATTCCTCTATGGGAAGGCTTGATTTTTCAAGCTCTCTGGTGCTCGATGCTGCTTGTGGTTAGCTTGGCCCTCTGTCTCCTCTGCTTGGCTTTATTGCTCTCTGTGTTCAGTCCTCCTCTCAGGGTTCACTGTTCATTGTCTCTCTTGGTCACTTGGACTCCTCGCTCTCTCTCTCTGAATCTCTGTTCAATTGTCTCTGTTCATGGCTTTAGCCATTCAATCTCCATGCCTATTCGGTTCCTCTCCCGCCTACGTCAATTCTCCTACCACATGTGTGCTTGGAGTTCCCTGTTCAACGTCAGCATGAACGCTCGAGAAGTAGCCACATGTCCCCATCGGAACTGCGCTAGCCTGCTCGTCGATTCATTTCTTTCTCCACCATGGCAGTCAATAGATTCCAAATCCCCTTAAATCGCGACTTAATTCCCTGTCAATTCTGCTTCTATCTATCGGGCGCAATCTTAGCCGTCCGATCTGGGCTCCTCCAGATCCAACGTCATACGCACATCGAGCGCAATTGACTTTCTCGACCGATAACACGTGATCACGGCGGTTTTTCTCTCACCTCCACTGCCACGCATTAATCGCTGAGTTGGATCACTCCGCTCTCCTCCAAAACCTCTTACCGTTCAAGGGTGCCCCGATCAATACTGTTGGTTTCCAGGTTGTGGGTCCCACCTTCGTACGATGGTGCTTTTTGTTTCTCTGCCCACGGTCCTCTGGCTCCCAACGTGACCGAGTGCTTAAGACTCTACCATTTCAGCCTTGTTCGCCCAGCGATGTGAAAATCAGCTCCTTTTCCTATTCCGGGGCTCCCAGGGGCTACATCGACCTCCTGTGTAGTCTCCATGGGCCTCAGTCAGTGCGCTTTGACTGAGGTCCTCGTCATTTCATGCCAGCTGCGATGGCCACTAGTTTAGGGTGTTTTCAATTGCTGTTTTGGATTTCGTTCGATATTTGTTCGACCTGATTTAGTCATGGTTCTTTGACAGTCGTTTGTGGATCTGATTTGGATCAAACACCATGAAAAATCTTTCTGTCAAAGGCCATTGATGTAAACCTATCGCCAAAAGTGAGAAACTTGCCATTGAGGCATGCAAGCTTCAAAGTACTGAAAGGGTTGTTCTTAAGTCAATTTCTTGGATAATGAGCTGATGTCGACAAGAAGTGACCCGTCATAGGAGGGCCTTAATGAATCCCACATCTATGACACGGAATGGAGCAAATGATTTTGTGGAGGTGAAAACGATCTGGTGATACAAGGTTGAGGGTGGTGGTCATGAAAAATGGAGAGTGAAGGTATTTCAGCGGATGAGGCGTTAGCTAGGTTGATGAATTCTCTGAGCAACTTCTCTTGAACATATCGGCGACACTGAAATGGATTGGTAGCGTTGGTGGTATGGTGGACCAATGGTGATATGACTGGTGAACGGAATAACCCAACCCGACTCAATCATGGTGACGGAGTGAAAGTGTCATGTTCAAGAGCGACCTGCTACCAATGAAGTTGTTCAAGTTTTCTTCCCTTTTTCCCCCATCATTTCTGACCAGTACCTCTTTATTTTTTTCAAGCTTGAGGAAGATAACATATGCTTGTTCTATAATTTTCCCTTCAGGCAAACTTGTCGCTATGTTTTAACGAGCCTAGCGACAGTGAAACTCGCTCTTGTCTGCATGGACAAGTTTGTCACTATTGTTTTAACGAGTTTAATGACAAAGATAACTCGGTCCTTTTCAATTTTAGAGAGTCTAGAAAGGGACGAAAAGGCAACTCCAGTAGTCATTTTTTGTAATATAATCCCTTAAGTATGAAAAAGTATAAAATAATATGAAAGGGATGAATTTTTTATAGTTTTAACAAGTCGAAGAAGACAAGCACTCGATCTTTTTGTGTAATGATCCCTCAGGTCCAAAAAGATTAAAATCTAGAGGAGAGATCGCACTTCCGATCGCTTTAATGAGTTCGAGAGGCCAATTTCTCGGCAATCTTTTCATATTTTACGAGTCAGATGAAAAGAGCTTAAAGGAGACTCATTTTTTGAGGAATGAGTGATGTTTTCGGATAGCAGCTGGTTCCAAGTAAGGTTTGGAACTTTTCAATCATGGCAGTGTAAAGAAGGTGGCTAATAGAATCACTTGTTGCAGCTATTCCTCAAAAGTGGTAAACAAACAAATAGAAGCATATGATCGGCTAAAAAAGAGTGGAGGTGATGGTAAGAACACAACCAAGGTTCAAAAGATGATAATTATATGATCGCAATGGTTATTTACCGAAGGTGGGTTCATTTTTTAATGAGCTTAAACTCCGGGGGAAAATTTGCTCATTGCTAGGTTTATTTTTTAACGAGCTTGAACTTCGCGTAAAACTGCTCATGCCAGTCGTATAATAAGGGTGTCTCATCGATAGGTTCATTTTTTAGGGAGCTTGCCCCATTAGAAACTTTGCTCCAGAGCCTTTCGTTATGCAAGCTAGGAACGACCAACCTACGAGTTCAAAGGGTTAAGAGCCTACAAACTAAGAAAATAAATGGTCACTTTTCACTTGCATGCAAAAAGGTTTGCATGCCCCCAGGTATAAAGTAGAGTACCATATGGAAGTTCTTGCATTAGCAAGATTGTTCCATCCGCGTAGTAGACAAAACACTTCCTTGGCAATGTCCATCGAAATGGACAAAGGTGACTGTTGTCAGTGCCAATCACATAACCTTTGATGGGGGAATCCTTTTCCAGTCTACTTCCATTTTCCTAAAAGGATAGGGGAGTTAGACTAGTCATATTCCTACGCGGAAGCCTACCTTATATCTAGGTTTTTTTTGCCGAAGTAGACCAGGGCGCATGCCTCTTGGGTTTCAATCACAATCACCGAATCACTCGTGCTCATCAGGTGGATGGATTGGAGATTGATGAGACATTCCTTGTGCAAAAAGACCAGTTAGGGATGGCATTTGACTAGTAGCTGTGTTTGAACTGGGGAATGAAAGCTGGTCTACGAGCTTGACCATTCTACCTTCATGCGGAAGACACATCACTTGAAAGAGTGAGGAAATGATAGCTCCCATGCTATAAATGTAGTCATGCCCAAGGAGTAGATTGTAATCTAGAGGTCCTTGGACTACCATCATGTTTATATGAATGGTTTTCCTTCTCAAAGTTATAGGAAAATTTGGAAGGATCCCCAACAGTCAACTGGTTCCTTTGTTGAATCCTGTCAGATTTCAAATCTCAGGCAGAAGCGATGGCGAACCAAGTGCTTCCCAAGCAGTTGAGGAAAGGATACTTAGAGAAGCCCCTTCATCTATGATAGTACCAACGATGATCATTCTGCAAGCTTGTACATTAGACGGTAGGCGGGGTCTCCCTAGTAGATTCCAATCGAAGGAAATGACTAGATTGCTTGGAGGAGGGACTGAATAAACAGCTGGATAAATCTCTGACGAACTTCCTTCCAATGGTAAAGAAACGGGTGGATTGCCCCCATGTTCATCGAATTCTGTGTTAATGAAAAGAATTTGAACGGTGTCGTTCTCACTCTCTTTGGTGACAGTATCATCTAAAGGTGGACCTTCTAAAGACAAGATTGGGTCGACTGCCGTCTCAACCTGTTGACTTTGGTCTGGTGTGGACTCAGAGGGTTTATCTTCAATGATAGGTGCTTCAACCAAAAATAAAGGTGTGTCAGTTTGATTTTCAACTAGCAATGGATTCGGCAAGAGTTTCTTGTATCCAAGAGGAAGTCACTGCGGTGATGCAGGACGGTTATCAAAGACTCTTTTTGCTTCGTCTAGGAAAGGACAATAGTGGAGGACATGGTCACCTTCACACAGTCTACAAGGAAATTTAGATCTTCCTTTCTTTCCATTAGCTTCATTTTCACTAGTTGATGGTGTGCTCTCAACATGATCATCAGAGGTTGAAGACACCAGATTGTGCAAGTGGGGAGACCAGACCCTCAAGATCCATGGGATGCAGGGACAATATCGATGATAGTGGTCTCCCTTGCAAATGACACATGGAGATTTAGGTTTGGATGGTGCAGTGTGTGGATTTTCACCAGACAATGCATGGCTGCCCCCTTTCATCGCTGGCTTCTTCTTCTTCTTCTCCTTCTCTTTTTTTTTTCTTCTTAGTTACTTGGTTTTTAGTGTTACTAGCTTCACCAAGCGAAGAGGAAGAAGGAGAGGGAAAAACAAACGAAGTAGAAGGTGGGGGAGCGACTTCAGGATCATCTGCTTACTGATTTGATTGCTGAGGAATTGCAGTGTTTTGAATGATAGAGGTCGAGAAAAGCCATACTGGCAGGCCAATTGTGAGTCCTGGAAGGGACAATGTAGCCATGTGTGGAGCACCAACATCTCCCCAAGAGGAGAATGGACTAGGATTTCCTCCAAGGGGAAATCCTTGATTGGTAGACTCCATTTTCTCAACCTAAGACCAACAAGGGAACAATGACGTTATTCTGATTAAAATAAATGTTATGATGCTTTGAAACAACTTGCTTTTTCAATTTTTAAGAATCGAGAAAAAGCTAAAGATGACTCTAGTCACCTTCGATCTTTAATGAACTTGAAGTGACAAGTGCTCAGATGGACCTTTTCTTTTAAGGAGTCTGAAAAGGAACGAAAGTGACTTCTCTGGAAATCTAGACAGAGGGATTACCAAACCAATCGCAAAACTGCAGAATACTTTTTACAGTATGGCAGTCAATCTTCCCGAATGCTGTGTTTAGTGGATTATGATCAATAGGGTGGCAAACACGGCTTCCTAAGGATAAAGGATGTAGCCTACTGTGGTCTCCCAATATATACTCAATGATAAGTGGGAGCACAAGTCTGTACTGGCACTTGTCATCTCAAAGGGGAGGAATCACCCAACCTATGATGAAAGCTATAGTTACCAGGCTTTACGACACCGGAATACGTCTCTAGCCTAGACTTCTAAATGTTGTGCGTTAGGTTTCGAAGCCTTTATATGTTCATTGAGGTTTATTTTACAGTTGATCTTTCTTAAGAAGTTTTCCTTTAAGGTTCACCACGTGATGTAGAAATACAATTCCTAAATGTGCAATCTAAGATGATAAACAGTCGTTTACTTTCTTTTTGCAATGAAAATCCTAGCTACTAAGGAAAGAGAAATGAAATTCTTTCAACATAGAGCATAGAGCACACACTAGATGCACTTTCCCTAAGTCAATTTCAGCATGCAATCTAAATGCAAATGCACATGCATGTATTGTTTTTCAGTTTCCTTAATGTGAGAATGAAAAAAGGAAAACTAAGTACGTATATGAGTTCTTTTCTTCCAAAGCGATAGTACTAACAATTTTCTCTTCAAAAAACGGAAGGAAGATTAAGACGACACTTTGCGATTTCGAATTTAAAATTTCTTTCGACACTTGAAATACTATTAATTCAAATCAAATACGATGGCAAAAGTGTAATCGACTATCTAAAAGAGGAAGACTTTACGACACTTTTTTTTTGACTGAAAACAACACTTACAACACTTTCAAATCAAAAGATGATAGTTCGATTAAGCTACTATTTGCAAAGGAGAACTGTAAATGATGAAAAATACATAAAAAACATTCACAATTCCTTCTGATGGAGGCTGAAATAATGCAAAGGAAGAAGGTTTCAAAAGTGATATACTGATCATAAATAGCAAAACTACTGAATAATGCTGAAGATAATGAAGAAAAAACCAAAATCTGGAGGCAGAAACAGTCTTAGCCAATCATCGCACATGTAACACAGGGAAACGGGGATGCATCTCACCTACAACAAACGGTAGGTGCGATGCATCCAAATTGCCAAGAAGAGATAGTGTGATGGTCCTGGGATGAGACTGAGATTGGTTTTCACTCAAAGTTTGCAGCTAAGTTCAGGGATTTAGGCTGAGCTAATGATTGTCAGTAAACACAAAGTATAGGGGCTGATCTAATGAGGTTATTTGAGCTACCACCAGGGCACTTAAGATGTTTACAAGTCAGATGTCTAGTTCATAAACCAACCTAGAGATTGAATGAAGCAACGTTGATCTACTTTGCAGTTGCATAGCAAAAGCAGTTCGAAGGCTAGCTGGCTTAACTTCAGGCTTTGTCTGTGGTTTATAAAGCAAAAAACAGTAACAAAACAAACAAACTATTCGCTCCCCAGTGGAGTCACCATTTTGTTATCGAGAAAACTAGTGTCCATTTAGAGCTGCTAGTCCCACTAAGACAGGTAGCTATCTTAGAAACAAACAAACTAAAGTTACTTGTGTTTTCCTTTATGAGAGATAGATGAGAGAGAAGCAGAGAGTACCAACCCCAGTCTTTTGCTAGTTTCCTTGCTCATTTCCTCTCTCCCTTGGTAGAGCTTTTCCCAGTCCTTTCTCACTTGTCCAACTTCAAAGAACACCTGTAGAGTCAAGGCAGCAAAATACCATCCAAGTATAGAGATCTATAACCATAAACAATGTAGGATCAGATGTACATTAACCATATAAATGCATATACAAATACAAGATTCAGAGATATACAATCATATAGAGGAAAACTCAAATAGCTTTATTGATAGAAATAGTAGAAGAGAGGATTACAACCAAGTTGTCTGATCCAGCATCATCCTGCCTACATGAAAGCCCTCTTCACCTCATATAAAGCAAGATCACCTAACAATGTCTTCAAAGAGAAACCAACAGCACTTCCTTGCAAATTACAAAATTCCAACCTTTGGATCTCTGGGATGAGGGATCCATATATAGATGTTTGCAGGAGAGTGAGTCAGCTTCTGGGATTTTGATTAGTGTCATTTCACTGATAGTTCTTGGTTCCACATGGAGATTTCATGATCTCTTACTCATCCCTGGGCGAATTCAGAGAGGCAAGTGTCATATGAGCAATTTCTAGAAGATTCTTTGAGTTTCCACCTAGCAAACTACTTCTGCCATTTTTCTTCTCTCGCTCATTGCACCCTACAGAAGGGATTTTCAGTATGCATTGCACCCCCCGTGTGTAACAGGTGAGATGCATTGCACCCTCAGCATGGAGCAGTCTGTATGGTCCATTTTTGACCAGTTCTGAGCAGTTTTTTAGGGAGAACTTATGGGAAATGATGTAATCAGTTGACCTTGTTCCTTTAGGGTATGAAAAAACACTTTTAGGGGTTTAGAAGCCCTTGGTTTATGGACATATGTGATTGGGGCTGCAGTGCCAAAATATGTCTATAACATTGACATCAATGGTAAAGGGTTGTTGTAACATCCCTGGTGAAAATTTCATGTAATAAAAGTTAATAAAGTCAAAATAAGACCACGGTTAAGGGACACTTGTTCCAAGCTGAATGTTGGGAAAATATATCCTAGTGGGCATCACTAGATGTGTGTTTAGGGTAAGGAAAATTGGAAAAGGCTAAGGCAAAGGCATGAAAAGGAAAAAAAAACAATTTTGGCACATTTATTTATGAAAATAAATAAAATTAGGAGAAAAGGAAGGTAAAAGGTCACAGGTCGCATGTGAGGAGGAAATTGAAGGAAAATAATGGAAAATGAAGAAATTAGAGGCCTCACGCATAAAAAGGCTTCTGAGGATCAATTCATGGCTTTTGTCAATTTTACGTTTGGAGCTCTTTCATTATTCTATCTCTATCACTCTCTTGGTCACTTAGAGTTTTCTTGGAGCACTCTAGTTGGAACAAAGGAAAGGGAAAGCAAGGAAAGGAAAGGAAAAGCAAGCAAGGATCAAGGAAAGGAAATAAAGATCAAGCAACTTCAGCAAGAATACTTGCAGGTAACCTTTTGCATGTGTGATTTCCTAGCTTATTTGGAAATGCGTGGATTTGCATGTTGGTTTATGGTTCTCTTCCTTTCAATTGCATGGTGTTGCCAGGTTATAATAGTGGATTTTAGCCTAGCCTAGACTTTTTATGGACACCATGGTATGTTGGGATCTTTATTTTAGTTTTGAAACTTTAGAGTTACCGGATGGATTTCAAAATCCACGGAAAAGGTGGTATCAAGGTTCATTCCCAAAGGCCTAGGAATCCCTTGACCATTTTTTATGGGATACACGGTAAATCCTGAGGGAGAAGTCTTGGTTTAGGGTCTAGTGATCCGGGTTTAGATTGCGGTAAAACCTGAGAGACAAAGAGATGGAAAATTCGTCAAGGATAGTGATGGATTCAGGATGGCATTCCAAGTTCTTTTCAGTTTTGATCGTAGGACTGGTTTTGCTATGATGAAGTTTAGATGAGGGTGGAGGTGGTTTAACCTTTCAATTCCCTTAGTTGTTATTGCTTTGGTTGCTCTATGAGATCCCACATTCATGCTTGGAGTATGGCACGGGTGTGATTGGCTGAAAGAGAGATTTGGTTCAGCCATGTCTATGGTCAGGTAGTACGTGGAAGTCCCGAACCTGGTTAGATTTTACATGATTAATAAAAGATAAGTTCTCTTACTTTTGAATTGATTTATATGTGGATTTAATGGTTTTCATATCTTTGATATTTATATGGTTTTATGCTAGTTATAAGCATGGTTTAATGACTGGTTCATGTCATGGTTATTTCATATATTTACTTGTAACTATTAAATGGATGGATACAAGACCTAATTGATGATTTAGTAGTTCAATGGAGAAGGAGGTGATCCTTCTGGTTATGTTTCATAAGTTGTTTCAGTCATTTATGCTCTGTCTTGTATCTTAGACCTATACGTTGCATTGGTGCGAAGTTTTTGACAGAATGTCATTTCTGGTTGGGGATGCTCAGGCCTAGACCTAAGGGTGATTTTTAATTGATAAACATTTTTATTATGTTTTTAATTAATTCTAGAAGTTACAACAAGTTTTGGGCATATGCCAGGATTATGGGCTAGAAAGGTGGCTTAAATCTCGGGGTTACTGGCACATAATTGGAAATTCTGGTCCACAGTCGCTAGAAGGCAGGCCTATGAGAGCCACTTTAGGATGTTGGCCACTCCCTTTCCCATATCATGAGAGAGACTATGGCCTAAGAGATGTAGAATAGTAGTAGGACCCAGTGACAGGTTGTTTGAGTGGTTTACTTGTCTCCTGAGGGTTTTGTTTATGATGTTGGATGACTGTAAGTGATGTTTTGTGGATTCCACTTCCTTAAGGTGGCATAGGAGGTCAAATCTGATTGTAGTAGAATCTCTCCTCATGTTTACCATAGCTGGCATGGCTATTGGTGAGCTCCAATATTGCAGCAATGATGCTGCAACTCCTGGGACTCCCTACTTTACTTTTATCAACCCATTAGTTCGTAACAAACTTGGAAGTGACGGTGTTATATGCACAGGTACTAGCTCTTACTGTAGGCTGTCACTTGATCAGCTGGCACAAGTTCACTAGGAGCTCAAGCCAACTTCTATGAGTTCTCAGAAGAAGCTTTTAATTGTGATGGAAGAAAGATAACTCAAAAGAGGCTAGTCTACTTGCAGAAAGAAGATGGAAACTGAAAGGAAACACACCCTAACAAACCCTAATTTTACCCACTAACCCTACTTTTGCAAGGAAAGAGATGGAAACTACTGAAATGGATGCCATTTACTATTCAAAAGGTAAAATGCATGTATTCAAGCTACTTCTAAGGGAAAATATGGAAAAATCATCTTTTTGTACTTTTGAGCAATCTTATGCAGAATTATTGTGCTCGTGCTTTAACTATTTGTGACTGTGCAGAGGTTTGGTGGCGAAAGGAAATGGAGTGGGAATTTGTAGGATGTTGGGAAGGTGTGGAGAGGACCTAAGGAGTCCTTATTACTCTTCTCAAGATTGCCAATGTGATCAGTCTTCAAAAAATCGCTCACATGAACTTCTACAAGACGCTGCAAGGGATCTATAGGAAGTTCTACAGCAGGTTCTATAGGAAGAGGCCGAAAGTGGTTTTTGGAGGTTTGAAGGTGGAAAAAATGGTGGGAAAGGGGAAATGAAGGCTGGATAGAGATGTTAAGGGGTCTAGGACCTTGTAAATGAAGATCAAGAGTGAAGGAGATGGTTGGATTTGTTCAAAGGTCAAGGAAGCAATTTTGCACAAGAACGTAGAAATTAGGGCAGTTTGGGAAAGTATGGCGAATCAGTGAAGGAAATATTGGGAGATGGACTGGAGCAGTTTGTGTGATGGAAGAATGAGAAGTTGGGGTGTCTTACATGTGAGCTGCACACTTCTTTTCAAAACTGACCCAAGCAAGAATTAAGAAAACAGAGTTTTACCTATTTTTGGCCTAATTTTGACTTAAAAACCAGAAAAGTGTTGAATAGAACTTTATGGACAGGAAGTTATGCAAGAAAGCTATGGAATTTGAACAAAAATAGATCTGAGCATGTAAATACAACTGATATCAACTTCTCCAACTCGAAATCCCACACTAGCAATTGCATTGGAAAGAAAAAACAGTATTTTGGTGGCAGCAAGAGTGTCTTGGTCTCAATTCACGGTCCCAAGGAGCAAGAAAGGAGATTAAGGCCTGCTTGGTAGCGTTTCTGTGGATCTTTTTCTGTTATCAAACTATCCAATCATCCTGAAGCAAGAACAACTATTCTAATCATCAAAAACAACCTAAGTAACAAAGCAAGATTTAACCTAAATAACAGAGATTAGTTCATGAATGCAAGAAAACACATATTAATACCCAAAGGAGGTGTTGGGCACTTGGGTTGGGCCCAACCCCAAGAGTTACAGCCCCCTAGGAAAGATCAATGCTAGTTCAAAGCTGGATTCATCTTCATTGATAAAAAAATAATAGTTACATCACAAAATTGTCCGCAAAAAGAGCTCAAAAATGAGATGAGTACAAGGCTGCACTAAAGTGAGAAAATAGACTATAAAATGGTTAAACTACTAAGCTTGAATCCTTCTTATTTATACAAGTGAGGACTCCCAACAGTCCTCCTAAACTTTAGGAACTCGGCTGCCCAAAATTGCAGATAACAGCCACTTCACTAGACCTGCTCGGCTGCCCCTTGAAATCATCTTTTGTGGGCTATTGAACTTCGAGCTGTTGATGGAGAACTCGAGGAAGGGGTCATTTAATGTAGGAGACACCCCTCCTATAAGTCCTCAACCTTGTTTCTTCGAGTTTGGTTGCTAATCTACTCATAAATGCCTGGTCTTGGTCCAAAAATGTCCAAGAATCTGCAATAAACACTCATTAGACTATGTGGTAACGTGACTATCCCCATTCACTCAATTAACACAAATATATTCAAAAAAATTCACAAAACTATGGAGAATGGTGGATTAAATGAAAATAATAGGCAGAATGAGCCCATATAGTTACCCATTTCTGGGGCTCATCATCACCCCCTGCTGAATGTGTTGCTCATCCTCTGAGCAACTAATCCAGTTCTTCATCTTTGATAGCTTTAACAGCCTCCCTGACATCCCAAGCCTCTAAGGTGATGTCCTCTTCTCTGTCATGAAAACCTGCCTTTCTGTCCACTTCCTCCCATTGTTTCTATTCCTCCTCTTCCTTAACCCCTTCCAACAGTCCTAGAAGTAGAGGAGGACTGAACTTAAGGCCAATCCAATTGGCTTTCAAGTTTTTCATTGATTATTTGTATAGGGGTACTCTCCTCATAGCTTACCTCATTCTAGTTGGGGAGTGATACTCCCTTATCTTTAGGCTATGGGACAATGTATTCCATCTTCTCGTGCAAGCGTGAAGGCAGTTATCACCAAACAGTCTTTCCATATCTTCAAAGTGAGCAATAGCATGTCCTTGTCTTTCAACATAGTCAGGTGTAATGTGAGGGTTGTCTGCAAGGTGATGGTCGGCATATATGAGAGTTGAGGGATCTTCTGGTTCTGCCCTTATCATGAGGAGCTCACTTAGCTCCATGGTCATAATCTTTTGAATTTCTACTGCCCTCTTTTCCTCATGGCTCAACCAAGAAGCCATAGCCATGAGTTGTAGGTCTCCTAATGCAGTGTTTGGATCCCATAGATTCATGTTAGGAAGTGCCAGGTTTTGTAAATAGAATTCTGCTAACTTGGCCTTATCTTCAGCTGAGCTACTATCACACAAATACATAAACTGATTATAATTATAGAATGGGATTGTGCCCCTTTGGGCCAATGTTTTAATTTGAAATTGAAGCCATTGGTCTTTTAGATATAATGCATAGGATCTACCTAGTTGTCTACATTGCAAGGCTTCTATTGCCTAGCTGGCCATGCAAGCCATTTGGGCTTCTTTTTCCTGTAACTGTTGTTTTAAAATCTGCACTTCATCTGCTGCCTGAGACTCCTTTGCTTGCAACAATTTCATTAGCATTTCAACATCAACTTGTGGCTCTCCCTCTTGCTACTGTTTCTCTGTTGCTTCATTTTCTGTTAAGGGTCCTTCTTGCTGTTGTTGCCCTCCCAAGATGGATAGCCTATCTCCCTCATGAACTTCCTGTTGTTGTAACTGCTTTTTCAACAGTTCATTTTCTTCCTGTAGCTGGGCTCTTTTACTGCTTTCTATGTGCCTTACCATGGCCAACTCCCCTCTTAATTCCTTTAGCTTGTCCTCCATGTGCCCTATGTCCTCAACTCCTTTAGATTTAGCAATTTGCATCCATGTGTGGGTTCTGACCCTTTCTTTTTCTAATTCGAAGAATAGAGGCACAACGAATTTCTGTGGGATGATCTTCCCACCCTCTAGCAGATTGTAATAGGAGCCTAAATTAGGCTAAGGGCTTGCTTCAGGTATTTCTTTGGCCTTGCCTTCCCCTTGTGACTGTTTTGCTGCCTTCTCCTCCAATTTTTTAGTTTCTTTCAGCTTGGCTAGTGTTTCTTGTAGAGATGTTTCAGCTTCCTATAGAACTGCCTTTGAGTCCATCAACTTGATTCTTTCCTTCCAGGTGGAGGTTTTGGGGCTTCCTCTTTCATAGGTGATAGATATCTTGGAGGGAGATTCTACCTTCTTTTCAGTGGGTGTATCCTCAATGACAATTGGTTCCTTTGATGGTGGTTGGGGTTTGCCCACTTTGATCCTTGTGCTTCTTCTGGCTTTAAAATACATATATTTTTGCCTTTTTCTTTTTCCTTTTTGTTTTGCTAGTGTGCTTAATGTAGCAAGCACAGATACTTCTTCCCTTGCCAATGTTTCAGGGGATGTTTCTTTTAGTTGTTCTTTTCCTTCATTTCCTACAACCTTCCCTATGTCCACCATTTCTTCTTGTGTCTCTGATATCTCTGGTGATGTATTTTCTTTTTCTTGCCGGGTCCCTTCCTTGGCTATGGCAGTCTTCTTTGGGGCCTTCTCGGCCTTTTTCTTCTCAACCTTTGTCCTTTTTCTCTTCTCTATTTTTGAGGTTGTCTCCTTTTCTACCTTAGGCTCAGCAGTAGTTTTGTCAAATTTGTCCTCTTCTTCCTGTTTCTCCTTTGTTTTTCCTTCTGTTTGAATGTCTTTTGCTTCCTCATTACTGTTCTTCTTAAGTTCTTCAATTTGATCCTCCTCATTACTACTGGATGGGCTAATGTCCTCAGTTAAAGTTTTTATGTCATCATCCTTGGACATATTTCTAAAAATTTCCCAAGCTATGGGGATAGTATATGTGTGTAAGGCATTTTCTACCAACAGTTTGATGAGCCCATGGTGGGCCAACTGGTCTAGGACCCCTACATTTAGCTTGGTGCCACATTCTATCAAAGACTGGAGGAGGAAATATGGGAGGCTCAGTTTTCTAGTTGGAGGTAGGTCCATCCCATATCTCAATTCATGCAACAACCTGAAGTGATAACCATAAATTATGCCAAACCTCCCTTCACATGTGATATACTTCATTATTTGGTAACTGACTTCACTCCATAAAGGAGGCAAGCTTGTCCTCCTAACCCCATTTTTATCCTCTAGAGGATGCTCCTCAGGTTGAAAAAATGTCTTCTTAGCAACCTGTCCCAATTATTTCTCCTCCTTGCTCCAAGGGAGCCCAAGTGGAAGACCTGTGATTCTACTGATGAAATCAGGTGTAATCTCTAGGGTCAGACCCCTAAAACTAACTGTAGCATGTGTTTTCGAATGGGGTCTTAGGGACATCAGAAATTCTTCCGTCACCTCCTCATCATATCCCTAAATTCTTTCAAAGAAGGGTATCCAGTTTTCCCTGGTGAAGACGGCCACCACCTTAGGGTGCTCATGTAGTTTTCTAGATTTTAAAGGTTCTTTTCTCATGAATCCTCCTGGCATGGTGTTGAGTGCTTCCTTTTCTTTTTTTTTAAAAAAATGCTCAGGTGAGAAAGCAGGAAAAACTGAAACAGAGGATAGCTGAATTTTGTCTTTTCCTGAAACCAAATAAGGAATTTCCCATGTGCTTCTCCTTACAACATCAAATTGCAATATTTCCCCTGTTTTAAACTACTTTTATCCTGAATTTGACTCTATTCTTTTCAAAAGGAATTTTTTTTTTTATAGAACAGAGGATAAATACACAGGTTCTTTTCAGAGAGTAGACAGATATGCAAATTCGTTTTTTCACACAGGCTAGTTTCTACGGTTGCATGTATTTTCCTTACAGTAGAATTTGAGAAAGAAGGAAATAGATTTTGAATGCAAAGAAGAAAATAGAGAACTGTGTAGAACTCAGGGAAAATATGTAGGCAGACTTTTAAGCTTCACTCCCTTTTTTCAATCCAATGTTGTGTTTTTAATCCACCACCTTATTCAAACAAGTCATGTGCCGAGAGGTTTCCCGAGTCTACCTCGTTTCAAGCTCAAATTTTGACAAAATTCCCTGGTTTTCCTTCTGCAAAGTTGTTCTCTACCTTTCCTATAGAAATCTTCGTGTAGAAATCTTCCAGCTCCTGTAGAATGCAACAGTACTCCTATAGAGCTCGATAGGCAGGAGGGTTTTAAAAAAATAGCAGAAAACTGGTGGAGGATGACTGGTTGGCTGCTTTTCAAGTGGTAGGTGAGTACTGCAGTCGATAACGTCATGAATGAAAAATGAAACAAATGGTGGCGAAGGCTTCGACCGCGCTGTCCTTTAACTATTAGAGTAATCCGTGGTGAGAAGATGAGGTGGTCAGATGGGTAGATTATCCCCATCCAGACCGTTGGTCCTACGTCACGGTCATAATGGTTCTGTATGCCGCTTGACTGCCATCACCTCCCTTACTCGCGTTATACGCCACCACCACTACCAGTCCTGAATGTTTTTTCCCGAATTGACATACCACACGTGCTAGCTGCATATCTGATTGGCAATTTGAATTTGATGGGGCTCACTTGAATTCCACGAGGGTGTGTAACTGAACGAGGGTGGCCAGTTAGCTGGCCACTGATTTCATTTAATCATGACCATTCCCATAGTTCATGCAGTTTTGAAATATTGTTCATGCAATCGAGGAATAGGTTTAGGCACTTACTTGCTCAGTCACTGCTGTGTTATGCATATTTCAAACTTTGGCACTCCATTTCTTCATTGTTGTTGCTACTTGCACTCTACATGCTTGGCCTCATATTTTTGCTATTGATATCATGTTCAAACATTGCTCCTTGCATGTTTCATATGTCCTACAATGTTGACCCTGTCTCTGGAGTATGTTTTTCAAAAGGATCAACTGCTACAGGAATCTTGTAGGATTTCTTGTAGCTGCTTCTCCTTCTGAAATTCAAGCTTATATTTGAGTAGGGCTACAACTACTAAATAAGGTCTCAACTAAAAAGGAATCACAGATGGAAGGTATCAGGTAGGAGTGAGTAAAAAGGCTGCTACTTTTATTTCTCATTATTTATATTATATTTTTTTTTTGGTTTGCAGAATGAAAGAAACAGAATTTATGTGTGTGACTGTGTAGGGACACAAAAACGAGTGAAATGAAGGTGTACAGGGATGGTATGGAGACATAGGAAGATGGATGGTGGCAGGGAGGTTCACAGGCGTCATAGACAGATTTCCAACCCTCGGGTCCTCCTCTGAGATTGATTTTGGCCTTTCTGTAGATTCTACAAGATCCTCCTGTAGAATATACAAAGTTTCCTGTAGGATGAAAAATTTCAAACCAAATAAGTCCAAAACTTGGGAAAGGATGATGGTGACGAGGGAATGGACTGTGAAGGGTGCATGCAGCCTGGCCATGTCTTTTTTCCTCTTGTGTGACCCTCCTACAACCTGCAATGATCTTCCTACGACTTGTAATTTATTCAAAAGAAGTTTTGTCTTTTTTTCTTTTTTATTTTTCAGTTTGAGACAGCTGGGGTGCCTCCAGGAGGTTTTCACCCTCACTGCTTGCCCTGGGCACCTCCAAGAGGTTTTCACCCAGGGATCTTTTATTCCATTTTTCTTTTTTCTATTTTTTTTTTTTTCTCAGGGTATAGGTGGAGTGGAGACAGGGACCTGCTCCACTACCAATACTAATTTACCCAGAGTCTCAATAAACTCCTGCTTGGAAACGGGATTCCCGTAGATCTTCAATCTATGCCCATTAACAAGCATGGGGATGAATTCTTCATCAATGGTGTAGACAAGGAATGAACCATTATCATTGCATGTTTCTACTGTATATGGTCCCAGCCATCTTGTCCTCATCTTGCCCTTGAAATCCTTGTATCTTGAATCATACAGCAGTGCCCAATCTCCCAGTTGAAATCGTTTCTCTTTGAGGTGCTGGTCATGCCATATCTTTCTTTGAAGTTGGACTACCTCTGAGTGGAGAAGGGCCTGCATTCTTTGTTCATCTAATCCATTTATCTGAAGCAATATTTCCTGTTGTGCATGGCTGAGATCTAGGTCCATCTGAGCTGCCATCCTCAATGTGTTATATTCAAATTCTATGGACAGTAAAGCCTTCTTCCCATAGACCAGCTCATAGGGTGTGAAACCTGTGGTGGTTTTCCAAGTAGTGTTATAGGCCCAAGTGGCCTCAACCAATCAATCTGCCCAATCTTTTCTATTGTTGCTCACTACCTTAGTCAAAATCCCTTCCAAAGCTCTGTTAGTAACTTCCACCCATCCATTTGCTTACGGATGATAAGGGGTGGAAGTTCTGTGCTTAATCTTGTGATGTGTGAGCAGGTCTTCAATCAGGTTGGAGGTAAACTAACTTCCTTGATTTGTGACTAATTCTCTTGGGTAACCAAACTTGTAGAAGATATTTTCCCTCAAAAACTCAACTACTTTTTCTTCTGTTGCTGCTTTAATTTCCTTTTTTTCTGCCCACTTTGTCAAGTAATCCGTGCACACAATGATGTAAGACTTCTGTTTTGAAGGAGGGTTTATAGGACTCATAAAGTCCATGCCCCACTTCTCAAATGGCTCAAAAGTCACTTGAGGCTACAAGGTCATCTCATCCTTTGGAGTAGGTTTCCCCATCCTTTGACATCGGTCACATTGCCTAATGTATCTCCTGACATATTGATGAAGAGTGGGCCAATAGTACCCTGCCTGCAGAATTCTGAAGGAAGTTCTCTTTGCTACAAAGTGGCCCCCATAGGGCCCATCATGATAGGTTAGGAGGATGTCAAAAACTTCCTCCTCCCTGACACATCACCTCAAAATCTGATTTGGGCCAAGTTTAAAAATATTACCCCCAATCCAAGTGAATGGGGCACTTTTCCTCACGATCTTACTCTTCCCTTTTGAGGACAGGTGTGGTAGAAACTATGCTAAAACCAAATAATTTACTATATCAGCAAACCATGGAGAGAGTACTAAAATAGCAAATAGGTGTTCATCTGGCATTTGATCATCCACCATCCCTTCTTCACCTGCAGGTAGATCTAGTCTAGATACAAAATCAACAACAACATTTTCCTTACCTGGCTTATCAACAATGGTCAAATCAAATTGCTGCAATAAAAGTAACCATCTAATGATACGATCATTTACATTAGGTTTATTCGTCAAATACCTAATTGCAGCATGATCAGTATGCACGAATGTTTGATAGCCAGTGATGTAGTGTCTGAACTTGTTTAGGGAGTGGACTATAGCCAAGAGCTCTTTTTCGGTTACAGTGTAGTTTAATTCTACCTTGGACAGGTTTTTACTGACAAAATATATGGCATACGGTAGCTTCTCTTCAACTTGTCCTAAGGCTGCTCCTATAGCTTTATTCGAGGCATCTGTGTGAATGTGGAAAGGTAGGGCCCAGTTTGGACCTCTCAAGATTGGGGCAGTTATCAACTTACCTTTCAAAGCATCCAGAGCCTCTTGACAGTTGTAAGTCCATATGAACTTAGCATCTTTCCCCAAAAGACCAAACAATGGAGAGGCTATCTTACTAAAATCTTTAATGAATCTTCTATAATACCCTGCTAAGCCCATAAAACTCCGAACATCTCTTACCTTTTGAGGAGGTGGGACCCTTTAGATGATAGCAATCTTGTTGGGATCCACCTGTAATCCTTGCTGAGAAATTGTATGACCTAGCATGGTCCCTTTAGTCATCAGGAATTCACATTTCTCAGGACTGAGGGATAGGTTCATTTCAATACACTTGGCTAAAACTTTCCTCAGGTTAGTCAAAGCTTCTTGGAAGTTAGAACCATAAGGGGTAAAGTCATCCATATAGATTTCCACTGAATCATGAACCAGCTTAGCGAATATGCTCAGTACTGCTCTCTGAAAAGTGGCAGGAGAGTTGCACAACCCAAAGGAAAGGACTCGGTAGGCAAAGGTACCCCATGGACAAGTGAAAGTGGTCTTATCTTGGTCTTCCAAGCCGATTTGGATCTGATTATACCCGCTAAACCCATCTAGGAAGGAAAATAACTTCTTTCCTGCTAGGCTATCTAACACTTGATCTATGAAAGGCAAAGGGAAATTTTCCTTCTTGGTGGCCTTGTTAAGTTCTTGACAATCCACACAAATTCTCCACTTCCATTTTTCTTTGGCACAAGCACCAGAGGAGAAACCCATTCGCTGTCAGAGATGGAGTAGATGAATCTTGCATCCAACAACTTTTGCAGTTCTTCTTTGACAATGTCCTTAAGGGCTGGATTCATCCTCTTTTGAGGATACCTGACTAGTTTACAATCATCTTTCATTTAAATGTGATGGGTACAGACTGAAGGGTGGACTCCCTTCATCTCCTTATAGCTCCAAGCAAAATCATCCAAATGGCTATTCAATAAGCTACACAGCTCTTTCTCCTAAGACATGGATATGGATGAGTTGATCTTCAAGGTTATTTCTAGGCCAAATTCCACATTCTTAACTCGGAGAGAGGTTGGATCAGCCACACAGAGATCAGCTAAAGTGTTGGCTTGGGTTTCTTCCACCAACTCTTCTAATGGCAACACACTAGGGGGTGGATTTTGAATCAAATTCTCAATAAGGTCATCCTTGGTTTGAGGAGCCCCCTTGGTAGCTTCCACTGTGCACAATGGTGTGGAGTAGACTTCATCCTCATCTTCCTCCTCCAAACAGAGAGGTAAGTCATGTTCTAGCAGAGGTTGGGCAGGAGGATATAGGACTAGCTGTTTGGACATATGCCCATTCTTGATGGTCATGCTCCCAACTTGACAATTGATGTAAGCATCTGCAGTAGCTAACCAAGGCCTTCCCAAGATGATAGGATACCCAATGAGCTTTGCCTTTGGCTGAAGAACCAAGAAGTTAGCAGGGTACTCCTAGGAGTCAATGGAGACCATGACATCTTCCTCAAGAGTCATAGTGGAGTGGTCTGCCAACTGCAGTACTGTTGAGGTATTTCTTAGGGAAACTTGAAGGATGAGTTTGAGCATAGTGTCCCTGGTCATTACATTAATGGTGGCCCCTAGATCAATCAAGGTGTGGGGGATTATGGTGCCATTGATGTGAACATCGACTACAGGACTCCCAGGGTCCAGATATTTTGGACAGATTACCTATCCCAACATCAAGTCAGATAGTTGTCCTATGACATTGATAGTTTGGGAATCTCTCTTGCACCTGCCTGGGTGCCTGAAACACTTCTCTTTGATCAACTTGTTGTAGATTGGTACATCTTTTATGGTTTGGAGAAGTGGTATTTTTACACATAACTGTTTTAGTTCTCCCAGAAGGTCAGTTTCTTTTGGGGTCAGTTGTGTGGTTCCAGTTAGTCTCTCAGGAAAGGGTGGAATGGATTTTGGTTCACATTCTTGCTTCTCTTCCTCATCCTCCTTAGGAGGAGGTTGCTATCTGGTAGGACCTTCCCAGATCGTAGGTTAATCTCCTGAATCTCCACAGCATAGGTAGGGCATGTTGTTTCTATAGTATATACTTGTTCAGCCTGTCTGTTATTGGGGTTCGAGTTCAGTTTAGTAGGTATTTGGGGTTGTCTTGGAGGAGCAGGAGGTAATGTTTGTGGTTGAGCAAGTGGTGGAGGCAGAAGAGTGGGAGGAGAGTTGTATCAGGGCCTCCACCCCTGATGAGCTGCATTCCACTAAGGTTGTGGCTAGGCATGAGAATGAAATGAATGAGCAACTAGTTGAGTATGGTATTGAGATGGATACGACCAAGGAGGGGGTGTGGACCAGGAAGGATGAGCAGGGGGACCGCAAGAAGGCATGGAAGTGGCTGGATTGGGGTTGTAATAAGTCTGGGATGTCCTTTTCATTCCCTGCTGGTAAGGTCTGGGTCCATGTGGCCTCCTTTGGTTCATGAAGTAGAGTGGTTCAGTGGCTCCTTTAGCCCCTTAATACATAGCTTTAAATCCGGGCAAGGAATGGCATTAATTTGTAGGATGGTCTTCTTCATAGACAAAGCAAACTTCTATAGAGTGCAATGGACATTCGTTCCTAGGATGCTTTCTAGTACACCTGGGACAAAATATGGCCAAAGCCCTCTCAGCTTCCTCTTGCTTCTTTTGGATTTGTAAGATATCCATTTGCATGGCAATAGTGTGTCTCATCTCACTTTTGAAATCTTCCATCTGATTTGCAAATTCATTTTTAAGGAATGAAATAGATAAGGGGGTACTGGCTAAAAGTTGACTTCCCCTACCTCTTTTTCTAGCTGCCCTAGAATGGTTTCTAAACACAGTCTTTATGTCATCATAAGGTAGCTGGTAGATGTCTCCCCTAGCCAGAAAATGGAGGGTATCTAGAAGGTCTTCAGGGACTCCTCTGAGCAGAACCATCTTTAGATATTCAGGGTCAAGTGTGCATCTGGCCCTTTCATAACTGGTCTTCTAAAGATTCATCACTTCCCATGGTCATTCGAAATATTTCTTCCTTTGTATCCTTTGACCTATAGTAGTCCTGGTATTTGTTGTTAAAGGCTTGTTGCATCTGAGCCCAAGTTGTGATATTGTTTCCAGGTAGCCCCATGAACCAGCGTAGTGTTGCATCCTTGAGGGTGGAGGGAAAGAGTTTCAACTTTTTCTTGTATTCTGCATAGTCATAGGTTCGACAAAGGACAACAAACTCAAACAAGAAGGTATCATGATCTTCAGTAGTCAATCCATGGAAGTGAGGTAAGGCTAAGGGACTTATGTTTTTCATTTTTTTGTCCCCATTGGTCTCTCAGATGGGAAAGGCACCTTCTATTCTCTCCCCATTTCCTCTACCGTTTCTGTTTTCAGCCATGGTCTTAGGAGCAATGGTTTCTTGCTCTTCTTCTGCTATAGGATCTTTGTATGTCTCTGGAGGTTCACCTATAGGTTCTTCTGGATCACTGCCACCAAAGAAGAGAGAAGGGTGACTTAGTGATGTGGTGGGAGTGTTGGGTAGGAATTTTCCTGAATTGTCTCTGTTCCTACGAGGCATGAAAGGAAATCTCTTTTTTTTTGGTGACTTTTGTTTATTTTTTCTGCTTGTACCTGCAAAAACTAAATTAGATTGAACAACAAACTGCAACCAACTAAAATCTATCTTGCTGAAATGAAAATGCAGAATTGAAATGGAAGCAGAAAAGGACTAATCTATTTTACTGAAATGAAATTACATAATTGAAATGACAACAGGAAATGCCTAATTTACGCTTGCTGAAATGAAATTTCAGAATTTAAATGAAAGCAAGAAATGTCTAATCTATGCTTGCTGAAATGAAATTGCAGAATTGAAATGAAAGCAGGAAATATCTAATCTACTTTTGCTGAAATGAGATTGCGGAGTTGAAATGAAAACAGGGAATGTCTAATCTACTTTTTTAGAATTGAAATGAAACAACTACTCTACTCTTGCTGAAATGAACTACTTAGCAGAAGGTTGCAGTAGGAAATAGAAGAAAAGCAGTAATCACAAAATACTCTGATGCTTCCCCGGCAACGGCACCAAAAAGATGGTGAGCTCCAATATTGCAGCAATGATGCTGCAACTCCTGGGACTCCCTACTTTACTTTTATCAACCCAGTAGTTCGTAACAAACTTGGAAGCGACGGTGCTATATGCACAAGTACTAGCTCTTACTGCAAGCTGTCACTTGATCAGCTAGCACAAGTTCGCTAGGAGCTCAAGCCAAATTCTATGAGTTATCAAAAGAATATTTTAACTGTGATGGAAGAGAGCTAACTCAAAATAGGCTAGTCTACTTGCAGAAAGAAGGTGGAAACTGAAAGGAAACACAAACCCTAGCAAACCCTAATTTTACCCCCTTACCCTACTTTTGCAAGGAAAGAGATGGAAACTACTGAAATGGATGCCATTGACTATTGAAAAGGTGAAATGCATGTATTCAAGCTACTTCTAAGGGAAAATATGGAAAAATCATCTTTTTGTACTTTTGAGCAATCTTATGCAGAATTATTATGCTTGTGCTTTAACTATTTGTGACTGTGCAGAAGTTTGGTGGCGAAAGGAAATTGAGTGGGAATTTGAAGGAGGTTGGGAAGGTGTGGAGAGGACCTAAGGAGTCCCTAGTACCCTCCTAGAGATTTCCACTGTGATCAAACTTTGAAAAATTTCTCATATGAACTTCTACAGGAGGCTGTAGGGAATCTACAGGAAGTTCTATAGGAGGTTCTACAGGAAGAGGTCGAAAGTGGTTTTTGGAGGTTTGTAGGTGGAAAAAAAGGTGGGAAATGGGAAATGAAGGCTGGATAGAGATGTTAAGGGGTCTAGGACCTTGTAAATGAAGATCAGGAGTGAAGGAGATGGTTGGATTTGTTCAAAGGTCAAGGAAGCAATTTTGCACAAGAACGTAGAAATTAGGGCAGTTTGGGAAAGTATGGCGAATGAGTGAAGGAAATATTGGGATATGGACTGGAGCAGGTCGTGTGATGGAAGAATGATAAGATGGGGTGTCTTTAGGTGAACTGCACACTTCTTTTCAAAACTGACCTAGGCAAGAACTAAGAAAACAAAGTTTTACCTATTTTTGACCTAATTTTGACCCAAAAACCAAAAAAGTGCTGAACAGAACTTTATGGACAGGAATTTATGCAAGAAATCTATGGAAGTTGAACAAGAATAGATCTAAGCATGTAAATACTATTGATATCAACTTCTCCAACTCGAAATCCCACACTAGCAATTGCATTGGAAAGCAAAAACAATGTTTTGGTTGCAGCAAGAGTGCCTTGGTCTCAATTCATGGTCCCAAGGAGGTAGAAAGGAGATCAAGGCTTTCTTGGTAGCCTTTTTGTGGATCTTTTTCTATTATCAAACTATCCAATCAACTTGAAGCAAGAACAACTATTCTAGTCATCAAAAACAACCTAAGTAACAAACCAAGATTTAACCTAAATAACGGAGATTAGTTCGTGAATGCATGACAACACATATAAATACACAAAGGAGGTGTTGGGAACTTGGGTTGGACCCAAACCCAAGAGCTACAGCCCCCTAGGAAATATCAGTGCTGGTTCAAAGCTGGATTCATCTTCATTGATCAAAAGAATAATAGTTACATCACAAAATTGTCTGCAAAAGCAGCTCGAAAATGAGCTGAGTACAAGGCTGCACTAAAGTGTGAAAATAGACTATCAAATGGCTAAACTACTAAGGCTTGAATCCTTCTTATTTATACAAGTGAGGACTCCCAACAGTCCTCCTAAACTTTAGGAACTCGACTGCCCAAAACTGTAGATAACAGCCACTTCACTAGACCGTCTCAGCTGCCCCTTGAAATCATCTTTTGTGGGTTGTTGAACTCCGAGCTATTGATGGAGAACTTGAAGAAGGGGTCATTTAATGTAGGAGACACCCCTCCTATAAGTCCTCAACCTTGTTTCTTCGAGTTTGGCTACCAATCTGCTCATAAGCGCCTGGTCTTGGTCCAAAAATGTCCAAAAATCTACAATAAACACTCATTAGACTCTGTGGTAACGTGACTATCCCCATTCACTCAATTAACACAAATATATTTAAAAACATGCACAAAACTATGGAGAATGGTGGATTAAATGAAAATAATAGGCAGAATGAGCCAATATAGTTACCCATTTCTAAGGCTCATCAGTTACTTTGGGTAGACCTAGGAGGGGGTGTTACAAATTGGTATCAGAGCATGGTTACGCACTCTTTGGGTCATATCTAGTGCTACAAATATGGGTGAATGTGTTGGTCATGCATGCATGTCAGTTGCATGTGTGGCTCTTACACTTGTGTTCCATGTACTTGTTCCACTGCATCATATTGATCATGGTACTAGTAAGGTTATCACGAGGAAATTGATGTTGATTTCATGGAATGCATCATCATGGGTATATGATTGGTTATACAATTATATGTAGCTTGATTACATCCTTTTATGTTGGGTTCCATTCTTGGTTATTTGATTACATGCATCATTCTTGTAGGTTGATTATAAGAATTGATTTCTTATGCTTGACTACGTGCGGTTATGCATATGTGTAATTGATTAGGCATTTCTTATGCAGGTGGATAGTTGCATGAGGCAATGTGTACACTGGAGTATTGGTTGTTGTCATGCATGAGGTCATAGCGTGCATTGTTGATATGGCCTTGCATTGATGACTGGACCATAGATAGTATGATGGTTATGCGTTTATGCACTTAATTATATATGTATATATTTTATTATGGTTATGTTGTACATGCATCACACTGATTTGATGATCTTGCAGACAATGTATCCTCCCCGAGTATGCTAAGGCACATTGATTTATGGTGATTTGGTTTATTTGACATAGTATGCCTTGCAGGAAAGAGATCATATGGCTAGAAAGGTGGTAGACTACATAGAATCTCCCTATGCATCAAATGGGTAGCATGGTGTGGGGAACTCTTCTAACTTGGCAGACACATTAAGAAGCCTGAAGGAAGAAATAAGGAGTTGCCAAGCAGAAAATGACAAAATCATGCAGGTAAAAGAGAAACAAGCAGAGGTGAATGCGATATTACTTCAGAGTTTGTCATATTTGGAGCAACAAGGACCCCTTCGGATCCACCATGGACATGAGGACATAACTAATGGGGCATCCAGAAGTAAGTCTCGTAGTAGACATAGGTCATATAGATCTGACACTATCAAAGATGGCAAGATGTTGGACACTCTGGATAGGAGGGGTGACATACATAAGTATTACTCTAGTTCTGGTTTTCATAGACATCATTATCATCTGTACATGAGGAATGATAGGGGATACTTGCCAGATGAGTTAAAGAAGAAATCACAAGATGCGAAGGCTTGGTTTCTTGGCATGTTGAAATTCTTTAGATTGCATGATTGTTGGCTTGTTGGGGCCTGACCTAGGTTAAGAGGTGATTTAGCCAAACAAATCCCGGTACTACTAGCCCTTTCGGCAGTAGTCCGCGGAGCACGGACTGAGGTCTCATCCAAAGTAGTATGGTAGGGTTCTAGAACCAGTTTTCCACACCCTGGAGATGTCTGATGAGTTCAAGTGTGGCGCGGTTCAACCTTGTGTGTACGTTGCTACACGCCCTTTCCCATGCCTCGCAACCTGAGATGCTGCCTTTGTGCAGCCCTACTCGGGGGCCGAGCACTGTTATTACCTGAGTCCTTACTGATATTCAAATATTAGTTGATTATCTTAGTCTACTTGCATGCTTTAAGTTATACTTACCAATATAAACCATCCATATAGGTGCGCACAGTAAATAGACAGTATATTTGCAATTTATATCAAACATGCAATAACTCAAGAACAAATACATAGAATTAAGATAAAACTTCACTTTACAGACTTGACTCTGCCCTGCGCACTCAGTTGCAGGGGTCTGCACACTCAACTATGGACTACTACGCCTTTGTCCACTCAACTGTAGAGCCTTCTCCTACCCTACAACCCAAGACACACTTTGACTCTTGCTCTCCGCTTCTACCTCGCTATCCTTCTATTAGTTGGTTATCTTTTACACTTAGAGCCTCGCTTTATTTATACAATCCCATGGTTCGCAGACCATGGGTAGGCCAACATTACATTACAAGACTAGGGTAGACAACACTGTGACTCTATCATACATTTCGCACTCCACGCCCGCAATTTGCGGAGTCTTTACAGCAAGATTAGATCAAAACTTGGGCTTTGAGCCCCAAAACATGCCTTGGGGGGACTCCATGCCCAACAGGCCCCCAACACAAACTTCGTGACTCACCCTTGAGTCACTCGATCAGCGTGGTGATCTTGGCGTGGAGTCACTCCAATTGTTCTCGAACTGTATTGAGGTCAGCAGTGCACTGAGCTGCTGCATGCTGTATCTGCTGCATCCATTGTTCTGAGACCTCTGTGTTTGAATTGTTTTCATACATCTATACTAGTATCTGCTGCATATGTTTATAGTCTCACACCCTTTTTCGGCTCCTCGGAGTGCGAAGACTGTGCTTTGGCCAGCTAGTCAGATAGACGACCCAACCATGTAGGGCTTCAAGCAACTGCCATTCACTTTGCCTAGGAAGGGTTCTCCATTTAGTTTGACTAGCTGGAATGCGCTTCCGTCTGTGACCTCCTTAACCATGTATGGTCCCAACCAATGCATTCTAAATTATCCCCAAAATTTTTCAAGCTTACTGTCATACAGTAGCACTAAGTCGTTTACCTTGAAGGTGCACAACTTAATATGGTGATCGTGCCAGGCCTTTTCACTTTGATTTTGCACTTGCTGATGAAAACTAGCCAAGAATCGTTCCTCCTCAAGTTCTTCCAATTGCGCAAGCTTGTCCTCCAAAGCTTCGCTGTCCATCATCCCTATGAGCGCCCTTATGCGCAGACTAGGTACGATATATTCCATTGGCATGACAGCTTCCACGCCATAAACTAACCGAAAAGGTGTTTTTCCCATCAATTTTTTGCACGTTGTCCTATAAGCCCATAGAATTGCAGGTACGTGCAAGTCCCAATCACTTCAATGCACGTTGAACACTTTGGTCAGTGCAGTCTCCAGTATTTTGTTGAATGCTTCTACAGTCCCATTGGCTTGTGGGTGATATAATGTACTTTTCTGATGATACACCTGGAACTCTTCTGTGAGCGTGCTAATGGTTTCATTTAGGAAATGTGTTCCGCGATCACTCATTAAGATTTTCGGATAGCCAAATCGGGTCAGCACGTTTTTAAACAAAAAATTCACAGCCATAGCGTCTGTGCAGTCTTTGACTGGCTGCGCTTCCACCCATCATGTCAGGTACTCCATCGCAGTGATGATGTAGCATGTGCTCGTCTTTCCCTAAGGTTTGATAGGTCCCACAAAGTCAATTTCCCATTTCTCAAATGACTGTAGTTTCATTTGTGGATTCAACAGCATCTCGCCCCTCCGTGATGGTTTTTCAGTCCTTTGACATATATCGCAGGCCTTACAATTTTCTTTTAAATCCTAGTGAAGGGTTGGCCACCACAACCCTGTGCAAAGAATCTTTTGTGTGGTCACATTACTGCATAGTGTCCTCCTGCAGTGCCCCAATGTGCTTCCGTGAGGATCTAACTTCGTTCAAATTCAGGTATGTATCTTCACAATATCTCGTCATTTCCCATTTTGTATAGGTACCCCGCGATGACAAAAAAATCTACCGCGCACACCACCAATTCCTTCTTCTGTTGGATGGATTATTCCTTCGGCGCAGTCCCTATTGTTAGAAATTGGATTATATCTTCGAAGTGCCCATCCACAACGCGCACAGCAAAGAGTTTTACATCGGGTAATCCTTCCTCCAAACTAGTAGGTTCCTCGCCCATGTCAATACGTGACAAGTGATCTAGTCCTGTGTTCAGGCATCCAGGTTTAACCATGACCTCAAAGTCATATTCTTGGAACAATAAGAGCCACCTACAGATGCACCCCCCCAACATAGGGTTATTGAACAAGTATTTTAGCACGGAATGGTTTGTATACATCTTGAAATGTCCTCCTAGCAAATAGTGTCGGTATTTTTGGAGTGCATACACCATCTCTAACCCTTCGCAATCAGTTGTGGAATAGTTCTTCTCAGATTTGGATAATCTACAACTTGCAAATGTGATAGGATGAACCAAGCCCTCCCCACCTCTTGTGTTAGCATTTCTCCCAGTGCAATACATGACGCATCAACATGGACATGAAACTCCACATCCCATTTTGGGAAGACCACGATTGGAGTAGAGGCCATTTTCCTCTTTAAGACATCCAGGCTCTTCATGTAATCATCATTCCAGCAAAATGTGACATCATTTTTCAATAGTTTCTCCATTGGCACGGTGATTTGGGCATAGCTTTTGATGAACTTCCTATAGTACCTTGTGTGTCCCAAGGTAGCGTGCAGCTGTTTAACATTTCGTGGTGCTTACAAATTTAGAATCACTGCAATCTTCACGGGGTCCACCATCAATTCCTGTTTGCAGACCACATGTTCCAATAGGTTTCCAAAGGTAACAAGGAAGGTGCACTTCTTAAGGTTCAGCGCAATCTGGTGTCATCGGCAAGTATCCAGCATTAAGCGTAAGCTTGCTACGTGGTGCTTAACCAATTCGAAGATAGTCCAATCATCCATATAGACCTACATGAACTTATGGATGTATTCTTTGAATGTGGCAACAACGATGCATGAAAAGATCACTAGCGCGTTCTTCAACCCAAACAACAACCCCATTCCATTGCAAAGGTTGTCTTGCTCCTGTCTTTCGGCATGATTTTGATCTGATGGTACCTTGAGAACCCATCCATGAACAAGTATGCTTCTTGTCTGCCAACATTTTCCAATACTTCATTTGTGAAAGCTGTTGGGAATGGGTCGTGTACACAAGAATCATTCAGCTTCCTGAGTTCCATGCATATTCTTATTTCACCCTTCTGCTTTTTCTCCTACACTACCATAGGACTCACCCAGTGGGATTCTTCCACCGACTCAATAATTCCAGCTGCGAGCATTTTGTCTAGTTCGACACGGACCTTTTACTTATACTTTGGATTCAAGCAGTAAGGCCTCTGCTTGACCGGGTTCATGTCGCATTTTAGGGTGATCTTCATCATCCCTAAGTCACCAACGATCCCTTTTAAGTATGTAATCTTGGTCGAGAATAAGTCTTGGTACTCACGGAGTAACTCAATGACCTTATCCACCATGGCATCATCCCAATTGTCACCAAGCGTTGCATACTTTGGTTTAGCCTCCGTCCCAATGTTTACCTGCTTTGTTTTTAGCAGTGCAGTGATGTTAGGATCTTTAATCAATGGTCCTCGAACCTCGCGACAACCTTGAGTTTCTGGAATGTTGATTTTTCATGGATCCTCATCATCCTCCTCAATGTTTACATTGTAACACTCCAATGCGTAGCTCAACTGAGTTGTCCATTCTGGCAGAAGCAATTCCATTGGCTCATGGGGTATTTTGAAGATAGGTGCTTTTACTACGTGTAGTGCATCATCAACAGTATCCCACCAACGATCTTCAAACATGAAGGTTAATAGTAATCCTTCGCGTAAGATATCCCATTCACTTGTGCCATGGTAGAGCTCTATCTCAGTATATCAATTCATGGGTATGACATCCAGGGTATGACAGAACAAATGCACCCATTCAGGTTGTGGCTCTTCCCCGTAGACCTTGGTCCATTTCGCGAGGTGTGCACGTGGATCATCCCATCCGTCATACTTGTCTATTAGCTACATCTGTGGTTTCCCAAATCGTAGGTGCATCATCCTTCTGCATCCCTGCCAGTCCTTAAAATTCTGCTGGTGCATACCCCACCACCTTGTTGGCATAGCGTGCAGTACCCATTTCAGAGCATCGAAACATTCTGGTTCTGGCACTTCTCTCTCAAACATGTTCAGGAAATCATCCACAGCTGTCAACCCATCATACATAGGTAGATCTCTTACCTCTATTGCCATGCAGTGCAATGACCTCACCATCATGTTGCAATTGAGCGTGGTTACCTCATGTAACCAGTTCTGACATCGTTCTATTTCCTCGTCCAAATTTGAGGTGTGGTAACTTTCGTGCTCCCACGAAATCTTGCCATCCACTATAGGATTCACCCAATCCTATTCCCAAGTGGTTATCTTGTAGATACAATCTAGATCATAATCACTCTCGTCATCACGCACTGGCTCTTTTTAGTGTGATCCTTCCACAGGGTCTAAAGATACCACTATGCGTAGTGACTTTTTCTCAAAAATCGTCTTGTGTTTCTTTAGATTTATCACTCCATTCATGTCAGTGACCCAATCTATTCCTAGTAGCACAAGTTAGGGATTGTTTTCATCAACAATCTCTATCACTTCGAAATCTATAAGTGTGCTCACGCCTTCGATATCTATTGTTATTCCCTGCAATGTTCCCATCGGTAGGATATTTTTCTGGTTTGCCATTCGCAATTGGATAGCAGACCATTGCAATGCGAACCTACCCATGCAGTCCCATGTCTGCTTTAGCAAGATGTTCACGTCCGATCTGAAATCCAGAATCACTTGATCCATTTCATATTCCTTAATTTTCACAGTTAATCTCACTTCCCTAATTGTTCGCATTGTGTGCTTCTTGAGCTTCTAGACTACGCGCAGTTCTCCTGATCCAGCACATCCAGTGATGAGTTCTTGCAGCCCCTTCACCGCTTGGCTGTCACGCAGCAGCTTCATGCATGTCTCCAGAAAGGTAGTAAGCATTGATGGGTCTATCTCCGGTTCTAGTTTGTCTTTACTACGTGAAGTGGAGGCCTCCTTGAAGCTCTTCTTAGCTTCCATGAATGTCTCCTTTGCGCGCCCCAAATCGGAATCTGGTTCCTTTGTTGGAGCCTTGCAAACCTAGGCATTCTCTTTGGGCTGCTTGCCCTTGTCATCTCCTATCATGATACCACTTTGGAGCATGATGTTTACATTCAGGTCCTCTTCGCGTACCTCTGACCTCATCATTTGTAGGTTCTAAGTTGGGGGAGGTTGAAGTGTTCCTTTATTGTGCAACCTCGCTATAAGTGTGGGTCAGTCCTCCATCTCATGATCAAATTGGGTACAATATAAACACGATGCTCTCATTGGATTTGTATAATCATGAGCATAATGCCCTGGCCCTCCGCAATTGTAACAAATCAGATGTCCACGACCCCTTCCTGGTCCCATTCCAGTTTGACCTCGTTTGAAACCCTGAAATCCAGTGCACACCATCCCTACATTTTGAGTGAGGGCTCGCATTTCGTTCTAAAATCTATAGGTAGGAATTTGATCCATCATCAATTCATAACTTCTACAGGTGCGCTCATCATGGCCTATTGATCTGTAGAAATTACAGAACAACTGTTGGGATGTCTGCATATACCTCTGTAATAGGTGGCAGTTATCTGTAGCATGCTTCCCTCCTATCTGACAAATCGCACACCATAATTCATGCGTCATGCTCGGTCCTTCTTGTGCCTCTGGTCTCAATGGCATCAGCCCTCCTCCCTCTAAGTAATTCGCGAAGACTGGACAATGGTCCTTGTCATGTCCCTGTCCCTTACATTCTATGCACCATACCTCCTCGCATGCTTCTGGGCAAGTTGTCATGTCTTGCTTCAAACTCTGCATTTCGAAACACAAGTTTTTTAGATGTGCATGGATCTATTAGACTCCCAGGCTATGATCTCGTATCAGGGTCTCGTTCAGTCTCATTTCGATCTCCAAAGCTTCGGCCTGAGTGGATAGCTTCTGTTGTGACAACACAGTCCTTAGATGCGGTGTTAGTGATGCTAAAAACCATGCGCGGTGTTGCCCATCTGTCAAGGTCATGTTGGCTTCACGAATCATACCCTTCAATCTCTGATTCAGCTCCCAGGGGGTCTTGCCTAGAAGCATCGTGATTTCCTTAAACCCGATAATCGACTATGTCTCTGATTTTGGCCTGCTAAATTCCTTGTTTAGTACAGCTTGGATATCCGCGATCCCTGCATTTGTATTTTCGTTGGAATGCTTAATGTACCATGTGAGTGCATGATCCTACAAGGTGCTAACCAGCATTTCTTTCTTTATGTTGTCATCTGTGACCCCTTGTGCTTCCCATACAGCCTTTACCATGAACCAAAATTGGTTCGGATCTTCGTTCCCTACTCCTTTGAATACCAGAAATTTTTTCGCACTTGCCATATTAAACTGTGGTGGTGGCGTAGGTGGTGTGGGCGGAGATGGGGGTGAATATTATGAACCTGGTGGTGGTGTAGGTGTGGGTGGTATGCATGAAATTCACTGCCTTATCAGACTGTTCACACTCAGTGAGACATCCGTGAGCTCTTCCTCGCTTTCTCACTGAGGTGAAATCAAGGGGCTACTTTCTATCTCTACGTTATCTTCATATCTGTAGATCCTCCCACTCCGTGTAGCCCCTAATGTCAATTTATTCACATAACCCGCATTTCACATAGTAGCATCTTAATCCAAGTGTTCAAAGATTTAACGTACTTACCTCACGATCCTTTGAGGAAGCATCGTTCCGCCTCGCTGTAGCTGACTGAAGTATCTACCGCGAACTTGGTGATAAACCCTCCTATAACTCAATCAAGCCAATGGTCCACAGCGCACGTGATCTTATCTTCCAATGCTTCTAGTCTGCGCACCAACTCTGGAGTCCACACAATCAGTCTGTCAAGCCTACACCTTCCTTGACTATCTGCTAGCTTCGCAATCCACTTGTACAACTCAGAGGGGAAGGATGCAAAGAAAATTTCATGGATTTCCATATATAAGTAGTGCTCTAACCACTGTTCCTTAGATACTCACGGATTCATGTTTTCCTGGGCCATGAACTCGTGAATTTTCCTGTCCAACCACTCTTCAATTTCTTTCTTTGTTGGATTCCAGTGACACGACATCAGACATCTCTTATGCAGATCCTGGTCCCGGCAATGGAACCATTTGTTGGCTTGTTGGGGCTTGACCCAGATTGAGAGGTGATTTAGCCCAACAAACCCTGGTATTACTGGCCCTTTCGGTAATAGTCCATAGAGTGCGGACTAAGGACTCACTCGAAGTAGTATGGGAGGGTGCTTGAACTAGGTTTCCGTGCCCTGGAGATGTCTTACGAGTTCAAGTGTGGCACAGTTCGACCCTGTGCGTATGTTGCTACACGCCCTTTCCCATACCTCACAGCCCTACTTGGGGGCCGAGCATTGCTATTACTCGAGTCGTTACTGATATTCCAATACTAGTTGATTATCTTAGTCTACTTGCATGCTTTAAGTTATACTTACCAATATAAACCATCCATATAGGTGCAGATAGTAAATAAATAGTATATTTGAAATTTATATCAAACATGCAATAACCTAATAATAGATACACAAAATTAAGATAAAACTTCTCTTTTTCTTCCTCAGTTACAGACTCGACTCCACCCTGTGCACTCAGCTGTAGGGGTCTGTGCACTCAACTATGGACTACTAGGCCTCTGCGCACTCAGCTGCAGAGCCTACTCCTACCCTATGACCCAAGACACACTTAGACACTTAGACTCTTTCTCTCCGTTTCTACCTCACTATCCTTCTATTAGTTGGTTTTCTTTTACACTTAGAGCCTCGCTCTATTTGTACAATCCCATGGTTCACGGACCATGGGTAGGCTGACATTACATTACAAGACTAGGGCGGACAACCCTGTGACTTTATCATAAATTTCACGCTCCGCGCCCACAATTCGCGGAGTCTTTACAACAAGATTAGATCAAAACTTGGGCTTTAAGCCCCAAAACATACCTTGGGGGGATTCCATGCCCAACAATGATTACTAAAAAAACATGAAAGCAAGGATAACCCTTTTCAATCTCAAAGGTAAAGAAGATATTTGGTGGGAAGACATGAAGAATTTCAAGTACATACATGAGGATGATTTGACTTGGCATGCATTTGAAAGGCTCTTCAAGAAGAAGTACTTTCCTGAGAGGTATTACGATGATAGCACTAAGGCGTTTTATGAGTTGCGGATGGGTTCTATGACAAATGAGGAGTATACTAGTAGATTTTGGGAGTTGTTGAGATATGTGCCTTACCTTAGAGAGAAGAAGGCCAAGGTTTAGAGACTCATAAGTGGATTTCCAATTGCATACATATACCGAATCGAGTTCGATGAACCTAGATCATTAGAGGAGGCCATCCGAAAGTTGAAGCATTGTTATGAGTAGTCAAAGTGCAAAGTTGAGCTGAAGAATGACTTGAAAAGAAATGATAAAGCTAAGGGAAAATGGCCACCAAAGAGAGGATTACCACAAGATGCAAGTGAGAAAGATAATGTAGTTCCTTACAAGAGATTCAATACAACTAAGAAGGGGCTTGGAGAGTAGCAGGCTAGAGTTGGTGGTAGGGAACCATTTTAGTGTTGGATATGTGGTAAGGATCATCGTAAGAGGGATTTTCCATAGTATGAGAGTGTTGGTAGACCCAAAATATATAGTTCTCAGGTGGCGCATACAGTTGGTGATGTTAGTCATAGCATTCATTGGATTTATGCAGATGTGGAAAACAGGCAGGCAGATCATCAGGAATTGATCATTGAGATGGAGGGTAAGCTTTGTGATAAATTTGTTTCTATTTTGATTGATCTTGGATCTAACTATAGTTATATTAATCCTAAATTTGTGGATAAGTGTGGTTTGAGAAAAGAAGTGAATGCAAAATCTTGGTTGGTACAGTTGGCTACTGGTACAGAAAAGCGAGTTCACCATTGGTTAAGAGCTTGTGCATTTGATTTAAATGGTATGCCTACAATAACACATTTGAATGTATTTCCATTAGCATGGTATAAAATTCTTTTGGGTAAGTATTGACTATACCTTCATAGAACCAAAGTGGATTACTTCGATAAGGCCATTGAGTGTGTGGATGATAGTGGGGAAAAGAGGACCTTGTAGGGAAAGAAGAAGCGTACATTAGTGAGGACGGTTACTGCTATGCAAGCTAAGCATAGTTGTAGAAAAGGTTGTGTGATGTTTGTAGTACAAATTTCTAGTGACAAGGGTAAGGAGGTTGAGGATGTGGATGTGTTGAGCAGGTACCCAGTATTGTAGCAGTTTCAGGATGTATTTCCTGAGGAAATTTCAGAGTTTCCACCTGATATGGAGGTAGACTTTTCTATTGAGTTGGTACTAAGGGTAGCTCGAGCATCGAATGCACCTTACAAGATGAGCACACCTGAGTTGGTAGATTTGAAGTTGCAGCTAAAGGAAAGGTTGGAAAAAGGATACATCAGACCTAGTGTATCACCTTGGGGTGCACCAGTGTTGTTCGTAAAGAACAAAGATGGTACTCTTAGATTGTGCATTGATTACAAGCAGTTGAACAAGGTAATGATCAAGAACAGGTAACCTTTTCCGAGGATTGATGATTTGTTTGATCAGCTAAAGGAAGCAGCAGTGTTCTATAAAATTGACTTGAGATCAGGATACCATCTGGTAAGCATCAAGGAAGAGGATATCTTCAAGACTGCATTTAGGACTAGGTATGGGAAATATGAGTTTGTTGTTCCATTTTGTTTGTCTAATGCTCCAGCTACATTCATGTGTTTGATGAATAATGTGTTGCATCCTTATTTGGACAAGTTTTTTCTTGTATTCATTGATGCCATACTGAGATATTCTAAGAATGAGGAATAACATACCGAACATTTAGTAGCAATGTTGAGATTGCTAAGAGAGAATCAGTTGTATGCTAATATTAGCAAGTGCAGTTTCTTTCAGACTGAGGTACACTACTAGGGACATGTTGTCTCCAAGGAAGGCATAATAGTAGATCAAGAAAAGATAAGGGCCATCATGGAATGGACAGCTCCTAAGAATGTAGATGAGGTGAGATCATTCATGGGATTAGTAGGTTACTACATGAGGTTCATCAGGAACTTCTCACGCATTTCATATCCTATCACATCAATAAGTGGAAGGGTAAGAAGTTTGAATGGACGACGAAATGTGAAGATAGATTTGAGCGGATTAAGCATCTATTGACACATGAACCAATGCTAAAGATTGCGGATCTGGACAAGGAGTTTGTAGTGTGTACAGATGCTTGCAAAAGGGGAGTTGGTGGATTTCTCATGCAAGAATGATAGGTAGTGTGCTATGAGTCACGAAAACTAAACGAGCATGAGAAAAACTATCTAACACATAATCTTGAGCTAGTAATGATTATACATGCATTGAATATGTGGAGACATTATCTTCTAGGTAGGATGTTTACATTGATGAGCGATCATAGTGGGTTGAGGTATTTGTTTGACCAGCTGAATCTAAATACCAGACAAGCTAGATGGTTAGCTACCCTTAGTGAGTTTGACTTCAAGATTAGATACATGAAAGGGAAGGAGAACCGGGTTGCAAATTATCTTAGAAGGAAGGTACAGGTAAATCATATAGCAGCTATAAGCTCCTATGGGACAGAGTTACAGGATAGGATCTTGCAGGCAGGACAACGGGATGACAAATACATGGAGATTATGCACATGTTACAGTAGAGTATAGGTACAGGTGCAGGTATAGGTACAGGTGATCAGGATGAAGACTTTCGTCTCATGGCAAATGGCTTGGTGAAGTTTTGAGACAAGATCTATGTGTCGAATTACAGTGAGCTCAGGAAGCTTATCTCGAGGGCATTTCATGTTAAACCATATTCAGTTCATCAAGGATATCAGAAGACATTGATGGCAGTGAATAATTTTTACTATTGGATGAATTTATATAAGGAAATGGCTAAGTTCATGGCTAGATGTATAGGCTATCAGCAAGTAAAGGTGGAATGCAAGCATCCAGGTTGTCGACTACAACCTATTGCAATTTCAGAATGGAAATGGGACATATTTTCCATGATTTGATCACAGGTATTCCAAGGACAGTGAAGCAGCATGATCCTATTATGGTCATGGTTGATAGGTTTAGCAAGGTATCTCACTTCATGTTGGCTTGAAGGGGCTTGACCCAGGTTCAAAATTAGTTGCACCAACCAACAAAACCCTAAATTGTTGGCCCTTTCAGTAATAATCTGCATAGCACAGGATGAAGTCTCACCCGAAGCAGTATTGGGGGATGATAGAAACAGGTTTCTGCATCCAGAGGTCTGTGTAATGGGTTCTTGTTGCTTCTACGACTTAGTTTTGCCTTCATGAACCCTAACCCTTCTGGAACAGTTAATAACAATAAATCTTATACACAACAATTATATCTTCGCAAAGGTCATTAACTAGTCATAACATGCATAGTTTAGACTGATCTACCACATTCATGCATTAGATAAACATTTAATCATATATATTCAGATACAAAGAGGAAACACATAAATTTTAGAAGTAAATACAAATAAATAGATACGCAAAGTATGGATCAAAAATGTCTTTTATTAGATGATCTTTCTAGGTACAGACGTTCCTTCATTTCACACTAAACTGTAGGGGCCCACGCACTCAGCTTGCAGACTGATCAAGGTCTCCATGCAATCAGATGCCAAAGCCTTCCCCTTTGCCCAAGTGTAGGAAACATACCTTCCTGCCTTAGCTTACTTGCTAGAATAATGATTTTCTATCTTCTTGTTTTTTTCCTAGACTCGCTATGACTCTTCTATTTAGAGCCCTTCCTTTTACAATACCATAGTCTGCGGACCATGGGTGGGTCTCAAAATGTTCTTAACACCTAACAACCTAAGTGAATAAATCCCCTTTGACTCTTACTATCTTCGCACTCTGCTTCCACAAATTGCAGAGACTTTACATTTTTACAAAAAGGAAATACAAAATTTAACCCCAGGGACCCTATCCCAACAAGCCCCCAACTAATTTGGTTACTCGTCCTTGAGTCACTCAACTGACACTTCAATATTTTCATGGAGTTCACGGAAGTCCAACTTCAAAACCTATAGATACCCTGCCTAACTACTTATTGTACTTCCTCAACCAAGTTCTCTGTAGTGGGGCCTTCCACCATGAGGCCAATGGTCCTTTGAGTTTGTTGCCTTCCCTTAAGCTTGATTTTCACTGACAAAGTTAGCTAGCTGGCCTCTTCTATCTAAGGTTGTGCTCTTTCCATAAGAATGGCCTCTTTCTAGAGCAGAGCTTCAATTTCATTTTGAATTTTCTTCCCTTCCTGCAGTTTTTTGAACCAGTGCACTGGAGCCAAAGTGCGCGTAGTCGATCTAATCTCATCGGTTTGCTGTTGTTTTTCTCTAAGTTTTGTGCCAATCTTCTACAGGGTGGGGTCCTCCTACAGATATTTCCATAGCTTCATGGCTTCCTCAAAAAACTCTTTATAGTCCTTGACTGTTACTTCTAGTGTGGCTATTCCTTCATTGATAGCAACTCCATGCTCCTCTCGAACGTCTGGCAGAGTTTTCAGCAGCAGCTTCAATTGTAGCTCTGAAATTTACAGCTGTAACTCGAATCGAAATCGGCTGATTTCATCTTTGGACTCTTTGAACACCGTGGCCAAGTTCTGGATCTTTTCTATCGACGCTGCATCAGCTGCAATGTTAAGTTCATGCAGCTCATTACATGCTTATGTAATCGTTGCTTCTAAGTGCTGGCTGCGAGTATCAATTTCTTCCTTCTCCTTCAGTGCCTGCACCTTTTCTTTGAAGTCTAGTGGTTATTTTTTTTTACTTCATTAATCACCAACAACATGCACTTCTCCCTAACCATCAGCTCATCCTATACCCCTTGGTGCAACTCATGCAGGGTTTGGATAGGGAGTGCCGCAAGGTTGATGCCCAGATTCTTGATCTGCGAAAGCTGGGAATTGGCCACTTATGAGTCAGCACGCAGGGTCCCATTTGGTAATTGAATAACATGGAGATCCAAAGTTCGATCAGTGTCCAACACTATAATTATTGCTTGATGCAAGCTCACTTGAATCCCACTCGCTTGACCTTTGCTCACTTGTAGTTGGCCTGTCTGGATCTGTAGGTCACGCAGATCCTTATGCACATTTCCCAATGTCTACTGGTACTACTGCTTAAACTGGGTCCATAATTATATTGTAGTATCCTAGACATTGTCACCAATTTTGTTTAAGTCCCCTTTAGTCAGGACTAATAGATCCACATGGGTAAATCTAGCCGACTTCTATTTCTTTTGTAGCCTTGAGGTTGTCTTCTTTTCTCTTTTCCAAACCACAAAGGGGGCTCCCTACTCTGCACCCTCACCCCCTTCTACATCTGACCCTTCTTGGTCATATGTATGCTGAGAGTCAGAATCCTCTACTCGATCGTGGTTTCTTGGGCCGCTCTCTTTTTTTCAACAAATGCCTTGAAAGTAGCTTCCTTAGTAACAACTTATGCTATGCAGCTTTCTCCCAAGTTGCAGTCTTCTGGGCTTCCTTCAGTTTCTCTACTGTTGATGTCTGTGCATTGGTACCTTCTGCTGCCTTACTCGTTCTTGTGCCTAGGTCTAATGGGTAAAGACACTCTCTTGGCCATTTACCTACAATCTCTGCGACATCCTCCTTGCTCAAAAGATAAGGCAACTTGTGCCATATCTTCTTCAGATTCCTTCTAGTGCGAACATACACATTATGAAAGTCAACCTTGAAGTCAGCATAAGGCTCATACTACTCATGTAAGGTAGGTGACAGCCTTGGTCTTTGGTTGATCATTGTTGCAGATCCATCTCTATTAGCACCCAGAACATCTTGGTCTCTATGACCTGCGTAGGGTCCTTCATTGCCTAGAGTGAAGCGAACTTTGCTCCATCCGAGAGGTCAAATTCTTGGGTAGGAAACTGGTTTTTCTTCATCATCCTCCATGTGACTAATGCAATCAATAGTAGTAACCAAGGATAATGAAAGGTTGTGCCCTCATCCTGGGCCTCCCAACATTTTTCAAAGAACTCTTTACATAGGCACTAAGCCCAGTTGTACTGGACTCCCTTAGCACATTGCGTAGCCAAAGAAATCACGGGTGTTGGAACCTCATCTGTGTAGCACTTCTGCATGATTTTACATGCCAATATTTGCACAGTGAACTGCACCACGGGGTCTGAAATGGAGTGGATGGAATATCCACATGAATTTTTAATCAACGTGAACTTGCTCTTCATCTAATCTGTGAGTTTTGTAGGAATTTACAGGATAAGTTCCTCAGACAGAACACCAAAGGACACCGCTCACAAATAGATCGCAGATCAATACACCAATACTTTTGACGTGGTTAAAACCCTCAAAGAGGGAAACAGTCCACGGCCTGAGCCAACGCGGCCACTTCAGGCAATTTATTAATAAAAGAATGAAAATTTACATAAGCTTCTCTCATGAATGGTTAACCTACAAATGACCCTCCATGCTCTTTAAATAGAGATCATGGACCAATCGGGTGTTAAGCCATGGATCAAGTGTCAGTAATATCGAGGAGAGAATGAACCGTTGGATCACTACATATCGTGACCGTCGGATTGTAAGTTACAAAATTTAGATAGTAAAGAAACACACTTTACCTAACTCTATACTATACCAAGTTGTACTTAACTATTTCCTATGTGTCGGAATATCCTAACATCCCCCCTTAAGAACAACTTGGGATAGGATTGAAGGATTTACAAATATGACATAATAGGAGAAGGAAGGAGGCACTAGAGCCTATCCCCCCTTAGTGACAACTTCCTGAACTCCAACCATAAATCGAAGTTTAGTGAACTTCGCCTCTGTGAGAGCCTTTGTAAAGATGTCTGCAACTTGATCATTTTTTGAACAATATTGCACTTCAAGAACATGGTCATGAATGAGCTTTCTGATGAAGTGCATGTGCAGTTCAATGTGTTTGCTGCATTGATGTTGGACTGGATCTTTGCATAGTTGAATGGAACTTTGATTATCACACCAAAGTGTAGTCGGATGCTGCTGCTGAAAGCCAAACTCTGACAGGATCTGACGAAGCCACAAGGCTTCCTTACTAGCTTCTACGGCACCACGATACTCTGCTTCTACTGAAGAAAGAGAAATGGCACTTTGTTTCTTGCAAGCCCATGTAATAGGTCCTGAACCAAGAGTAAACACATAACCTACAGTAGACTTCCGATCATCAGGGTCACCAGCCCAATCGGAATCAGTGAAACCAACCAATAGAGGAGATGCTTCGACACTGTAATGAATCCCAAACTGAATTGTACCTCGAACATAACGAAGTATTCTTTTATTTGCTTTCCAATGACTTTCACATGGGTTTTGCATAAACCGAGCAACAAGGCCAACGACAAAGGAAAGGTTAGGATGAGTATGGGTTAGATACAAAAGTTTTCCTACAAGTTGACGGTATAAGGTAGCATCAACTTCAGGAGAAGTACAAGTGACTGAAACACACTTTACCTAACTCTATACTAGACCACCAGAACACCAAAGGACACCGCTCACAAACAGATCACAGATCAATACACCAGTACTTTTGACGTGGTTAAAACCCTCAAAGAGTGAAACAGTCCACGGCCTGAGCCAACGCTGCCACTTCAGGCAATTTATTAATAAAAGAATGAAAATTTACATAAGCTTCTCTCATGAATGGTTAACATACAAATGACCCTCCATGCTCTTTAAAAGAGATCATGGACCAATCGGGTGTTAAGCCACGGATCAAGTGTCGGTAATACCGAGGAGAGAATGAACCGTCGGATCACTACATATCGTGACCATCGGATTGTAAGTTACAAAATGTACATAGTAAAGAAACACACTTTACCTAACTCTATACTAGACCAAGTTGTACTTAACTATTTCCTATGTGTCGGAATATCCTAACAAGTTTCTTCTCCTTCGTTTCCCCTCCAAATGCTTATGCTAGATCCACACCTTGATAAGGTAGCAAGGTGATCCAGTGGATCAACATATCTATAATCGGGATGTGTTCTCCCAGCTAAAGACACCCATCGTGCACCAAAGTGAGTAACTATTGGACACATGCAGTGTTAATGATGGTGCGACTGAAGTGCGACACCAAAAGCATGTTCAAGAGGCCCTCTCTCTAAACACCTGCAACCACTTCATAGGTTCCAATTGCATAACCCTAGTTTCCTCATAACAGATCTTTGATAGATATTTATCCAGCGCAAGCTAAGGGAAATTCTCATGATCTCCCAAATCACAATCCTCTAACTTGAGCATTGGAATGCTGCCCAACATTGCGCCCACAAACACCACCTTCTCCGGTAGCAGTGGTGTAGAGACCATAAATTTGGCATTCTCCGGCTCCTTAGGCACCTTAGTTGTGCCCTTACGTGGTGGGATGTACATCGGAAGCCGAGTCATGGACTCATCCTTGTCAGCATCCATGTCCTCAATGCCTTCGTGCAGTTCTTCTTTATCTAAATCAAGGGGCTTATTTGGCTGTTGTGCTCTGTCCATCTTCCCCTTCTCACGGATTGCTGTGGGAATTTTTCGTGGTGATTGCCTCATTGAAACATGTTGTGGTTTCTTTTGCTTGTTGTCAGCTGCAGAGGACATAGGTCTAGGAGACCTAGGCACCATAGTTGGAAATCCCGTAGGAACAGAGGGTGTTTCTTCAACTTAGGGTGTTGCAACATAGGTTGTTTCTTTAGGGGTGCTGCTTCAAAGGGCATTGCTTCTATTACAGGGGAGTTGCAGTCATTATTTCAAAGGTGATATTTCAATTCCAATCAGGCAAGTTTTCCAACTCTAGTTGTGCTATAATTTCCTCCCAAACCTTCTCAGACATAAAACATTCGTCCTGGTAGAAAAGTTTAAGACAATCTAGTTAGAAGAAAAGTGTTTGAATGTGGGGCGGCCTACCATATTTATAGGCAAATTTGAATTTGAATCCAACCGTTCCCTCCAAATTTCTATCATTGATGCATCTTTGGCGGGCAGATTTCCAAAGATTTGCCCCATAAATGTGCCTTCCCCACTCCTAACAGAAATTTTTCCATCCAATCATTTATAGTGCTTCCAATGGCTAATTTTTGACCAAGCTATGCTGCACCAACCTTTGTGGCACAGCCACCTTGGCACAACTCCGCTCGATGCCCTACTTTCTTCCATCACACAACCCTCTTACTTTGTCTTTTTTATTTTTGGACAGTGTAGTTTATAGTCCCATACTTCCTTGCAGCTGCCTAGAGTACTAAGACTATCTCACCATCATATAGTCATTGGGTAGGGGCGGGATCACCCTTATACAAATTCAATTGGCTGCCATTGACTCTTCTTGGAAAAAATTCTCCATTTGTATTTGTGAGGTGAATTGCGCCACCATCTATAATTTCTTTTACCACATAGGGTCCAAGCCAATGCATTTGAAACTTTCTAGGAAATTTCGTAAATTTTTTGTCATATAATAATACAAAATCATTAACCTGGAAGGTGTGTTGCTTTATATGTTGATCATACCAAGCCTTTTCTTCCTACGATAACCCTTTGAGTAATCTTTCTAACCCTGCAAGTCTGATCAAGATTGGATTCTCCAATGAAGGGTTATGCCAAATCTCCCACGATGACCTGAGTATAGACTAGTTCAGTAGAGAAAACTTTTATGAGATGCTACAGGTCACTGTTTTAACCTTAGCTTCTGAAATTAACACCCAAACAACTACAGTCCATCCTCCTTTTGCAACTTCTTACGAAAATTCAGTCTGATTCTCAAAGTGAAGGTTATGATGATTGTCCCAAGGTGACCTATTTGGAATGTAATTTGGTGGTCTGCAAAAACCCTAACATCCTCAGATTATATCTCCGAAAAAATAGGGAGACAGGATCTAAAATTCAGAGCTGAGGTTCATCCTGATTTCTTCTCAAACGGTTTTTTTTTAGCTTCTGAAACTTTGTAGTGAAATAGTTATAGCAACAATTCCACGATGACCTGTTTTAGATGAAATTTTGGAGCTTGCAGAAACCCTAACTTCCTCAGATCATATTTCCTAAAATATAGGGAGACAAGATCTGCATTTTGGACCCAAGGTTAAACGATAGTTCATCTCAAATGGTTTTTTTTTTAGCTTCTGAAACATCACAAAAAACAAGTTATATCGAAAATTCCACGATGACTTGTTTGGAGCACTGAAACTCTAGAATCCAAAGCTCTGATACCAAATGTTATGAAACCAACTCACAAAAAGATAGGAAAGATAGATCAACGCCTTAGAATTCAACCTCTTTAAGGGGTCAACCTCCTTTAAATTACACAGATGAACAATTCTTGGAGGATTCAAATGAAAAAACCTCCTTTCTATATATAGGAGTCTAAGGAGTCACAATATAACCAAGCTGACCTAACAATAATAATATAAAGGCACAAAAATAACAATAGAGGGATTCTATGGGTAACAATAATAACAATATGGGGACAATAGGGGCACAAAAATAACAATAAGGGATACAATGACAATAGTAGTGGGGGAATCACTAGTATTATAGGGACCTAACAGAGCTCCTTTTGCACTTGTTGGTGAAATCCTGATAAGAACCGATCCTCCTCCAATTCCATCAGCTGCATGAGACGCTGCTCCATAGTGTCATGATCAACAATATCAGTCAACGCAGCAATCCACAGACTCCAGACAATATATTCCATGTGCATCACAACCTCTTTCCCATAGACCAACCTGAAAGGGGTTTGGCCTATCAAATTTTTACAAGTGGTTATATACACACAAAGGATGACTGGTTTGCACACATACCAGTCATTCCACTTCATGTTGCAAACCTTCGTCAGAGCACTCTACAAGATTTTTTTGAAGGCTTCAATCGTACTATTATCTTGAGGGTGGTAGGTCATACTCTTCAAAAGATAGACCTGGAATTCTTCAAGCATTGTGACAATCGTTTCATTTAGGAAGAGCGTGCCCATGCCAATCATTAATATCTTAGGGCAACCAAATTGGGACAAGATAAACTCAAAAATAAACATTGTAGCGGTAGTTGTGCTACAATCCTTTACTAGTTACACTTCTGCCCATTGCGTCAAGTATTCAGTTGCGTAATAATATATCATGCCCCGGTCTTCCTTCCTCGTGGCTAGATGAGACCCACAAAATCGATTGTCCATTTATCAAACACCTGCAAGGTGATCAGTATATTTAAGGGAAATTCATCCCTCTGTGATGGTGTCCCCATCCTTTAGCAAGCATTGCATGCCCTACAATACACTTTTTCATCATTATGCACCGTTGGCCACCAAAGTCCTGTGCGTAGGATCTTCTGCACGATCGCTCTTCCTGCATAGTGTCCTCTTGCTACTCCTCCATTGTATTTGGCAAGGATGCTTGGTCATTCAAATGTTGGGACACATCGATGCAGTCTCTCATTAGAGTCCATTTTGTATAGGTGTCCAATGATTATAGAACAAGTAGCCACGCGAACCACCAACTCCTTCTTCTACTATGTAGAATATCCTTCTCAGCCTATTCCAATTGTCAAAAACTAGATTATATCAGCAAAGTGATCGTCTGCGACATGAACAGTAAAAATTTGTGCATTAGGTAACCCTTCTTCCAAACTAGTAGGCTCATCACTAGTCCCAATCTGAGATAGGTGATTAGGACCAACATTCAAGCATCCAGGCTTCACAATCACCTCAAAATCGTACTCCTGAAAGAGAAACAACCATCTGTAGATTCCCCCCCGCAACACAAGCTTATTGACTAGGTATTTTAGAGTAGAATGGTTTTTACACATCTTGAAGTGCATGCCTAAGAGATAGTGCTAGAATATATGTAGTGTGTATACCATTGCCAATCCCTCATGCTCTGTAATCAAGTAGTTATTCTCTGCCTTTGACAATTTCCTACTCACAAATGCTATAGGATGATCAATATGACCTTCACCTGGTTGGATCAACACTACACCTAGCGCAATAGAAGAAGCATATACATGAACATGAAACTCCTTTTTCCAATTTGGGAACACCAAAATGGGCGCAGTGACCATTTTCTCCTTCAAAATGTCTAAACTATTCTAACATTATTCATCCTAGTAGAATGTTGCATCCTTAGTCAACAGTTTCTCCATTGACATAATGATTTGTGCATATGCCTTGATAAACTTTCTATAATACCCTATATGGCCCAATGTTGTGCGTAGTTGCTTTACATTCTTCGGGGCCTCCAAATTGAAAATAACAACTATCTTTGCAGGGTCTACCATCAATCCCTTCTTGTAAACCACATGAGCCAACAATATTCCATAAGGAACACAAAATATGCATTTTTTTAGATTTAGGGTGATCTGATGTCTACAACAGGTATCCAACATAAGGTGCAGACTTTCAACGTGGCACTTTACCAACCCAGATACAGTCCAATCATCAAAGTAGAATTCTAAGAATTTATGGATAAATTCCTTAAAATTTGCAGTTACTACCCTTGAGAAGATCGCAGGTGCATTATTCAATCCAAATGGCATTACCGTGTATTGAAAACACCCCCATTCCATCGAAAATGTGGTCTTGTTGTGATCCTCTGGCCCAATATTGATCTAAAGGTACCCTGAGAACCCATCAGTGAATGAGTAGGCTTCCTACCCTCCAACATTCTCCAGGACTTCATATGTAAACATCATTGGAAACATATCATGGATGCACACATCATTTAGCTTCCTCAGATCAATGCATATACAGATTTCTTCTTGTTGCTTCTTTTCCTAGACTACCATAGGATTGACCTAGATTGATTCCTCCATAGGCTCAATGATCCCAACCTATAGCATTTTTTCCAACTCTTTGTGCACCTTTTCCTTGTATTTGGGATTCAAATGATAGGGTCATTGTTTTACAGGCTTCATGTCTGGCTTCAAATTAATCTTCATCACACCCAGATCCCGTACTATCCCCTTCAAATCTAAAAACGCGGTGGGAAACAAGTCCTAGTATTCACACAATAGTTCCATGACCTTATCAACTGTATCCTCATCCCAATAGTCACCTATTTTCACAAACTTCAGTTGTGCATCTAATCCAATGTTTACCTATCTAGTCCTCAAAGGCTCTGCTATGTTAGGGAGCACTACTTTGGGTCCTTCAACTTCACATTGTCCCTCAGACTCTAGAATGTTGATATTTCAAGGGTCATCTTTTTCTTTTTCTGTGGTCACATTATAGCATTCCAGTGCATGGCACAACTGCGTATTCCAGTCTGGTTGAAGCCATTCTACATATTCCTCTGGCATTCTAATATTGCAACCTTAATTTCTTGGAGCACTTCATCAATACATTCAAAACCATCCTCAAAGTTGAAGGTCAACAGGAAACTTTCCCTCAGGATAGCCCACTCGTCCATCCCGGGACCATTTGTTGGCTTGATGGAGCCTGACCTAGGTTCAACGTTAGCTGCACCAGCCAACAAAACCCTAAACTATTGGTCCTTTCAACAACAAGCCATGTAGTGCAGGTTGTTGTCTCACCTAAAGCAGTATTGGGGGATGACAGAACCAAGTTTCTGCATCCAGAGGTATGTGTGATGGGTTTTGGCAGCTTCTAAGGCTTAGTTTTGTCTTCACTAACCCTAACCCTTCTGGAACAATTAATAACATTAAATCTTATACACAACAATTATATCTTTGTGAAGGTCATTAACTAATCATAACATGCATAGTTTATACTGATCTACCACTTTCACGCATTAGATAAATGTTTACTCATATATTTTCAAATATAGAGAGGAAACACATAAATTGCATAAGTAAATATAGATAAATAGATATGCAAAGTATGGATCAAAATTGTCTTTTATTAGATGATGTTTCCAGGTACAGACTTTCCTTCCATGCGCACTCAGCTACAGGGGCCAACACACTCAGCTATTGAAGCCTTCCCCTTCCCCTTCACCTAAGTACAGGAAACATACCTTCCTGCCTTAGCTTATTTGCCAAAACAATGATTTTCTATCTTATTATTTTATTTTCTTAGACTCACTATGACTCTTCTATTTATAGCCCTTCCTTTTACAATACCATGGTCTACAGACCATGGGCAGGCCTCAAAACCTTATTAACACCTAACAACCTAAGGACTAAAGCCCCTTTAACTCTTACTATTTTCGCACTCCACTTCCACAAATCATGGAGACTTTGAATTTTTACAAAAAGGAAATACAAAATTTAACCCCAGAGACCCTATCCCAACACTTCATTCTGGTGAAGACTACATATTCATCTAGTGAGGTAGCACAAGTGTTCATCAGAGAGATAGTGAGACTACATGGTGTTCCAAAGAAGATTGTGTCAAACAGGGATGAAAAGTTCACTTCAAAGTTTTGGAAGGAGTTATTTACAGGCTTGGGTATAGAGTTGGCGTTAAACATAACTTATCATCCATAAACAGATGGTAAAATAGAGAGGGTCAACAGGATCTTGGAGGATATGTTGAGGATGTACGTAATGCACCAGCAGAGGAAATTGGAGGAGTATCTTCCATTGGTTAAGTTCGCATACAATAATGGTTATTAAGAGGCCTTGAGGATGAGTCCTTTCAAGGAATCGTATGGATGGAGTTGTAACAATCCCATCAGCTGGAGTGACCCATTGAACATGGTACTTATTGGATCGGACATGTTGTAGACATGGAGTGGGAAATGCAGGTTATAAAAAAGAATCTCAAGGAAACAAAGGATAGACAGAAGAGTTATGTAGATCAACATAGGGTGTACAAAGAGTTTCAGGTTGGGGAGCATGTGTATTTGCGCATGAAGCCAAAGAAAATATCTTTGAGGATTGGTTCACGTGCCAAGTTGGCACCATGGTATTGAGGTCCTTTCAAGATCCTTGAGAGGATTGGACCAGTGGCATATCAACTTGTACTACCTCCAATAGTGAAATTCCATGATGTTTTCCATACTTCATTTCTTAAGAAGTATATAAATTATTTTGATCATGTTATTGATTGGTTTGTATTGCAGGTGGAGCAAGAAGGAGAGTTCCAGCCAGGGCCTAAGTGCATGTTGAAGCTGAAACATATCATGCTCAAGAACAGAGACATAAAACAAGTTAAAGTGTAGTGGACACACTTTGGTCCTAAAGAAGCTACATGGGAGATGGAAGATTAGATGCAGGCTCGATATCCTTCATTGTTTGCCGGTTGACACAAAGAAGTTTTAGTTTGATGTTGGTTATGTTTGGCATATGTTTTGTTGATGTTTTGATATATGTGTGTGTGTGTGTGTGTGTGTAAATACCTCCATGATCGAAGTTATAAAGCTCCAATATGCATTATGGGTGTCATGTTATTATGGTTATTATATTGTCATGTTGTTTTTCTTTTGAGTAGGTTCTTCATTATGAATACTACAACGAGCTAAGTTATAAATCTCCATAGGCAGTATGTTTGCTTTTCAATGGTTTTACTGAGGTCTTGGTGTGGTTTAACACTGAGGAAGGTGTTCCCCAAGGGGGAGGGTTTTGTAATAGCCTTGGTGAAAATTACATATAATAAAAGTTAATAAAGGCAAAATAAGACCACAGTTAAGGGACACTTATTCCAAGCTGAATGTTGGGAAAATATATCCTAGTGGGCATCACTAGATGTGTGTTTTGGCTAAGTAAGTTGGAAAAGGCTAAGGCAAAGGCATTAAAAGGAAAAGAAAAATTTTTGGCACTTTTATTTACGAAAATAAAGGAAATTAGGAGAAAAGGAAGGTAAAAGGTCACAGGTTTCATGTGAGGAGGAAATTGAAGGAAAATAATGGAAAATGAAGAAATTAGAGCCCTCATACATAAAAGGCTTATGATGAATAGTTCACGGCTTTTGTCAAGTTCAAGTTTGGATCTCTCTCATTATTCTCTGATTTGACAATCACTCTATGAGTGCCATCAGTTAAAGATTTGTTAAAACAAAAGGTATTATAGACTCATGTGCTGGTGTTTGTTATGTGTTATTTAAGAAACGGATTGATCAGATTGCCAATACACAGACATTTAAATGGAAAGACAGCAGAGAAATACAGTAAGCAACGCAAAGACACAAACAATTTTTAAGAAGGAGTTCACCCTATTCTCCAGGGCTACGTCTCCGGTCTAGCTTCAGTGGTGGCCTTATTTTATTGTGTCTTACAGAAAAGAAATTACAATACAGGGACTCAATATGAGTTCTCCCAAAGCAGGTTTGCTTGGAAAGGTGGTTCTTGGATTCCCCAAGCCACTCGGAGTACACAGACTCTTGTTTGTCCTACCAGCTCTGTGACCCTTGGTCTACAGTGGAAAGAGCCAACTATGATGCTCGATCCGGATAGATTCCTCTATGGGAAGGCTTGAATTTTCAAGCTCTCTGGTGCTCGATGCTGCCTGTGGTCAGCTCAGCCCTCTGTCTCCTCTGCTTGGCTTTAGTGCTCTCTGTATTCACTGTCTCTCTTAGTTGCTTGGACTCCTCTCAATTCGGGTTTCCAATTAACTCTTCTCTTCTTTCTGTCTCTTACCACTTGATCTCCTTTTTCTGACTGTCTTTGTCCATGGATTTAGTCATTCAATCCCTATGCCTGTTTGGTTCCTCTCCCGCCTGCGTCAATTCACCTTCTGCAGCTGTGCTTGGAGTTCCTTGTTCGGCGTCAGCACGAATGCTTGGGAAGTGGCCACATGTCTCTAACTAACTAGTGCCAACATGCTTCGTCAGTTTGTTTCTTCCATTACGCCGTGTATGTGTTCTTTCTCCACCGTGGTGGTCAAACATACTTCAAATCCATTTAGAATGTAGCTTAATCCCCTGTCGATTCTGCTTCCTCCATCAGGTGCAATCTCAGTTGTCCGATCTAGGCTCCTCCATATCCAACGTCATACGCATGTCGAGCGCGGTTGACTTGCTCGACCGATAGCATGCGATCACGGCGGTTTTTCTCTCACCTCTGCTGCCACGCGTTGACCGCTGAGTGGGATCGTTCTGCTCTCTTCCAAAACCCCTTACCGTTCAAGGGCACCCCAATCAATACCGCCGGTTTTCCAGAGCACGGGTCCCACCTTTTTCCGTTAGCACTTTTTGTTTCTCCACCCACGGTTCTCCAGCTCCCAACACGACCGAGTGCTTAAGGCTCTTCCACTTTGGCCCTGTTTGCCCAGCAAAGCGCTAATCGCGCAACAAAATCGCCTCCTTTTCCTGATCTGAGGCTCCCAGGGGCTGCTTTGACCTCCTGCATAGTCTCCATGGGCCTCGGTTAGCGCGATTTGACTGAGGTCCTTGTCGTTCTACATTGGCGGTCATTGCCACTGGTTCAAGGTGTTTTTGATCATTGTTTTGGAATTTTCAAGGATTTGTTCAACTCGATATAGTCAAGGTTCTCGACAGTCTTTTGTGGATCCAATTTGGATCACAACCTTCTCACTGAAAAAGCTTTTGGACCTCCAAAAGTTAGTTTCCTTCAAGCATTGACTAAGTGAGGAAACTGTTGTCTCACTTGTCCAATCTCAATCCACTTTGCACTACTCAGCTTCGAACCCTTAAGCCCAATCCTGAGGTATTCCACTTGTCCACTATGCGTCGTCCTTACCTTCCTGTCTAGCACTGTATCTTCCTGTAACTCATTAAGATACTCAGGTAGCAGGTCGTCAACAAAAAGTAATTGACTCTGCTCTTCAGGGTCCTCAACCATTGAAGGTACAAACAACCTCAAACAATCTGCATTTATGACTGAGTAGATGTGCATGTAAGTTGGCAGCTCAAGGCGGAAGGCATTTTCACCAACCTTCTCAAGTATCCTAAAGGGTCCATACCTGATAGGTTTTAGCTTTTTACCTTCACCTTGCATCATGTCCTTGCTGATATACAGCCAGACTTGGTCTCCAACTTGAAAACTATGCTCCATCCGATGCTTATCATGCCTAGCCTTGTACTTGGCCTGGCTCTTTTCCAGCTATTCCTGTACTGCCTGGTGGATCTCCTGGATCTGTTCAATGAACCTAGTTGCCTTGTCCACATCACTGTGTCTATCAACCATGGTATTTTTACCAAAGACAAAATCCAAAGGAGACCTTGGTACGAAACCAAAGTAGGTCTCAAAAGGAGATCTCTGTGTAAAGGAGTTTTTGGCTCTGTTGTAAGCATGCTGCACATAACACAAGTGTTCATCCCAAAGCTTAGGGTGTTTGCTGCAATATCCTCTCAGTAACTGGATCACTGTCCTGTTAACTACTTCTATCTGGCCATCTATTTATGGATGAAAAGCTATGCTTTTCTTTAACTTGGTGTCCATTAGTTCCCACATACTTGACCAAAACTTTCCCATAAATCGGGTGTCTCGATCAGATACAATAGAAGTGGGTAATTCAAAATGAACCCATACATGTTCAAAAAATAATTTTACAGTTTGTTCAGCTGTAATCTATTTACTACAGGGTATCAAAATACACATTTTGTTGAATCTATCCACAACAACATACATATAATCATGACCTTTCCTAGATTTGGGCAGTCCTCCAACAAAATCCATGGAAATTATTTCCCAAGGGTGAGAAGGAACTGGTAATGGAGTGTATAAGCCTAGTTTTCTATTGTTGGGCTTGCTTTTTGCACACATAGAACACCCCTTTACATATCTAGAAACTGTTTCATTCATTTTCGGCCAATAGTAGAACCTTTGCAGCTGTGCAACTATTTTACTTACCCCAAAGTGACTTGATATCAAAGAAGTGTGTGCTTCCCTAATTATATTTACTCTCTCAGTTTGTGGAATGTAGAGTTTCCCACAATGATATAAGAGTCGGTCCTTCACATGATAGTCCAATTCATCTACTCTTTTGCCTTGACTCAAAGTTGCATATATATCTTGAAAGTCCATGTCCTGAGCATATTGTTCTACGTAGCTTTCATGTAGCACAGAATTATGCTTAAGCATGGTAGATGCATTTATAATGGGTCTCGATAACATAATGCAACCTTGTTATGTATGCCCTTTTTATATCTGATGACAAAATGAAACTATTGTAGAAAACCCATCCATCTGTAATGTCTTGATTGTTGCAAATTAGTTTGGGAGTGTGGCTATTGAAGTGGTTGATGATCAGTGTGTATTACTGTTTCTTTGCCCATTAAGTAATGTTTCCACTTTTTCACACTCTGAACTAATGTATACAATTCTTTATCATAGGTAGGATAGTTAACTATTGCAGGATTAAAAGTCTCAGAATGATAACATATGGGTTTACCGTCCTGTGTCAACACTGCTCCCATGGCATAGTCACTGGCATTAGTTTGGATCTCAAATGGTCTTTGTAGATCTAGCAGTGCAAGTACAGGTGCTATACTAATCTTTTCTTTCAAGGTGTCGAAGGCTTTCTGCTGTTTGCCTCCCCACTGAAACACCTTGTTCAATCCTGTCAAAGCATGTAAGGGAGCTGCAATTGAGGAAAAATTTGAAATGAACTTCCTCCAATATTGTGCTGCTCCTAAGAATCTTCTCACTTCTATACCAGACTTGGGTTTAGGCCAGTTTACAATGACTGCCACTTTAGAGGGATCTATTCTCAATTCACCTCCCCCTACTTTGTGACCCAAATAATTTAGAGAGGTTTTGCCAAATTTGCATTTGGAGAGTTTAACATAAATTTTTTCTCTTCTCAAAACATCTAATGTCTGCTTAACATGCTTTAAATGTTCTTCCCACGTTTTACTAAAAATCAGAATGTCATCTAGATACACAATAACAAAATCATCAAGAAAAGGTCTGAGTACATCATTCATTAATCTCATGAAAGTAGCAGGAGCATTAGTTAGGCCAAAAGGCATAACCAGCCATTCATACAATCCCTGCTTTTTTTTGAAAGCAATCTTCCATGCATCTTGCTCTTCAACTCTCACTTGATGATATCCACTATGCAAATCTAGCTTGGTGAAATAAATAGCTTCCTTCAATTGATCTAAAAGATCATCTATGCGAGGAACGAGATAACGATTTTTTATTATTATCTTATTTAGTGCTTGGTAGTCAATGCACATTCTCCACGAGCCATCTTTCTTTCTCACCAAGACGATGGGTGACCCACATGGTGATGTGCTAGACCTGATGAACCCTTTCTCGAGCAGCTCCTACACTTGCTTCTTGATTTCAGCACTCTCTAAAGCAGACAACCTTTTATACCTGTGGCTGCAATGATTGTTTCATCTCCCGAATATGACCCCAAATCTTTTTGAATAGCTGCAGCAGTCTTCTTCTTCTTGCCCTCAAACTTCTTAGGTCTCAGCTTTGGATGCAGAATCCAATAGTGCTCATCATCATGCCCCTCCTTTTTACAGTGAGTGCATGAAGCTTTGCCTTTTTGTGCAATGTTAGCCTTCCTTGCTTTCCACTTCTGCTTCCTTTTCTCCTTGCTCTTGCTTACAGTGGGTTGGGATGGTCCCCCAACTTCTGGATTTCCATTCTTTCCTCTGGCTTCTAGATGAGTAGCTTGTACAGATACCTCATCTATACTAGTGGGATTAAACATGAGGATGGTATGCCTCATGTAGCTGTGTAGACCACCAATGTACTTCAAAAGAGTCTCTGGTGAGTCTAATGAGATACCCAACATCAATGCTCTCTTTCTGAACTCTTGAGTATACCCTTGTACACTTTGCCCTTTCAACTGCCAAAGAGTTTGCCAACTCATCATGGCTTGTTGCATGTAGGCCAATGGATAGAACTGCTTTTTGATGGTAGCAACAAATTCACTCCAAATAGAGATGGTATTACCATGCTTCTACATATCAGCTTGAGTTCTGCCTTCCCACCAAACTAAGGCAGTGCCTCCTAGGCGTAGGCTTGCCAGCTGAATCTTACTCTTGTCTGAGTCTATGTTTTGTACCCTGCAATACACATCAATTTGTCTTATCCAATTGTCCAACTTTTCAGCATTTAGCTCTCCATCATATATAGGAAAATAAAATTTAACATCTAGCTTAATCAAAGATGCTTTCTTATTATGCACAGGTCTATTAGGAGGTGTAGGGAAGCTTTCTTCTTTTCCCTTTCCTTTTGAGTGGTCATGGGAATGAGATTCATCTTCTTCATTATCTTTCTTAGAGCCTGATGAATCTTCATCCTTATGCTTTCTAAAGTCCCTATACATTTCTTCTACCATAGACTTTATAGCTAGGAAACTTTCTATGAATTGAGGGTTTGGCCCTATAGAACCTTCCTCTGACATTGTCTTTCGAGAATAGACTCTCCCAATTTGAAGATTAGTTTCCACCAACTCTCCTTCTCCTAATTTGAGCTTTGATCTAGTGAGCATTCATAGCTAAACCAACAAAAGCTTGTCTAACCTTACGGCCTAGAGCTCTGATACCACTTGATCTGATAATCACTCTATGAGTGCCATCAGTTAAAGATTTATTAAAACAAAAGGTATTACAAACTCATGTGATGGTGTGTGTTCTGTGTTATTTAAGCAATGGATTGATCAGATTGCCAATACACAGACATTTAAATGGAAAGACAGCAGAGAAATACAGTAAGCAACACAAAGACACAAACGATTTTTAATAAGGAGTTCACCCTATTCTCCAGGGCTACGTCTCCGGTCCAGCTTCAGTGGTGGCCTTGTTTTATTGTGTCTTCTAGCAGAGAAATTACAATACAGGGACTCAATATGAGTTCTCCCGAAACAGGTTTGCTTGGTAGGGTGGTTCTTGGATTCCCCAAGCCACTCGGAGTACACGGACTCTTGTTCGTCCAAACAGCTCTATGACCCTTGGTCTACAGTGGAAAGAGCCAACTATGATGCTTGATCTAGACAGATTCCTCTATGGGAAGGCTTGAATCTTCAAGCTCTCTAGTGCTTGATGCTGCCTATGGTCAGCTTGGCCCTCTGTCTCCTCTGCTTGGCTTTACTGCTCTCTATGTTCACTATCTCTCTTAGTTGCTTGGACTCCTCTCAATTCAGGTTTCCAATTAACTCTTCTCTTCTCTCTGTCTCTTGCCACTTGATCTCCTTTTTCTGACTGTCTCTGTTCATGGCTTTAGTCATTCGATCCCTATGCTTCTTTGATTCCTCTCCCACCTGCATCGATTCACCTTATGCAGCTGCGCTTGGAGTTCCCTGTTTGGCGTCAGCACGAACGCTCGGGAAGTGGCCACGTGTCTCCATCTAATTGGTGCCAGCATGCTTCGTCAGTTCGTTTCTTCTGTTACGTGGGGTATGTGTTCTTTCTCCATCATGGTGGTCAAATGGACTCCAAATCCCTTTAGAACACGGCTTAATCCCCTGTTGATTCTGCTTCCTCCATTGGGCGCAATCTCAGCCGTCCGATTTGGGCTCCTCCAGATCCAACGTCATACGCATGTTGAGCATGGTTGACTTGTTCAACCGATAGCACATGATCATGGTGGTTTTTCTCTCACCTCCACCGCCACACGTCGATCGATGAGTGGGATCGTTCTGTTCTCTTCCAAAACCCCTTACCATTCAAGGGCACCCTGATCAATACCACCAGTTTTCCAAAGCGTGGGTCCCGCCTTTGTCCTTTAGCGCTTTTTGTTTCTCCACCTGCGGTTCTCTGACTCCCAACGCGATCGAGTGCTTAAGGCTCTTCCACTTTGGCCCTGTTTTCCCAACATGCTAATCGCGCATCAAAATCGCCTCCTTTTCCCGATCCAGGGCTCCCAGGGGCTGCTTTGACCTCCTACGCAGTTTCCATGGGCCTCGGTCAGCGTGCTTTGATGGAGGTCCTCGTCGTTTTACGTTGGCGGCCATTTTCCACTGGTTCAAGGCGTTTTTGATCGCTGTTTTGGAATTTTCAAGGATTTGTTTAACTTGATACAGTCAAGGTTCTCGACAGTATTTTGTGGATCCAATTCGGATCATTCTCTCTCTCTCACACTCTCTTGGTCACTCAGAGTTTTCTTGGAGGACTCTAGTTGGAGAAAAGGAAAGGGAAAGCAAGGAAAGGAAAGGAATAGAAAGCAATGATCAAGGAAAGGAAAGCAAGATCAAGCAACTTCAATAAGAATACTTGCAGGTAACATTTTGAATGTGTGATTTCCTAGGTAGTTTGTACATGCATGGATTTTCATGTTGGTGTATGGTTCTGTTGTTATCGGTGGCATGGTCTTTCCGGGTTACAACTATGGATTTCAGCCTAGCCTAACGTTTTTTCGAATGCAATGTTATGTTGGGATGTTTATTTCATTTTTGCAACTATGGAGTTGCCCAATGGATTTCAGAATCCAGGGCAGAGGTGGTGTCAAGGTTCATTCCCAAAGGCCTAGGAATCCCTTGACTAGTTTTGGTGGGATACATGGTAAAGCCTGAGGGAGAAGTCTTGGTTTAGGGCCTAGTGATCTGGGTTTGGATTTTGGTAAATCCTGAGAGACAAGGAGACAGAAAATTCCTCAAGGATGGTGATAGATTCTGGATGGCATTCGAAGTTCCGTTCAGTTGTGATCAGATTACCGATTTTGGTGTGATCACGGTTGGATGAGGGTGGAGGTGGTTTAACCTCTGGATTCCCTTGGTTGTTCTATGAGATCCCACATTCATGCTTGAAATATCACAGGGATGACTGGCTGAAAGAGCTATTTGGTTCAACCATGTCTATGGTTGGGTGGTACGTGGAAGTCTTGAACCTGGTAGGATTTTCCATGATTAATAAAAGCTAAGTTCTGTTACTATTGCACTGATTTAAATGTGGATTTAATGGCTAGCATATCTGTTATATTTATATTTTTTTATGCTAGTTTTTAAGTGTTGTAGCGGCTACAACTACCCTCCAAAATTTTGGCCTGCACCAATTTCGGAGCCTCCCTTGAGAATTTCACTTGATGACTACACACACGTGGGTTACCTTCGTGAGCTCATGTGAATCCTTGCATCCACCTTGCTTGTTCATTTCATTCAAGTTTCTACATGTTGATGTCTAAGTTATGCTTACGACCATGTTCTGGTTATGCTCGAAGTCTTCGCTTTGTATGTTCTTGTTGTGTTCTCTATGAGAGCATCTGTCGCACTCACACACAGAGTCATATTCACTGTTGCGCAAGTGTCATCTTGATCAATGAACAATTAATCATGAGTGCCACGCTTGTCACTTGCACCATCACTCAATCATGTTGAACATGTATGTCTAGATGGTTTGAGTTGTTTCGTCGTCGAGTCACGTGAGTGTGTGTTTTTATGATCACCTATGCATCTTTCGATCGTTCACACACGTAGTAATTTTTGTTGAAGTCCTAGCGACCAGAATCCCCTCTGACAGCTAGACCATCACCCCACCATCGACTCAATCGACTATCAACCAGAACATCGTAGAAGCACCAAGCTAGTCTTTTCAAGCTGCGCTGCCTGTACGCAGTTAAATCACCTTCCATGTTGACCACCCAGATAGTTGGACACGACAGTCACCCCAGGACTGACTCCCTTCAAACATTGCACAGAGGCCACTGACCTCACTTGCTCAACTGACTAAGGAAATTGCACAGACAGGCCAGACAGACACCAAGTGCCCATCCCTGTCTCCTTCACAAAATTGTGCAGTTTTCCCAGTCAGTCATCCGGACAGTCGACTAGTTGCTCATCCAAGAAATTGCACAGTTCTCATGAGCATGACTTTTGTTTTCTAGTAGTCTGCTCAGCTCAGAAATTGTGCAGAGATTATCAGTAGGTCAGCTTCCCATCTTTAGTGCAATTTCCCCACCAGTAGCTCCTAACAGCTGACTACCAGTTCCCTCCAGGAATTACGCAGTTTCTGCTGCCAGTGACTAAGCAGCCAACTACCAATTCCCTCTTGGAATTGCATAGTTTTGGCTTCCAGTGACCCCAAAAGCCAATCATTAGTTCCCTTTGGTAATTGTGTATTTTTGGCTACCAATGACCCTAGCATCCAACTGCTAGTTCCCTCTGGGAATTGCGTAGTTTTGGCTGCCAATCTCCCGAGCAGTTCCTACCAAAAATTGCGCAATTTCTACCTGTTGACCCTTCATGCAACTCAGCCCATTCCTATGGAAAATTCCACAAATCTAGATGTCTAGCCCCACTGCCTGTTTGTTTTGAAAAATGTGCAAAGCATGCCTTCCTTGCCTTCCTGCAGCCCAGACTGTCCTTCCCAAAATTTGCACAATTTTTCCTCCCGGCTAAGCCAGACCTCGCACGTAGTCACTGTTGACTCAGATTACCTGTCTCCATCACTCAGTGACTCTTGTGCAGGATTCATTAGCAGTGCCCAGAGCCATCATCCCACTTCACAACCTTACCACCTCTCCCGGTCACCTGCATCCGAATTGATCATGTGCCATGGTAGACTAGTAGGTTTTGGATTTGATGTCATCTCATCATGAGTGACTGCAAGTATAGGTACACCAACAAACATGGAAAGATGACGAATGGGATGAATGAAGGGAGCACATGCATAAGGATAAGTTCACCAATAGATGAACGAATGAAGCATGCAAAGCAGATGAATGGAATGAACATGCACCTTCACGAACATATGAGCCTCTCAGGCCTTCCAACATGAAAGAAAGGAACAATATGCTAAAGCTTCACCAAGTTAACCAAGGACCATTGAAGACTTTGCGCACTTCGCCATGTGGAGGTGAAGCTATGATACACCATGAACACATCCATCACGCAGCAACACTATAGCTTGACATGCACTCTAGTAGCAACACGAATGTACCAACACTGTCATGTCAAGTCATGTCATGAGTCATGTCACCTACATCTCCACTATGAGCGATGTTGTCAATCAATGTGATGTAATGTGGAAGTCCAAGAGACCCACTTGTTGAACAAAGAGTCATGTAAGTCGAAAAGTCATGGAAGCCAAACAATCATGAGGGTAGTCAAATAGCCACAAGGGTCAGTTTCACCCTTGGCTATAAATACCCCCTCATTTGTACATGCAAAAGACTTTTTCACCTTAGCTCCTCCAGTGAAGAGAATTTGAAATCTTTTCTTTGAGGAGTAAGTAGTGGCTCCAATGCCATGCACTCGGGGTTAGTGATGTATGGTGTAACAATCTAACAAGCCAACACATTTTCACACATGTATTGTATATGTTGTAAGACTAATCTTTAACACTTGTGATGCATGTTGCCTTAAACTGTGTTCTACATCTCTACTATTTCATTTGTTGTAATGCATAATCTATTAATGGAAATGTGTTGTATATGTTGTTAATGTTGTCTCATCCGTGTAGACTGCTCTCCTAGACATCAGAAAGACCCTTCACATGAAGCTTTCTGTAACAACCATTGCACTTGTTTGGACTGATCCGTTGAGTGTTGTACATGTTATCTTACCTTGTCTGTTGTGATTGCTGCATCCATGTGGACTGCTCCTCTAGAAGTTGTGCATGTCCTGTTGTGTTGTGTGTTCCTAGTAGCATTGGGACTACTCCCAATCAACCTGGAACTCACTCTCATCCACTCCCTCGATAGTGAAAGAGCCATTCACACAAGTCACACTTACACTCACCAGGCACATGAACCTCACTTCTTGAAGACAAAGAAAACCACTCTCATGTGATGACAAGCAAGAGTTGAGGTAGATCTTTAAGATAATGGTAATCGGACCATCATACTAGATGGGACTCCTACACCAAACAACGTGAGCTTTAGTTGGGCCTTCATACCAGGGAGATCCCCTAATGTTGTCAGGTCCAGCACCGTCAACATTTTAGCACTAGAAGGAGGGCTAGATGACAAGTTAAGTCCTCACATCTGTTTTGAATCTCTACATATCTATCATGACTAACTACTGAGTTTCTCTTCCAGAGTGTATGTCTTATGGAAATGATTTCATCATCTCAGAAAAGCTCTCGGATAACTTATCTCATAAAACATTTGATGGTGGAGGCTACATAGCCTTGGTTAGGCACGCGGTCAGCATTGTAGGCTCATGCGAAAGACATGGATTCTTTGAAGAATACATGAGCTGTGCATTTTTCATCTACACGCTTCGAGGGCACCCCATGCACTGGTGTGCCACGCTGCCAGAAAAATATATTCATTCTCTTGCTCATCTGGTCATAGAGATAGACCATGCTTTTAATCACTTTAACTAGAAAGCACTTGATTAAGAAATTCTTAAATTACGAAAAGCACCCGATGAATCCATTGATCAATTTTACACACGCTTTTGTAATGTTGCATACCGATTCCCTGAAGATGAAATTGATTGGGAATTTCTTTATGGAATATTTTAGTATCTTCTTCATGTATCCGAAACCTGCTCAGCACGCTTTAGTGATGGAGCTACATAATCATAGGTAGGCACAATCGTTGTCACAAGTAATTGTCAGCCTTCACCTCATGAAACATCTCCACCACCATAGAGTGATGTGGGAGATCATGTGCATGCCTCTATTGAACTATCACACTCTCCCACCCCACCTACTCTTGAGATTTGCACAAATTTGGCTTGCAAGCATGTTGGTTATCACAGGGACTCTTTCCCTCGACCTTTGTCCTTGCATTCTGTTGATCCTCTGGATTGTACTGTCTTGTGTTCTCCCATTCCGGACTCCTCACCTATTGTGAACGAGGATCAAGTTGTCGACGAAGTTGGTGTTATGCAGCCAACCTGTGCCATCATTCATGATGAGTGTGTGCGGGAATCTAAAGAAGAACCCGCGGTGAAGGATGACTCCCTTCCAGCTGTGCCTCATCCACTTCATCCTAACATCCCTTGTGATTCTACCACTGTTGATTTCCCCTATGAAAACCCATTTCCAGATGTTTCTACTTCCGATCATTCACAGGACATCTCAGATGTCAGTCTGTCATTATAGTGTGGAGAGGACACATCTTCCTCAAAAAATCCGTTCAATCTGTCATTTATCTTTCTTGAAAACATAGAGGGTGAACATCTTTGCTTCTCATCTACCCCTTTGCCTGATTCATCAAATCATGAGGATGCCGACAAACATCTTGAATTTTCTGATCTTGGTTATCATGATCTATCCACTTCCTCATCTGATCATGATGTTGATTCAACCGTTGTCAATCTGTCCACGGCACTGGTCTATGATAATCTATCTATCAACGAAGTCGAAACCCCATAGACTGTGGAGAAACTTCAGCCCGAGCTGATGGTTATGTCAATCCCTCATTGTCCTGAGGTTGGTTTCACTTCCAGTCAGGAAATTGTTGAAACACTCAAGGCTCCTCATCACTCTCTGATTTGCATTGAAGATCAACCAAACACCCAGATTTCACTTCCTCCACTCAAGCTACACGATCCCATCGCTCATGATTTGGAGGAATCTTACACAGCAAGCACACATGCACAACATAAGTGGCCTACCTTTTTCACGTTTGCTTGCATGTCACAGTCAAGAGAATGCGCACACTCAACATCTGCATGCAGTGTAGCACAACACCATGGTAGTTTGACATAGTGCATGTCATGTGCATTCACTCGTCTCTATTCTATGGTCACTCATAAACTCAGAGTGTGTTTGTCTTCACTGTTATATCTTTCTTGTTTGTTGATTCACATATCTATATTGTTCATGAACCATGCCTTCACCAACATGGGTCAACCAATGCACCAGTGGCTACATTGGAAGTATCACCTCACATGAGATGGCCCATGCACCATTAGCTTAGGAGTAGGAGTAGTGTTTTCTTTTTCACTTATCTTTGCTTTCAGGTTTGCATGATTATTTGCTTGCTGACTTGGTTGCTTTGCTTGCTTGTTGTTGTTTTCACTTTGTTTGCTTTGCTTACTATTTTTGTTTACGTTGTTTTGTATGATTGGTATATTACTATTTTTGTCTCTAGAAGTAAGTGTTGTCAACTACTACATTCTAGCTTTTGAATAGAGTATGTGGCTGAAATTTGAGGAAAACTCGTGACACTGTGGCACTTGCCCAATCTTGTGTCCGCCTTCTCTTTGCTTGGTTGTAACCTTTGGACAATGAAGTCTTGACGGAAAATACGAACCATCTACAAGGGAAGTTTCATTCCAACCGTGAACTTGTGTCCACACTAGGAAGCCCCATGCCTATACTTAGCCTTATGCTCTGTGTGTTCAAGCTCATCCAACTAGTAGAAACGGAGAAGGGGAAAATCTAAACAAGTAAACCTATCTCATAGGCCTTACATGCTTCTCTTAAGGAACAACCTCTTCTTCTCTCAATAAGTCAGGATCCCTCTTATTCCCCAAAAATAAATAAGTGCCTATGGACAATCCTCTTGAAGAATACAAAGGCGAAAGAAGAGAAAGGCTTCCTACGTAGAGAGGTGAAGCATGCAACTCCACCAAGGTACTGACCAGGCTCACTGGAAGTGGAGCAATGTGTTTGTTCTTGCGTGACTCTGCTGGGGTACTGTCCAAGCTTGCTGGCAGTGGAGCAACACCAGAGATGAAAACTTATACTATGAAAATCTTTAACTCGCGAGCTAAACTACCCTTCCCAGATTTGAAACACTGAGATATAAGCTGAACTTTTTATTCTGTTTGACTGAGCTGGCAAAGGGTGAACCATGTATGTCCATGGGGTAAGTGGGGAAGTTGAAGTAACCAATACAATGATTCAATACTCCCTGAAAGACCAAGGCCCTCTGCTAGCAATGAACCAAAACAGAGAATCTAGAGTTCTACCAGTGTGTTGCCAAGTGTTGTAGCGGTTACAACCACCCTCCAAAATTTTGGGCTGCACCAATTTCGAAACCTCCCTTGAGAGTTTCACTTGATGACTACACACACACAGGTTCACTCATGAGCTCGTGTGAGTCCTCGCATCTGGCTTTCTTGTTCATTTCATTCAAGTTTCTACATGTTGGTGTCTAGGTCATGCTTACGACCATGTTCTAATTATGATCGAAGTCTTTACTTCGTATGTGCTTGTTGTGTTCGTTATGAAAGCATCTGTCACACTAACACATAGATTCACATTCACTGTCACGCAAGCGTCCTCTTGACCAATGAATGGTCAATCACGAGTTCCGCACTTGTCACTTGCACTGTCAGTCAGTCATGTTGAACATGTGTGTCTGGATGGTTTGAGTCGTTTCATCATCAAGTCATGTGAGTGTGCGTTTGCATGATCACCTATGCATCTTTCGATTGTTCACACACTTAGTCATTTTTGTTGAATTCCTGACGACCAGACTCCCCTTTGATAGCCAGACCATCACCCCGCCATCAACTTGATCGACTATCAACCAGAACAGCACAGAAGCACCAAGCTAGTCTTTTCAAGCTGCGCCCCCAAGCAGTTAAATAAACTTCCATGTTGACCACCCGGACAATCAAACACGACAGTCACCCTGGGACTGACTCCCTTCAAAAATTACATAGAGGCCAATGACCTCACTCACTCAACTGATTGAGGAAATTGTACAGATAGGCCAAACAGACACCAAGTTACTGTCCCTCTCTCCTTCAGAAAATTGTATATTTTTCCTACTCAGTCATCCGGAGAGTTGACCAGCTGCTCATCCAAGAAATTGCGCAATTTTCATGAGTAGGCCTTCTGCTGTCCAGCAGTCCACTAAGCTCAGAAATTACGCAGAGATGATCAGCAGGCCAGCTTCCCAGCTTCAGTTCAATTTCCCCACCAGTATCTCCTAGCAACAGACTGTCAGTTCCCTCCAAGAATTGCACAATTTCTGCTGCAAGTGACAAAGAAGCCAACTCCCAGTTCCCTCTGGGAATCAAATAGTTTTGATTGCCAATGACCCCAGTAGCCAACTGCCATTTCCCTCTGTAAATTGTGTATTTTTGGCTGTCAATGACCCCAACAACCAACTTCTAGTTCCCTCTAGAAATTGCATAGTTTTGGCTTCCAGTCTCCTGGGTAGTTCCTCCCAAAAACTGTGCAATTTCTGCCTGCTGACCATTCATGCAATCTGGCCCATTCCTCTAGAAAATTGCAAAAATCTGGATGTCCATCCCTACTACCCGTTCATTCCAAATAATGTGCAAAGAATGCCTACATTGCCTTCTTGTAGCCCAAACTGTCCCTCCCAAAATTTGCACAATTTTACCTCCCATCCGAGTCAGACCTTGCAGGCAGTCACTGTTGACTCAGATATCCCATCTCCATCAATTAGTGACTCTTGCACAGATTTCATCAACAGTTCCCAGAGCCATAATCCCACTTGACAACCTTTCCACCTCTCCCAGTCACTTGCATCCAAAATGAGCATGTGCCATGGTAGATTAGGAGGTTTTGGATTTGATGTCATCTCATCATGAGTGACTGCGGGTACAGGTACACTAACAAACATGGCAAGACGATGAATGGGATGAACAAAGGGAGCACATGGAGAAGGACACTTTCACCAACGGAAGAATGAATGAAGCATGCGAAGCAGACGAATGTGACGAACATGCACCTTCATGAACAGATGAGCCTCTCAAGCCTTTCAGCATGCAAGCAAGGAACAACATGCTAAAGCTTCATCAAGTGAACCAAGGACCATTGATGACTCTGCGCACTTCACCATGTAGAGTTGAAGCTATGATACACCATGAAGAAATCCATCACCCAGCAACACTATAGCTCGACATGCACTCTAGCAGCAACACAAATGTACCAACACTATCATGTCAAGTCATGTCGCCCACATCTCTACTATGGGCTATGTTGTCAATCAATGTGATGTAATGTGGAAGTCCAAGAGACCCACTTGTTGAACAAAGAGTCATGTAAGTCGAAAAGTCATGGAAGCCAAACGGTCATGAGGGTAGTTGAATAACCACAAGGGTCAGTTTCACCCTTGGCTATAAATACCCCCTCATTTGTACATGCAAAGGACCTTTTCACCTCAGCTCCTCCCACATAGCCAAGAGAGTCTGTAATCTTTTCTTTGAGGAGTAAATAGTGGCTTCAACGCCCTGCACTCAAGGTTAGTGATGTATGGTGTAATGATGTGTCTTGGAACTTTTGCTTAATTCAGAAGCATGCTAACATGCCATCACGTTTTCACACATGAATTATATATGTTGTAAGACTAATCTTTAGCACTTGTAATCCATGTTGCTTTAACCTATGTTCTACATATGAACTATTTCATTTCTTTTAATGCATAATCTATTAATGGAAATGTGCTATATATGTTGTTAACATTGTCTCCTCCATGTAGAATGCTCTCACAGACATCAGACAGACCCTTCACATGAAGCTTGCTATAACAACCGATGCACTCATTCGGACTGATCCGTTGAGTGTTGTATGTGTTACCTTACCTTATATATTGTGACTGCCGCATCCATGTGGACTACTCCTCCGAAAGGTGTGCATGTCCTATTGTGTTATGTGTTCTTTGTTGGCATTATGATGCATATGTTGTACTTGATGGCAACACTCTCATAGAAGTCCATCTCACTTATATACATTCAGATGAATCTACAGAAGAGATATCAGATGTGACATATTACAGGATAGCTCAAGGGAATCAAATGGCAAGCTCTTTGTAAGCAGAGGTTCAAATATTGTTGAAATTATGAAGGACGCAGGTACACCTTACAGAAAGTGCGTCCCCGCAGGTATTCCATGCAGAACCCGCGTCCAGAGACGCAGGCCAGCCGTTCAGGGGGTGCGTCCACCCAGTGCACACATTTCAAGACAGAGAAAAGCACGTGGGGGTTTCTTGTGTGGTTTCTAGCCGACGGTTTTGTGTTTCTATGGTGTCGGCTCGTGGTATTGTTCCATGTTTTGGGGAGGAGCTTGCCTATATAAAGCAAAGGAGTTCATTTGGATTAAACACCATCTTTGTTGAATATCTTTTGGTGAGATCTAGTCCAGATCTATGAAGGCGAATCTTCTAATGGACTATGATCGCTATGGCGCACGATCAGATCTGTAGATCTGACTGTTTGGGTTAGTCTTGAAGTCTTAATATCTTTCATATCTAAAGAGACGCAGGTGCAGTAAGGGTTCAGGTGCGTCCGGGACGCAGGAGCGAACCGGTTCAGGTGCGCCGGACGCAGGCGCAGAAGGGTTCAGGTGCGCCGAGACGCAGGCAGTTCAAAAGACTCAGAGCGAGGGACGCAGGCTAGTAGTTGAGCAGAGTGCGTCCGGGACGCGGGCTAACAGTTGAACAGGGTGCGTCCAGGGACTCAGGCCAGCAGTTGAGCAGGGTGAGTCCGGGACTCAGGCTAGCAGTTGAGCAGGGTGAGTCCGGACTCAGGCTAGCAGTTGAGCAGGGTGCTTCCTTCTCTTAAAATCTTTGTTTATCATTGTTGCATCCTGGGTTTGGTCCTATTATTGTTGATCTAGTTACTATAGTTGATTGGGTGTTTCAGAAGGTTGTTTGAGCTTCAATGTTGTTGTTGGGTCCAGTATGAAAATTGGATGAAATGTGGCCTTTCAAGATTATGAGTTGTGCCTCAATGTATCCAGTATGAAAATTGATGAAACGTGGTACTTAGAGGGAGAAGATTGTAGGCCGGCGCCTACGTACTAGTATCTAAGCTAGTACAAGAGCTAAAAGAAATCTTGGAGCATTGTAGCAGGTAGTAGCCTGCGTACTAGTAAATGGATCGGCTAGTACAAGAGCAAAGGGGGTTGTAGCTCCCGTACTGGTATAAGGCTGCACCAGTACAAATATTGTAAAAGAATTTTCTTATTAAGAAGAAGATTGAGATGACTTGCAGCAGGTGGTTTTCTCCCGCATTGGGTTTCCACCTTACATCATTGTGTTCATATGTGTGCCTTATGTGTGATGATCTACTTTATGTTACTGCATCTGTTAACTGATAATATGGTTGATAATGTTCTAATGCACTCATTGAAGATCGATTAACTTAATCATAAGAAGTTGTGGAAGTAGCATATATGAATCTGATTATGGAAATGAAAAAGTTTTATTAATATGATAATACTGATTCACCCCCCCTCTCAGTATTATTTCCAACATTCTTAGCAGTGTTGTGACTACTCCCAATCAACATGGAACTCACTCTCATCCTCTCCCTCGACAGTGAAAGAACCATTGACACAAGTCACACTTACTCTCACCAGGCACGCGAAGCTCACTTCTCGAAGACAAAGAAAACCACTCTCTTGTGCTGACAAGAAAGAGTTGAGGCAGATCTTTAGGATAATGGAAACCAGGCCATCATACTGGATGGGACTCTTACACAAAACAATGTGAGGTTTAGTTGGGACTTCATACTGGGGAGATCCCCTGATGTTGGTGGGTCCAGCACCATCAACAAATTGCCTTGGTTTTTCTATGATATCCCACATAGATGCTTGGAATATGGCACTGAGGTGACTGGCTGAAAGAGATATTTGGTTCAGCCATGTCTATAATTAGGTGGTATGTGGAAGTCCTGAACTTGGTCAAATTTTCCATGATTAATAAAAGCTAAGTTTTTTTACTTTTGCACTGATTTATATGTGGATTTAGTGGTTGTCATATCTCTGATATTTATATGTTTTTATGCTAGTTATAAGCATGGTTGAATGGTTGGTGAATTTCATGGTTATTTCATATATTTACTTGTAACTGTTAAGTGGATGGATGCAAGACCTTTTTGATGATGTATTAGTTTAATGGAGAAGGAGGTGATCCTTCTAGTTATGTTTCATAAGTTTTTTCAGTCATTTATGCTCTATCTTGTACCCTAGACTTGTAGGTTGCATTGATGCCAAGTGTTTGACAGAATGTCATTCCTAGTTGGGGATGCTCAAGCCTAGTCCTGAGGGTGATTTTTGATTGATCAACATTGTTATTATGTTTTTAATGAATTCTGGAAGTTACAACAAGTTCTGGCTAGGGGCCAGGATTCTGGGCTAGAAAATTGGCTTAAATCTCACGGTCACTGGCACAAAACTAGAAATTCTAGTTCACAGTCATTGACAGGTAAGCTTGTGAGAGTGACTTTAGGTTTTTTTCCTCTCTCTTTCCCTTAGCATGAGAGTGGCTATCACGTAAGAGATGAAAAATAGCAGTGGGACCCAAGGATAGGCTGTCTAAGTAGCTGACATGTCTCTTGATGATTTTGGATGATTGTATGTGATGTTTCATCGATTCTACTTCCTTAAGGTGACATAGGAGGTTGAATATGATTGTAGTAGCATCTCTCCTCATGTTTACCCCAGTTGGTATGGTTACTTTGGGTAGACCTGGGAGGGGGTGTTACAGTTGTGTCTACAACTTCTGATATCAATGTATTGTTGATACCAACAACACACTTAAGGGTTATGCACATTTAATACCAACTAAGTATGCACATGTTCTCAACTTAACTCCCCTTGAATGGATGATCCCCCCTATTTTTCAAATTTACCCTTAAACATGAATACAAAACAAATGTTTCTATTGATTCTCTAACATTAGAGAATAATATGGTACCAATTATTGAGTGCTTACAACAAATACTAATGTGGATGTTAATTCCAATCATGTTTTCCAAATGGACTAATTATAATTATACCAATTATGGAAATTCTAGAAAATTTCCATTTCATCATTCTTCCTACAACTCACTCTCTAAATTATTCATAGGCTTTAGCAAGCATTGAAGAGATGTCATACCCCATATTTATAGGTCCGAGAGAGATATCACTCCCAACTTCTATCTTAGATACTCAAATGGCTCTTTGGGAAGAGGTTTGGTGAATATATATGCAATTTGTTCTTTAGTAGCAATATATTCTAACCTAACAATGTGATTAGCTACCTAGACTATAAGAAAATGATATTTTGATAGTAATATTCTTTTCCTTTGAAAGAATTACATGATTCTTGGAAATTTTAATTACACTATTATTATCACATATAATTGGAATAGGGTGAGCATATTCTACCTGGATATCTTTTAGAGTTTGTCTCATCTAGAGGACTTGAGTGAAATATGAAACTACTACTATGTAATTGGCTTCAGTTATAGACAAGAATATAGAAGTGAATTTATTGCTCAACATTGACACTAAGTGGTTACCTAAAATCAAGGTTTCTCCACTAGTGTTTTTCTTATCATCAACATTTCCTTCTTAATCTTCTTTTGTGTAAAATATAAGAGTGAATTCCTTTCTCCTTGAGTACCATAGACCATAATCAATAACTCCATTTAAGTATATAAATATTATTTTCACTGCTTTCATGTGGCTCTACTTGGGGTTAGACTAAAATCTAGAATCCAATCCTATAACTTAAATTATATAAGGTCTTGAGGCTATTAGATATAATATTCTTCCAATTATTAACCTATATATAGTGTGATTTGCATAAGGGGATTCATCATCCTTTCTCAAATTCTACCTTGTGACCATAAGTGTGTTGTCAGGTGCACAATATTCCATGCCAAATTTCTTTAATATTTCCTTTAGGTATTTGGTTTTATAGATGAAGATACATTTATCGAATTGAATAACATGTATTCCTAGGAAGAATGATAGTTCTCCCAACATGGATATCTCAAACTCCTTCTGCATGTCTAGTGAAAACTATTGACCCATTTGATCCACATCACTTCCAAAGATGATATCATCCACATACACAACAATGATTAGTAAATTTTCATTATTAGTTTTAATATAAAAATTATTGTTTGTTGTGCCCCTTTTGAATCCTTCTTGTAGATATCCATCACGTCTTGAATACTAGGCTCTAGGAGATTTATTTAATCCATAAGAGATTTCTTTAATCTACATACTTGGTCTACATCTTTAGACAACTGAAATCTCTTTGGCTTCTTAGTGTACACCTCCTCTTCTAGGTCACCATTTAGAAATTTGGACTTGACATCCATTTGATATACTTTGAATTTTATGAAATATGCAAATGCTAAGAACATTTTTATTGCTTCTAGTATAGATATAAGAGAAACAGTTTCTTCAAAATCAATACTTTATCCCTGTGCATACCCTTTGTAGACTATTATGTCTTTATTTCTCACTACTTTTCCATCTTCATTCATTTTGTTTTTGAAGACCCACTAGGTGCCAATTACATTTTTTTCTTTTGCTCTAGGCACAAGTTCACTTGTTTCTTTTTTTTTATCTTTGATCTAATTCTTTATTTTATATCCTTGACCTAATGATTATGTTCACTAGCTTGGTCAAAATATTTGGGTTCTATTTTGGACAATAGTGATAGATTTGCATGTCTAGGGGTGTTGATCAATTTTCTTCCAGTTTGAACTCCTGATTCTCAATTACCAAGTATTTTATTTTTAGGATGAAACTTTTGCATATACCTAGATGGTGTTTTATGTTGTTGAGGTGTTGTCTCTTCTTCATCTTCATCTTTCCCTTCTTGTTCTTCCTTTTCTAGATATATGATTGTTGTCTCATTTAATTCTTCATTGATTTGTGCCTTTTTTGTTTGAGGAAATGCTTTATCCATCCTTACATTTATGAATTATACTACCTTTTTTAGTCTTTTGTTTTAATACTTGTAGCCTTTGTTTCTAGATGAGTAACCAAGAAAAATTCCTTCATCTTCTCTAGAGTCAAACTTTCTGAATTATCTTCATTTCTTTTGATAAATCACTTGCTTCCAAATACCTTTAGATGCTTGATTGATGCAGATCTACCTTTCCACAGTCCATTTGGGGTTTTATCACTATTTACTCTGAGTCAACCTCTATTTAATATGTTGATAGTTATTTGAGTTGCTTCTCCCCAAAACATGTTTAGAGGCTTTGCTTCATCCAGCACAACTCTTTCCATCTCTTGTATTAATTTATTCTTTCTTTCAACTATTCCATTCTAATGAGGAGTTTTTGCTATTGAGTATTGCCTTCTAATTCCATGCTTCTCATGTAATTCATTGAATTCATCTGAGGTAAACTATCATCATTTATTATATTTCAAGAACTTGATATTTAGATTCATTTCATTCTCAACCTGATCTTTTAATATCTTAAACTTATTGAAGGTTTCTAAATTTTATTTAATTAATACGATCCATGATTTTCTTGTATAATCATCAATGAAGAACATAAAAATATATTTCACCTCTTAAGGTTTGGGTTCTTATGGGTCCAAAAACTTCTCTATGAACTAACTCCACTGACCTACTTGATAATTATTATTTTTTCTTGGAATGAACTCTAGTATCCTTCCCAAAATGACATGGAAATATCAAATTCTACCATAATTAAAACATTTAAGCACAATTTACCTTTATACTTTCTAGATGCCCTCTTCAAATTTCTCACGAATTGAGCTACCTGTGGATCTCACTCATGGCCAAAGAAATATTTATATTCTTTTGTTTTATTTGAGACTTTAAAGGCATCCTCCTTTGATCCTTATATTTATTTTCCAATCCTCCTTTCATATTCCATGAGAATTATATGTAGTTCTTCCATATTTAAGGAGTCTAGGTCCTTTATCTCATTAATATTTGAAACCTTGGCATTCAATCTCATGGGAATATATCCCAATACTTTCTAAACAAAAATGGCTCAAACTTTTCATTGATACCTTTAATGGTGTTTACAACTCTTCAAATCTCAGAGAGAATCCTACAATATTTTCATTTTCATTCATATTTATAATTTCAAACATCATTCTATGTGTTTGAAGTTTAGCTTTCTTCACCTTATCATCTCCTTCATATCTTCTTTAGTACTTATCCCATATCTCCTTAGAAAATTTACAATGCATTACCTTAACAAATGCATATTCAACAAGACGACAAAGAATTGCATTATTTTCCATTGTATTATTTGTAGAGACCCTTATTCCATCTAGATCTATTAAAGGAGTTGGTTGAGTTGTGTACCCATATTTAAGAGACTTCCATGTGTAACACCAAGAAACATTAAATAAGCACACATTGTTACTTTATAGAAATTATAATTGGCCCCATCAAAGATAGGTTCTCAGTTTCAAAAGGATCCATCATGATTAGCCATTGATTCCCTTAAGATCTACCTTCCGATGGTTATATTGTTCCCGAAGGAACCTGCTCTAATACAAATTTAAATAGATTACAATTTCCATTAGGACAAAACCCACAAGTAGCAGTCAAAAAATGCATCACCAAATTTAAGGATCTGTGAGAGGCATTTATTCTATGTCATGACACACCAGGGAGATGTTGACTTGTTTCATGGAACAATCTCCACCCTAGTGCAAGATGGGTGTGTATCAAACTTGTGACCTACGCTATCATACCAATTTTTTTTACGAATAATAGTATTGAGAGGCAGGTGAATCAATATTATAAAATTTTAGGCTATTTAAAGCATTCAATCATAAAATAAACACTAGTAAAATAATAGAATTGAACATAGGATATACATGGACACACATCTAGAAGAAAACCACAAAACTTGTTTTAATTATTTTATTGAAGTGGGTAGAAACCTATTATAATATCTGTAGGAACCAACCTACATAAGACACCAATCCCCTTTGGATCTATTGATCTAATTCCTTTTACCTTCTAGATTTCTATTTCATCACATTTTTAGACTAGATCTAGAGGCACATTTCTCATATTCTTATGCTTCAGTAATATTTAATTCATATGTCCTTCCTTTCTTTTCTTTCTTGGAAACAACCTTCTCTTTGTGGTTCATTTTCAGTATTCTATCACATTATATAGTACAAATATTTGTTATTCACTCTTTATTGTCCAAGATCTCACACTTCTCTTTTGAACACACTATGTTTACATTTGAGTTCTCTCAGATCTTTCGATGCATTCTATTTGTAATTTCTGTCTTACCTCTTACATATTCAAATATCAATAGTTCTTTTTGCATAGTTCTAACGCACACATTATCCTTTTTCTCTCCACGCACTTATTCTCTCCTTTGACCTGCACACACACACACAATCCTTAATAGAGCTGATCAACACCAATATTGTAGCAAGGATGTTGCAACTCCTAGAGTTACCAACTCTACCTCATCAACCCAATGTTCATATAAAATTGGAGGTGAAAGTGTTGTATATACAAATAGCTGTAATTGGTCTACTCTTTGTCACTAGTGAGTTGGGGTGATAGACCACTAGGGTTTCTCAAACTAGCCTTCTATTGACTTAGAAGAATTCTGATTACAAACTTGGAGAAGGGGAATTTATCCTAATTGGAAGAAAAGAAATATTTTGTATTGCATGAAGGAAAGACTGAAAGAAATGCTTGCAAAATAACATGAAATCCTTTCTACTTGCTAACATATTTTTCCTGCAAAAAAACCCTACTTTAACACATGTGCATTTTTAACTAACCTAAGCATGAAATCTGATCTAGAGAGTACTAACTACTGTGTGTATGAATAAATATAAAAGAACTTTTTTCTTGAAAAATGTAAATGTTAATCTTTCTTAGTTCTTTGGCAGGGGAGACAGGTGTGGAGGAAAAGGAGTAGAATGGCTCAAATGGTGTGGAGGGCAAGTAGGGGCCTAATCCTAGATTTTAGGGATGATTTTTCCCAATTTGGTCTCAAAACAGCTATTACAGTTTTTCCTACAGCATGTCTACAGGAAGTACTATTTCACCTACATGATCCCATATTTTACCACAGGAATAGGCCGAAATCTTAGGGAGTGGTCTAGAAGGTGGGATGAAGCTTGGAAAAGGTGAATAAGCAGGGAATAAGGCATGGGAGTGGTAGGCACTTACTTAGATCTCAAGCCAAAGCTTTAAGATGGTTTGATTTTCTCAACGGAGATGGCAAGTTTTCCTCATAAGACAAGAATTTGAATTGAGCCCTTACTAAATTTTGGAAATCATGGATGGATATGGCTTGGATGAGGCTGATGAGATGAGGTCTCCCTACAATTTAGAAATTCCTGCAACAACACACATCATTCCTGTCATTTATACATAAATTCATAAAAAACAAGAAGGGTTTATATAAGAAAACAAAGTTATCGCCATTTACTTGCTAAGTTCATGCATCGAAGTGCTTGAAACCAATATGAAAGTGAAATGAGATCAGTGTAAAACCTAAGAGATCAGAAATACCAATTTCAACTTTTCCTATGAAACTGAAAGATAATGACCTAATTAGCAAGAATACCCTAGATTACACAAAAAGCAATAATTTTGTCTTTTTGGGTTGTATGAGAAGTGTTCCTCAAACATGATCCCTGAAGGGGAGAAATGAGGTGAAAAACACTTGTTGTCAGCCTTTTTGGAATATCTTCCTATCACTACAAACCTACTATTATAACTATCCACAAATGGAAGCAAACTAATTAAACATACCAATACTTGCAAATTAACAATACAAAAATCAGTTTAGCATTAGCTATGAAGATAACCTAAGCATACATATACAACAAGATGAAACTCTACTGCTAGGGTTGGGCCCTAACCCAAGAGCTTCAGCCCTCTGAGTCAACTCAGTTCTGGATCAAGGAAGTGTTGCTCATTTTCATTAAATAAATCAGAAATACATAAGAGTTCTTGGTTACAAAATGCTTCAACTCGAAAACTGCTTAGCTATCGTGAACAAAAAATTTGAATCCTAATGAGGCTCTAGGCCTCTTGATTTATACAACTAAAGTTACCAACAACTTCCTTAAATTTAGGGAGGCTTGTCTCCAATCTTGATATCAACTGGTCTTCAACTATCACTGGCTTGGCTGCTAATGAACTTCATAACTCAGCTGCTTGCAACTTTGAGATGATGAGGTTTGATTGAGGAATCTTTGAGTGAGTGAGGAGTTAAGGTGTTATGAAACCAGCTCAAGAAAAGATAGAAAAGATAGATCAACGCCTTAGAATTCAGCCTCTTCGAGGGGGCAACCTCCTTTACATTACATAAATGAAAATTTCTTCAATGATTCAAATGACAAAACTTCCTTTCTATATATAGGAGTCTAAGGAGTCACAATATAATCTAGCCGACCTAACAATAATAATATAAAGCCACAAAAATAACAATAGAGAGCTTCTATGGGGCACAATAATAACAATATGGGGGCAATAGGGGCACAACAATATTAATAAGGGGTATAACTACAATAGTAATGGGGTAATCACTAGTATTATAGGGACCAAGGAAAATTTTAAGGATGGAAAATTTTCTTGAGGTTTAAAACATTGGCGAATCTCACTAATCCCTAATATGCAAATTATAAATGTTTATTGCTATATTTGTAAAATTATTCAAATTTATAATTATTTTATATATATTCTCTATATAATGTTGGCGATTTTTAAGGTAAAATAATTTTATATTCTAAAATTTGGGCGAATCATCTTTTATAAAATTGGAAATTGGCGAATCTTTTTTGTGGAAAAATCATGGAAAATTAGCCCACTGGGCGAACATTAGCCCCTAAAATTTTCCATGATAGGGACCCAACATGCCCCTCTCCTTCAAAAAAGTGTTGTCCTCAATGCTTGAGCATTTTTGGATACTTCTGCATAAAATTCTCATCCTCCCAAGTGGAATCTTCAGCGAATAAGTTCTCCCACTTGATAAGATACTCTGAAATTGAACGATTTCGTAGCTGTCGAGTTTTTGTTTCTGTGACTGCTTCTGGTTCCAATATAATTTTTCCTTCCTCGTCAAGTTCTGGCAATATTGTTTGAACTGGGAGCTTGTCGCCTATAACCTTCTTTAAACATGAAACATGGAAAACTGGGTGCAATCAAGAAGCTCCAGGAAGATCCAATTTGTATGCCATAGTACCAATCTTTTGCAACACCTTGTATGGACCATAATACTTTGGTGATAATTTATTATCCTTCTTAGCTTGCTTGAGGGACATTTGCTTATATGGTTGTAGTCGTAGGAATACCCAATCACCTACATCAAAACTTCTTTCACTGCGATGTTGATCTGCCTGTTGTTTCATTCTATTCTGTGCCAACACAAGGTTATCCTTTAAGAGTTGGAGGACTTGTTATTGATGTTCGATGTGATGTTCCACTGCCTGAACCTTAGAATTTTCTCTTAAATATGATGTGATGGATGGTGGTTGATACCCATAAAGTGCCATAAATGGGGTCATTTTTTTTGCTGTATGGAAGGAAGTGTTATACCACCATTCAGCCAGAGGCAACCATTTGACCCATTGTGTCTGTTTATCAGATACAAAGCAACGAAGATATCCTTCCAAACATTTGTTTACTATCTCAGTTTGCCCATCAGATTGAGGATGATAAGATGAGCTATGAGCTAACTGAGTACCAAGACAAGAAAATAATTCTGTCCAAAAATTTCCAGTGAAAATGGGATCTCTGTCACTTACAATAATCTTTGGGTTTCCATGTAGCTTTTGAATTGTTTCCATAAATGCAGTAGAAACTGTACTGGCTTTAAATGGATGTGATAATGCACAAAAGTGTGCGTACTTGGTAAGTCTGTCAACTACCACCATGATGACACTCTTTCCCTCAGACTTGGGTAAACCTGTGATAAAATCCATTGAAACCTCCTCCCAACGTTGGCTTGGAATGGATAAAGGTTGTAATAGACCCGGTGTCTTAATTGTTTCAACTTTATTTTGTTGGCAAACCAAACATTCAGCCACAAATTTTTGAATATCTGATTTAAGGCCATCCCAAAAAAATTCCTTCTTAACCCTGTGGTAAGTTTTTAAAAATCTTGACTGCCCTCCTAAGGGAGAAGTGTGCAATTCCATAATAATATTTTGTTTTAGCTGGGAACTATTACAGAGGTATAAGCGATCTTTGTACCATAACGAATCATTTTGCCAGCTAAATGTACCAGATGTACTGGAATCTTGTTGTAACTTTCGAATAAGTGCCCACACTTCTTCGTCATTCTTCCATTCCTCCCTTGATTTGTTTATCCAATCTGGTTGGATAATAGAAATGGAACACAACAATGCTTCCACATCCTCATCCTTTCTTGAGAGTGCAACTGCCACCACATTTTGCTTCCCTTTTTTGTAGATGATTTCAAAGTCATAACCCAACATCTTTGTGACTCACTTTTGTTGCTCTTCAGAGGATACTCTTTGTTGTAAAAGGTATTTAAGGCTATCATGATCCGTTTTTACCTTGAAGTGTCTACCCATTACGTAGGGTCGCCATTTCTTAAGTGCATGGAGTATTGCCAACATTTCCTTCTCATAAATAGCTTTGCTTAAAAACTTTCCCTTGATTGGACGACTTTCAAAAGCAATGGGTCTTTCATCTTGCATTAGAACAACACCAATTCCATTTCCTGAAGCATCACATTCCACAATAAAGGTTTTTGTGAAGTCCGGTGTAGCTAAGACCGGTGCTTGGCACATTGCCTCTTTAAGATGTTCAAAGGCCTTTGTTGCTTCCGAAGTCCATCAAAATGCATCTTTCTTCAATAATGTTGTTAGAGGTGCTGCTATTCTCCCATAATTCTTAACAAACTTGCGATAATACCCTGTCAACCCTAGAAATCCTCGTAGATGCTTTATGGATGTGGGGATTTTCCATTCCTTAATGGCTTTAATTTTGCTAGGGTCTACCTTAACTCCTTCATGAGATACAATATGACCCAAATATTCCACCTCCTGGACTCCAAAGAAACATTTGGATCTTTTTGCATATAATTGTTTCTCCTTCAATAGTTGTAGCACCTTGTCAACATGTTCAACATGATCCTTCCAAGACTTGTTGTAGATTAGTATATCATCAAAAAATACTAACACAAATTTTCTAAGGAATGGTTTGAAAATTGAATTCATCAAACCTTGAAATGTTGAAGGTGCATTGGTAAGGCCAAAAGGCATGACCAAAAATTCATAATGACCCTCATGAGTTCTAAATGTTGTTTTCGGAATGTCTTCAGTCTTCATTCTGATTTGATGATATCCTGAACGAAGATCCAACTTGGTGAAGTAAATTGATCCATGCAATTCATCCAGTAATTCATCAATGACAGGAATGGGAAACTTATCTTTAATAGTGAGCTTGTTGAGCTCCCTATAATCCGGACACATGCGCCATGATCCATCCTTCTTGTGCACCAATACTACTGGAGTAGAGAAAGAACTTTGACTCGGTTGAATTATACCAGCCTCTAGCATTTCTACAACCATATGTTCAATTTCACTCTTTTGGACATAGGGATATCTGTACGCCCTGATGTTTGGAGGAATACTTCCTAGAATCAGATGAATAGCATGATCATGATCACACATAGGTGGGAGACCTTTGGGAGTCTCAAATACCTTGGAATGATTATCCAGGACTTTTTGGAGATCTGGAGAAATAGATGATTCCGATGTGGAAACATCTAGCGAGCATAATTGTGCAATTACACCTCTTTGCTCCTTTTTTAGAAGCTTTCTCATACTATTAGAGCTGATTATCTTTCCTGGTTTCCCTGCAATACCCCTTAATTCAACTTCCTTTCCTTCCATAGAAAATTTGATGAAAGTTCTTGAAAATTAAAAGCTATTGTACCCAGGGATTATAGCCATTGGACTCCTAGTACAACATCGCACCTCCCATTGGAATGGAAAGCATTGGGCTAGTCAATACATATTCTCCCATGGATAGCTTGATATTATGGCACTTTCCATAGCAATTTATTGTTCCTCCATTTGCAATCATCACTTGACACTCTGGTGCTGGATATAGGAAGCAATTCAATTCTTTTGCTACCTTACAATGAATAAAATTGTGGGTGCTTCCTGAATCAATCAACACTATTACCTTTTTCTTCTTGATTGTCCTTCCATCTTGATGGTTTGAGGAGTGGTAATTCTCGCCAATGCATTACAAGATATGGTCGGATTTATTTGTTCTCCATCTAGGCTTTGTTCCTGGAGTATATCCTCTTCTTTTGACCTTTCTTGCTCTTTTCTTCTTCCTCTTCACAATCTATGTAGAATAATTTCTTCTCAGCACACTTATGACCTTTAGTGTATTTGCTATCACAACTGTAACAAAGCCATTTTTCTCTTTTTCTTCCAATTGTTGTGGTGTCAACCTTATAGGTTGTGGAAGACTAGGAGCAACAACACTTCTATCTTTATAGTTGTGAGTGGTATGCTTCCTGGTTGCCATAATTTTGCTTTCCATTTTTCTTGTTAACCTGAATGCCTTCTCTAATGAATCAGGTTCCCAAAGGCCAACATCATGTTGGATATTATCCTTTAAAGACCCTATGAACACATCAATCCTATGCTCCTCTGGAATATCTTTTACCCTTATGTTCAATTTTTGGAACTCCTCAATGTGCTCCATTATTGAACCCTTTTGTTTAAGACTTATCAATTGGCTAAAAAAAGTGTTGCTTTTTGTATCCTCATAATGTGCTATCAATTCTTTCGTAAAGATTGCCCAAGTGATAAATGGTTTACGAGAGCAAAGCCATTGATACCATACAAACTGATTTGGTTCCAAATGTAAAGTTTCCATACGTACCTTTTGTGTGTTTTGCACATTATTGAGATCGAAGAATTGCTCCATCTGTAATATCCATGTGGCAGGATCCTTGCCATCAAACTTCCTCATATCGATTTTTGGAATATGGTGAGTCTTCGATCCAACATTAGCATCTATGGAATCATGATTAACATTTCTTTTGTTCTCATCATGAGTTTCCTTTAGTACCCTTTCACCCTTAGGGACCATTTCTTGTAGCAACTTATTCATATTTATCTTCAATTCGTCCATGTCTGTCTTCAAATCTATCTTCAAATCATCCATCTTAGCTTCCACGTCAATCATCTTAGCTTCTACACCTTTCTTTAAACCATCCATCTTAGCTTCTACATCTTTCTTCAAACCATCCATCTTAGGTTCTGTTCCTTTTTGTGCAAGGGACAGTTGTTGCACTTGGTCTTGTAATTTTGATATATCATGTTGCATTTCTTCCTCTTCTTCATGAGTCATGCTAGAGCTTTCAGGTTCCTTACTAGGTGTTTTCATTTTCTTTCCTCAGGGCATCAGTTACCAATAGTAATGCTCTACTATGCCCTTTGAATTCCTTCAAAATAAATTTTCAAACCAAGCTTAAGCAAAAATTTAAGAAAATCTACACACCTTTTTTCACTTTGAAGGAGCTCGATATTGCCTCTGATGTATCTCTATACTTTCCAATCATCTAGTTTTGAATTTGTGATCTGTAGTAGCCCTCTGTGTCCTCTTTCCAATGCCACAAGTCTGACCCAAATTGGATTCTCCAAGGAAGAGTTATGTGAAATCTCCCACAGTGACTTGCTTATAGACTAGTTCAGTAGAGCAAACTTGTACAACGTGCCATGAGTCACTGTTTCGACCTTTGGATCTGAAACATGCATACAAGAAACTACAGTCCATCCTCTTTTTTACCTTCTTACGAAATTTCAATCCGATCCCCAGAGAGAAAGTTATGACGATTTTCCCCAGGTCACCTGTTTTGAATGTAATTCAGGAGTCTGCAAAAATACCAACTTCCTCAGATCATATCTCCACAAATATCGCTCAAAAAGCTCTGAAATTCGGACCCAAGGTTAAGCGCGATTTCTTCTCAAATGGGTTTTGTTTGTGACTTCTGAAACGTCACAGAAAAAAAGTTATAGAGAAAATTCCACGATGACCTGTTTGGAGCAGCGAAACCCTAGAATCCAAAGCTCTGATACCAAATGTTATGAAACCACCTCAAGAAAAGATAGAAAAGATATATCAACGCCTTAGAATTCAGCCTCTTCGAGGGGGAAACCACCTTTACATTACATAAATGAACAATTCTTCAATGATTCAAATGAAAAAACCTCCTTTCTATATATAGGAGTCTAAGGAGTCACAATATAATCCAGCCGACCTAACAATAATAATATAAAGCCACAAAAATAACAATAGAGGGCTTCTATGGGGCACAGTAATAACAATATGGGGGCAATAGGGGCACAACAATATTAATAAGGGGTATAACTACAATAGTAATGGGGTAATCACTAGTATTATAGGGACCCAACATAAGGACGGAGATCTTGTCTCCTAGAATCCCTCTCAATTGTCTCCATTCAAGTTCCTACACTTTAATTACCCAAAATTTGCTCCAAAACCTACAATCAATGCACATTAGACCCCTAGACATGACATCTCATCTTTACTCTCCTCATTAAGAAAAAAAAATTAAAACATGTAAAGAATGATGAGAAAAGTTTATTTTAGTAAGTTGGAGGTGCATTAAGGTCCATATAATTTACCCAATGATGAGCCTCATCATCACCCCCCTACTTAAAATGTTTCTCATCCTCTGAGAAACTCAATCTATGTCCATGTCTTTCATTGCTTTGGAGGCCTCCCTAACATTCCAGGCTTCTACTATAGTCTCCTCCTCTTGTGGATAAAACCCTTTATTCCTCTCTATTTATTCCCACTTATTTCTTTGTTCTTCTTCCTTTCTCCCCTATAACATACCTAAAATAAATGGTGGGCTGAGTTTCAATCCAATCCAGTTGACTTTGAGGCTCTGTAATGTTTGCTTATACATTGGGACTCTCTCTAGTGCATCCTTCATTCTATCAAAGAGAATGATATTCTTTGATCTTTAGGCTATAGGGTAAGGTGTTCCATCTCCTTTGGCTGGCTTGCTAGCTCTCATATCCTAGCAATCTTAGCATGTATTTAAAATGAGTGTCTGTTTGTTCTTGTACATCAAGGTATCTTGGTGCAAGCTTGGGATAATTTGCAATGAGGTTGTGAGAATTGATAATAGCCATTGGGTTAGATTTTTCTGCTATGATGAAAAGGGGTTCTGCTTCTTCTCTTGCCAATACCCTTTTCATTTCTGTAGCTCTGGCTTCCTCATGAATCATCCAAGATGCCAAGGCCATTAATTGTAAGTCCCCTAGCTTTGGATTGGGGTCCCACACATTCAAATCTATCAGAGCTAAATTGTGTAGGTAGAACTTAGATGTCTTTGCTCTATCCTCTAGGGTTCTTTCATCACATATGTCAATGAATTTCCTGTAGTCTTGGAAAGGCATAGTTCCATAGTTCCTCTTTGTGCTAGGGTTTTTATCTGAAACTGTAGCCATTGTTCTTTGAGGTATAAGGAATATGACTTTGCTATCATCCTGCATTGAATTGCCTTCATGGATAAACTTGCCATAGTTTCCAATTGGCCTTCCTTTTCCTGTAGTTGCTTCCTTAGCCATGTGTTCTCAACCTCTATTTGAGATTTCATCATTGTTTCCGTGTCTCTTATGCTACTTAATTCTCTCCCCATTTCTTGCAACTTCTCTTCCATGTGGCCTACTTCCTATACCCCTTTTTATTTAGCAATTTTCATCCATCGATGTGTCCTTGCTCTCGCTTTTTCAAGTTCAAAGAATACAGGAATGGAAAATTTTTGTGGTATCACCCTACCTCCTTCAATGAACCTGTAGTAAGAGCTGAGGTTTGGTTGTGTGCTAGGCTCCTTCAGCTACTGGGCCTCTTCCTCTATTTTTTATTGGGTAATTTCTTTATCTTTTCCTTCCTTTTTCCCTTGCAACCTTTCTTGACTTTTTTATGTGTTTTCTGTAGTTGTGATAGGGTTTCCTGTAGGACTGTTTCTACTTCCTATAGGTCTGACTGTGTTTCCTGTAGGAGACCTTTCCCTTTTTTTGAGGCTGACCTAGTGACAGGTCTCCTAACATAGGTGATTGGTGACTTAGGAGAAGCTTGTTTTGATGTTTCTTTTCCTTCCTTCTTCCCTAGAGGGACTACTTTCTCTTGTTGTTTTGGTGAGTCCTCTATGACAATTGGAGTTTTGGTAGGGGTTTGAGGTCTCCCTTGTTTAATCTGAGTGCTCTTCCTTGTCCTGAAGTAAAGTGGAGTTTTCCTTTCTCTCTTTCCCTATGATTTGAGAGGTGTACTTAAGGCAGTTAGAGCAGTTGTTTCCTCCTTCTCTATAGGCTCTGGATACACCCTTGGTGGTTCTTCTTCTTCCCTGCACTATTTTTCAGAATTTTTTTCATCCTCCTATACTTCATCCTCTTTTTCATCCTCTCTTTAATATTTTTCTTCATCCTCTTTTTCTTCTCCTTTCTCATCCTCTTTTTCTTCTTCTTTCTCATCCTCTATTTCTTCCTCTTTTTCATCCTCTGTCTCTTCTTCTCCCTCACTAGAAGTAGGGTTTCTTTCATACTCAATGGCTCGAATTGCTCCTTCTTCCTGCATGTCTACAAATGTTGACCATGCAATAGGGATTCATAAATTGTATAAAGCATCTTCCATGATGAGTTTGATCAACCCATGATGTGCTAGCTACTGATGTTTTCCTTCTTGTACCTAGATGCTCATGTTTATTATGGATTGTAATAGAAAATAAGGTTCACTAAGCCTATTATGAGGAGGTGTCTCCTCTCCAAATATTAGCTCATGGAGGAGTCTAAAGTGGTACCCATACACTACACTTTATCTACCTTCACAGGAAATATACTTGATGATGTGGTAACTTAACTTATTATAAGGATATGTAATGCTTTCCCTTCTAACCCCCATTTTTGTCTTCAATTGGTTCTTCTCCTTCCAAGAAAAAACCTTTCTTTCCAAGAGTTTTATTAGTCTTGTCCTATTTTCTCCATTGCAACCCTAGGGGGAGTGTAGTTATCATGCTAATAGTCTCAGGGGTAATTGCTACTGACAAACCCTTCACTATAGCAGTGGCACTGGCTCTAGTTAGAGGTACGAGTGACATTGCAAATTCTCTAGCGACATCATCATCGTATCCCCTCAATAGCTCAAAGAACCCCGTCCATTGATGCCCTGTAAACATTTCTACCATAGGAGGATGCTAGTGTATTCTGGCTATGTTGGTAGGCTCCCTTTTGTTAAAACTTCCTGTCATATTTTCTGGAAATTATTGTCTGAGTGAGGTTTGGGTGGCGATAGTTTAAGAACTCTAGTAGGTGATGAGGTTTTGTAGTTTATTCTTCATTAACCCTCACATAATTCTTTCTACCTTTATGCGTACTGCAAATACTCAAAAGAAAGGAGGGTTTCTTATTTTTAAATGAGAAACATAGAAGGTATGACACCTACCTTCCTCTGCTATGCTCTGGTGATGAGAAATCTTGAATTGATTTCCCTCAGTGTCCACCTACAACTCTGTGTGGTAATTCTCCCTGTATCATGTAGCTTTCCTATAGTTTCCTGTAGGTGCTCTTGTTTGTTGTAGGTGCTGACTATTTCCTATAGGTTGCCACTGTAGGGATGTCGAGAGTAACTTTTTATTTCAATGACTCCTCGAAGTTGCCTCTGCCTTTAGATTTTCGAAATAACTAATACTTCGCATGGGAGTCAGTGATTATTTCTATTTGTGGATGATTTCGTTGGGTGATGTGCTGGTTGGCCGAGTATGAATACCTTATTTTGGACCATTGGTCCCACTACAAATTCATCATATCACCTTTCCTCGTAATCATATCCAACTTTTATTCTCCATAACTTAACCACTTTTTTTGGATTCATTCCCCTCTTTTTTTATATGTGACCTTACCATGTGTGGATTTGACTAACCCTCTCTCTTCTCGTTATCTGACTGAGGGTGGTCAAGTTAACTGGCCACCTTTGCCTATACAATCAACTTCCTTCATTATTCCTATAGTTTAATCATATTCGTACCTATGAGGGAGTATTGGTGAGATAACATACCTATTGGTCCTTTTATCTGCTGATGCATGCTGGAGAGTGGTGCTAATTCGTTGTTCTTTGACCTAGCTGCATATTCTTCAATTGTGCTTTTTTCTTCTTCTTTTGTTGATGAGTTGTTCCTTTGATGATGTACAAGTGCTAGATTTTGTTGCTGCTAAGATCTGGAGGAGCTTCCTCATCCCTGTAGTCCTTGTGCTAAAGGTGGGTTGGAGTTGTTGTGGCCTTTTTTGTGGAATAGGCTGCTACAAGAATTCCTATAGGATGGCTACAGGATGTCCTATAGCTACCTTTTTCCTGGACTTTTGCATCTCTTCCTTGCTTTGAAGTTGAATGGGTATTGGAATGAGTGGAGGATGTGGTTATGTAGTGGAAGATGAGGTATGCTGCTATTGGCATATATCTTTTTCATGTTTTTTTCTTCTTTTTTTCTTTCTCCCGTTCTTTTTATATTTTCTAACTTGATTTTTCTTGATGGATATAAGGGTGGCATGGTCATGGAGGGTGTTTGGATGAGGTGTGTGTTGAGCCTCAAAATTACTCTTTCCCTTCTCATTCCTTTTCTTTTTTTTTTGATGAGAAAGATGCATTCTCATCACCAATGACTGGTATATAATGTCTTAAGGAGGACATTTAGTGATTTACATGTTATGGTTTTATGTTTGGCCGTTTGAATAAATTTTTGTATATTAGCTACGGAACGCAGCCTATTCTGCAGCTAATCAGCTATTCTGCATCTACCTTCATGCTCTAATAGGTTCCACGTGTCAGAAGGAGAAACTAGCTACATGGGCAACTTTGAATTCATCGTGACATGGACACTGTCCTATTCACTTAGCCCAGGTCAACAAAGAAGATGGCATAAGACTACGGTCAATGGATAAGTCAAAAATAGAGACCGAAGGTAATAGGACTCTGTTTCGTGGTTAATTAACACATTTCACAGTGATGGGAAGCATTATCCGAAACAACTACCTATACCTACGGACTCCAATAGCCACCTGTACAACGGAATCCAATAGCCACCATGTCTTGGCTTTATGTCTCCAACAGCCGAGGAAGAAATTCTGCATATTTGTCTTCTACGTGTTTCACTATAGCATATTTTTCTCCACAAACAGTTGTATGGTTTTTCTTATAAATACCTGTGTAAAGGACCGAAGAAGTTAGTGGTAATAGTGATAGTTTTATTGTGAAATTGAAGTTCTAAACTCTGTAATTTCTGGGAATTTTGTGTCCCTATTTTTAATATGAAGACCGCATGTTTTATGGAAATCTGAAGGAGTTTTCTTGGAGTTGATTGAGCAAGCATAGCCCAATTAGTTGAAGAGGGCCCCTACACTGAAGAAGGTTTCATTTCATTTTATTTTCTTCTTTTTGTTAATTGTAAATTCATCATTTCCTTTCACAGTGTTTATAATCCTTTTCTTACTAACAATGTGTATAATGCAATTTCCATCATTCTCTTATTAACAGTGTTCATAATTTAGATTAGCTTCCATTTGCTTGATCTCTTTTACTTTATTAGTAGTTTAGAAGATGAAACTCAGTAATGTAATCTAGTTTACTTCATTCACTATTTTGCTAGTTTAAATTCTCAATTAGACTGATCAGTGCCATTTACTGCCTTTGCCATTTTATTTTTAGTTTACTGACTCATGGTGTTAATGAATGTTTATGAAAAACTCTTCAAGTTGATAATTCATCCTTAACTAAGTGGTTGAACATTTCATTTATGCAATGAGTTATTGCTGCATCTCTATATTTGTTTTCTCTTAGATTAATGGAGTACAGAATTCCTCAAATGTTATCCCAAGGAGACTTTCTCCCAAAATTGAGAGGCAGAGTAACTAAGTATTTCATTTAGTTTCAAAACTGTAATTAGTTAGACATCAGTTGTAAATTTCACTTTCAGTTTTAATTCATGATTTGGAAATAATGATAAAACAGGAATAAAAACTTTGTTTTCATTTCTTGCCTAAGCTTTGCTTCCAAGTCTTTCTTAGCTCTGCTTTTATTTCTCTCTTAAGCTCTATTTTCATTTTTAGATTTTGAGCAGTCTTTACGAAAGTTAGATTTAAATTTTTTGATAATTACATTGTAAATCATTAGGAATTAAAAGACCAAAAACCCCCCAAAACAACATAAAACACAAAAACAACGAAGTAAGAAGGGTTATCTAGCACAAACAGTGCACTACACTTCATCAGTTTACGATACCCGGATTGATAATTTATGTAGAGCAATTTAGGACACTAAATTGACCAAAAATTTTGGCATCATTGCCAGGGAAGTGTAACTAGGTAGCTTTATCTCTTACATTAAAAAAAAATGACATGCATAGAGAAAGAGACTCTAGGGGTAGATTTATAGCTAGGGGCAGAAGCTCAATTCCTACAACATCACCTACTCCACCAAGAACAAGAAAAGACACACCTCCATTCCAAACTCATACTCCCAGCCATAGGACTCTTGGAATTCTAGGGGCAGAAATCCGATCAAAAGAATCTCCTACTTCATCTACCAAGTTAGTCCTAGGGGAGAAAAATTTCGAATCTCCAACAGCAAGAATAACCTTTTTCACCTCCACAGGAGAGCACATTATAGTTGAAGAATTAGGAATACCTGGTGGGGAAGAAGAAGTAGAACCTCTCTCCCATAGTCCATTAATAGAAGAACCAGAAGAGGAGGAAGTAACATTGCAGTTTGAACCCTATACTGACTCTGAAGAATCTATAATGGCAGAAGAAGAACAAGATGGAGAATTCTCACTATTTGGAGGAGGGGGTAGAGGGGGAGGTAGAGGAAATAATGGAGGAGGTAGAGGAAATAATGGAGAAGGTAGAGGAAATAGGGAAATAGATAATTCTTTTGGATTCCCTATAATGGATGAGGAAACAAATGCCACAATGAAAAATACCTCACCTTCTGTCCCCCCAAACTTCTATGGGTTGAAGAGTGAGGATCCTGAAACATTTTTGTTCGAGTTTGAAGTCTTGTGCAGAACTTATGACTATCTAGAAGACTCTCAAAAACTTAAATTGTTTCCTTCAATAATGAAAGGAGTTGCTTTGAAATGGTTCATGGGGTTAGTCACTCAGTCCATTAGAACATGGAATGACATGAAAAAGATGTTTTTGGATAGGTACTTTGATTATTGCATGCCTACCAATCACAAATATGAAGTGTTCAAAATGATGCAAAGAGAGGATGAAAACTTAGAATATTTGATTGAGAGATTCAACTACAATTTGAAAAGAGAAAAGAGGAACAATTTAGATGAAGAAACCTTGAAAGCTCTTTTATTAAAGGCCATTAGAGATGAGTGGATAGATATCCTTAACATGATGGGGAAGGGAGATATATCTCAACTTCCATTAAATGATATATGAGAATTATGTGTTCATCTCTCAAGAGGGAAATCTAAAACAGGGAAAGGGCCAAGAGATCCTTCTCTTGTTAGAATAAAAAAATCTGCAACGGGATCTGTAAGTAGGGTAGAAATTGGTAATATGATTGATGAATTTAAAATTGACATTATAGGGAGCCTTAGTGAGAAATTAGACACCCTTAAAATACAAAACAAGAAGAAAACAGAGGTTGATGCTTTAGCCATTTTTTGTCCAAAATGCAGAAAAAACATGTTCTAAGGGAATGCCCTTTAGATGCAAAAATTGTAGAAACTTGTATGATTTGCTCAGAAAGCCATGAGACCAAGGGTTGTCCTTTAATCCTATGTCTTAAGGTTGTATTTCAAGAGGAAACAGACCCAAATTCTGCAAAACCTCTTTTTTTTTGTTGCTAGAAGACCTTGGCAGGGGCCACAAAATCAGGGATTTAACAATCAAATGTATCTTCAGCCCCCACCAAACTGGAATTCTTGGCAACAACCTTGGCCTCAACCTCAAGCTCAATCCCAACCGTGGGAACAAGGAGTACAAAATCCTTATGGGATATTTTCTCAAAATTACCAATATCCTCCATCATATCAGAATTATCCTCCCCCACACATTCAGTAACAAAATCAGCAGCCACAACTTCAGAATCAGAACCCTCAACTTTCATTGCCATTTCCACAACAAAACCAAAATCCTCAACTCTTACTGCCATTTCAGCAGAAACCAAATCAACTACCTGCCCAACCATTACCAAACCCCAATAATAAAAACCCTCAGAATGCTTACATGGTAGAAGGACAACAATTTCCAACTTACATGATCACTCCTCTAGATCTTAATGATGTTCAACTAAGATCTAGAAGGATATTAGAAAAGGAAAGACCTTTTGTAGTTATTCAAGAACAGGATAGTTCTGAGGAAGATTCTCTAAAGGTCAATAAAAGTTTTGAGGGAACATCTCTCCAAAACCAAAACATTGAAAAACAAAAACAAAAAGAATCAGTGAACAAAACTCCTATCATTGAGCAACCAGCATCTACTTCTACACCTCCTTTTCCTGAAAGACTACAAATTGATAGAGGGGTAGAAAAACAGATCTTGTTGCCCAACTATGATTTTCTAGATGAATTGAAGAATGTTTATATCAAAATTCCTTTGCTACAAGCCATTAGAGAAATTCCAATTCTAGCCAAAACAATAAAGGAGTTGAGCATAAAAAAACCAAGAAGAAAAGCAAAATAAACAAAACAAATTCACCTAGTAGGAAAAATAGTAGACATAATGATGGGAAAAATTGCCATACAAAAATATGTGGATCCAGGTAGTCCAATTGTAAAAACACATATCAATGGAATTGAAATTCCAAATACATTGATTGACTTAGGGGCAGCAATAACCATCATGAGTAAACAAACTATGGATTAGCTTAAACTTCCCAATCTTCTCTACACACCTACCTTACTGCAACTAGCAGATAGATCAGTAATCAAACCAGATGGTGTGCTAGAAGATATTTCAGTATCCTTATATTCTTGGGAATATCCTATTGATTTCATGATCTTAACTCCCAAGAACAATCTAGGAGGACATCCACTCATATTAGGAAGACCTTGGCTGGAAACAACTAATGCTTTTATTAGTTGTAGATCTGGTGACATGTATATTTCTGATGGTAATTCAACAAAGAAATTTACTCTATATCCTCCAGGAAAAGTAATCACAGAAATAGATGACAAAGAATTGATTGATGATGAAGATGATATTCAACCTCTCTTTACTATTTCAGAAATTAGTGAAGATAGTCAAATTTTGAATACATTGGAAAATTTTGAATCATCTTCAGAATATGACCATGAGCAATTTCAAGAAAAATCTAATGTTGAATATTTGTCATCTAGGCAGATGTCTCTCTATTCTATGGAAGATTTTGGTAGCTCAACAATTGAAATTTTTCCTGGTAGGACATTGAACATAAACAAAAACTTGGAGAAACTACAACAACAAGAGCTAATCAAAACATTACAAAAATATTTTGCTGCATTTGCATGGGAATACACCGACATGAAAGGAATTGATCCTAAGACTTGTATCCATCACATCTACATTGAGGAAAATAGTAGACCTATCAGACAACCTCAGAGAAGGATGAATCCAAATCTTAGGGAGATTGTGAAAGAAGAGCTCCAAAAATTACTGAATGTAAACTTCATTTATCCAATTTCAGATAGCCAATGGGTTTCTCCTTTGGTAATTGTGCCTAAAAAGAATGGTAAATGGAGGGTGTGCATTGATTACCGGGAATTGAATAAAGAAACCCTTAAATATCATTTTCCTTTGCCTTTTATAGATCAAGTGTTAGATACATTAGCAGGTAAGAAGTATTTCTCATTTTTGGATGGTTTTAGTGGTTATAATCAAATTCAGGTAGCACCTGAAGATCAAGATAAGACCACATTTACTTGTCAATGGGAAACTTATGCCTACTGAGTACTTCCTTTTGGATTATGTAATGCACCTGCAACATTCCAAAGAGTAGTACTAGGAATTTTTTCTGATTTGGTACATGATTGTGTAGAAGTATATATGGACGATTTTACAGTCTATGGAAATACATTTGAAGAAGCTTTGGAAAATTTGGAAAAAGTTCTTAAAATATGTAAGGAAACAATCCTTTCACTAAGCCATGAAAAATATTTTATGATGTTTATAGAAGGTATTGTTTTAGGACATCACATTTCAGGAGATGGGATTAAAGTTGAAAAATCTAAAGTTGAAGTCATCTCTAAATTATCAATTCCAAATTTCCAAAAGGATGTTAGAATTTTTCTAGGATTTACAGGATACTATAGGAGGTTTATAGAAAATTTCACTAAAATAGCATCCCCACTCTTCAAATTGCTTACCAAATATTGTGAATTCAATTGGAATTCTGATTTCCAATTGGCATTTGAAACCTTAAAAACAAAAAATTTCTTAAGCACCCATTTTAAGAGGTCCAAATTGGAAACTCCCTTTCCATATTTCCACAGATGCTTTAGATACAGCTCTGCGAGCTATATTGGGACAAAAGATTTGATTCCTTATCCCATTTACTATACAAGTAAGAATTTGACTCCCACCAAGTTGAATTATACTGTGACTGAAAATGAATTTTTAGCTGTTGTTCATGCAATTAACAAGTTCAGACTCTATATAACTGGCTATGAAACCTTTGTTCATACAAATCACTCTACAATTAGATATTTGAGGAATAAACCTATTACTAATGGAAAAGTTACAAGATGGCTTTTACTTTTGCAAGAATTCAACATTACTGTGCTAGAAAGACCTGGAAAACAAAACACAGTTGCTGATTTCTTGTCCAAGATTCAGAACATCAAAGAAGATTCTCTGATTGAAGAAAAGTTTCCTGATGAATATCTTTTTGCAGTAACTACTCAAACTCCTTGGTTTGCAGATATTGCTAACTACTTGGTCACAAGAAAGTTACCTTCACATTTGTTTCCTAGAGAGAAAAGAAAAATTATTCAGGAAAGTGCAAGATATTCCTAGATCACTAATGAATTGTATAAGACAGGGTCAGATCTTATGATTATAAGGTGTGTCAGGGAAGATGAAATGCCCGAGATTCTTAAGGCATGTCATGATGAGTCATGTGGTGGACAGCCTATAAAATCCTTTCTTTAGGATATTATTGGCCATCCATCTTCAAAGATGCTAAAGAATATGTCAGGAGATGTGACAGCTACCAAAGGGTAGGGAAACATGCTCCCCCAAATGAAATGCCATTACAAATTCAAGTACTCATCGAACCTTTTGAAAAGTGGGTCTTATATTTTATTGGATCAATTAATCCTCCATCTAAGCAGAAGAAGTATATATTGGTATGCATTGATTATGTCACTAAATGGGTAGAAGCCAAAGCATTACCTTTTGCTAATGAAAAATCTATAGTTAATTTTATTTTTGAGGACATATTCAATCGTTTTGGTGTTCCAAGAGAAATTGTGACAGATCAGGGATCTCAACTCACATCTAACATGGTGGAAGGGCTTGTGGAAGAATACAAGATCAAGCATATGAAATCTACTCCCTGTCATCCATAAGCAAATGGTCAAGTGGAATCTACAAATAAAGTGATTGAAGGAATCCTCACCATGACTGTGCATATACATAGAAAAGATTGGGCAGAAAGCCTTCCTGAAGCCCTATGGGCCTATAGAACTACATGGAGGAACACAACAGGACATACACCCTATGAACTTGTTTATGGGAAACAAGTCCTATTCCCTATAGAGTTCCAAATTAGAACTTTCAAGATGGCAGTCCAACTGGGACTAGATTTATCAGAGGTGCAAAAGCATAGGCTGGAGCAATTAAATGAACTTGATGAAATCAGGCAAGAGGCAGTTCAAAGGATTGGTATATTCCAACAACAAAGGAATAAATGGCATGAAAAATATATCAAGGACAAGAGGTTTCAAGTGGGAGATTGGGCGCTGTAATTTGATTCAAAGTTTAAAGATTTTCAAGGGAAGTTTCAAACTCATTGGCTTGGGCCATATGAGATTGAAAAGGTTTTTAGTAATGGAGCAGTGAGGATCAGAAAAATAGATGAAAGTAAAACCCCTCTTCTTGTTAATGTTCATAGATTAAAGATATATCAAAAACCAATTTCAAAAGAGGAGTTCATCAAGATTTTCCAAGACAATTCTGAAATAAAGTTAGTGAAGAAGAATCCTTCTTCTCCACTAACTTAGTCTTTATTTTTCCTATGAAAAAAACAAATAAATAAAGTGTATATATATATATAAATTGTATAAGGTTGAAAACCAATCATTGATTGGCATACTTATACAGAAAATACAGGGTGAAAATAAGAGGTTTTTGACACCCTATATTTTCCATTTTCTTTCTATAATAAGTAGTGACAAAAAAAAGCCACAGTCACTCAATAGTTTATATTCTACAAAATTCATCATCTCATCTCACCTCACTCCATTTTATTTTTACAGTTTCACTTCATCCCATTGTCATATTTCATCAATAAAATCTTTCTTTTTCAGTATTCATTCCATCTCCATTTCATTTATCATCTTGTCTTACATCTCATTTCATTTCACTTACATAGCCATTTCCATTTCATTCATGATCCATAAGCAATATTTCACTTTCTGTTTCACGTTCTGCAGCTGATTCTGTTCTGCAGCTAATCTGATTCTACAGCTACAATTTGTTTATCAGTTCAGGCACAAGTGTACAGTTCATAACAAAATCATGTATGTAGGGAATTTAAGAAAAATCAATTTTTGAATACCAATCATGCTCAAGGTACCTGTGGATCAACATCAACCAAAAAAAATTAGCAAGAGAAAGGTAAATGTTCCAAAGGTAAATGCAAAAATTTATTTCAAAAAGCAATTTGAAAACATAAGTTTGTATAGTATGTATAATCACATGTCTCCTTAATCAACCATCATTTGATTTGACCGCCATGATGTCTCCACCATATCTTCCGTCTTTAATGACAAACGGTCTCAATGATTCTTTCATAACAAATCTCCACTTCAAACTCCATAACCTGTACTCAAATGGTCCTCCACAACTACACCTATTAATGATCAAGATAACGATGTGACCTACCTATCTACGACTCTCTAAACCCTTACTGTCTATTTATTACATGCCAACTCTTAATTTTTTCTCTCATATTCACATAGCCATTTCATATACACAGTCTTTCCATTTTCTATATACACAGTCATTCCATTTCCATACACACAGTCATTTCATTTCCTAAATAGCACTCGTTTTATAGACAGTGAGATTAATTTTGAGGCTAGTAAATTCTACAAAATACAGACCATGGGACTCATTGTTAGGATAGAGCCCACAAGGGAAAAATTTATGGAAGGGTACCCCCAAATCAAGGAGATGGTGCAGAATACTGGATGGCTCAAGTTCATTGAAAAATTTGATGGATATCACAAGGAGATCACGAAATATTTCGCTAGATCATTTGATGGTACAGAAGTGGAGATTGGGGACATCAAGTTTGCAATAATAGAATCTTACATAGCAGAGGCTACAGAACTGCCAAGACTTGGTGAGAGGTGGTTCAAAAACAAAGAATTTCACAGTGAATCATGGAAGGTATTCCTCAGGAACCCAGGTATGGATGTCACTGTGTTTAGGAAAGGAATCCCTATTTTAGCACTCAAAAATAAATGGAGAAGCATTCTTTTGATATTACAAAAATTTATTACTTGTGAGGGAAGATTCAGATGTATGTATGTTTATCATATACATTTATTGATGAACTTTCTAGATAATGAAAACATTAACCTCCCTTTCTTCCTTCTAAACAGTCTAAGGAGAATGGCTTCAAATGTACAGAAGAAAATAGAATTTCTGGAAACAACCATGTACCACCACGGACTGGTCAAATTCCTTGTTGAATATCATCTAAAGAAAATAGGGGACACTTGGGAAAACTTTCTGATAAGAAACCATTTCCAAGAGACACCAAAATCTCCTGAAAAAGATAGTGTCAGAAAGAGTAGGAGAAAGAAGACTAATCTCACCATTCAAAGCAACCCTGAGCCTCCAGTGCAGAAAAATAATGAAGAAGAACCAATCTCTTAAAAATTAACAGAGATCAGAAAGAAAATCAAGCAGAGGAAGAAGATAAAATAGAAAGCTGGTGGAATTACTAAGAACACACCTGGATCTCCATTACAACTAGATGATGAACAACTAATCTCTGAAAAATTGACAGAGATTAAGAGACAAATCAAGGGGAATGAAAAGATAGGAAAAGAGAAAAAGGGTGCAAAGGAGGAGAACATAAAACCCCTTAGAAGAAGCTCTAGGCTCAGAGGAATGGTAAAGAAGGTATCATCAAAGGAAATAGTGTTCATCAATCTGGAAGGAGAAACCCCAATATCATCTCCTGAAAATTTTCCATTTACATACAGTCCTCAAAACTCTCCTAGACAGTATTTTGAAGGCAGCCCTAGTAGAGGATCCCCGGGCATAGATCCAATACAACAACAAATTTATGATTATATAGAATCACTAGAAAAGAAAAATGCCTCAAGGGATCCAGGTTCCTCAACCAATCTAGAACAACCTGTCAATCCACAAGAACCTCTAACTGACTCACTCAAACGAGAAATCTATGAGTTGAAGATATTGAATAGGCATATTAAGAAAGAAAATGAAGCCCTAAAGGAACAAAGCAAATTGGATAAAGCCATTCATGACAATACCATACTGCACCTAGGCCTATGGTACAAGAAAAATAGGAAGTTGAAGATCAAGAATAGAAACTTGAAAAAGATAGCGATCAACCTTAAATACAGAATTCTCATGAAGAAACCAAGGATGGTTGTCACTTCAAAGAAGAGCAAGAGAAGGAATTTAGATGTATTGGCAGAGGTATCTGAGCAGATGCAATAGAAAAAAAGAGTTCACAGTTTTGGAAAAATTGCATGCCGACATGCAATGATTTTGCAATGGGGGTATGTTGAGCCTCAAAATTACTCTTTCCCTTTGCATTCTCATCACCAATGACCAGTATATACTGTCTTAAGGAGGACATTTAGTGATTTACATGTTATGCTTTTATGTTTTGCTGTTTGAATAAATTTTTGTATATTAGCTATAGAACGCAGCCTATTCTGCAGCTAATCAGTTGTTCCGCAACTACCTTCATGCTCTAACAGGTTCTAGGTGTCAGAAGGAGAAACTAGCTACATGGGTAGCTTGGAAATCATCGTGACATGGACCCTGTCCTATTCACTTAGCCCAGGTTGACAAAGAATATGGCATAAGACTATGGTCAATGGATAAGTCAAATGCAGAGACTGAAGGAAATAGGACTCTATTTCATGGTTAATTAACACGTTTCACAGTGATGGGAAATGTTATCCGAAACAACAACCTATACCTACAGACTCCAACAGCCACCATGTCTTGGATTTATGTCTCCAGAAACCGAGGAAGAAATTCTACATATCTGTCTTCTACGTGTTTGGCTATAGCATATTTTTCTCCACAAATAGTTGTATGGTTTCTCTTATAAATACCTATGTAAAGGACTGGAGAAGTTAGATGTAATAGTGATAGTTTTATTGCGAAATTGAAGTTCTAAACTCTATAATTTCTGGGCATTTTGTGTCCCTGTTTTAATATGAAGACCGCGTGTTTTATGGAAATCTGAAGGAGTTTTCTTGGAGTTGATTGAGAAATCATAGCCTAATCAGTTGTAGAGGGCCCCTGCACTGAAGAAGGTTGCATTTCATTTTATTTTTCTTCTTCTTCTTAATTGTAAATTCATCATTTCCTTTCACAGTGTTTATAAGCATTTTCTTACTAACATTGTGTATAAAGCAATTTCCATCATTCTCTTATTAACAATGTTCATAATTTAGAGTAGCTTCCATTTGCTTGATCTCTTTTAGTTTATCAGTAGTTTAGAAGATGAAACTCAGTAATGTAATCTAGTTTACTTCATTCACTGTTTTGCTAGTTTAAATTCTCAATTAGACAGATCAGTGCCATTTACTGCCTTTGACATTTTATTTTTAGTTTACTGATTCATGGTGTTAATGAATGTTTATGAAAAACTGATCCGGATTTAAACAGGAACGCAACAAATTACAGAGATAACCATATACACAAAGATGCAGCGGAAATAATACTTCATTTCATTAATGGAAAATACTGAAATATGCTTACAAACAGAAATGGAAATAAACTAGCTAGGGCGATGGTAGCTTATCTCTGAGAAGAGATGTGATGGCTACATGCCTCTGAACCGTGTTACAATGAGGCTCGAAGGCCTATTTATTGTTGAGAAACAATGGAAAAACCCTTAACATTCCAAAACCTAACCCTAGGAGATGAAACGCCAAACTGTGGGCCCCGTTTGGGGGTAAGTTGGTACATCAACTTCCCGGGGTCGTAACTTTGGCATATGATCTCCGTTTGATGCGTACAATAGCTCATTAGAAAGATCTATCCGAGCACTATCATTGTTGGAACAGGCAACACCAGTCCATTCCATGGACTCGTGTTGCCCCCGGATTCCCCAAAAACGTCGTTTAGGGCCTCAAAACGGCTCCGGAAGTTCAGGACCCGAAAAACTGCTAAAAATAGTAAGTTGTGCTACAATTAAGGAAACTGAAAATGCTGAGAAAGACAATGGTGGGGGTCCAAGTGGACTTGGCAGGTGGCCACCAATATCCACCTGGATCATTCCTCCCCCCTTAGGAAGCAATGGTCCCCATTGCGTTGAGCTCCTCCATGAGATGAGGAAACTTCTGCTAAACTTGTTCCCTGGTGAGCCACTTGCCCTGCTGAAGGAGTTGGCCCGCTTTGACAACTCAATACAGTTGGATATTCTGTTGGCGAGTGTTCTTGATCTGTGTGTCCATGATCCGATCAGTTGCAGCTTGTTCCATGCAATCTGGATTTAATTCTGTGGGTTTGAGCTGTTCTGCAATGTCGGATGTGTCTAGCAATGGTGGAAAGTATGGCCGAAGGTGGTCCACATTGAATACTGGGTGCAGGCCAAGGAATGGGGGAATGCTGAGCTCAAATTCATTGTCTCCCATAGCCTTAGTAATGGTGTAAGGACCATATCGGAGTGGTCTCAATTTTCGATAGGCTCCAGTAAGGCGTTCCTTTTGCAAATGCAACCAGACTTTGTCGCCCACCTGAAACTTGTGTGGCACCCGATGTTGATCATGTCGCTGCTTGTACTTGGCATTTGATTTCTCAAGAATGTCATGGACCTGCTGGCGAATATGTTGGATGCGCTCAATGAAGCTGGTGGCCTTATCTGTTTCGGACTGGAATCCCATATGCGAGGCTCTTGTCCCATATGCGTGGATGCTTTGAGTTATACATGCGCAGAATGTGCACAATCATCCTATTGACAACCTCTGTCTGGCCATCAGTTTGAGGATGGAAGGCTATGGACTTCATGAGTTTGGTGTCTAGCATTGACCAGAGACTGGACCAAAAGGTGCTGAGAAACCGACTGTCCCGATCTGAGATGATAGACTGTGGGATCCCAAAGTGCACCCACACTCGTTCAAAGAAGAGTTTAGCAGTGGCTTCTGCTGTGATATTCTTCTTGCAGGCCATCATAATGGCCATCTTTGAGAACCTGTCGACGACCACAAAAACACAGTCATTTCCATGCTTAGTGGAAGGAAGGCCTGACATGTAATCCATGGAGATGGATTCCCAAGGTCGACTAGGGGTAGGCAACGGGGTATAGAGGCCTTGCTTCTTAATGGTCGGTTTGGCAATGGCACAGGCAGTACATGATCGGATGTACTTCCCAACATCCTGTCGAAGATTTGGCCAATAGAAATAGTTTTGCAGTACTGCCACTGTTTTCTCGACCCCGAAATGCCCAGCAGCCCGACTGTAGTGTGCTTCCCAAATCATCTTGGCACGCTCGCTTGAAGGAACACAAAGGTGACCGAGGTGGCATAATAGGGCATCTTGGAGGTGAAAATCTGCAACCTGCCGACCCTCCAAGAGTGTCTGGTATGTGTGGCCGAATTCTGGGTCGCTTTTGTAGAGAAGTGGCCAATCAGAAGTCTCGTGCCTGCAAGAGTTGAGCACGGTGGTTAGCGCCATGATCGGTGGTCGACTGAGGCAATCTGCAACATTATTGGTGCTGCCCTTTTTATACTTGATATTCAAGTGAAACTGTTGCAGGTATGTAGACCACTTCTGATGGCGATCATTCTGCAATTTCCCTTGGGTCTGTATGAACTGCAGAGGTCGGTGGTCTGTGTGGATGACCGTTTCCTTCCCAAAATGTAATGCTTCCATTGTCGGCAGGCCTGTACAATGGAATACATCTCTTTATCATAAGTGGGGTACTTCCGGACTGTGTCTGAAAGTGTTTCACTGTGATATGCCACTGGATGTCCATGTTGAGTAAGGACTGCCCCAATAGCATAGTCAGAGGCATCTGTCTCGACCTCAAATGGTTGTTGTAAATCTGGTAACGCGAGCACTGGTGCCGTGCACAAGCGATCCTTCAACTCCCTGAATGCCTTCTGTTGAGATTCAGACCAAAAGAATTTTGCTTTCGCCCCGCCCTTGGTGACTTGACTCAAGGGCCAAGAAATATGAGAAAATCCCAACACAAACCTGCGGTAGAAGTTGGCAAGACCTAGAAAGCTGCGGAGCTCTGTTAGAGTGGTTGGAGAGGGCCAATCCCGAATGACTTGGACCTTGGCTGGATCGACATGCACCCCCTGTTCATCAATGATGTATCCCAGATACTGAACCTCGGTCATGCCAAAAGTGCATTTCTCCAAATTGGCACATAGCTTGTGTTGCCGCAGTGTTTGGAGAACCTGTCAGATGTGTTGGAGGTGCTCTTCCCAACTCTGGCTGAAGATCAGAATGTCATCCAAGTATACTACTACAAAGGAGTTGGTGAATGGCCGCAAGATGTCATCCATTAGCCTCATAAAGGTTGCAGGAGCATTCGTCAATCCGAAAGGCATGACCAACCATTCGAAGAGGCCCTCCTTGGATTTGAAGGCAGTCTTCCACACATCTGAGGGTTCAATTGGTACCTGGTGATATCCTGACTTCAGATCGATCTTGCTGAAATATTTTGCCCCCTTTAGTTGGTCTAGGAGGTCATCAATCCGCAGGATCGGGTACCTATTATGGACAGTGATCTTGTTCAGCACCCGATAGTCAATACAGAGTCTCCACGTCCCATCCTTCTTTTGTACCAACACTATCGGGCTCCCACAGGGCGAAGAACTCGGACGGATGTGATCTTTCTGCAGGAGCTCCTGAATCTGCCTCTTGATTTCATTGTTCTCTAGAACGGAGTGCTGATAAATTGGTCCATTGGGTAGCGGCGCACCTGGGGTCAGATCGATGGAGTGCTTGACTTGACAGTGCAGAGGAACCCCTGCCGGGGAGGTGAAGATGTCTTCGTACTCCTCCACAATCTTGTCCATCTGTAGCTGCCGTGCAGAGGGACCCCGTTTGGAGGCCGCGGCCACTGTCTTCTTCTTCCCTTGAGGGCGTATCATCAGGAAAACAAATTTCCTAGTTTTGGAAATGATCTTACTGCATTGTTTTGCAGTAATCAAAGAGATGGCGGCAGGTGGTGCTACCTCTGGTATCCTGAACAACTTATTTCCCAATGTAATAATAACAGCACGGGGCCTTGATTCATACACAGCATGTCGCTTCCACAAGTATGGTTGTCCTAGTAATACATCACAAACTTCAAGGGAGCAATGTCACACAATACCTCATCCGTGAAGGGCTTGATGTTGTATGGAAGGCGACACTGCTGGCTCACGCGAAGATCTCGCCCTTGGTGAAGCCACCCAATGGTGTATGGTTGTGGATGTGCTGTGGTCGGTAAGCCCAACCGCTTCACGACCTCTGCCGAAATGAGGTTCTTTTGACTCCCACTATCAACAATGAACTGTATCGGGGAGCCCTTTACCCACATCTGGGAGTGGAAGAGACGCTCCTCCTCCTCTGGATCTTCGGGTTCATTTTTCTGGATCTTTGCGGTAGCAACAGTGGCGCTGGGATCCGCATCAATGATCTGCTTCCCTTTTTCATACCCCTTATCGGGTTCTGACTCAGAGTCGGAACATGCATCTGATTCTGAAACCTTTAGCTCAGCCACCAGTGACTGCTTGGCCCGACACTCACTTGTGTTGTGAGTGGAGCTCTTATGGAACTCGCACCATTTTCCAGTGTCCTTTCTCGGCTTCGCGGCATTGCTCTTTGCTTGCAGCTTCGGCTGGTTGTCTTGGATTTTTCCTTTGTTCTGTGGTTTAGGGGCACCTTTCCCCTGCTTTGGATTCGCAGATCCAAAGTCTCGCTTCTTTTGTTTAAACTTCTGCTCGACCTTGACGGCATACCGGTATGCTGCGCCGAGCGAGGGGATGTTTAGGAACTGTATTTCTTCCTGTATGTACTTGTGCAGGCAGCCATGGTATTTGAGTATCAAATGTTGCTCCGAATCCTTGATACCCAACTTTGTGCGAAGGGTATGGAAAAGATTGGTGAACTCCGACACATCTTGGTCCCTTCCCTGCCGCAGCGTGGTCCACTTTATGTATTCATCCTCATAGCTTCCGACAGGGTAGTACTGCTCCTTGATGGCATCTCAGAACGAATCCCAGGTGGGTGCGGCTGAAAATAGTGAGCCAGTACTTTCATCCTTCTACTCGCAGTAGGTTTCCCACTAGTCCTTGACGTGGGGGGCTGCTTTGAGAAGAGCAAAAACAATCTTTTCCCGACTCGAAAATTCATGAACAGAAAAATAACCCTCTAGCAGATTTAACCATTTATCTACGGCATTGGCGTCTATCTGACCCTCGAATATGGGATTTCAAAATTAACTTGTACCTTAAAGGGTGTGGCGTTTCCAGAGGAGCTGCTGGAAGCCGATGCGCCGCTTCTGGGTAGCCGCTGAAGGATCTGCGCAAAGCTGTCCATCATCGCGTTCCGTTGTCGCTCGAGCGCTTCTTCGAGCAAGATTTTGATGGGATCTCCTGCCCCCTCGTCTTTCTTCTCGTCCGCCATGGGAGGCCATCGGGATTTGCGAGGCTGGTCTTGCAAAGGTTCAACCAGTTCAAGCCCTAACTCCTTATATCCCGACCTTGTTGGGGACATGCAAAGAAAACAGAGAAAAAGCAGACCGCTCTGATACCACTGATCCAGATTTAAACAGGAACGCAACAAATTACAGAGATAACCATATACACAAAGATGCAGCAGAAATAATACTTCATTTCATTAATGGAAAATACTGAAATATGCTTACAAACAGAAATGGAAATAAACTAGCTAGGGCGATGGTAGCTTATCTCTGAGAAGAGATGTGATGGCTACATGCCTCTGAACCGTGTTACAATGAGGCTCGAAGGCCTATTTATTGTTGAGAAACAATGGAAAAACCCTTAACATTCCAAAACCTAACCCTAGGAGATGAAATGCCAAACTGTGGGCCCCGTTTGGGGGTAAGTTGGTACATCAACTTCCCGAGGTCGTAACTTTGGCATATGATCTCCGATTGATGCGTACAATAGCTCATTAGAAAGATCTATCCGAGCACTATCATTGTTGGAATGGACTTGTGTTGCCCCCGGATTCCCCAAAAAACGTCGTTTAGGGCCTCAAAACGGCTCCGGAAGTTCAGGACCCGAAAAACTGCTAAAAATAGTAAGTTGTGCTACAATTAAGGAAACTGAAAATGATGAGAAAGACAATGGTGGGGGTCCAGGTGGACTTGGCAGGTGGCCACCAATATCCACCTGGATCAAAAACCCTTCAAGTTGATAATTCATCCTTAACTAAGTGGTTGAACATTTCATTTATACAATGAGTTATTACTACATCTCTGTATTTGTTTTCTCTTAGATTAATGGAGTACATAATTCTTCAAATGTCATCCCAAGGAGACTTTCTCCCAAAATTGAGAGGCAGAGTAACTAAGTATTTCATTTAGTTTTACTTCTGTGATTAGTTAGACATCAGTTGTAAATTTCACTTTCAGTTTTAATTCATGATTTAGAAATAATGGTAAAACAGGAATAGAAACTTTGTTTTCATTTCTTGCCTAAGCTTTGCTTCCAAGTCTTTCTTAGCTTTGTTTTTATTTCTCTCTTAAGCTCTATTTTCATTTCTAGATTTTGAGCAGTCTTTACAAAAGTTAGATTTAAAGTTTTTGATAATTACATTGTAAATCATTAGGAATTAAAAGACCAAAAACCCCCAAAACAACATAAAACACAAAAACAACGAAGTAAGAAGGGTTATCTAGCACAAACAGTGCACTACACTTAATCAGTTTACGATACCTGGATTGATAATTTATGTAGAGCAATTTAGGACACTAAATTGACCAAACAGTGTGGTGAGGTCAATGGATATTTTCATAACCCAACACAGGTTTGTGTCACCATTTTTCCACTAGACTACCCTTCCTATACTTTTTCAAGGCCTCCCGTAATACCTACAGGAAACTCCTGTAGTATTATAGGGAATCCTCTAGAAAACACAAAATTGCTTGGAATTGGAATATGGAGTTGAGTATGGATGGAATAACATGGGGATTATGGAGGAGATGAAATGGATGAAGGAAAACATAGTTTGTGGTAGGGCCTGTTGTCCTTTGTACCCTATGCTCATCATCTTCTTTCAAACTTGCCAAAACGGAATTGTTATTTGTGTATGTTTTTCTCTTTTTTTCATTTCCTTTTTCTCTCTTTTTTTTTTAAAGACAACTAAGCTGCCTCGAAGGAGGTTTTCATCCTTGTTGCCTACCCTGGCTGCCTCAAAATAGGTTTTCACCTAGAGTTTTTTTTTCCCTTAATAATACTCTTGGGCCACCTCAAGAGTTTTTTAACCCAAAAGTTGGACTCAAGTGCCTCATGGAGGTTTTCACCTAGGTCCTTTTATTTTTCTTTTTTATTTTTTCCTTTTTTTTCTAAGAAATTGGTGAGGTGGAAGCTGAGTCTTCTTCAATCACCATCACTACCTTGATGATGCTACTGATGAATTCCTTCTTTGATAAGGGGTTTTTGCAGACCTTTAACCTGTACCCATTGACAAGCAAAGGGATACCTTCTGCATCGATGGTTCTTATTTGAACAACACCATTTTCATGGAACTTTTCTATCACATATGGTCCCAACCATCTGGTCATTAACTTGCCTTTGAAATATTTGTACCAGGAGTCATACAGTAAGGCCCAGTCACCTTCTTGAAATAGTTTGTCCTTGATATTTTTGTCATGCCAGATTTTCCTTTGTACTTAAGTCACTTCTATGTGCAAGAGGGCCTGCATCCTAAATTCATCTAACCCATTCATCTAGAGCAACCTTTCTTGTTGTGCCCTTGTGACATCTAGATCCAATTGTGCTACCATCCTTAAGGTGTTGTATTCAAATTCAATGGACACTAGGGCTTCCTTCCCATAGGCCAACTCATAAGGAGTGAAGCCAGTGGTGGTTTTCCAAGTAGTATTATGGGCCTAGGTGGCCTCCACTAATATATCTGCCCAATCCTTTTTGCTGTGGCTAATCACCTTGGTCAGAATGCTTCCAATGCTCAGTTGGTTACATCTACTTGCCCAATAGCCTATGGGTGGTAAGGAGTGGACTTTCTATGCTTGATCTTATGCTAGCTTAACAAATTTTCAATCATGTGAGATGTAAATTGACTGCCTCGATCAGTGACCAACTCTCTAAGGTATTCAAACTTATAAAACACATTCTCCCTCAAGAATTTAGCCACCTTTTCTTTTGTTCCTACCTTGATAACTTTGGCTTCTGCCCATTTTCTTAAGTAGTCAGTGCACACAATGATGTACTTCTTCTATTTGGATGGAGTATTATATGGAATCTGTATCTATGGATAAACACATTTTCCCTAAGTGGGTAGCTACACTTAGAAAAACATAAAGAAAGTGGTTTAACCTTTTCTTATAATAGATAGATGAGATGAAAGAACTTACTTGTGATCTTTCTCTTCCTTGGTCTCCTTTGAATTACTCTCGTCGCTCCCACTCAAACTGATCCGCTCAATTCTTACCTGTCAACATAAAAATAAAAAACAAATGATCAAATCATACGTGATCTATCTATTATAAACCAATGGAATCGAAGACACTGAAGCACATAATCATCATAGATATGAACAAGAAAATGAGAAAAGGAATAAACTCTTTATTAATGTAGAAAGAAGAGTATCACCCAATACAGTTCGATCCTATGCCACTCCTCAAGCTTCAATCCAATCCTCACCACATCAAAAGCACACTAATCTAGAAGTATAACATTGCTTGACATGAACTCAATTCTCAAACTAACAAAATTTCCTTACAAACTTCAAATTCTAGCCCCTTGATCACTATGATGAGTGCTCAATTTATAGGAAATGGAGGTGGTTTTGTCATAAATGAGGGTATTGAATGGCTTTCCAAACTTGGAGTTAGTTTCCATGGAGCAAGGGATGAGAGGATAGGAGGTTAATTTATCCTTACCCTATCCAATTTCAAGCTCATAGGAGGAGATAAGAGATGGGATCCTTCTAGAATCATCTAGAATTAAGGAATATTCCTAGAAACCTATGCAAATTTGGTTCAATCGCGCATATCACGAATCAAAGGGGGTCTAAGTGCACTGCAGTGTAGGCTAGAATGGGCCTGTCTACTTTGTAGTTCATTTACCCCTGACCAAGGCTGCGCAAGTATCCTAAGGAGGGATTTCAACAAGGCTTCAGGCTAGGAATTTTTCATAGAAGTAAGAATTCAATGTGATGACTTGTCTAGCGAATGTAACAACTAAATTAGGGTTTGATGAGCCCTAATTGTACTGATCTGAATGTCAGGAGTGATGTGCCCAAATAAACCTATAACATGGAGGGTCAATGGGCTCAATGAAATCCATGCCCCATTTCTCAAATGGCTCGAAAGTCACTTGAAGTTGTAGGGGCATTTCATCCCTGGGGGTAGGCTTCCCCATCCTTTGACATCGATCACATTGACTGGTATACCCTTTAACATATTAGTGGAGAGTGGACCAGTAATAGCTAGCTTGTAGTACCTTAAATGATGTTCTTTTGGCTGCAAAGTGACCTTCACGAGGCCCATCATGATAGGCCAAAAGGATGTCAAAGACTTCCTCCTTACTGACACATCTTCTCAGAATTTGATCTGGACCTAGCTTGAAGAGATTTCCCCCAATCCAAGTGAATGGGGCGTTTTTTCTTATGATTCTTCTCTTTTCCTTGGAGGACAAATTTAGAGGGAACTATGCGGATACCAAGTATTTCTCTATGTCAAGAAATCATCGAGAGAGAACTGAAATGGAGAATAAATGTTCATCTGATATTTGATCATTAACCATTCCTTCCTCCCCTGCAGGAAAAGTTAATCTGGATAAAAGAGTCTACAACTACATTCTCTTTTCCAGGCTTATCAATAATGGTTAGATCAAATTATTGCAATAAAAGTAACCATCTAATAATCTAGGAATTTACATAAGGTTTTTTCATCAAATATTTAATTGCAACATGGTAGGTATGTACAAATGTCTTGTAACCAGTAATGTAATGTCTAAATTTATTCAATGAATGGATAACAACTAGGCATTCTTTTTCAGTTACTGTGTAGTTTAACTCGCCTTTCGACAGATTCTTACTAATGAAGTAAATGGCATAAGGTAGCTTGTCATCTATCTGGCCTAGAGCTGCTCCTATAGCTTTGTGGCAGGCATCAAAATGAATGTTAAAGGGAAGGGCCCAATTTGGGCCTCAGAGAATAGGTGCAATAGTCAAACTTGTTCTTTAGGGTTTCCAAGGCCTCTTGGCAACTTTCTGATCATAAAAATTTGGAGTCTTTGGCCAATAACCCAAATAAGGGAGAAACTAACTTGTTGAAATATTTTATAAATCTCCTATAGTATCCGGCTAACCCTAAGAAAATTCTGAAATCCCTGTTCTTCTGTGGAGTAGGGACCCTTTTGATGATGGCTATCTTATTCGGGTCTACTTGCAGTCCTTCTTCAGATATTCAGTGACCTAAAACAACCTCTGCAGTCATCAAGAATTCACATTTTTTGGGACTAACATATAAGTTCATTTCAATGTATTTGTTTAACAACTATCCCAGGTTAGAGAGAGCCTCCTGGAAATCACACCCATAGGGTGTGAAGTCATCCATATAAATTTCTACTGCATCATGGACTAGCTTTACAAAGATACTCAGGACTGCTCTCTGGAAAGTGGCTGGGGCATTGTATAGACCAAAATGAAGGACCCTATAAGAAAAAGTACCCCAAGGACATGTGAATGTGGTTTTATCCTGGTCCTCTAGGCTAATCTAGATTTGATTGTACCTGCTGAATCAATCCAGGAAAGAGAGGAACTTATTTCTTGCCACACTATCTAACACTTGGTCAATGAAAGGTAGAGGAAAATGGTCATTCTTTGTGGCTTTGTTTAGACCTTGGTAATCTACATAGATCCTCCACTTTCCATTTTTATTTAGAACCAACACCACAGGAGACACCCACTCACTGTCGAAGATAGGGTAAATGAATCATACATCCAACAACTTTTGCAGTTCTTCTTTGACTATATCCTTGAGCACTGGATTCATTCTCCTTTGGGGTTGGCAGACTGGCTTGCAACCTTCATTGATGTAAATGTGGTGAGCACACATCGAAGGGTGCACTCCCTTCATTTATTTTTAACTCCAAGTGAAGGCATCCAAATGCTCTCTTAGCATGTTACATAATTCTTCTTCTTGGTGTACAGAGAGAGAGGGGTTGATTTTCAATGCTCTTTTAGAGCTGAATTCTATTTTATTGACACGAGTAGGATTTGAGTCAGCTGGTCATAGATCAATTGGATGGTTTTCCTTGGTTTCCTTCACTACTTCCTCCAGAGACATGGTGTTGGGAGTTTGATTTTGGAGGATATGTTCAATCAAATCATCTTCATCAGGCTATCCCCCCCTACGATAGTTTCTAGGGTGTAAATTTGGGAGGAGTAGACTTCATCTTCTTCCTCCTCTTCTAGCCATAAATGTAAGTCATGTTCTAGGGATGGCTGAGCAAGAGGGTACAGGACCAATTGTTTGGATAGATGCCCATTCTTGATAGTCATATTTCCAGCCCTGCAACTTATGTAGGCATCAACAGTGGCTAACCAAGGCTTCCCAAGGATGAGAGGATAACCATTGAATTTGGTCTTAGGCTTGAGAACTAAGAAGTCAGCAAGGTATTCCCAGGAATCAATGGAGACCATCACATCCTCAACAATCTCATCAGGGGCTACTGTGGATCAGTCTGCAATCTGCAAGACTATCATGGTCTTACTTAATGATCCCTAGAGATTTAGCTTGAGCATAGTGTCCTTAGTCATCACATTGATGGTAGCCCCAAGATCAATCAAGGTATGGGGAACAATTGTACCATCGATGTGTACATCTACTACATGAATCCCAGGATCTAAATCTTTGGGAAAATTACCTGCCCCAGCATTAAGTCGGACAATTGTCCAATGACATTAATGGTACAGGAGTATCTCTTTCACCTCCCTAGATGTTTGAAACACTTATCTTTGATTAGCTTGTTGTAAATTGGAACATCTTTGATAGCTTGGAGAAGCGGGATTTTGACACATATTTTTCAATTCACCCATAACTTCAATCTCTTCTGGGGTGTGCTAGACTAGACGTGTTAAACTTTCAAGAAAGGGGGGTGGTTTCATTCTAGGCAAAGTTTCCTCTCTTTCCTCCTCACTCTCCCTAGGTGGAGATGGAGGTTGGTTGTTCGAGAGCACCCTCCCAAACCTAAGGTTAATTTCATGAATTTCCACACCATAGGCAGGGTAGGATGTTTCTCCACTGTAGACCTATTGTGCCTATCTGTTGTTCGAGTTCGGATTTGGTTGGGAAGGTGTTATAGACATATTTGGGCACTACAACCCCAATCTTATATGTCGATAAACCAAGGGTTCTTTAACCCCTAAAAGTGTTGTTTCATACCCTAAAGGATCATAGTCAACTAATTACATCATTCCCCAACAGTTCCACCTGAAAAACCACTCAAAACTGGCCAAAACTAGACCATACTGACTGCCCCACTATCAAGGTGCGATGCATACTGAAGAGGCCTTCTATAGGGTGCGATGAGCGAGGATGGACAAATGTCCAAGACAATAAGTGGATGCTCATGGAATCTTCCAGAAACTTCTCCTATGACATTTGCCTCTTTGAATTTGCCCAGGGATGAGTAAGAGATCCAAGAAATCTCCAAGTGGAACCAAGAACAACAAGTGGAATGACACTAATCAAAAACCTAGAGATGACTCACACCCTTGCAGACATCTATAAATGGATCCCTCATCTGAGAGATCTAGAGGCTGAAATTTGGTAATTTGTAAGGAAGTGTTGATAGTTTGTCTTTGAGAAAGGGCATTGTATTGTTGAGATGATCTTGCTCTTCATGAGGTGAAGAGGGCTTTGATGCTAGGAGGATGATGCTGGATCAGACAGCTAGGTTGTAATTCTCCGTTATACTATTAATAAAGTTCTTTGAGTTTTCCTCCATACAATCGTGTATTTGTGAATGTTGTTATTTGTGAATGCCATTGTATGATCAATGTATTTCTGATTCTGCATTGTTTATGATATAATAGATCGAGATGCTTTGATGGTGTTTTGTCACTTTATCTCTACAGGTATTCATTGAGTAGGATAAGTGGGAGAAGAGGTGCAAGCTCTATCAAGGGAGAGAGAAATCGAGCAAGGAGTCAAGTGGAAGATCCAGGTTGGTCCTGTTGCTCCTCTCTTATCTATCATACATAAAGGAAATCACAAATTTCTTTGGTTGTTTGTTTATAGGATAGCTACCAATCCTAGTGGGACTAGCAGATCGAAAAGACACTAGTTTTCCCAGAAAAAATGGCGACTCCACTGGGGATTGAATAGTTTGTTTGTTTGTTGTTGATTGTTTTTTTTTATAAACTATAGACAAAGCCTGAAGTTAGCCAGATAGCCTTTGAACTGCTCTTGCTCTGCAATTGCAAAGTAGATGAATGCTGCTTCAATCAATCTCCGGTTTAGTTTATGAACTGAACATCTGAATTATGAACATTATAGATGCCCTTGTGGTAGCTTAGTAACCTCCCAAGATCATACCTATGTACTTTTCTTTTTACTGTCTATCATAGCTCAGCTTAACTCACTGAAATCAGCTGCATATTTGAGCCAAAACCCACCTCAGTTGTGCTCCCTGGCCCATCACACTGTCTATCACTGGAAGCTAGTATGCATCACACTTCCCAAGTGTAGTAGGTGAGATGAATCCCTGTTTCTGTGAAGAACAGGTGCGATGACTAAGTAATCCTATTTCTCTCCTTGAAATTTGGGTTTTTTTTCCTTGTGGTCAGCTTTGTTCAATTGTTTTACTGCTTATGAACAGTACCTCATTGTTGAAGCCTCCTTGCTTTACATAGTTCAGCCTCCATTGATTAGGATTAGCAAATGTTTTTATGTATTTGTCCATCATTTGCAATCCTTTGTTGAAAATTTGCTTAAATTGAACTGTCATTTTGGTGCAAAAAAGTGTCGTAACTGTCGTTTTGTATCAAAAAGAGAAGTGTCGTTGAGTCTTCCTTCCTTGGATAGTCGATTGAACTTTTTGTCATGTATTTGATTCGATTTGATGATATTTTGGAGTGTCAAAAGCATTCTCTATTTGAAATCAAAAAGTGTCGTTTAGTCTTCCTTTCATTTTGAAGAGAAATTGTCAAAGTGTCGCTTTGAAGAAAATATTTCAGATCTATACTTAGTTTTCCTTTTTGGCATTTTTTCACATTAAAGGGAATGAAAAACAAATACATGCATTTGCATTTTCATTTAGACTATGTGCGAAAAATGATTTAGGAAAAATTTCATTTAGTGTGTGCTCTTTGCTCTTTGTTTGAAAGAATCGTAGTCTTCTTTCCTTAGTAACTAGGATTTTCATTGCTAAAAATAAACAACGATTGTTTATCATTTTAGATTGCATATTTAGGAATTTTACATCTACATCACGTGGTGAACCTTGAAAGACAAACTTCTAAGCAATATCAACTCTAAAATAAATTTCAATGAACTTAACAACGCTTTGGAACCTAACGCAACACATCTAGAGGTCTAGGCTAGAGATGTGTTTCGGCATCATAAAATCTAGTAACTATTGTTTTCATCGAAGGTTGGGTGATTCCTCCTCTTTGATATGAAAAGTGCTAGCATGGACTTGTGCTCCTCGTACCATCAAGTATATATTGGGAGACCACAATAGGCTAATATCCTTTATCCATAGGAAGCCGTGTCTGCCGCCCTATCGATCGCAATGGACTAAACACAGCATTCGGGAAGATTAACTGCCATACATAAGTCCTTGGTAATTTCTTTTTAATTTATCACCAAGGTGTATTTTGCAGTTTTGTGATTGGTTTGGTAATCCCTTTTCCTAGATCTCCAGAGTAGTCACTTTTGTTCCTTTTCGACTCCTTAAAAGAAAAGGTCCATTTGAGCACTTGTCACTTCAGGCTCATTAAAAATCAAAGGGGACTAGAGTCATCTTTAGCTTTTTCTCGACTCTTAAAAATTCAAAAAGAAAAAGTTGTGTCAAAGCGTCATTAAAATTTATTTAAATTCGGAATAACATCCCTGTTCCTTCGTTGGTCTTAGGTTGAGATAATGAAGTCCACCAATCAAGTAATCCCTTTGGAGGGGATTCCTAGTCCTTTTACATCTTGGGGAAATATTGGTGCACCTCATATGGCCACTTTGTCCCTTTCGGGAATTACTATTGGCCTGCCAGTATGGTTATTCTCAACCTCTGTGGTTCAAAATAACATGATTCCTCAGCAATCGAATCAACAACCAGTTGATGTTAAAATTGACCCCTCGCCTTATTCTTCATTTGTTTCTCCCTCCCCTTCTTCCTCTTCACTTGGTGAAAGTAGAGATGCTAGTAACTGAGTGACTGAGAAGAAGAAGAAAGGGAAGGAGAAGAAGAAGAAGTCAGTTAAGCAAGGGGGCAACCAACCAACCATAGATTTGGATGCATCAGCTGGTGAAAATCTGCACACTAAATCTCCTGAATATCCTTGTGTAATTTGCAAAGGAAACCATTTTCATCGAGATTGTCCATGCATTCCTCGATCTTGAGAGAATGGCCCCCCCATTTGCACCAACCAGTATCATCAACCTCTGCTGATCATGTTGATAATACACCATCAACTAGTGATAGTGAAGTTCACGGACAGGAAAGGAAAGTCAAAATTCCATGTGCATTATGTGAAGGGAACCATATACTTCCCTGTTGTCCCTTTTTGGGTGAGGCCAAAAGAGTCTTGCATAAGCATCCTACTTCACCACAGCGACCTCCACCTGGATACAAGAAACTCTCCCCTAGTCCTTTACTAGTTGAAAATCTGACTGACTTAACTGAACCGTTGGTTGAAACACTTATCGTTGAAAGTGAATCTTCTGAGTCCATATCAAACCAAAGTCAACAGGTCGAAATGGCAGTTGACCCAATATTGCCTTCAGAAATTCCACCTTTAGATGATATCATTCCCAAAGAGAGTGAGAATGATATTGTTCAAATTCTTTTTGTCACTTCAGAGTTCGATGAACTTGGGGTCAATCTACCCGTTCCTTCACAACAGGAGGAGAATCCCCCAGTTTCCACTACTCAAGGGGTTATTTCACCCATTTATTCGGTACCCCCTCCAAGCAGTCTAATCGCTTCCTTTGATTGGAATCGACTAGCAAGATCTTGCCTTCCTTATAATGTACCATTCTGAATCATAGTACAAGTTTACAAAATGATCGTGTCTGGCACTATCATAGATGAAGGGGCTTCAGTGAGTATCCTTTCCTCAACTGCTTGGAAAGCGCTTGGTTCGCCATCTCTTATGCTTGGTACACAAAATTTATCAAGCTTTAACAAAGGAACCAGTCGATCGTTAGGGATCCTTCCTAAGTTGTCGATAACTTTGAGAAGGAAAACCGTTCACTTGAATGTGATGGCAGTCCAAGGGCTATTAGATTACAATCTACTCCTTGGACGTGACTATGTTTATAGCATGGAAGCTATTGTTTCCACACTCTTTCGAGTGATGTGTTTCCCGCATGAAGGCCAAATTATCCAGCTTATTGACCAGCTTTCATTTCCTGGTTCAAACACAGCTTCAAGTCAAACATCATCCCTAAATGGTCTCTTTGCATCAAGAATGTCTCTTCAACCTCCATTCCATCCACCTAATTACAACGAGTAGTCTGGTGAATTTAACGAAGCTTAGGGGGAATGCATCCTTGTCTATTTGACGGACGAACCCAACTGAAAAGATAGGTTTCTTTATAGGTTATGTGATTGGTCTGAAACACCATTCACTTTTGTCTGTGCTGCGGATGAAGCCAAGGAAGTGTTTTTTCTATTCTGTGGACAAAACCATCCTACCAAATGAATGTCCCTGTAAGTTAAGTGATTGGTCTAACACACCACTCACCTTTGTCTAATTGGTGGACAAAGCCAAGGAAGTGTTTTTGTCTAACTGCTGACAAAAAAAATCCTGCTTAACCACAGTGATTCCCATATGGCTACTGGAGACTCTACTTTTCTCAATGCCTGGGGGCATGCAAACCTTTTTATGCAAGAAAAAAATGACCAATTTCATTTTTTAGCTTTTTAGACTTTATTTTTCTAGTATTTCAACTCCTTAGGTTAGGTGATTGGTCTGATCCACCATTCACCTTCGTCTATGCTGCGAATGAAGCAAAGGAAGTGTCTTGTCTAAACTGCTGACAAAACCATCCTACCTAACCTCAGTAGTTCTAGTTTTTCTAGTTTTTTTATCTTTGTAGTTTGGTCATTTCTAGCCTACATAAAAAGGCAATGAGCAATGTTTCCGCAAGGTTCAATCTCGTTAAAAAATGAACCTGCCAAATGAGCAATGTTTCCACAAGGTTCAAGCTCGTTAAAAAATGAACCTGCCAACAGAGAATATGTTCCCCCAGAGTTCAAGCTCGGTAAAAAATGAACCCATCTTCTAAGAATATGTTCCGCCAGAGTTCAATCTCATTAAAAAATGAACCCACCTTCGGTAAATAACCTTTGTGATTGCCATTACATCAGCCTTTTGAGCCTTGGTTGTGTTCCTGCCATCACCTCCATTCTTTTGGCTGATCATACACTTCCACTTGATTTTTTACCCTTTTTAGGAACAGTTGCGACGAGTGGTCTTGTTAGCCACCCTCTTCACATCACCATGTTTTGAGAAGTTCCAAGATTACCTGAAACCAGTTGCTACCCTGGATACCACTCGTTCCTAAAAATGAGTCCACTTTAAACCCTTTTCAGACTCGCTAAATATGAAAAGATTGTCGAGCAATTGGCCTCTCTAGCTCACTAAAGTGATTGGAAACACCATCCCTCTTGTATATTTTAAACTTTTCAGACCTGAGGGATTATCTCATGAAAAAGTTCGAGAACTTGTCTTTTTCGGCTTGCTAAAGTGATCGGAAAAGTCATCCCTTTTGTATTGTTTTTATCTTTTTTGGACTTAAGGGATTATGCTACGAAAAAGAACTACTGGTGTTCTCTTTTTGACCCTTTTCAAACTCTCTAAACATGAAAAGGACCGAGTTGTCTTTGTCATTAAACTCACTAAAACAATAGCGAAAAACTTGTCCACTCAGACAAGAACAAGTCTCATTGTCACTAGACTCGCTAAAACATAGCGACAGGATTGCCTGAAGGGAAAATTATAGAACAAGCATATGTTATCCTCCTCAAGCTTGACAAAAATAAAGAGGTAATGGTCAGCAATTACTGGGGAAAAGGGAAGAAAAATTGAAGAATTTTATGGTAGTAGGTTACTCTTGAACATAACACTTTCACTCCATCACCATGATTGAGTCGGGTTGGGTTATTCCGTTCACCGGTCATATCACCATTGGTCCTCCATACCATCCATATTTTGGGGTTAACGCTACCAATCCATCTCAGTGTCGCCGATATGTTCAAGAGAAGTCATTCAAAGAATTCACCATCTAGTCAATGCCTCATCCACTGCAATACCTTCAACCTCCATTTTTCATGACTGTCATTCCTGAACCTTGTGTCGTCAATCGTTTTCACCTCAAGAAAATCATTTGCTTCATTTTGTGTCGTACATGTGGGATACATTAAGGCCCTCCTACGACGGGTCACTTCTTGTTGACACCAGCTCATTATCTAAGAAGTTGACTTAGAAACAACCCTTTCAGTACTTTGAAGCTTGCATGCCTCAATGGCAAGTTTCTCACTTCCGGCGATAGGTTTACATTAATGGCCTTCGACCGAAAGATTTTGCGTGGTGTTCAACATCGGATCATATATTCACACCATGTGAATTGTACTGTAGTTCCTTGAGGGTCATTATCATTATTAGTGATTCCTCTCGCGCCTGTTAATAGCTTACATTATTGGCTGGTAATCAGGCGATGTCTTTCCATGTTCGACATCAGGACATATTTTCACATGGATTGACTTGTACATCGAGCGAAGATTGAACGAGTTTGAAGACCTCGGATCTAGTTTCATCCATTCAGGCTAAGATATATTCAGGGATATGAAGACATCAAATGTACACAGAAGTTGCACAGTTAGTCATCTAATCCAGGGAAAGATGACTCTTCATGTGAAGAACCAGTCTGTGACTGCAGACAATTATCTGTCCTATGTACATGAAAATGAATTTATAAAGCTGAGCATGGGAATGCCAACCTTAGCTAGATCATGAAAATAATATGATGATGATGTATTGTATTGTATCTTATATAGGTCACCTTCTAGTTTGAATATCTCGGATGCTCATGATAAAGCATTTCACCTGACATCAAAAGATTTACGACTTCATGCTTTAGGGGGGCAACTGTTATAGACATATTTGGGCACTGCAACCCCAATCTTATATGTCAATAAACCAAGGGCTCTTTAACCCCTAAAAGTGTTGTTTCATACCCTAAAGGATCATATTCAATTGATTACATCATTCCCCAAAAGTTCCACCTGAAAAACCACTCAGAACTGGCCAAAACTAGACCATACTTACTGCCCCACTGTCAAGGTACGATGCATACTAACTTCTACACTAGCCAGGTGCGATGCATACTAAAGAGGCCTTCAGTAGGGTGTGATGAGCGAGGATGGAAAAATGTCCAAGACAGTTTGCTAAGTGGATGCTCATGGAATCTTCCAGAAACTTCTCCTATGACACTTGCCTCTCTGAATTCGCCCAGGGATGAGTAAGAGATCCAAGAAATCTCCAAGTGGAACCAAGAACAACAAGTGGAATGACACTAATCAAAAACCTAGAGATGACTCACACCCTTGCAGACATCTATAAATGGATCCCTCATCTGAGAGATCTAGAGGCTGGAATTTGGTAATTTGTAAGGAAGTGCTAATAGTTTGTCTTTAAGAAAGGGCATTGTATTGTTGAGGTGATCTTGCTTTTCATGAGGTGAAGAGGGCTTTGATGTTGGATCAGACAGCTGGGTTGTAATTCTCCCTTCTACTATTAATAAAGTTCTTCGAGTTTTCCTCCATACAATCGTGTATTTGTGAATGTTGTTATTTGTGAATGCCATTGTATGATCAATGTGTTTCTGATTCAGCATTGTTTATGATATAATAGATCAAGATGCTTTGATGGTGTTTTGTCACTTTGTCTCTACAGGTATTCATTGAGCGAGATAAGTGGGAGAAGAGGTGCAATCTCTATCAAGGGAGAGAAAAATCAAGCAAGGAGTCAAGCGGAAGATCCAGGTTGGTCCCTTTGCTCCTCTCTTATCTATCATACATAAAGGAAATCACAAATTTCTTTGACTGTTTGTTTCTAGGATAGCTACCAATCCTAGTGAGACTAGTAGATCGAAAAGACACTAGTTTTCCTGGAAGTTTGCATGAGCATCAACTTAGCAAACTGTCTCAGAAATTTGTCCATCCTCACTCATCGCACCCTACAGAAGGCCTCTCCAGTATGCATCGCACCTGGCTAGTGTAAAAGTCAGTATGCATTGCACCTTGATAGTGGGGCAGTTAGTATGGTCCAGTTTTGGCCAGTTCTGAGTGGTTTTTCAGGTGGAACTTTTGGGGAATGATGTAATCAGTTGACTATGATCCTTTAGGGTATGAAACAACACTTTTAGGGTTTAAAGAGCCCTTGGTTTATTGACATATAATATTGGGGTTGCAGTGCCCAAATATGTCTATAACAGTTGCACCATAAAGCATGAAGTCATAATTCTTTTGATGTCGGGTGAAATGCTTTATCATGAGGATCTGAGGTATTCAAAGTGGAAGGTGACTTGTATAAGATACAATACAATACATCATCATCATATTATTTTCATGATCTAGCTGAGGCGTGCATTCCCATGGTCAGCTTTATAAATTCATTTTCATGTACATAGGACAGATAATTGTCTACAATCGCAGACTGGTTCTTCATATGAAGAGTCATCTTTCCCTGGCTTAGATGACTATCTACGCAACTTCTGTGTACATTTGATGTCTTTATATCCCTGAATATATCGCAGCCTAGATGGGTTAGCAATGACTGGGGAAAAAGGGAAGAAAACTTGAAGAATTTTATGGTAGCAGGTCGCTCTTGAACATGACACTTACACTCCATCACCATGATTGAGTCAGGTTTGGCTATTCCCTTCACCGGTCATATCACCATTGGTCCTCCATACCATCCATCTTTTGGGGTTAACGCTACCAATCCATCTTAGTGTCGTCGATATGTTCAAGAGAAGTCATTTAGAGAATTCACCATCCAGTAAATGCCTCATCCACTCCAATACCTTCAACCTCCATTTTTCATGACCGCCATTCCTAAACCTTGTGTCATCGATCGTTTTCACCTCCAGAAAATCATTTGCTTCATTTCGTGTTGTAGATGTGGGATACATTAAATCCCTCCTACGATGGGTCACTTCTTGTCGACATCAGCTCATTATCCAAGAAGTTGACTTAGAAACAACTCTTTTAGTACTTTGAAGCTTGCATGCCTCAATGGCAAGTTTCTCACTTCTGGTGACAAGTTTACATTAATGGCCTTCGACCGAAAGATTTTGTGTGGTGTTCGACATTGGTTCATATATTCACACCACGTGAATTGTAGTGTAGTACCTTGAGGGTCATTATCATTATCAGTGATTCCTCTCGTGCCTGTTAACAGCTTACATTATTGGCTAGTAATTAGGCGATGTCTTTCCATGTTCGACTTCAAGACATCTTTTCACATGGATCGACTTGTACATCAAGCAAAGATTGAACGAGTTTGAAGACCCCAGATCTAGTTTCATCCATCGATGCTACGATATATTCAGGGATATAAAGACATCAAATGTACACAGAAGTTGCACAGATAGTCATCTAAACCAGGGAAAGATGGCTCTTCATATGAAGAACCAGTCTGCGACTGCAGACAATTATCTGTCCTATGTGCATGAGAATGAATTTATAAAGCTGAGCATGGGAATGCCTACCTCAGCTAGATCATGAAAATAATATGATGATGATGTATTGTATTGTATCTTATGCAGGTCACCTTCCAGTTCATATACCTCGGATCCTCATGATAAAGCATTTCACCCGACATCAAAAGATTTACGACTTCATGCTTTAGGGGGCAACTGTTATAGACATATTTGGGCACTGCAATCCCAATCTTATATGTCGATAAAAAAAGGGCTCTTTCACCCCTAAAAGTTTTGTTTCATACCCTAAAGGATCATAGTCAACTGATTACATCATTCCCCAAAAGTTCCACCTGAAAAACCACTCAAAACTGGCCAAAACTGGGCCATACTGACTACCCCACTGTCAAGGTGTGATGCATACTAACTTCTACACTAGCCAGGTGTGATGCATATTGAAGAGGCCTTCTATATGGTGTGATGAGCAAGGATGGACAAATTTCCGAGACATTTTGCTAAGTGGATGCTCATGGAATCTTCCAGAAACTTCTTCTATGACACTTGCCTCTCTGAATTCACCCAGGGATGAGTAAGATATCCAAGAAATCTCCAAGTGGAACCAAGAACAACAAGTGGAATGACACCCTTACAAACATCTATAAATGGATCCCTCATCAGAGAGATCTAGAGGCTGGAATTTGGTAATTTGTAAGGAAGTGCTAATAGTTTTTCTTTGAGAAAGGGCACTGTATTGTTGAGGTGATCTTGCTTTTCATGAGGTGAAGAGGGCTTTGATGTTGGGAGGATGATGCTGGATTAGACAGCTGGGTTATAATTCTCCCTTATCCTATTAATAAAGTTCTTTGATTTTTCCTCCATACAATCGTGTATTTGTGAATTCCATTAAATGATCAATGTATTTCTGATTCTGCATTGTTTATGTTATAATAGATCAAGATGCTTTGATGGTGTTTTGTCACTTTGTCTCTATAGGTATTCATTGAGTGGGATAAGTGGGAGAAGAGGTGCAAGCTCTATCAAGGGAGAGAGAAATCAAGCAAGGAGTCAAGTGGAAGATCCGGGTTGGTCCCTTTGCTCCTCTCTTATATATCATACATAAAGGAAATCGCAAATTGCTTTGATTTTTTGTTTCTAGGATAGCTACCAATCCTAGTGGGACTAGCAGATCGAAAAGACACTAGTTTCATCCATCTGAGCTGCGATATATTCATGAATAGAAAGACATCAAATGTACACAGAAGCTACACAGATGGTCATCCAAGCCAGGGACGATGACCCTTCATATGAAGAATCACCAGTCTGCATCTGCAGACGATTATCTATTCTATGTACATGAAATGAATTTATAAAGCTGAGCATGGGAATGCCTGTCTCAGCTAGATCATGAAAATTATATGATGATGATGTATTTTATTATATCTTATACAGGTCACCTTCCAGTTTCGAATACCTCGGATCCTCATATAAAGCATTTCATCCGACATCAAAAGATTTATGACTTCATGCTTTAGGGGGCAACTATTATAGACATATTTGGGCATTGCAACCCCAATATTAAATGTCGATAAACGAAGGGCTTTTTAACCCCTAAAAGTGTTGTTTCATACCCTAAAGGATCATGGTCAACTGATTACATCATCCCCTAGAAGTTCCACCTGAAAAACCACTAAGAACTGGCCAAAATTGGACCATACTAACTGCTCCACTGTCAAGGTGCGATGCATACTGACTCCTACACTAGCTAGGTGCAATGCATACTGAAGAGGCCTTCTATGGGGTGCGATGAGTGAGAATGGACAAATGTCAGAGATAGTTTGCTAAGTGGATGCTCATGGAATCTTCTATAAACTTCTCCTATGACACTTGCCTCTCTGAATTCGCCCAGGGATGAGTAAGAGATCCAAGAAATCTCCAAGTGGAACCAAGAACAACAAGTGGAATGACACTAATCAAAAACCCAGAGATGACTCACACCCTTGCAGACATCTATAAATGGATCCCTCATCTGAGAGATCTAGAGGCTGGAATTGGCTAATTTCTAAGGAAGTGCTGATAGTTTGTCTTTGAGAAAGGGCATTGTATTGTTGGGTGATCTTTATTTTCATGAGGTGAAGAGGGTTTTGATGTTTGGAGGATGATGCTGGATCAGACGGCTGGGTTGTAATTCTCCCTTCTATTATTAATAAAGTTTTTTGAGTTTTCCTCCATACAATCGTGTATTTGTCAATGTTGTTATTTGTGAATGCCATTGTGTGGTAAATGTATTTCTAATTTTGCATTATTTATGATATAATAGATCAAGATGCTTTGATGGTGTTTTGTTACTTTGTCTCTACAGGTATTCATTGAGTGAGATAAGTGGGAGAAGAGGTGCAAGCTCTATCAAGGGGGAGAGAAATCAAGCAAGGAGTCATGCGGAAGATCTAGGTTGGTCCCTTTGCTCCTCTCTTATCTATCATACATAAATGAAATCACAAATTCCTTTGATTGTTTGTTTCTAGGATAGCTACCAATCCTAGTGGGACTAGCAGATCGAAAAGACACTAGTTTTCCCGGAAACAGCAGGAATCTGAGGTTTTTTAGGTGGAGCAGGTTGTAGGAGTTGTGGTTGAGATGGAGGTGAAGGAAATAAATTTGGATCTTGGTTGTATGGGTGCCTCCACCCATGTGGTGGTGCATTCCACTGAGGTTGTGGAGTATATGGTTGAAATGATTAGTTGGAAGATTGGGAATTGTATTGAGGGACAAAAGACCAAGGAGAAGTTGTAGACTAGGAAGGATGAGCAAGGGGGCACCAAGGGGGAATTTATGTGTTTTGATTAGGGTTGTAATATGAATAGGATGAACCTTGTATGCCCTATTGGTATGGTCGAGGTCCATGAGGCTTCCTTTGATTTATGTAGCAGAGTTGCTCAGTCACCCTTTCGATTCCTTGATACACAACTTTTAATCCTGGAAGAGAAGGGAACTTGTCTGTGGAGTGGTTTTCCTCACAGACTGAGCATATTTCTATAAGGTTCAATGGACATTCATTCCTAGGGTGCCTCCTTGTGCATCTAGGGCAGAAGATGGCTAATTCTCTCTCTGCTTCCTCCTACTTCCTTTTGATTTGCATAGTGTCTATTTCTGGAGCAAGTGTTTGCATAATTTCACTATTAAAGTCTTCGAACATGTTCCCAATTTCAATTTTTATGGATGTATTGGAAGAGGATGAACTGGCCACTGTTTGACTAGCCCTACCCTTCTTTCTAGCTTCCCTAGAATGATTCTTGAAAACTGTCTTGATATCATCATAGGGTAACTAGTAGATGTCCCCTCCTGAAAGTAGGTTTAGGGTTTCTATAAGATCTTCCCTGATCCCCCTGAGAAGGAATAACTTGAGTGACTTAGGATCAAGTGTGCACCTGGCCCTTTTCTAGCTGAGCTGGAATCTTTCCTCATAATCCTCTAAGGACTCATCATGTCCCAAGCTCATTCTAAAAATTTCCTCTTTGGTTTCTTTAGACCTGTAGTAGTCCCTATACTTGTTGTTTAATGCTTGTTGCGTCTAATCCCAAGTGGTGATACTATCCCCAGGTAAACCTATGAACTAGTACAGGGCTGCATCCTTGAGAGTGGATGGGAATAATTTCAACTTCTGATCATCAAAGGTGTAATCATAAGTTTTGTATATGATAGAAAATTCAAACAAAAAAGTATCTGGATCTTTTGAGATCAGGCCATGGAAGTGAGGAATAGCAGAGGGTCTTATGGTTCTCATCTTGGCATCCCCATTAGTTTCTTAATGGGAAAATCACCCTCAACGCTCTCCCTGTCTCCCCTTTCATTTCTATTTTTAGCCATTATGTGAGTTGGAATGATTCCTTCTTCTTCCCCTATAGGCTTTTCAAAAATCTCTGGTTGTTCGCCTAAGGGGTCCTCTAGCTCATAGCCACCGAAGAATAGGGAAGGTTGGTTGTTCGAAGTGGTGGAGGTATTTGGCAAAAAATTTCCTAAGTTAGCGCTATTCCTACGAGGCATGAAAGGAGTGTTTGTTTTTCTTTTAGTTTTAAATTACTTGCAGAATTGAAAGAAAACAAAACTAAATTGCAACTATTTATTAAATGGAACTAATTGCATAATGAAAGAGATAAGAAAAGGAAGGAAGAAAGGAGAAATCACATCTACTCAGAAACCTCCCTAGAAACGATGCCAAAAAGTGATGAGCACCAGTATTGCAGCAAGGATGTTGCAACTCCTGGGGCTACCAACTTTACTTCATCAACTCGAGGTTCATACAAACTTGGAGGTGACAATGTTGTATACACAAATAGATGTAATTGGTCTACTCTTTTTCACTACTGAGTTGGGGTGATAGACCACTAGGGTTTCTCAAACCAGCCTTCTATTAACTAGAAGAAGTCTGATTACCAACTTGGAGAAGGGAAATTTACCCTAATTGGAAGAAAAGAAATGTTGTCTATTGCATGAAGGAAAGACTGAAAGAAATGCTTGCAAAATAACATGAAATCCTTTATCTACTTGCTAACATACTTTGCTTGCAAAAGAACCCTACTTTAACACATGTGAGGTTTTAACTAATCTAAGCATGAAATCTGATCTAGAGAGTACTAACTACTGTGTGTATGAATAAATATAAAAAAACTTTTTTCCTTTTTATCTTTTTCCTTGAAAATGTAAATGCTAGTCTTGCTTAGTTCTTTGGCAGTGGAGACAGGTGTGGAGGAAAAGGATTATAATGGTTCAGATGGCCTGGAGGGTAGGGAGGGGCCTAATCTTATCTTTTAGGGATGATTTTTCTCAATTCAAGCTCAGAACATGCTATTATAGGTTTTCCTACAGGATGTCTACAGGAAGTATTAGTTCACCTACAGGATCCCCTATTTTACTACAAGAACAAGATGAAAGATTAGGGAGTAGTCTAGAAGGTGGGATGGAGCCTGGAAAAGGTGAATAAGGAAGGAATAAGGCATGGGATTGGTAGGCACTTACTTAGAACTCAAGCCAAAGATTTAAGATGGTTGGATTTTCTCAACGGAGATGACAAGTTTTCCTCATAAGACAAGAATTTGAATTGAGACATTGTTGGCTTTTGGCAATCATGGGTGGATATGGCTCGGATGAGGCTAATGAGATGGGGTCTCCTTGAAATTTAGAAACTCCTTCAACTACACACACCATTCCTGGCATTTATACATAAATTCATCAAAAACAAGAAGGGTTTATAGAAGAAAAAAGAGTTATCACCATTTACTTTCTAAGTTCATGCATGGAAGTGCTTGAAACCAATATGAAAGCAAGATGAGATCAATATAAAACCTAAGAGACCATAAAATACCAATTGCAACTTATCCTATGAAACTGAAAGATAATGACCTAATTAGCAAAAAAAACCCTAGATTACACAAAAAGTAAGAATTCTGTCTTTTTGGGCTATATGAGAAGTGCTCCTCAAACCATGATCCTTTAAAGGGAGAAATGAGATGAAAACCACTTGCTATCAGACTTTTTGGAACATCTTCCTATCATGGAAAAGCTACTATTAGAACTATCCACAAATGGAAGAAAACTAATTAAACCTACCAATACTTGCAAATTAACAATACCAAAATTGGTTTAGCACTAGCTATGAAAATAACCTAAGAATACATATACAACAAGAGGAACCTATGCTGCTAGGGTTGGGCCCTAACCCAAGAGCTTCAGCCCTCTGAGTCAACTCAGTGTTGGATCAAGGGAATGTTGCTCATTTTCATTAAAGCAATCAGAAATACATAAAATTGATTGGTTACAAAATGCTTCAACTCGAAAACTACTTAGCTATCTTAAACAAAAAAATATGAATCCTAATGAGGCTCTAGGCCTCTTGATTTATACAACTGAAGTTACCAACAACTTCCTTAAATTTAGGGAGGCTTGGCTCCAATCTTGAGATCAACTGGTCTTCAACCATCACTAGCTTGACTGCCAATGAACTTCATGACTCAGCTGCTTGGAACTCCAATCTGATGAGATTTGATTGAGGAATCTTCAGTTGAGTGAGGAGTTAAGGAGGGAGATCATGTCTGCTAGAATCCCTCTTTCTTGTCTCCATTTGAGTTCCTACACTTTATTGAGCCACAATTTGATCCAAAACCTACAACCAATGCACATTAAACCACTAGACAAGAAATCTCATATTTACTCTCCTCATTAAGAAAAACATAATTAAAACATGTAAATAATGATGAGAAAATTTGATTTTAGTAAGTTGGAGGTGCATTAAGTTCCATATAATTTACCCATTGATGAACCTCATTAAGATCATTCATATTTAAATATGGCGTAAGCTCCTTTTTAGCCCCTTTATCTTAATTGTTCCTTTATTTATATTTAATATCGTTTCTTATGACCAAGTATTAACACCATAGGCTTAAATCCATATCAGATATTAGGTATCAATTATTGCTTGCTAGAACATGTTAATACTTTGTACTAATATTGAATTCCTAAGACTGAATATGTTAGGAATTATTTCTTAGCACATTGCAACTGGGGATTATGATCGATGAATTCAACACATCAACATTGGTAGATTGAGTCTACTCCTATCTTTACAATCATGATGCACCTATGTACTGAGACCAAAGCTTTGTTACTTAACGTACTTTCTCAAAACCTATTTACATCAACTATAGTTGTTGGAAATTTTCTTGTTATGTTGGGACTTCATTTATCAAATCAATCTAATGCCTATTCATTTTGGCACTCTAGAGTACCAATGGCCCTAGGCCCGATATAGGACCCATTACACCTCTCCTTAGACTAAAATTATTTGCTTCTCCTTGGACAAAACAATTTTGTCACTTAGTGTAAATTCAAGAAAAAACTGGGAAGATCATTAGAACTAAAAAAGGTTAAAAAATACGAGCCAACCTAAAGGGGTTTGGAACTCGCCATGCCACCTTCCATGTAGCATTCCACGTCACCTCCAGGTTATCTTCCATGTTAGCTACCATGACATCTTCCATGTCAACATGGTGCCATGTGTTGTTCCTTACTATTCCCACATGTCCATGTACCTTCCATGTGTCACCTTCCATATATCCAATTGGCCACGAAAAAATTACAAAAGTGTCATTTCATCTGTCCTAGCACCTAGTGTCCACATATTTGGCCCCACTTTTTGCAAAGCGATGGAACATACTCTTACCTCCACATAAGGTTTACCTCTACACAAGAAGATCAACCTTCTTAGCCTTATTAACTTTCTTCCTTCTTCCTTCCCAGCCTTCTCAAGTTTCTACCTTTTTCCTTCTTGGCTTTCTCAGCCTTGACATGAATGATAACACTATCAATAATAACTAATAGATAAGCTAAGCATATATACATTTAAAAAACATGGAACACGATTCTTAACCACGGATATTTACCCCCACTTTACCATGAAGGTTCTTAATCTATAAATAGGTTGTGTTACACTACTATAGGCAAATACCATGGTATATTAATACCACATGACCAAAAATATCATAACTCACTCGATATGACACTTGTTCATATGATATATATTTTTTTAATTATGTTGATAGGCATGTTTATTTTGGAATAGAGATTCTATAATTTTAATTTAATTATCAATAATTATTAGGTGGATGGTTGGAATTTAACCTCCACAAAATATTATTGAATATTCCTAGTAGTATACGTCAATAAAAAATTGAGATTTATCTCCAAATTTTAATGTCATTTTTACCCTTTTAATTAAACTGATATGCCTAGATAGTTAATCAATTTAATTAAAAGAGTAAAAAAGGAATAACTAATTTGGAAATAAATATAAACCATTATTTTGTGTATATTACTATGATTATTCTATAATATTATGTGGATGATAAATCACTACCATCTACCTAATAATTATTGATAATTAAATTAAAATTTTAGATGTCTTATTCCAAAATGGACATGCCTATTGACATAATTAGGTAGATGGTAGAAATTTAAACTTCATGAAATATCCATGGAATATTTTTAGTATTAAATGATAAAGGGTTGTTGGTATTACTAAGAAATAGAGGGTTGAAATTTATCTCAAAGGTAGTTATGCATTTTTTCCTTTTCATTATAATTAAAACAAGGTTATGTCAACAAGAAGTGTCAAATTTGATTCCCATTAGATTTTTATTTATCACGTTGAAGTTTTATTTATTATTGTTGTTTTACTATGTTTTTCTTTTGTTTTTAAATGTATATATATGTAACCCATGTCTTAATTATTTTTATAATTAATAACAATTAAAAATAAAGTTAGAATTTATTTAGTTGTATGATTTTTTTAAATCTTCAAAATGTAAAATGATTACGAGGTAAGCGTCTTCATGCCTACTATAAATTGATTGTTATAGGCATTTACCAACCACTTAATTTATATTGTTGTACTCGTTATTGTATAAAAGGAACTATAATATGCATTAAATTATAAAATAAAATCTAGCTAGATCTGATTCTTCAACTTGTCCTGACGATGAACCACACTGGTTGGTTCGAAACACGTCGAAAAATGAAATATCATGTAATTTATGCCAAAAAATCTCTCATAAATAAAATATATTTATCCTTCATTTTAAATGTATATTAATTTAAAAGATGTTAGATATATTAGGGTTGGAATATTAAGAAATTTTCACAAATTTTATAGCAAAGTTAAATATTGGATAATTCCAAAAATTCTATGGGAGGTAAGAATCATTCATTTTTATGACGAAAATGAAATAGTTATTTTGGAATACTTATCTTCATGCTTTTTAAACATAAAAATGAAATTTTAAAGAAAACTGATTAATCCCTTACCTTCTTAACGTTTAATACACCAAATTCAATATCGATAAGTATTAATAATCATGACACCAATAGGCATGTATATTTTGGAATAGGGATTTCATAATTTTAATTTACTTATCAATAAGTGGATGGTAGACATTTATCCTCCATAAAATATTCTAAGATATTCTTAGTAGTAGTCTCACATCAAAGGTTGAAATTTATCTCAAAAGTAGTTATGGCTTTTCTGTCCTTTTAATTAAATTGATTAATTAAAAAAAATGTTATATGAACATGTGTTATGGTTTTTTGGGCTTGTCGTATTGGCAAGCCATGGTGTTGGCTCATGGTATTGAAACAAAGTCCATTTACACATGGGGGTGACTCTCTATGGTTAAAAATCTTGTTACATAACGAAGGAGGATCAGAAGGCATCAAAGTTCTGCAACTTGAGCAAGGATCGAAGTTGACACTAGGGTTTTACATTAGGGTTCCATGGCGGGATGCGTAGGGGGAAGCGCCGCTCCCTCCTATAGTCAGGCAGTCACAGAGGGAGGCAAGGAAGCAGGAGGGAAGCATTTCAAAAAACCATCGAAAAAGATTCCAGAAGCAAGAGGCAAGAAGACAGTTGGAAGAAACGAATCCCAGGATCAGGAAGGGAATCAACAGGAAACAAGTAAAGAAAAGGAGAAGGGAGGCGGCAGTAGAAAAATGACTTCCACAAGAACTATAGGAGTCTACAAACACAAATCAAGCATCATTCCCCTGGTCATATTGAGTGATCCAGCGATTCAAGTGCACAGGGACCATATGAAAGAACATGCGATCATTTGCAAGTTCATGGGGTTATGGCCAACGGAGAGGGCATTACATAGCTGGATTAGGAGCCATTGGAAGCCAAAGGGAGAAATACATTTACATCTGGGTTCTAATGGCTTCTTCACAGTGGTGTTCACGAACCTAGAGAACAAATATAGAGTGTTTTAAGGGGGGGCTTATTTCTATGTTGCGGTAGGACTCCCATGGATGATGAACTTTGTCCCGGAACATGAAACATTTACATCCGTACTAGTTTGGATTAGACTATACTCACTACCTCTGGATTACTGGCTACCAGAATCTTTGAGAACCATAGGCAACAAGCTAGGGCATTTTCTGAAGATATCAGAGGCAACTCTCAAAGGTAAATATACCTCCTTCACCTGAATATGTGAGGAAATGGATCTATCTGGAGCCCTTCCGGAAGAAATAATTTTAGAGGTATATGATGAAGAATGGGTGCAAACGGTGGACTATGAGCACATACCTTTCAGGTGCCGCAAATGTCCTGAACATGACCATCTATTTAGAGACTACCCAACAAACAATATGGAAGGCAATGGGAAAACCTCTTTGGATAGAGATCACGAGGGTTTTACCAAGGTTGGGGCCAAAGGGAAAGGAGGTAAACAACCACACAAGAAAAACAATGAAGACAAAAATACAAGACATAACAGTTTCAAAATCCTAGAGGAAGTAGAGGAGAACGTGGAGACAGTCCAGGACAGGGCGAACGCATTTAAGGAGCAGGAAACGAAAGCTGAAATGGAGGATATCATAGTAAACAACTAGCAGAAGGAGGATCTACCAAGTTGCATGGAGATCAATAAGGACCATGAGATGACTCCAAGTGAGACAGGAACAGAGGACCATGAACTACAGGGGATACTAGATAGGGAAATTCTAGATCTAGAACTATTTCTGGAACAAGGCAAGAACAAAGGAGTGGACTCCTTGCCAAAAGAAGACTATGTTTGAGTTCAATAGCTCTTTCTATGGAGGGCGCAATCGAAGGGAACTGGTGTCAAGAGAAACCACGAAAGCCAGGATCATAGTGGGGTCAAAATGATGGAGAACTCACAGGCACAATCTCCAAAGAACTCAGGAAGGAAAAGACAGAATCAATTGCTAAATGAATGTTGAAAACTATTGATTAACTCAAGTAAGATGAAAGATCTGACTAGCTATTCCTTTACTAACCTTTCTTAATGAAGCTTACAACATGGAACATTAGAGGTATAGGTAGTAGAAGGAAACAAAGGAATCTAAGCAACATAATAAAAGAAGAAAAACCAGACATGGTCTTTATGCAGGAGACTAAATGTTCAATGGATAAAATAAGAGAAATTCATAATAAATGGTTAATCAAGTATGAGTATTTAGAGGTTAAGGAAAATAACTCGATAGGGGGGATTCTAACGATGTGGGATCCATAAAAATTTGGAATCCTGGATGCTAAAGCATCCAGGAACTATCTATATTTCGTGTGTAGTCCTATAGGTGATAAGGAGACTTACATGATAACAAATGTTATGGACCTCAGAAGCAAGCAGATAAACTCAAGCTTCTTACCTCCCTGGAAGGTCTAAGAGAAAGACATCCCAATATGCCCTGGATAGTTGCAGGTGATTTCAATATGATAAGATCTCTCTCAAGAAAAAAAGGAGGCACTAGACAGCTAGGCAGAGACCTTGAAGCCTTTCAAGATTTCATTAGGAGCATGGGACTAGTGGATACTGAGACTCTAAACAGAACCTTCACTTGGAACAATAAAAGGGGAGGGGCTTCTCAAGTGGCTTCCAAACTTGATAGATTTATTATTTTTGAGGATCTACTCCTCATAGGACCAGCCATCACTGCTTCCATTACGCCCTTTGGAAGTTCAGATCACTGGCCAGTACAGCTAGAATCTACCTTTATGGGCACTCCGAGAAGCAAGCCCTTCAGATTAAAAAATGCCTGGATCTCTCACCCCAAATTCATCTAGTAACATTGACAAATGGTGGAAAGAGGAGTTAAATATTCAGGGTACCAAAATGTTCATGCTCCAGCAGAGACTCAAACATATTAAATCCAAACTTAAAGCTTGGAACAAAAAGGAATTTGGTGATATCCTCAAGGCCAGAATAGAAACTAAGCAGAAACTACAGGAAATCAATCAGATTAATATCAAAGAGGGCTTCAATGATGAGAGGCAAAAACTAACTAACTCTCTGAAGGAAGAATGGGAGGATCGTTGTCTACAAGAGGAAATTTTCTAGAGACAAAAATCTAGGATTCAATGGATCAAAGAGGGAGAAAGAAATACAAAAGTCTTCCACAAATCCACTATGGCACACAGGGCACACAATAAAATCACAAATATTAAGTATTCTCAAGGTATTGAGCTTGTCTCTCACATGGACATGGAATCGAGTCTAGTTCAACACTTCTTCAATATTGCAAAGGAGCCACTGGAGGATAGATCTAGGTTCATTGATCAATTCACCCAGTATATTCCCAAGTTGGTCACCAGAGAGGACAACCACAATCTCAACAGACCAGTCTCGGAAGAGGAGGCTAGTGAGGTGATTAAGGAAACGCAAAGTGGAAAAGCACCAAGTGTGGATGGATTCAATGTAGACTTCTTCAAATCCTGCTAGGATACAGTCAAGCAAGACATCCTCGAGGTTTTGGAAGACTCGAGAAAATCCAAAAAGGTTCTGAAAGCATTGAACACTTTCTTCATAGATTTAATCCTCAAAAAGGAAAATTCTATGACTCTGGATGGATTTCGACCCATAGAGTTACGCAATGTGGTGTATAAAATCATCTACAAAGTGACAACTAATAGACTCAAGCCCTTGCTACCTTCCCTCATCTTGGAAGAGCAAATAGGCTATGTGGAAGGAAGATAAATTCTCAACAACATCATCCAAGCACATGAGGTGGTACACTCTCTTAAATGCAACAAGCAAGCAAGTATGATCATTCAGTTGGACCTTGCAAAAGCCTATGCTAAATTTAGCTGATCTTATGTTAGAGCTATTCTAAAAGCCTATGGATTTGACCAAAACTACATTAGATGGGTTGTGGCACTAGTTACCACAACCAGCTTCTCCATTCTACTTAATGGAGCTCCTTCAAGTCCCTTCACACCTTCCAAAAGGCTCAGACAAGGAGATTCGCTCTCACCTTTCCTCTTCGTCCTCGTGATGGAAGGGCTAGGTAGGGCAATCAAAATGGAAAATGTTGAAGGTCGAATTCAGGGTATCAATCTCACCCCAGATGGAGAGGCTAACATTCATCAACAATTTGTGGATGATATTATGTTATAGGGCATACCCACAGTTAGGGAAGCAAGAGTAATCAAAAACATCCTAAACGAATTTTCTATGGTAGCAAGAGTAGAGGTAAGCCTCAACAAGTCCAAAGTTTTTTTCTTTAATACCAATATTGTTATACAAAGAAACATTACCAGGATTCTTGGTTTTCAAAGGGAACAGTTACCATCCAAATATCTTGGCATTCCTCTTACTAACAAACCTCTATGCAAGAAAATATGGGAATCAATTTTAAATAAACTTCAAGACAAGATCAGAAAATGGACATGCAGATCCTTAAACTTAGCAGGGTGACTTTTGCTCATGCAGGCAGTCCTACAGGCCATTCCCATTTCATGTTTGCAGCTCTCCCTGCTCCTCAAGGTATTAAGCAGCAGATGAGGATCATACAAAAGGACTTTCTCTGGGGCAAAGGGAAAGAGAAAAAAAGTGGGCTTTAGTGGCCTGGGACAAGCTCTGCAGGCCCAAAAGCCATGGCAGCATGGGGTTGCATGACCCAGAAACTCTCAGCAAAGTTTCAGGAGCTAAGCTTTGGTGAAGATGGATCAAGGAGCCGAATGCCCCCTAGGCCAAGCTTTGGAAACAAAGGTATGGCAAGGATTGAAAAGGGAAGGATCATATCAGAATGTTAGGATAGATTAGGGGTTCACACATTTGGAAACTTGCTTGGGAGAATAAAAGTAATGTTCAGCAACACTGTTTCTGGGAAATCCGAGCAGGGGATCGTGCTCGATTTTGGGAGGACAGCTGGAAATAGGAACCCATCCTGAATAGCAATGACCTAGCAGCCCTTAAGAGAGACATAGATAGCAAAGGTCTGTTATTGCTAAAAGATTTCTGGGACCAGGGAAGTAATAATGTAAAATGGAGAAAATGGAAGGACCTAGGTTACAGTGATGAGAGTCCATTGAAGGCCAAGGCAGATGCTCTTACCCAGGACTTAGAGCATAGGCAGATTCTAGTTTCCTCCTCACCTGACCAACTAAGATGCGGGAAGAACAATGAAGGTAACTTTAACCTCAAAGAGGCGAAACAGGCAGTCACAGGTTTTAACTTTGTGAATACTGAACAAGTCTGGAAGGAGCTTTGGCAAACTCCTCACTAGATGAAAATAAAGTTATTCATCTAGCTTGCACATCAAAGAAAGATCCTAACTTGGGAAAAACTACTAAAGAAAGGCCTCATTGGCCCTTCCAAATGTCACCTCTGTGGCTCACATGAGGAAACAATTGAACACCTTCTCAACCTCTGCCCTTTCTCTGCTAAGGTGTGGAATTGGATGGCCTCAATCTTCAGACAAATCGACAGGGACAGTCTCAGCATATCCAACACATTGAAAAACTGGAGGAAGAACTGCTCAGAGAATGAGATCATCAACAAAGCTTGGATGCTACTACTAAGCTTTGTCATTTGGAATGTTTGGAAAGAGCGCAATAGGTGGATCTTCAAAGATAAAGCTAGTGAGCCCCAACACATAATCAATCAAATTCTAAAAAAACTTAAAGACACAGTTAAAAGCCTTTTGAGTTCAATTCCCAAGGATCCTCCTCTACCTCACGAGGAGAATATTATACTCAATTTGGGACTATAGTCCATCAGTCCTTAAGGAATAATAAAGGGAGTGAGAACAATAAATATAGGGGCCAGTAGTTGGAAGTCCCCTCCATAGGGCTTCTTCAAGGTAAATATTGATGGAGATTCTAAGGGAAATCCAGGGGTAGCTGGCTTTGGGGGTGCCATAAGAGGTCATTAGGGGCAAACAAAATACATCTTCCATGGCCACTTGGGAAAGGGTACCAATAATATGGCTGAACTCCTGGCATTAGAACAATGCTTGGAGATCTCGGTGGAGGAAAATTTACAGAATTCTATCATTGAAGCAGATTCAGAATTGATCATTAGAGCAACTAAGAAAATACACAATGGAACTTTGCCAGATAAAGTGTCAAAGCATTGGAAGCTACTGCAGGTTTTTTACCATATCCACTCTCACTTGCAAACCCTTAAAACGATAAGATTTGTTCATGTGAAAAGGAAGGCAAATATGTTAGCAGATCAGTTGGCCAACAAAGGAGTGACCAATAAGGACAGGGATTCTCAGCATGCCTCAGAGTCGTTACCTACCGAAGAACTGCGAGAGGACTGTTTCTACCTGGCAACCAAAGATATGGAACTGTGGATGAACAGAATTGATCGAAGGGATTCAAGAGACAGGCAGGAGGATGGTATCACCTAATTCGTCTACAGTTTTTGGTTTTGGCTGCTCTCCACAACTCTGATCACTTTCAGTTGTATGATGAAGGTAACGAATCGAGCAACACCATAGATCTGGTTGCCTGTGTGCATTTGGCTCAGCAGGTTTTTGATGGAGACTCCAGGCGGAAGGCTCAAAAATGTCTATGGGAGTGTTTGGACGGTCTTTGCTTGGCGACTGAGCGTTCTAGTTTTCTCGCAAAACTTCGGACACAAAACCATAAATGGTATATCGGGCGGGACAAGAATGGTATCTGGTTTTTTGTAATGTGCCTCTGATTCCACTCATTGTGTGACACATTGCAACGAGAGGTGAGAGAAACCGCCTTCATCGGACGGTTAACCCCTGCGCTTCTCGTCTGCCTGATATCCACGATGGTCGTTGGATCGGGGTTGAGTAATCAATGGCGGGGTTTGGTTCGTGCTTGTTGCTCGAGAGTTCCGGACCCGAAATTGTTTAGTGGACTCAATCCATAGCTGTTGTCGGGTCCGTTTGTTGGGTGCAAAGTGGTCCACTGTGGGTCACTTTGTGGACCCCCGGTGGGATGCCTGTAGGGTTTTTGTGGGCCTCGGTCCTTGGTTTTTGGTTGTCCTTGCTGACTGGGACACTTTGTAAACTATATAATTTTGGTTAGATTAATATAAGGTCCTTCTCTTACTTATAAAAAAAAATAAAAATCTTATTACATATATATATATATATATATATATATATATATATATATGCTTAACTCATTGATTAGTTATTTTTGTGATTAATAATAATAACTATAATTTAAGATAATGTTATAATGTAGTTAGTTTTTATGATGCTTTTATCTTGACAATGTGAGATGTATAATAAAGCAAGTGTTTTGATGTCCATCCATGTTTACTAGCCATTTAATTTATACAACTACTATAGTTATTAGGTCAATGGTAGGGATTTAACCTTCATGAAATATTTTTGGTAGTACTTAGGGATAGATGGTTGAAATTTATCTCAAAGGTAATCATTCCCTTTTTATTTTCAATATAATTTTAAAAACTTGTTAAATTCACAAGTGTCAAATTTGATTTTAAATTTTTATTTATGATCTTGAACTTTTATTTATTTATTTTTGTTATGTTTTACTTGTTACATATATATATATATATATATATATATATATATATATAAATAATTAGTTTTATGATTTTCTTAAAATTTTCACGATGTGAAATGTATTATGAGGCATCTTCATGTCTACTATAGATTTAATGGTTGTAGGCATTTATTATATAAAAAGTTATAATATATATTAAATTATAAAGTCAAATATATTTATCCTTGATTTTAAACATATATATATGAAAATATATATATATATATATATTATATCAACATTGTTTAAATCATAATAAATTTTCACAAATTTTATAGTGAAATTAAATATTGGACAATTCCAAAAATGGTATGGGATATAAGAATTATTTGTTTTTTAAGATTGTGAGGGTTGAAAATGAAAAAGTGATTTTGGAACAATTCTCTTGATGCTTTTTAAACACAAAAATGAAATGTTGAAGAAAACTAAGTAATCACTTACCTTCTTAGGATTTAATATACCAAATTCGATATCAACAAACATTATTTAAAATTTAAATATAATTTTTTAAACAATATGAATTTCACAATTTTTTTTTTAAATCAATTAAAAGATTATTCTTCTATCCGTATAATTTTAAGCATAATTTCTTTAAAGTATTTAGATCTATTTTAAACTTCTATCTATCAAGCATGAAAATAGATCAGATTTCTTAATGTCTATTTTCTTTTATCATTTAATTCCATAACACATATTAAGAAATTTATACATTAAAAAATTAATCATATATAACTGATAAATGCAAATTTAAAATAGAACATGTTGTATCATTTTTATACATTAAAAAAATTAATCATATATAGTTGATAATTGCAAATTTAAAATAGAACATGATGTTGATATTAGACATGAAAGAGTTCTTTTTTTTCCTTCGTTGAGCATGCCCTCAATACCAAGCAACATATAAACCTTGAGAAAATTCAGAATGACACTTTAAAGAAGATTGAGAGATCTAACAATCTAAATAAAGATAATGGCCTTGAAATCAACGAGTGTTGGATTCCCCTCCTTAAAAATTCTTAAAATTCTCATTAATTTTTATTTCCTTCATTTCCTTACATCTTCCTTGTAATATATTTCCCCTATTCCTTTCCTCTTTCCCTCCCTCTTCTTCTCATACATAGTTTAGAATTATCATTTCAATAAAGTTACCAATATAAAATTAATAAGATTAATCAAATAAAATGAATATGAACTATATTTAATAACATTTTATATATTATTACCATAATAATAATAATAAGAATAATTAATATTTTGAAAATTAAAAACAATTTAATGAAATTTGAATTTCTAATTTTTTTATTGGCTCATATAGATAAATGACTAATTTTATGGGGTTATAAATAGAATTTATCAAAAGTAGAATTTATTTTAAAAAGAAAAAAGTAAAACAAAAACCATAATAGTACACACATCAAATCTCAATATATAAAAAATTAATACACACATCAAATTTCAATATTTATGAAAATTTCATTTCTAGGGCAATGTGTGAAACTCATATTTGACTTTTAACTAATGTATAACTTTTGAAAATAATTTACAAAGTTTACTCAAATTTTTGAAAAATTTTAACAATCACATTTTTATTTTATGATTTTTTTTTGTGGTTATATAGATATATATCTATCTATATATATATATATATATATATATATATATATATATATATATATATATATATATAATTTGACAAGATAAAAATATACAAAGCCTTAACTAAAAGGAAAAAGAGGCAGTACATTTGTCAAAGACAGGAGAATCTCTTACCCCTCTCTAAGGTAGCTCCTAAGAAATTTTGGAGGTAGATTCTGACTAGGAAGACTAAAGATAATAATAAAATTGCTCTTCACGATTGGAATTCCTATCTTAAAAAGCTTTATGAATCCCCAAATGTCATGGATAATTTGGAAACCCTGCTCACAACAAAAGAAGTTTTCTCTTTAGAAGACATTAAGTTTGGGGTTAATCGCCTCACTAATGGGAAAGCTAAGGACATTGAAGGTTATTAATTATTATTAATTATATATTTACCATATTATATATAATCCCTTAAACATATTAGTTTTAATAAAAAAATATTTATTTATTATTAGGATTTTAATAAAACTAACATTTCTTCATTTCTTCTTTTTACTTCTTTTTGTATTTATAAATTTGTTCTCTATTATTTCCTCAAAATTTTCATATTCTAATCCATTTATAAACCCAAAATATAGACTTTCCTGCAAACTAACTATAATAAATCAAAATTTCTTGACTAAAATTATAAACTTATTTTAAAATATTATAATACATATATATAATTATTTATTATTTATTTTTAACTTTTAAATACAATACAATATCTGCTCTATATTAAAATATTAAATTATAAAACTTTTTAATGTCATTCTTAATATAATAATATTAATTTCTTTCTAACCAATAATATATATAATAATTTATATTATTTTAATAATAAAATTTTACCTATATAAAATTTTAATATAATTTTAAAATTTATAATTCAAAATCATAAAACGTATTACACCGAAACAAGAACTTCAACCTTATCCTTTTTTAAATACAATGTAAAATTCTATACTATCAAACCCATGGAAACCTACTTACATCCCCACCCCATTATCTCTTATCATTATGCAAAGTCTATATACATCCCCACCACCATGATCTCCATACCATTATGCAGAATCTAGCTATATAAACATGGCAAGCATATATGCTATCATTACACTATAAAATCTCATTCAAATCATTCTACATCATAATTGGTTGCCAAATCTACTGCATCAATGCAGAGAACATAATTTTATGTAGGTATGTTGTGGTAATAGTAAATTATTTTAATTTAAATGCAGTTATAAAAAATATAATTACATTTCATTTCATACATATAAACTAATAATCCATTTAAATATCTATAAATTAAATATTTTTTTTAATGAGAATTGATACTCATACATCTATCCTATACAATTTCAAAATCTATAATATTAAATAAATATTTTTTTAAATACCTTTTTTTTTGGTACGAACGTGGATACTTACTCATCTACCCCAGACAAATTCATCATTTAGGTTGAATATTTTTTTGTGAAATCATATTTCCCTCGGTTGTTTTCACTTTCATACATGAATAGGGAACTGTATGAATGACTTTTATGAAGAAAACAACATTAAGTTAAACAAACAAGGTTGTGAAAGATTTGCCTATAAATAACTTTCTTATAACAAATTTCCAAGTGCAGTTATTTAGATAATTTAAAAATTAATCACATCAACCCCAAGTGACTTGTGAATATATAATGTTTGCCAGGGACTTTGGCATGTATGACCCTAAGGAGCTGGGATAATTGTGGTTCCTTGTGTTTAATAAGTTTAAACAAATCAGTGTAAGAAATCTAATCAAATAATGTCATGTGAGCAAACATGAAAGCATTGTTATGATTATTATACGAGTTGTTGACAACATCATATCATGATAGAGATCCTCAATTATCATAGTCTCCATCATTACTTTTATTAGCATATCTTTCACCATCATTTTCGCTTTTGTCATCGTGCTAAAGGGGTAAGGCAAGTTAGTGGTTAGGCATGGACAATCTAACATGTGATCATGGAATATATTTAATTTTTAAAATTTAAAATGAAAATAATTTGGATTTTGTTTGAATGGATTATTAACATGTTATTTTAATTGATGTTTAAATTAAATGTGGTTTAAATTAAATATATGGTTTTACGGAATATATTTAATTTTTAAAAGTTAAAATTGTTTGAATGGATTATTAGCATGTTATTTTAATTGATGTGGTTTAAATTAAATCTATGGTTTTATGGAATATGTTTAATTTTTAAAATTTAAAATGAAAGTAATTTGGATTTTGTTCGAATGGATTATTAACATGTTATTTTAATTGATGTGGTTTATTTTAATAATAGTAGTAGTCAAGTTGTATTGGTTGATTATAATTCATGTTGGTTATAAGTAATTTTAAGTTATAATTGATTTTGTCACTTTCAAATAGAAAACAAATAAAAATAGAATAATTTTGTAAAATTTAATTTAATCTTATTTTTTCACCCTAAATTTATGAGTATTAATAATGTACGTTTTGATAAGCATAGAATTGTATTATTTTATTAATAATCAAGTATAAAATATAATCATAAAAATTTATTACGTAGATGTGTTAGAAGAAAAACAAAATGGGAATTATCATTATTTGTATAAGTGGAAAAAGGGGGATTTGCAACTTTACCATTAACCTATTAATACAAAATTTGTAGAAATATAAAGTAACTAAAATGCTTCTAATTTTTTGAAACGTCCAAAAACTCATTACCAAATTCTCATAGTTGGAGTTTGAAGTTTTATCTATAGAGTACATTACATGGCTTGTATAAATCTTTACAAATATCCTATCAAATATACAATACTAAATTGGAAAACCATAAATAGTCAAATCCTTGATCCCAATTCTTCTTGAACCCTAGCCTTTACTCCATTTTTAGATGTAGAACTTTATTTAACAACTCAATTTTTGATGTGTCATCTTCAAGCTTTTATTTATTACATTCATCTTCTACCTCTGAAAGTATCAACTTGACTTTGTGTTTTCAAGTTAAGATTTCATTAGGACCAAATGTTTCTTTCTTCCTTTAAGTCCCTAGCATTGTCCAATTCCTAGCCTTTTCCCCAACCCCCATCTTTTCAAAGCCAAAGTTATGTCTTCTTGACTCTTATCACAAAGGCACTCACATATTTGAATATTTTTATCATTTCATAATGTTCACAATGGACACATCTATTTAAGAAACCATGAGAGTTAGATATCCTCCCAATATGTTATTTGCATATTTTAATATGGCCACTCCGAGTGAACCTTTTCTCACTAATATCAACTACTTCTCATGGAAGTCCCACATGGAAGATTTACTAAGAAGTAAAGGATTGTATCAAATTACCTTGGGACAAGAAATGGCCCCTATTGATGATGATAAGAGATCCCAATGGTATGATAGGAATAATGAAGCATGTGGATTAATTGGAATTTCCATTTCTCCTTATTTGTGATTTCAATGATATTAATGAAACCTAGGAAAAGTTGAAACAAATATTTGGTGAATTTAGTATTATTAGATCTCCCTTGCTTGGAAATCAAATCATGAATTTAAATTCTAATGGTTTCTCTTGCATTGAAAATTATTTATCTAAGTTTAAAAAACTTAGGCATTTACTTTCAAACTATCAAGTCAAACTAAATTATGAGCATTGCATTATATTATTCATTCCAAGCTTAGTTCTACATATTTTGTTTTTTTGTCTACATTTTATTCCACTAAATAATCTCTGGGGGCAACCTATCAAAAACCTTCTCTTGAATATTTTTGTGGCTCTCTAGTTAAAGAACAAGACAAGCTCTTTCATATTAGAGCAATTAGCACTGCATTTAAATATAGCAAGGCCCTAGTGCACCAATAGAAAGTTAAAACAAAGCATCCAAAGAAGCAGCATCGTTGCAACAACAACAAAAAATAAGGGTCCCAAACTTTCTCAACCAACCTCTACTCTTAATTGTGACAAAATACCAAAAAATTCAAAGAGTAAGAAGACTAGAAGACATTGCAATTATTGTGGGAAAGATGTACATGTGGATTCTAAATTTTTAAAATTATGGAGGCCTTGGAAGCAACAACTAAGAAGCACACCATCATCCTTGATTCTTCTTCCAACCATGGACATTCACTTTCTACTTCTAGTTTCTGCTTCAATGCAACCTCTATTCCTTCTTATGATGAGTGGCTTATTGATTCTAGTGCATCTTATCATATGGTTAAGTATAAAGCTGTTTTTATACTCCTAATAATTGTAACACCAAACAAATATTTTTTAGTGATGATATATCTCTAGGTGTTGCAGGGTCTAGAATAGGTCAAGTAGATAATGGTGATTTTGATGATGTATTTTGTGTTCCAAATCTTTCATGCAACCTTATTTTTGTCTATTATCACTCATTCAGGTGAACCTAAAATAGTAGAGTTTTCACCCCCACCAAGTTGCAATTAAGGATTTAGAACATCCTAAGAATGTCTTTTCCACTATAATTGTTAATGATATCACAAGGTTGTACAAGTTTGATAACTTTGGGTCACAAACTTTTTCCTCAATTTTTATTGCTCATAGTGATAACTTGAGAGATCTTTGGCATGAGTGATCTGATTATCTAAAGTATCACCCACTCTGGCAACTATGTAATAAAAATATCTTGATTACTCTTCCTCTCATTTCCTGTAAAGATGGTGTTTGTGTTGGTTTTGTTCTTGAGAACATCATCAGGATAATTTTGACAAATGTGCCTCTTTGCATGCCTTAGCCCATTTGGATATTGTTCATAGTGATTTTTTTTGTTCACTTTCTTCTCCTTCATTCTCTACGTTTAAGTACTTATTAACCTTATTTAATGACTTCTCCAATTGAACTTTGGTTCATTTCTTAAAACTTAAGAGTGAAGTTTTTGAATTGTTCTTCACCTACAAGGCCCTTGTAGAAAAATCATCTAGAAATCAACTAAAGGTTAAGAGATAATGGAGGTGAATATGTCAACAATACATTCATAATTTATTGCACTGCATAAGGAAATAAAATACAACATGTGTTCCATATAGAACACAACAAAATAGTGTTACTAAAAGAAATAATCGTACATTAAAGAAAATGGATAATCACATGATTAATCTAAGGGCATAAGCCTTCATTATTGGGTGGAAGCAATCAGTTGTGAAAATTACATAGTAAATTACACTCCCAAAAATGATTTAAGCAATAAAACATTGGAAGAAGTATGAAATAACATTAAGGTAGATGTAAGACACTTCTATGTCTTTGGTAGTGTAGCAAGGGCTCACATTCCCAATGAAAAAAGGAAATATTTACAGCCTAAATGTAAGAATTGTATTTTTGTTGGATATTCTAAAGATGTAAAAAGTTATATACTTATTCAAACAAACTCCAATGAAATATTCATTAGAAGAGATGTTAACTTTTATGAAAATATCTTGTTCTTTGAGCCTAATTCAATGATTGTGCCCTCTTTGACATGCAAACCATATTCAACATTTGTGCCACCTTCTCTTCCTATTCTACTTTATTCTTCGAATTATGACACTTAGTATGAAAATCCACCTCTTCCTTCTAACATTCCTCTAGATGAGTCCATTGAACATGAACCTGCACCAACACCACAACTTCTCAAATGGGTTTGTTCAACATGCAAATAAGCTAGTGACCTTGTTGGTGATCCTATAGATAAATGTTGTACTCATTCATAGTTTCAGTGAGCCTCCTCTCTTTTGGCTCAATTTCGAGAGACTTGTGATCTAAAAACATGTGCATAAGTTTCAATCCATCCAGATTTGGAATCAACAATGTGTGAAGAATATTGTTCCTTGATGGAGAATGATACTTGGGAACTTGTACCTCTTCTAAAAGATATAAAATTTGTCAAATGTAAATGGGTATACAAAACTAAGTATGCATCAGATTGAAGTCTTGAAAGACATAAGGCCTAGTTAGTTGCCAAAGGATTCTCTCAAGTTAAAGGATTTGACTGCAATGAAACCTTTTCCCCTATCACCAAAATGAATTACATTTGCCTTGTTCTATCCCTTGCTACCTCATATGGATGGAGGTCCATCAAATGGATGTTAAATCCAACCTTTTGTATGGGGATCCACATGAAGAAATATACATGGTGAAACCTCCTAGATATTTTTAGAGTGACTCCAATCTCATTTGTCATCTTGAGAAATATCTCTATGGTCTTAAACAAGCTCCGTGAGCTTGGTATGCAAAAATGGATAGCTTTCTTCTTAACACTAATTTCTCTAGATGTTATTCTGATCCCTATGTCTACACTAAGGAAGTAGGAATTCATCTCATAAATCTTATTATTTATGTTGTATAACTTATCCTCAATGGCATTGTCCCTAAATTTTCAACCCATGTGAAGTTAAGCCTTAACAAGAAGTGTGAAATGACAAAATTAGGCTATTTGCATTATTTCTTTGGCTCCCAAGTATTTCAAACAAAGGAAGGAATTTATCTTTCCCAATCTAAGTATGCATGTGAACTCCTTCACTATGTTCACATGGAAGATTGTAAACCATCCCCTTCTCCGTTTCATTCTAGAGTCAAACTTATGACCACCTGCATTATACCTGAAATTGATTGCACTTTGTACCATTAGTTAGTTGGTATTTATAATACCCCCTCTTCCCAGGCTCACCCAAGTAACCAGCCAGTCGGGAAAACATGTGATGAGAGAGGTTACTATGGGATTCAAACTCCTAGGTGACATTAAGGAAATGGAATCGATGGAACTCATCAAACAAACCCATCCACATCAGCAAAAAAACCTTTAGGAGACATGTCAGCCACTCAGACAACCTGTCCCTGAGTCCCATTCATGATTTAAGTCATTTTACCCAGAGTCGTTGTCATGCTATAAGAAATATAGTGACTAGCAAATCAAAGTCACTCTCGGCATCTGTGCCAACAACTGTGGACTTTTATCAACAGACCTGTGCTAGGGACCCTGAGATTTGAGCCACTTTTCTAGCCCAGAATCTCAGCCACTATCCAGAACTTTTTACAACCTTCAGAATAATTTAAAGACATTATAATAATACTGAAAAATAAAAAATAAACCTCAGGACTAGGCTTGAGCATCCCCAACCGGGATTGACATCATGTCAAACACTTGGCATCAATGCAACCTACAGGCCTAGGATACAATACAGAGCATAAATGACTGAAATAAATTATGAAACATAACTAGAAGGATCAAATCCTTCTCCATTGAACCATTATATCATCAATTAGGTCTTGCATCCATCCATTTAACAATTGCAAGTAAATACATGAAATAACCATGACATGAACCAGTCATTTAACCAAGCTTATAACTAGCATAAAACCATATAAATATCAGAGATAGGACAGCCATTAAATCCATATATAAATCAGTGAAAAAGTAAGAGAACTTAGCTTTTATTAATCATAGGAAAATCTGACTAGGTTTGGGACATCCATGTACCACCTAACCATAGACATGGATGAACCAAATCTCTCTTTCAACTAGTCACCCACGTGGCATATTCCAAGCATGAATATGGGATCTCATAGAAAAACCAAGGAAATCCAAAGGTTAAACCACCTCCACCCTCACCAAACCGACCAAAACCGGTGCTCCAATCACAACTGAACCGAACTTGGAATGCCATTCAGAATCCATCACTATCCTTGAGGAATTTTTTGTCTCCTTGGTTCTTAGGCTTTATTGCAATCTAATCCCAAATCACTAAGCCCTAAACTGAGACCAGTCTCTCAGGATTTACGCAATCCAAACCTGGATCACTAGACCCTAAACTGAGACTTGTCCCTCAAGCTTTACCATGTATACTGCCAAAACTGGTCAAGGGATTCCTAGGCCATCGGGAATGAACCTTGAGTCCATCTCCACCTTGGATTCCGAAATCTATCTGGAAAACCAAATCTCAAAACTAAAATAAGCATCCCAAAACCATGGAATCTAGAAAAATGCAAGGCTTTGTTGAAAACCATTGTCATAACCCAGTAAAACCATGCCACTGACAACAAGAGAACCATACACCAACATGCAAATCCATGCATGTCAAAACCAGCTAGGAAATCACACATGCAAAAGGTTACTTGCAAGTATTCCTGTTGAAGCTACTTGATCCTGCTCTTCTTCCTTGATCCTTGCTTTTCCTTCCTTGATCCAAAGCTATAATGCTCCAAGAAAACTCTATGTGACCAGGAGTAAAAGGGAGAGATAGAATAATGGGAGAGCTCCAAACTTCAACTGACAAAAGGTTGAATTGAAAAAAGCCATGAACTAATCCTCATAAGCCTCTTTATGAATGAGGCCTCTAATTTCTTCATTTTCCATTATTTTCCTTCATTTTCCTCCTCACATGCAACCTCTGACCTTTCACCTTACTTTTCTCCTAATTTCCTTTATTTTCATAAATAAATGTACCAAAAATTCCTTTTTTCCTTTTAATGCCTTTGCCTTAGATTTGGCCAATTTTCCTTAGCCAAAACACACATCCAGTGATGCCCACTAGGATATCTTTGCCCAACATTCAGCTTGGAATAAGTGTCCCTTAACTGTGGTCTTATTTTTCCTTTATTAACTTTTATTACATGAAACTTTCAGTAGGGATGTTACAGAACCCTCCCCTTCGGGAACACCATACTCAGTGTTGAACCACACCATGATCTCAGCAAACATACTACCCATGGAGCTTTATAACTTAGCTCGTTGCAGTATTTACAATGAAAGACCTACTCAAAAGAAAAACATCATGAAAACATAACAATATAACAACCATAATAATATGACACCCATATCGCTTATTGGAGCTTTATAACTTAACTCATGGCAGTATTTACATCCATTTACATATACATACATATAACAAAACATTAGCAAGACATATGCCAAACATATACCAACATCAAACCAAAACTGCTTTGCCTCAACCAGTAAACAATGAAGGATACAGGGCCCGCATCTGATCCACCATCTCCCATGTAGCTTCTGTAGGCCCAATGTGCTTCCACTGAAATTTAAATTTCTCTATGGATCTTTTCCTAAGCATGAGATGTTTCCACTGCAATATGTACTAAGGCTCTGGCTGTAAACCTTGTTCTTGCTCCACCTGCAATACAAACCAATCAATAACATGATCAACATAATTTATATACTTCTTAAGTAATGAAATATGGAAAACATCATGGACTTTCACTATTGGAGGCAGTGCAAGTGGATATTCCACTGGTCGAACCCTCTCAAGGATCTCGAAAGGCCCGCAACACCATGGTTCCAACTTGGCACATGAACCAATTCTCAAATAGCTTTTCTTGGGCTTGATGTGCAAATACACATGCTCCCCAACTTGAAACTCCTTGAACACCCTGTGCTGATCCGCATAACTCTTCTGTCTATCCTATGCTAGCTTTAGATTTTTCTTTATCACCTACAATTCCTACTCCATATCTACCAACATATCTAGTCTAATAAGTACCCTATTCACTGGATCACTCTAGCTGATGGGAGTGTTACAACTCCATCCATACAATGCATCGAAAGGACTTATCCTCAATGACTCCTGATAACTATTATTGTATGTAAACTCAACTAATGGAAGTTACTCCTCCCATTTCCTCTGTTGGTGCATCAGGTACATCCTCAACATATCCTCCAAGATCTTGTTGACCCTCTCTGTCTACCCATCTGTCTGTGGATGATAAGTTGTGTTGAAGGCACACTTTGTGCCCAAGCCTGAAAATGGCTCCTTCCAAAACATGGAAGTGAACTTTGCATCCCTATCCGACACAATCTTCTTTGGAACACCATGAAATCTCACTATCTCTTTGATGAACACATGTGCTACCTCACTGGCTGAATATGTAGTATTTACTGGAATGAAGTGAGCTATCTTGCTCAATCTATCAACCATGACCATAACAGAGTCATGTTGCTTTACTATCCTCAGAAGACTTGTGATGAAATTCATGGAAATTACCTCCCATTTCCATTCTAGAGTCACTATAAGTTGTAGTAAACCACCTGGATGCTTACATTCTACCTTGACCAATCGACAATCTAAACATCTAGCCATGAACTATGCCACTTCCCTCTTCAGATTCGGCCAATAGTAGGACTTCTTTACCACCGTCAATGTCTTTTGATATCCTGGATGACCCAAATATGGCTTGGCATGAAACTCCCTCAAGATAAGCTTCTTGAGCTCACTGCAATTTGGTACATAGATCCTATCTCTAAATCTCACCAAACCATTTTCCGTGAGATAATAGTCTACATCCTGATCACTTGTACCTATACCTATACCTATACTTGCACTTGTACCTGTACATGTGCTCTGTTGTAACTTGTGCATAATCTCCATGTACTTTTCATCCTATTGTCCTACCTGCAAGATCCTATCATGTAACTCTATCCCACAAGAGCTCATAGATGTTATATTATTTACTTGTACCTTCCTGCTAAGAGCATCTACAACCCGGTTCTCCTTCCCTTTGATGTATCTGATCTCAAAGTCAAACTCACTAAGGGTAGCCAACCATCTAGCTTGCATGGAATTTAGATTCGGTTGATCAAACAAATATCTCAACCCACTATGATCACTCATCAATGTAAACCTCCTGCCAAGAAGATAGTGCCTCCACATCTTCAATGTGTTTATAATTACTGCTAACTCAATATTGTGCGTTGGATAGTTCTGCTCATGCTCATTCAATTTTCATGAATCATAGCACAATACCTACCCTTCGTGCATGAGAACTCCACCAAGTCCTCTCTTGCAAGCATTATACACAATAAAAACTCATTGTCTGGATCTGCAATCTTTAGCACTGGTGCATGTGTCAACAACTGCTTAAGCTACTCAAAACTAGCCTCACATTCTTCTGTCCATTCAAAATTCTTACCTTTCTACTGCAATGATGTGATATGATATGCAATGCATGAGAAGTTCCTGATGAACCTCCTAAGGTAACCTGCCAATCCCATAAATGATCTCACCTTATCCACATTCTTAGGAGTTCCCATTCCATGGTAGCTCTTATCTTTTCTGCATCCACTTCTATGCCATCCTTACATACAACATGCCCCAAATCAGTCTGAAAGAAGTTGCACTTGCTTAGTTTAGAATACAACTGGTGCTCTCTTATCAATCTCAACACTGCTACTAAATGCTCGGCATGTTCTTCCTCGATCTTAGAATATACTAGTATGTCATGAATGAATACAATAATAAACTTTTCCATATAAGGACGCAATACACTATTCATCAAACACATAAATGTAGTTGGAGAATTATTCAAACCAAATGGAACAACAACAAACTCATAATTCCCATACCTAGTCTTGAACACAGTCTTGAAGATAGCCTCTTCCTTGATGCATACCTGATGATATCCCGATCTCAAGTCGATCCTAGAGAACATTGTTGCTCCCTTAAACTGATCAAACAAATCATCAATCCTCGGAAAAGGGTACATGTTCTTGATCATTACTTTGTTCAACTCCATGTAGTCAATGCACAATCTAAGAGTACCATATTTCTTCTTCATGAACAACATTGGTGGACCCCAAGGTGATACACTTGGCCTAATGTATCCCTTTTCCAACATTTCCTTCAGCTGCAACTTTAACTCAACCAACATAGGTGTGCTCATCCTGTAAGGTTCTTTTGATGTTGGGGTTGTCCCTAGAACCAACTTGATAGAGAATTCTACCTCCCTGTGAGGTGGAAACTATGTAATGTCCTCAGGGAATATCTCCTAAAACTGTCACAAAACTGGGTATATGCTTAACACATCTGCATCCTCAACCTCCTTACCCTTGTCACTAGAAATGTGTACTGTAAACATCACAAAACCTTTTCTGCAACTATCCTTAGCCTGCATAGAAATAAGCATCCTCACTGATGTAGGATTCTTCTTCCCTTGCAAAGTCCTCTTTTCCCCACTATCATCTACTTTGGTTATGTGAAGGTATAACCAATCCATACCTAAAAGCATACTATACAAACCCAAAAAAAATACATTCAAATGTGTTGTTGTAGGCATACCATTTAACTCAAATGCACAAGCTCTTACCCAATGGTGAACTTGCTTCTTTGTACCTATAGCCAACTATACCAACCAAGATTCTACATGAACTTCTTTTCTGAAACTACACTTATCCACTAGGTCAGGATTAATATAACTATAGTTAGATCCAGGAACAATCAAAATAGAAACAACTTGATCACAAAACTTACCATCCATCTCAATGATCAATGCTTGATGATCCTCCTGCCTATTATCCATAGCTGCATACATTCGAGGAATTCTGTGACCAAAATCACCAACTGTATGTGCCTCCAGAGCACTGTAGATCTGGGATCTACCACCACTCTGATACTGCAGACAATCCTTCTTACGATGATCCTTACCACATATCCAACATTGTAATGGTTCCCTACCACCGCCTCTATCTTGCTGCTCTCCACATCCTTTCTCAATTGTATTGAATCTCTTGTAAGGAATTACATTTTATTTCTCACTTCCATCTTGAGGTCTTCCTCTCTTTGGCCATTTTCCTTTATCTTTCTCATTTATTTTCAAGTCATGTTTGGGCTCAACTTTGTGCTTCAACTGCTCATAACAATGCTTCAACTTTTAGATGGCCTCCTCCAATGATCTAGGCTCATCGAACTCAATCTAGCCTTTGTATGCAACTGGAATCAACTGATGAATCTCTGATCCTTGGCCTTCTCCTCCTTAAGGTAAGGCACATATCTGAACAACTCCAAAAATGTGCTAGTATACTCATCATTTGTCATAGAACCCATCCGCAACTCATAAAACTCCTCAGCTCTGTCATCATAGTACCTCTCCAACAAGTACTTCTTCTTGAAGAGACTTTCAAATGCATTCCAAGTAAAACCCTCCTCATGTATACCTTTGACATTCTTACCATCTTCCCACCAAATATCCGCTTTACCTTTGAGACTGAAATTGGTTATATTTGCTTTCATGTTTTTTGAATAATCATGCAATCAAAAGAATTTCTTCATACCAAGCAACCATGCTTCTACATCCTGTGATTTCTTCATCTCTCTATCAAAGGTAGGTGGTTTTTCCTTCTTAAACTCATCGAGAAATTATCCCCTTCACTCCTCCTGTAAGGATGATGACAATGATGATCATGATGTCTATCAAAACTAGAGCTAGAATAGTACCTGTGTCGATCACCTCTCCTATCCGGAGTGTCCAACAGCCTACCATCTATAATTGTTTCATATCTATCCAACCTGTGTCTACTAGGAGACCTACTGCCATATGCCCCATCAGTTCTATCCTCATGTCCATGGCTAATCCGAAGTGGTCCCTATCGCTGCAAATATGACAAACTCTGAATTAGTATCGCATTCACCTCTGCTTATTTCTCTTGTGCCTGCATAATTTTGTCATTGTCTACATTGCAACTCCTTATTTCTTCCTTCAGGCTTATCAATGTGTTTGCTAGATCAAAAGAGTGACCCACACCATGCTACCCATCTGATGCATAGGGATTTTTTATGTAGTCTACCACCTTGCTAGCATCTAATCTCTTTCCTGCAAGGCATACTATGTTAGCTAAACGAAATCACAATAAACCAACGTACCTTAGCATAATTCGAGGAGGATACCTTGTCTGCAAGATCATAAAATCAATGTGATACATGTATAACATAATCATAATAGAATATAGACATATATCAAATAAGTGTATCAATGCATAAACTCCATTGTAGCTAGGGTCCAATCATCAATGTAAGGTCATATCAACAATGCATGTTATGACCTCATGCATGACAACAACCATTACTCCATTGCACACATTACCGCATGCAACTATCAACATGCATAAGCAATGCCTAATCAACTACACATATGTATCAACATGTGCAGTTAATCATAAGTGATCAATTCTTGTAATCAACCTACAAGATTGATACATGTAATCAAAACATTCAAGAATACACCTGACATACAAGGATGTAGTCAAGCAACATATAATCAACATGTAAGTGACATATAATTTTATGCATCCAGTCATAAACTTCTGACGATGCATCCCACAAAATCACATCAAGTTCGTCATGAAAACCTTACTACCACCATGATCAACATGATGCAATGCAAAAAGCACATCGAATTCAAGTGTAAGAGATACACATGCAACTGGCATGCATGCATGACCAAGTACCTTCACCCAAGGAGAGCACAACCATGCTCTAATACCAATCTGTAACACCCCCTCCTCCCAGGCTCACCCAACCAACCAGCCAGCCACACAAACATGTGATGAGAGAGGTTACTAAGGGATTCAATCTCCTAGGTGACCTTAAGGAAATGGAATCGACGAAGCTCATCAAACAAACCCATCCACATTAGCAGCAACACTCTCAGGAGACATGTCAGCCACTCAGACAACCTGTCCCTAAGTCCCACTAATTATTTAAGCCTTTTTACCCAGAGTTGCTCTCATGCTATAAGAAAGCTAGTGACCAACAACTCAAATTTGTTCTCATAGGCCTTTGTGCCAACAACTATGGACTTTTCTCAGCAGACCTCTACAAGAGACCTCGATATTTGAGCCACTTTTCTATCCCAGAATTCCGACCTCTACCCATAACTTGTTACAACCTTCAGAATCATTCAAAGACATGATAACAACACTGGTAAATCAAAAATCAACCTCGGGACTAGGCCTGAGCATCCCCAACTGGGACTGACATTATGTCAAAAACTTGGCATCAATGCAACCTAGAGGTCTACGATATAGGACAGAGAATAAATGTCTGAAAGAAATTATGAAACATAACTAGAACGATCGCCTCCTTCTCCATTGAACCATTATATCATCAATTAAGTCTTGCATCCATCCATTTAACAATTACAAGTAAATACATGAAATAACCATGACATGAACCAGTCATTTAACGAAGCTTATAACTAGCATAAAACCATAAAAATATCAAAGATAGGGAAACCATTAAATCCATATATAAATCCATGTAGAAGTAAGAGAACTTAGCTTTTATTAATCATAGGAAAATCTGACTAGGTTCGAGACTTCCACGTACCACCCAACCATAGACATGGCTGAACCAAATCTCCCTTTCAACCAGTCACCCCCGTGCCATATTCCAAGCATGAATGTTGGATCTCATAGAACAACCAAGGGAATCCAAATCTTAAACCACCTCCACCCTCACCAAACCATGATCACACCAAAACCAGTCCTCCGATCACAACCGAACCAAACTTGGAATTCCATCCAGAATCCATCACTATCCTTGAGGAATTTTCTGTCTCCTTGTCTCTAAGGCTTTACCACAATCCAATCCTAGATCACTAGGACCTAAACTGATACCAGCTTCTCACGCTTTACCTCAATCCAAACTTGGATCACTATGCCCTAAACCAAGACTTCTCGATCAGGCTTTACTGTGTATCCCGCCAAAACTAGTCAAGGGATTCTAATCCAAAATGGATCCTAAACCCTCCAAGTCTAAGTCTTTAAAACTATTGGAAAACCCTATCGAAGAGGAAAACACTAAAGAATTGGCAGAAATAGAGTAAAGTGAAGGTTGAAGTATAGTTGAACTAGAGCCGTTGGATCAGATTGATCAATGGTCCAGATCAAATCAGCAGATCGCATCGGAGGGATCAACGATATCGCAGTTGGTGGAGTGTATTGGAGGTGGCCCTATGGATGTCATGATCATGATCTAGTGACACAACGTGGAACGTTGATTGAGCACGCAGATCAACGGTTGAGATTACATTATCGCGTCGCAAGATTTCCAAAGGGAGGACTTACTGAAGGCCTGAAGACCATGCGATATGCGATTGCGATATATTGCATCGCAACAATACAAAGGGGTGAAGACCCATAGCCAATGTGACTTGTGATTGCGGTTGAGGTAGACCTGATGGGGTTTATAAATGCGGCTTTATAAATTTTAGGTTCCAATATAAAAGTCTTTGTCGGGATTTTTCTGCGTATTAGCGCATTCCCGTTATAAAACCGAAATACAAAAGGAAATGACTCGAAGCAATAAAGCCAGACTTGAAAGATTTATAGATGCACTTTATGTTATTTGAGTCCCGTGGTAAGTAGGATTTTGGGCGAGCCTTACGCGGTAAGTGGTATTAGATGGGCTATGCTCGAGTCCATACACCGGATGACACGTAGCACCCTGTAGGAGAGAGAAAACCAGCTTTTCGAGTGGGTAATCCCCATGCAAATGGGCCGCCTGAAATGGCTGTCAGCCATTGGATTTGAAGGTCACATATCAACGGTGGGCTTGCGACAACAATATAAGACAAACCCAATAGGATTATAGGTCGGATTCAATATCTTTTGAGTTCTAGGCTTTGATCTGTTGGTCAGATTTTCCATTGTTTTTAGTGTATTTCCATTTTTTAACTAGAAACGTATTCCCGGGGATTTCACCCACGCCAGTGGTCCTTTCCATTACAAATAGGTAGCCACCATACCTTTAGTGTTTTACAATGATTGTTTAACACTCGAAAGGGAGATGAATGGACAAGGGCCGGGAGCTAGAAAGCTCGAGGAAGGAATGTAAACTGACAACACTGATAGGCTTAAAATCCATTCAATGGCAGAGACAGAGAGAGGTAGTTGCTCAGAGATAGAGAGTTAGAGAAAATGCAGCTACGAATAGTGGATCAAAGGCACTAAGAGGGAGAGTCTGTGTACTCTTTAAACTCGAGGTTTTCGAGTGAAATCCCTGTGTAATATCATTATTGTTGTGTTATAGCTCTGCTTGAGCTCACACTTGTAATATTCTGCTCTTAAAGACTTAATATAGAGGTCGACACTAAAAGCTGGACCAGGAGACATAGCCAGGAAGTCTGGTGAACTCCTTGATTATTTGTTGTGTTGATGTGTGTGACTGTTATGTTTTCTAACTGCTCATTGTCTATATTATTCATAATATTTTCGATCCGTTGCACTAAGTAATATAGGCATTCCTGCACATGAGTCTGTAATACCTTAATATTGATTTAAGATCTCATTTTCAGATCAAGTGGTATCAGAGCATTTGGTTTTGGTTTTGTTAAGGTTAGACAAGCTTGTGCTAGATTTTGAATGCTAACTAGGTTAAAGCTCAGATTAGGATAAGGAGAACTTGTTGAGGCTAATCCAGAGATTGGAAGAGTCTATTCTCAGAAGAGAATGGCAGAAGAAACTCCATTGGGATCAGAATCTCAATTGATGGAAGGTTTTAAGGCACTCCAAGCCATGGTGGAAGAGATGTATCTTGAGTTTAAGAAGGGTGGTGAAAGCACTTCAACACCCAAACTAGACAAAGGAGCAGTGGAACCTTTTCTATTTGCCCATCGAGAAGGCAGAGGAAAAGGAGAAGTTCCTTCTCCACCATCTCCTCCATCATCACCTTCATCATCCTCATGATCTTCTTTGCATAAAACTAGCCCTGATAAGAAAAATAAGAAAACTTCTTTGATTAAATTAGATGTGAAGTTTGATTTGCTAATTTATGATGGAGAAATAAATGCAGAGAAGCTAGATAATTGGATAAGACAGATTGATGTATATTGGAGGGTGCAGAACATTGATTCAGAAAGGAGGAAGATTCAGCTGGCTAGCCTTCGACTTGGAGGAACTGCACTAGTATGATGGGAAGGAAAGACACAAGATGATCTACAAAAACATGGTAAAATCATTTCCACTTGGAATGAATTTGTTTTTGCTATCAAAAAGAAATTCTATCCTTTAGCTTACATGTAGTAGGCAAGGATGAGTTAGCAAACTCTTCGCCAGTTGAAGGGTCAGAGTGTACAGAGTTATACTCAGGAATTCAGAAAGAGAGCTTTAACTCTAGGAATATCATTAGACTCACCTGAGAATTTATTGAAGTATATAGGTGGTCTTCATAGCTATTTAAAGTATACTATTCTCATGTTTAATCCCACTAGATTAGATGATGTATCAGTTTAAGCCACACATCTAGAAGCTAGAGGTAAGAATGTAAACCCAGAGGTTGGGGGATCATCTAAATATTCTGTAAGCAAGAGTAAGGAAAAGAAGAAACTGAAATGGAAGGAGAGGAAAGCAAACACTGTAAAGAAGAATAAACCTTCATGCATTCATTGCAAGAAATAAGGACACGATGAGGCACACTGTTGGTCTTTGCATCCAGAAAGGAGACCTAAGAAGTTTGGTGGTAAGGAGAGAAAGAATGCTGCAACTGTTCAGCAGGACTTGGGATCAGATTCAGGTGATGAAACAACCATTACAGCCACATGTATTAAAGGTAAAGATTCTGAAGCATCCACAAGTAATCATGCACAATCTATTGATAATGAAAATAATGAGAGAGAAAGAAATGAGCTTTTTCGTATTAGATTAATTTCCATGCATAATAATATTGATACTTTATTTGATAGTGGATCACAAGTAAATTTGATTTCTTAAACAATTGTAAAGAAGTTGGGATTACAAACAAAACCTCATGAGAAGCCATATCCATTAGGTTGGGTGTGTGATAAAACAAAGCTACAAGTAACGAGACAATGTAAACATAGGTTTGCTATTGGATCAACATTTGTAGATGAGGTTGAGTTAGATATAGTTCCATTGGATATATGTGGTATTGTTTTGGGAAGTCAATTCTTGTATGATAGGAAAGCTATTCTCTATAGAGCTGAAAATAAGTGTCAACTCACTACAGCCACAGGTATTAAAGGTAAAGATTCTGAAGCATCTACAAGTAATTATGCACAATCTATTGATAATGAAAATAATGAGAGAGAAAGAAATGAGCTTTTTCGTATTAGATTAATTTCCATGCATAATAAGATTGATACTTTATTTGATAGTGGATCACAAGTAAATTTGATTTCTTAAACAATTGTAAAGAAGTTGGGATTACAAACAAAACCTCATGAGAAGCCATATCCATTAGGTTGGGTGTGTGATAAAACAAAGCTACAAGTAACGAGACAATGTAAACATAGGTTTGCTATTGGATTAACATTTGTAGATGAGGTTGAGTTAGATATAGTTCCATTGGATATATGTGGTATTGTTTTGGGAAGTCAATTCTTGTATGATAGGAAAGCTATTCTCTATAGAGCTGAAAATAAGTGTCAACTCACTAAAGATGGAATGGAATATATTGTAAGAGCTCATAAACTCAAGGGTAACTATTCTCTCATAAACTCAGGACAGATGAAAAGAATTGTGAATTCAAGTAAGCAGTTTTTACTCATGGTTGTAAAGGCAGAGGATCCTAAAAAGTCCAATGCATTTGAAGGTTGTGATTCTAAACAGAAAGTTGATTTAGTTAAAGTTGTTTCAGAGTATAATGTTCTATTTCAAGAACCAAAAGGTCTGCCACCCAAGTGAGAAATAGTACATGATATGTGATTGCAGCAAGATGCTCCATTACCTAACATTGGAATGTATAGGTTGTCAGCTTTAGAGAAGGCAGAGATAAAGAAGCAGGTACAGGAGTTGCTCGATAAAGGGTTTATACGACCAAGCACATCACCATGTGGATCTCCAATCGCGTTGGTGAGAAAGAAAGATGTATCGTGGAGAATGTGCATTGATTATAGAGCACTAATTAAAATAATGATCAAGAATCGTTATCCTCTTCCTCGTATTGAGATCTATTAGATCAATTGAAAGAAGAAATTTACTTTTCTAAATTAGACTTACAAAGTGGTTATCATCAAGTCAAAGTTGCAGAATAGGATGCATGGAAGACTGCTTTCAAGATAAAGAAAGGACTGTATGAATGGTTGGTTATGCCTTTTGGCTTAACTAATGCGCCTGCTACATTTATGAGAGTTATGAATGATGTACTTAGACCTTTTATTGATGATTTTGTAATTTTTTATGTAGATGGCATTCTTGTTTTTAGTAAGACATGGGAATACCATGTGAAGCATGTAAAGCAAACTTTAGATGTTTTAAAAAGAGCAAATCTCTATGTAAAACTATCAAAATGTGAATTTGGCAAAACATCTTTAAATTATTTGAGTTATATTGTAGGGGGTAGTGAATTGAAGATAGATCCCTCTAAGGTTGAAGTCATTGTGAACTGGCCTAAACCCAAATCTGCTACAGAGGTTAGGAGTTTCCTAGGGGCAGCACAATACTGGAGAAAGTTTATTGATAACTTTTCTTTGATTGCAGCTCCATTACATGCTTTAACAGGATTGAAACAGGTGTTTTAGTGGGGAGGCAAACAACAAAAGAGAAAATTAGTACAACACCAGTACTAGCACTTTGAGATCTTCAACATCCATTTGAGATTGAAACAGATGCCAGTGACTATGCCATGGGAGCAGTGTTGATGCAACACGGAAAACCCATATGCTATCATTCTGAGACATTTACTTCTACAGTAGTTAATTATCCCACATATGATAAAGAATTGTATGCATTAGTACAAAGTGTGAAAAAGTGGAAACATTACCTAATGGGTAAAGAAACAATCATACATATAGATCATCAACCACTTCAATATTTGCATTCACAAACTAAATTGCAGCAATCAAGACATTATAGGTGGATGGGTTTTCTACAGCAATTTCATCTTGTCATTAGATATAAGAAGGGCATACACAATAAGGTTGCAGACATGTTATCAAGACCAATCATAAATGCATCTACTATACTTAATCATAACTCAGTAACACATGAAAGTTACATTGAACAATATGCTCAAGATGTAGATTTTAAAGATGTATATGCAACTTTAAGTCATGGCAAATAGGTAGAAGAATTGGATTATTATGTAAAGGACCAACTCTTATATCATTTGGGAAAGTTATGCATTCCACAAACTAAAAGAGTTAACATAATTCAAGAAGCACATGCTTCTCTAATATCAGGTCATTTTGGTGTAAGTAAAACAATTGCACAATTGCAAAGGTTCTGTTATTGGCCAAGAATGCATGAGACAGTTTCTAGATATATCAAAGGGTGTACTATGTGTGCTACAAGCAAGCTCAGTAATAGAAAATTAGTCTTGTACACTCCACTTCCAATTCCTTCTCATCCTTGGGAAAGTTTTTCCATGGACTTTGTTGGGGGATTTCCAAAATCTAGAAAAGGTCAAGATTATTTGTATGTTGTTGTGGATAGGTTCAATAAAATGTGTATTTTGATACCTTGTAACAAGCAGGTTACAACTGAACAAACAACAAAGTTGTTCTTTCAAAATGTATGGGTTCATTTTGGTTTACCCACTTCTATTGTATCTAATCGAGATTCTCGATTTATTGCAAAGTTTTGGTCAAGTTTATGGGAGTTGATGGACACCAGGTTGAAGAAGAGAACATCATGTCATCCACAAACAGATGGTAAAATAGAAGTAGTCAATAGGACAGTGATCCAGTTTCTCAAAGGCTATTGCAACAACCATCCCAAGCTTTGGGATGAGCATTTGTGTTATGTGTAGCATGCTTACAACCGTGCCAAGCACTCTTCTACTCAGAGATATCCTTTTGAGACTTGTTTTGGTTTTATACCAAAGTCTCCCTTGGATTTTGTCTTTGGTAAAGACATAGCAGTTGATGGACATAATGATGTGGACAAAGCAACCAATTTCATTGAACAAATCCAGGAAATTCACTTGGCAGTACAGGAACAGTTGGAAAGAAGTCAAAACAAGTACAAGGCAAGACATGACAAGCATTGAGTTGAGCATAGTTTTCAAGTTGGTGATCAAGTATGGCTGTACATGAGAAAAGACAGAATGCAGGGTGAAGGTAAGAAGCTAAAACCAATAAGGTATGGACCTTTCAAGATACTTGATAAAATTGGGGAAAATTCTTTTCGCCTTGATTTACCAGCTATATGAAGATCTATTCAGTCGTTAATGTAGAAAACTTGAGATTGTATGAACCTTCATTGATTGAAGATCTTGAAGAGTAAAGTCAATTGCCTTCTATTAAGGATCTATTGCTTGAATATCTCAACGAGTTACAGGAAGATACAATTTTGGATCAAAAGGTGAGAACTATGTGTGGAGGGGATGTTGAGTACTTGAGAATAGGGCTCAAAGGTTCAAATCCAAGCAAAGCATGATGGATAGAAGTTAAAAAAGTGAGGGAGCTATATCCTCACTTGATCGATACCTAAAAACCAATTTTTGGTGGTCCAAAAGCTTTTCAGTGGGAAGTCGTGATCCAAAATGGATCCTCAACCCTCTAAGTATAAGTCTTTAAAACTATCAGAAAACCTTATCGAAGAGGAAAACACTAAAGAATTGGCGGAAACAGAGTAAAGCGAAGGTTGAAGTATCGTTGAACCAAAGCTGTTGGATCAGACCGATCAACGGTCTAGATCAAATCGGCGGATCGCATCGGAGGGATCAGCAATATCGCAGTCGGCAGAGTGTATCGGAGGCACCCTATGGAAGTTGCAGTCGCAATCCAGTGACACAATGTGGACCGTTGATCGAGCGCAGAGATCAATGGTCGAGATTACATTATCGCGTCACAAGATTTCCAAAGGGAGGACTTACCGAAGGCCCAAAGACCATGCGATATGCGATTGCGATATATCACATCACAATAATACAAAGGGGCGAAGACCCATGGCCGATGCGACTTGCGATTGCGATTGAGGCAGACTCGACGGGGTTTATAAATGCGTCCCTATAAATTTTGAGTTCTGATATAAAAGTGTTTTTCGAGCTTTTTCTGTGTATTAGCGCATTTCCATTATAAAATTGAAATACAAAAGGAAATGACCTGAAGTGATAAAGCCAGACCCGAAAGATTTATAGATGTGACTTTATGTTAGTTGAGTTCTGTGGTAAGCAGGATTTTGGGCATGCCTTAGGTGGTAAGTGGTATTGGATGGGCTCTGCCCGAGTCCATACACCGGCCGACACGTAGCACCCTGTAGGAGAGAGAAAACCGCCTTTTCAGGCAAGTAATCCCCATGCAAATGGGCCGCCTGAAATGGCTATCAGCCATTGGATTGGAAGGTCACAGATTAACAATGGACTTGCTACAGTGATATAACATCGACCTAATATGATTATAGGTCAGATTCAATATCTTTTGAGTTTCGAGCTTTGGTCTGTTGGTCGGATTTTCCATTGTTTTTAGTGTATTTTCGTTTCTGAATGAGAAACGTATTCCCAGGGATTTCACCTGTGCCAGTGGTCCTTTCCATTACAAATAGGTGGCCACCATACCTTCAACGTTTTACAATGATTGTTTAATGTTCGAAAGGGAGATGAATGGACAGGGCCGAGAGCCAGAAAGCCCGAGAAAGGAATGAAAACCGACAACACCGATAGGTTTAAAAGCCATTCAATGGCAGAGATAGAGAGAGGCAGTTTCTCAGAGACAGAGAGTCAGAGAAAACATAGCTACAGACAATGGATAAGAGGCACTAAGAGGGAGAGTTTGTGTACTCTTTAAACTCGAGGTTTTTGAGTGAAATCCCTGTGTAATATCACTGTTGTTGTGTTATAGCTCTGCTTGAGCACACACTTGTAATATTTTGCTCTTAAAGACTTAATATAGAGGTCGACACTGAAATGGACTAGGAAACGTAGCCAGGAAGTCTGGTGAACTCCTTGATTATTTGTTGTGTTGATGTGTGTGACTGTTATGTTTTCTAACTGCTCATTGTCTATATTATTTGCAATCTTTTTGATCTATTGCACTAAGTAATATAGGCATTACTGCACATGAGTCTGTAATACCTTAATATTGATTTAAGATCTCATTTTCAGATCAGATTCCTAGGCCTTTGGGAATGAGATTTGAGACCACCTCTGCCACAAATTATGAAATTCATCCAGAAAACCAAAGCTAAAAACCAAAATAAACATCCCAACACTATGGCATCCAAAAAAAGGCAAGGCTAGGCTAAAAACCATTGTTTTAACTGGTTAAAACCATGCCACTGATAGCAAGAGAACCATACACCAACATGCAAAGCCATGCATATCCAAACCAGCTAGGAAATCACACAAAGTCATGCATATCCAAAGCCATGCATATCCAAACCAGCCATGAACTAGTCCTCGGAAGCCTTTTTATGAATGAGGCCTATAATTTCTTCGTTTTCCATTATTTTCCTTCATTTTCCTCCTCACGTGCAACTTGTGACCTTTCACCTTACTTTTCTCCTAATTTCCTTTATTTTCATCAATAAATTTACCAAAAATGCCTTTTTTCCTTTTCATTCCTTTGCCTTAGCCTTTGCCAATTTTCCTTAGCCAAAACACACATCTAGTGATGCCCACTACGAAGCCTTTGCCCAACATTCAACTTGGAATAAGTGTCCCTTAACCATGGTCTTATTTTTCCTTTATTAACTTTTATTACATGAAATGTTCACTAGGGTTGTTACAGTATCCTCTTATATTTGACTTATACCCATCTTAGTATTTCCTTTTTTATTGGTCTTGTTTCCTAATATATGCAAAACACCACATGAAATTCATGGGAAAGTAGAGAAAGTATATTTTGATATATCTGGGGTACAATTTATTTGGGAGACATTATAGTTCAAGGAGGACTACTTTATTGATTTGTTTTACTGATTAAGTTTGGGATGGTAACCCCAATGATCAGAAGTTTATTCAGGTTATGTTTTCAATCTTGGTTCTAGACCTATCACTTGGGCTTGTAAAAATAATAGGTTATTTCTCTTTCTTGAGTAGAAGTACCAAGCAGTTGTTAGTGCAAGACAAGAAGTCTAAGATTCTAGTAGCAGCATACAACCACCCTCTAATGTAACAATCATAGTTCAATCAAGCTCATCAAATATTCAATTCAACATCAATGCAAAAAACACATTGAGCTACAAATGTACTTCATCAGAAAGCTCATTCGTGATTAATTTATTAAAGTTCTCTTTTTCCATATAAATGATCAAGTTGTAGACATTTTCACAAATTCTCTTACAAAAGTGAAGTTTTCTAAACTTCAATATATGTTAGGAGTTCGGGAAGTTTTCATATTAAGGGGGGTAGGTGTTAAATGGAATAATGATTGAATGAACAAAAAATAACCATCTCAAATTTTCCTGGAAACCTAAGACAAGACAAAGTAAGGGATCGACTATCCAAATACATGATCATTCAACGATGCAAGAAGCAAAGCAACGATTGACAAGGTAAAGCTAAGGAAGAAACTACTTATCCTTCTATGTAGATGAGTTGTTGTGGTTATTGTAGTTGGGAAGCACTACTAGCTAGATCTAAAGGCTTATCTACACAAAGGAAAACAATCTAAATATTCAGATCATAATAATCTCATCAATCGAAATCATAGTAAACAAACAACCATTCATTACTAAATGAACCATTATAAGCCACACTTCCAAACAATCATTAGTCAAACACAATAGAAAGGATCATTGAACAATGGTCTGGAAGGAATAACAATCGATCTATTTATTAATGAAAATAAAGAAGGTTACAACCAAATGTAGTTGTAGCATGACCTCCTCCAACTCCTAGCTCCAATACTCTCTCTCTCAAAGATGACCTAGAAAACATAACAATACTCTAAATTTTGATCCTTTCTCAATGGACAAGCTTTTAATTTATGGGAAAATGAAGGCTATGAGGACTGTCAGTTTCTCTCCAGTGATTGGGCCAAAGCTTTGGGGTATATGATATTTCCTCATGCTTTAATTCTTTATTCCATTTTATAGTGCTTTATTTGAATAGGAAAAATTTATAGATGTGGTTGAGGGGATTAAATTCAACTATGTAATATTTTACTCTTATGAACAAGAGTGTCACAATGAGTTAACTCGGGATTTTTGCTCATGATTGTATGAATTTTTGGTAATGAAGGTTAGGTGAAGAGATAGGGCATTACCGACTAGGGTAACACAGGTTGAATAATACATAGCCAGTGTTATAACATGTTGTGTTAGCTATGAAGGGTGTGTTATAGTCTTAAATGGGCCAAATAAAGAGGTGTATTTTAGTGAAAATCATAATGATGTCCTCTGAGTTGATGAGAAGGTATTTTTAGGAATAACAGATGCCCCCTAAAGTTTGAGGTCAGAGAAGAAGATAATGGTAGGATTACTTTATAAAAAAATTGAGGAGAGAAAGTAATCAGAGTATTGGAATGGAAGGAGGCTTGCAAACAACATCAAACATATGTCAGATATATAAATCATGTCCTTAGTTAGGCATTCCCATGCTCAGTAGCTAGAGCAGAATACACGTGGATCCATGTAGAAAAATTACATATCATGTCCACTAGCAAGTACAATGTGGATCTATGTCACAGTGTAGGAAGTCTAATATAAGCTATCACCAACAACAACATATACAACTTAGGAGAGGAAACAAGGCTGAGTGATATAGGTCTCATCCCAAGGTTTTGTCATTGTCTCGAAATGACATAATTCTACACATGTGAATGAATGAGCTGATTTTGAACATGTGATAATTTGTTTGATTATCAGTTAATAATGAAAATCATTAACAAGCATGAGGAAGACCACTTATCAGGATAATGGTCTCCAAGATGCCTAGTATAATCTAGAGAGTGTGAAGGAATGCGTTGAGGTTGAACACTCATAGAATCACTCAATTGGGGTTCAATAATGAAACCCCTCTATCAAACGCATGGAAACCTGCCACTGAGGACTGCAAGCTCTAGGGTACTATGATGTTTCTTAATTCACTTCCTAGATAATTGGTTGAATTTGATAGGAAGGGATCTGTCAAAGGTAGGAAATGATAAGCCCCACATCAGTCGATGTGAAACAAAAATAAATTGATTTATTTTGGTGTAGAACAATAGGATGAACTGACTTGGGTAAAAATGGACACATGATAAAGTGGTTGATATGGTCAACAAATAGTACCTGATCCCTTGAAAGATGGAAGGCACGACACCAAGGAGACTAGGTAGCTTAGCTCAAGAATACCAGAAAGAGTAGGATATGAGGATGCAAAGACATTGGCGTATCAAGAAAAGACTCATAAGATGGTAGGGTTCAAATAGAAACTAAGATCTGAAAATGTGTGAATGTGTTGGACGAGTGACATCTTTGAGGGATATATAGTATAATGTTGCCATACAACTTATGACTAATATAGATAGCAATGATTTTTCTTTCTTCTAATTTTTCCCTATTTTGTTTAGGTTTGACAAGTCCCGTAAGGGTAAACTCAGTGGTCTTTTCACATTTAGATAATTTGAAAAGAGCTTAAAGAAGACTCTATGAGGGATCTTTGTCATGGTTGATAACTAAGTGAAACAAAGATACAATAATATACCTGGCACAATTCCTTTTCTATAGTTAGTCCATTGATTTAGATAAAGAAAAAAACTTATGCTCAATAGATGTTCACTAGTTTTTGTTATGAGTATGAGGGAGAACAAAGTAAACTTGATATTCTTCCCAAATTTTTGTATGAATCAGATGAAGAAACTTCGTGGTATACTTTTCCGACTGGCGAGCGAGAAAAAATATAGAAAAAAAATGGCTTGACCTTCTTCATGGGATTTTTATAAGCTTGAATATGTAAAATCAAGGTTTTTTCAGTTTCATAACCGAGAAAAAGATGATAAAACGAATGCTCGTTTTGGGCGTGAAGTTGTCAAATCTGCTCATAAAATCACTAAAAAACAACATCAAGAGATTAAAAACATATTGCAAATTAATTAGAGGGGATTATGCTAAAAAAAGAGGAAAACTACATTAAAATGACCAAACTAGGCAGTTAGGCATACCTCTAAGGCTATAAATAGGAGTTTGAGATCCCCATTTGCACCATTTGAGTTTGAAGAGTTATTTGGAGGTGAAAAGTAGTAGGACTTCTAAGGTGATTTGCACACAATCCAAGCAACCATTTCTAATTACATTACCTCTAGGTAAGAGACAAGACCCTACACTATTCAATAATTACTTGTATTTGAGTTTCCACCATAAAAACTTGGGGTTTTGGGTAAGCCCTAGATCCTTATGTCGGGTAATGTAGGTTTCCAGGAATAGGGGAACATTAGAATGCATTTCCCAAAAAGGATACCCACATTATAATTCCCTAATAGACATAATTGACCCACATTAGCACAAAATATGGGGTAATAAAAAAATTTACTCATTCAAAAACTTACTATATGGGCTGAAAACAGATCTAAAGGGGGTTTTGTGTAATCTAGCTCTAGGAAGGTGACCATATGGAGGAAAAGAGTCCATGTAGACATATAAATGAAATTCCCAATGATTCAACATGCTTGGAAACTTTGATAAGATGCAAGCTTTTGAAATATGCATGAATCCGACTGATGAAGATGTAAGAAGATCTTTTGGCAATAATAATCTAGATCTGGGACAAACACCAGAGAGTGTTCAAGGCGGGGGATTAAGAGTTGGAGATCGATAAGGATGATATCTACTTCCTCACTGGGTTATCATGCAAAAGTGCACATGAAAACTTAGCAGGAGGAAGAGTACATCCTAGAATCGCTACAAACTTGATTGTAGAGATTTGCACACTAGGGACGACTAAGGTGAGCAAAAAAATTCCAATCAAAAGAATAAGGAGTAAACCATTGAGGTCTATTCTATTTATGATTGTACCATTGGAATGGGTGAAGACTCATCATGTAGAAACCAAGGCCCAAATGTTGATCGGGATAGTGTATACAACCATATTTGTTTGGCTGGTGTGAGGGTCTTCTTGTGTGGGTGAAAGATGAGTTGAAAGCATGCAATACAAGGGGCTAAAAAAAGTTTAGGTATGGAACATTGACCATATATTTCTTTTGGAGAGAGTGCTACTGATGAGGCTGTAGGTAGGATTACCAACTGTAGAACCTAGAGATCTCAATATATGAAGATGGACTCAGTTGATGCCTCGAGTGGGAGGGGGGCCTAACACTAGATATTTTAAGTCGATGTTATTTGTATGGTTCTGGATTTCGATCCCTATGATTGAGAATTTTCCTTATACAAGGATGAATTTCATAGTAGATCCGAATTTAGTATTGTCATTGGGCACACTGTGGGGCTAGTAGGTAAGAAGATAGATTAATGAAAAAATTGTTTGGCTTCTGAAAATTATGTAATTTTTTTAGTTGGATGTAACAAACTGACATAACTTTTGGTATGAGATAGATGTGGCACCTATTCATCCTGTGTGGATTCCTCGATAGGCAAGGCAAGTTGAGCAGCTTATATAGGCGGGAGTAGCAACAGGAGTTAGAGTAGCAGCGAAAGAGGAAGTTGATACTCAAATCCTTAGAGAGGTTGCTAGGAACCTAGAGGGACTAATGATAGGCATATCACTTCTTCCCATGTGAGAGATACTAGTTCATATACAGAGGCATGTTATGGGTGTGCCTGATATATTCTTAGTACCACTAAGGATGATACCATGAGTAGTAGTGCGCTACCATGACGAACAGCCCCTAGGAGAACAAGAGGATAGATTTTAGTCTTAGGGTGTCATGTTAGGCTTTATAACAACCATTTTGTATAAACATTTGAGTTTTGGGATTTTTGATGTACTAAAAACTTTATTTGATATATATATATATATAGATACATATATATACTTTTTTGTCTTTCAGCATATTTGATGTTTTTGTGTAATTTTTTATGGAAATGTACATGCATTCTTGTAACTAGAAATTAATGTGACAAATTCCAATTTAACACATAATTTTCCAATGAATCAGTTAATGCATTAGATGTTCTTGGAACATGTTCATAAGTAATAAAGTCAAAATGACGTTCCAAAAGATTGACCCTTAAAAATTTATGAAGTAACATTGGATTCTGAATGTTATAAATATTATTAAAATGCATAACCACCAATTAGGAATCTAACCTGGCCACTAAGTGAGATATGCCGAGAGAAATGACCTTCGAAATGCGTTCAATAACAACAATGTACTCAACAACATTATTGGTAGCATGATCAAAGAATATTCCACCAAAACTAAGGAGATATGTTGTAGGTGAATAGAGCACCCAAGAAGCTAATGCAATGTGTTGAGTATAACAATTGGCACCATCAACATATCCAATGTAAGGTGAGGGTAATGAAGACATTTGTGAAAAGATACAAGCATGATGAAAATAACAAAAATTAACCAAAACAAGAAAAGGAAAGCATCACACTAAAAGAAATAAAACTTTGTACATAAAGTTACAGAGAACATGCTAATGGGATGTTAGGCGTAGTACTTTTTTAGATAGATCTTGTTTTGGGGCTCCACGAGTGGGTTTCCATCATAGTCCTTTATCAAAATATCTATAAGGAATGTTTTGGATATGATTCCTAAGTTTCATGTTGAGTCTAACTCTTGAATAGTTGTCAAAGAGGAAGGAACAAACTCAGGTTGATAAAGTGACAAGAATGGTAAAGGGTTTGCATTCAGTTCAGATGGAAAAGAAACTGATACACGATGGTGGAACTCATCCCAAGGCCACTTAGCTATGGACATGATCTCCATTATATCCTTGCTAGAGAGAAAGACAGTGTCAAGAATATTATTAGAGGGAGTTACAGTGGAAGAGTTCATAATACCATGGGCCTCGACCAAGGAAGACAGAGATTCAGACATATATTTAATAGCTTGGTAAGCTAGTTCCACTGGTGACATTGTCATTTTTCTCCAAAAAAAATCATTGATGGAAGGGTTTAGGAGGATCCATGGATCGTAAGGCCAGTAGGTAGAGTAGATACCATAGAAATGGTCATAGGAACCTCAGGTGACGAGAGAGGGAAACATGTTAAAAGTAAGGAGCCCTTCAAAATTCTAGTATCAATTCTAAAAATAGTTTCAAGAGTGCCACCAAATAAAGGAACATTGTCGGGGGTTGATGGTTGAAATTCAGGGGTGCAGAAAGATAATTGGTCCAGAGTCATGATTTTTTGAGGAAGAAAATGAGTCGTAAAACTTATGAGACAATGGATTTCATGGCGTAAGTACAACTACACCCCAATAAAAGGTTGTAATTGAGGGGATGATCTACAACTTCTATATCGACTGTGATAGTCTCCCCCCCAAGAGTAATGGGTAAAAGAAAGAGATATCCCTTAGGGGAAAAAATATGGACATCAAAATATTTAAGTGAATTAGATGGTAGAGTATGTGTGGGCAAACCTAAGGGGAGCCAGCAACAGGTAGCCATTACACAAGTGGATGCACCTTCATCAATGATAGTATGATGAATGCATTTTCCTTTCACTTGAACCTACACTTGAAATGCAAGTTGGTGAATAAGGCAAGGTGTACTCTTGTCCATGTTGAAGATGATTAGATTGGAATCTATGGGGTCAACCCTGCCTATAGTCGAGAGTAAATATTTATGCTACAATGGACAACTATGTAGGACTTCAAGGGCTTACATAGTGCAAGGCACCTACTAGATATCTTCTACACTATTGTAGTTTTGGGCAACACAGGAAGAAAGGTTGTGTGTAATTCGATGAAGCGACCCTTTGGGAGGGTGAATAAAAGGGTTGGAAACAAGTCTCTCAATGTGGAGATTGTTAAGCGGAGCCAAAGTAGAGGTCGATGGGGTATCCAAAGTGTTTGAGACATGGTTAAAATAGTTTTTGGCTCATGTTTGTAAAATGGTTGTCTGATCAAGATCATAGATAATATATTATCCTTCTCCAGGAGGAGGGGGATGAGAAACACCATTACCCCCTTTCAAGGGTGGAGGTGGGTTCGCAAATAGATGTTGGTATTGTCGGTGCTACTGGGAAGAGAAAGGGTTCTTGAGGACAACAAGAGTCCTAGAAGTGTCCTTTTTTGTAAGAAAAGTAGTGCACTCTTGTAGGCAAGGAAATTTAGAGGTTAAATGGTCCTTAGAGAAACTTTTGCAAGGAAACTTCACAATTTTCTCTTTCTCTTTGTCAGATTTAGTAGTAGCAGGGGTTTTATGAGCTTGACTGTTCTCAGCAGGTTGTTGTTCTTCATAAGGAGATGTATTTTTCTTGTTGTTATTTTTATCAACACTAGGTGGTTGTGTATACTGCACAGATTTAATTGAAACAGTCAGATGAGCAGTAGTGTGAGTATGTGTAGTTGAGGTGGGGGTAGCAATACTAGATAACTGGGTAGTTTTCCCACTCAAATATTTGAAAGTCGTCATAGTAGTAGCACTGACTAGATCATTTGCATAAGCGCTAGGTTGCTGAGTAATGGGAGTATTTGAAGTACAATGAGCATGAGGTATAAGGTTATAACCATAACCAACTAAGGATAAATAAGATCTAAGTGTTGGGCATGATGAATGGCTTGGTCTTCAGTAATAGCTCTATACAAGGCAACATCCTTCGCAATATGAGGTAGGAGAGACTTATAGAACCAATCAGCTAATAAGTAATCTAGAATGGTGGCATTTACTAACCACCACCAACATCTCCATTCATGGATGTGATCGAAGATGTCGGTGGAAGTGTTTTGATACAAGGTAATCAAGAGTTCCATTCTAGTTTCATAATTGATCAACAACTGGAAGTGCTTTAAAAATTCCATAGTGGGGGTATTAGAATTATTAATAAAACAAAGTAATTCAATATACCATCTGGTTGTGTTTCCAGTCAAGGTGTGTGAGAAGAGTCTAATCTGGATATTTTCATCAATCACTGAATTAGAAACACACCAAAGGTGGTAAGTAGTTATGTGTGTAATTGGATCATCTCCCTTCTTTCCCTCGAACTTAGGAATGTATACAGGAATCTTATGTGGGATTGGAAGTCAAAGAAATTTATGATTGATGGGATCATTGGTCAACTTATATATATTCGGTATATCAAGAGTATCCAGGAAAAAAAAATGGACTAGGTTCCACCAAATTATACCATGGAAGAGCAAGGTGACTAGAGGGACCAGGAGGTCCTCCCATCTAAGGGTTTCCATCAAGGTACATAGGTTGCAAAGGATAGTAATTTCCTTGAGGTGGTGGTGGGGTTGAGTATATACATGGGCCATAAGGTATGCCCCTAGCTTGAATAAAGTTACCAACAAACTAGTTTCCCCTACGGTAGAAGTTTCCCCCAGAAGATAATGATGGTTGAGTTAGGAGGCCCCAACGAGATACAACAAGTTTAGGAAATGGAACAACATTAGCCGCATAAGATGGACTGGGTATATGACCACCAATGACAGCATAACCATCAACAGGGAAGGAATAAAACAAAGAAGGACTTGGTTGTACTTAAGGTTGCATGGGGTTAGGAATACCCCCAAAAGGCATATATGTATTAGAAACATTGTCCCTACTCTGAAATAAAGGGGGATTCGAACTAAGAAATGGATTCTAGTCGAAAGGGTTGTTGAAGGTTGTCAAACTAGTAACACCCTGTGGGGTAAGGGTCAAGGGACCATGAGCAGACACGAAAGGAGTTGGGGCAATGGAGACCATAAATTGTTGAGAACCTCCCAATGTGTGTGTAGCTAGGATTCTTGTATTAACCATAGGTTGAATAGTGGGATAACCAACAATAATTTTAGAACTTGGTACATGTGGGTCTAATGGTTGACCAAGTAGAGGTGGATCAAAGGTGTCCACAAAGACCAGGATTCACTAGCCATCATCGGTACATTTAAATGGGAAAATCAAGAATACACAGAACGAAAAGGAGCGACATGAATCAATATGGTCCCAAGACGGTTAGTGAGGATAGGATTATAGTGAGGGACAAAAACTTCTATAAAATGGTCCTCCAACAGAAGAGAATTTGGGTCAGTAAGGTGAAATTCAGGGTCTAAAACCGAAGATTGACTCCCTTGAGCAAAGTGGGAATATGGTTCACTCATATACTTTTCCATAGTGAGTGGAGGAAGGCCTTGCAAGTGTCTAGAGTGACGAGGTCTTGTAGTAGCCACGGTGAGTGATATATGTTTCACATATTTATTATTAAATGGTTTATATATATATATATATATATATATATATATATATATATATATATATATATATATATATATAGTCCTAGTAACAATTAAAACACTCCTAAAAAGAAAAAGGACTCTAAGATATTAGCAATAAGTCATACATTTTCTAATATTCGTAACTATCTCGTGATGGAATCCAGTATCGAAGGACTATAAGAAGAATCCAGTTGGGATAGAGACAATTAGAATTACTCTTGAGCTTCTCCCAAACCTCAGTGTGAAGGGGCTAAGAAATCTCATGGAGATGAGTACCCTCCCAACAAACCAAAGATGAAGTCAGTTCATCTGTCTTCAGGTACTAGGGCATTCCACCCTAGTCAACTTATGTATGTTTCCCTGAGATTTTGGCTACTACTATTTACCTACAAATCACTATAACTATTAGGGCTTCACAATCATGGGAAAAATGCTATGTGGGGAGGATAACTAAGTCCCCCACATAGCTCTGAAATTCCTGAAGGAATCCCCAATACACATAATTTCCACCAAAATGCATCAAAGCGGGGCTACCTTCTCATACACTCTGATTTTTCCTCGCAATTAGCTCTTACATGAGAGGAGTGGTCTGAGTCAATGAGGGTGATGTAATATTTTCAGTCATGGGTGACTCTAGTTTGGTTTGCAACCTTGAGGAGTTGACTTGTACAACCTAACCCAAGGCCCTAGCCTAGACTATTGTGTGTTTTTCTTGTGAAAAGAGTTGTTGATCGATTTTATTATGTGATTTGTTTTAGGGTACTTTTGAAAAGCCTTTGAAAAGGGTTTCGACATATGAAATCATGATCGCTAACTCAAACCATGTAGATCAAGCTCTTTTAGATTTTCTTGCGATGATAAATAGGTCTATAAGGAAAGAGAAATACAATTCATTTCCAAAACAAGCACACACAATGAAAATTCTAGCACATCTAAGAAATGATGACAATCATACTCAAGTTAATAAGCACTAATGAACTAAACAATCAAGCAAATAAGAAGAGGAAATTTTTATTTTCTTTTAATGATGCAAGATAAGCTAATATTGAAAAGAAAATAATGAATGCAACAAAATTGATAAAATTTCAGGACAACAAAGACTCTAGGACCAAAAACAAGCAAAACGTGGATAGTGAAAATCACATTAAAGGTGAAAAACATAGGTTTTAAGGTAGTAACACAGGTAACCAGGCTAACACAACGCATTATTCACAGAGGAAGCATGGTGGATTTGTGGGAAAAAGTGCATTTATACACACTATTTTCAACACCAAGGTGTGTTATCAAATATTTCTCAGTAAAAATATAATCCATGTGACAAACAAGAACTCAAATCATTTTAAATAATATGTATTCAAACAAGTGGTATGAATTCAAACAATCATAAGATTAGAGATTTGGAATCTAGGAAGAAAACAAAAATGGGAATAATATGATCTAAAGTGGAGTTGTGAATTCTATTATAGGGAATAATGCTTGAATGAACAAACAATAGCCCTCTCAGGTTTTTCTAGAAACCCAAGACATGAAGCATAAGGGCCTAAGACATGATCATTCAACAATGCAAGAAGTAAAGAAAATATTGACAAGGTAAATCTAAGGAAGAACCTATTTATCTTTCCATATAGATGAGTTTTTAGTGTAGCTGGGAAGTGCTCTTAGCTAGCTCCAAAGGCCTATCCTACACACAAAGTAAAACAAGCCAAACCTTCACAACATAATAATCTCACTAATCGAAATCATAGTAAATAAACAACCATGCATTACTGAATGAACCATTATAAGCCAAACTTCCAATAATCATTAGTCAAACAAAATAGAAAGGATCAATGAATAAATACTATTGGTTTCTCTCTAGTGCAATTTGGGCAAAATCTTTGGGGTGCATGATGTTTCCTCATGCTTTAATGCTTTATGCCACTTTATAGTAATTTATTTGAATAGGAAAAATCTATATATGAGGTCGAGATGATCAGATTCCACCATGTAAGAGTTTCCTCTTGTGAGCGAGTTTGTCACAAAGAGTTAACTCAATATTTTTTCTCGTGACTATGTGAATTTTTGGTAACACAGGTTAGATGAAGAGACAGGGCATTACCGACTAGGGTAACGTAGGTTGAACAATAGATATCCAAAATCATATCACACTATGTTAGGTGTGAAGGGTGTTATAGTCTTAAATGGGCCATAAAAAGAGGTGTATTTTAGCCAAAATCATAGTGCTATCCTTTGAGTCAATGAGGATGTATTTTCTAAATCCACAAAATAACACAATTTACAAATGCCCAAAGTAGGTTTTTCTTCTTTCCCTATAAAATTTGACGATGTAATCTAATCTTATTTTATTATTTCCACTATTATTTTATAATTTCCTCTCTAGATTTATGGATTTGTAAATTATTGTTTATTGCATATGCATGCAAATTATAATTATGAAAAAAATAGGTAATATCAAAATAAAAACTCAAAAACCATGATTGACATAAGATATAACCTAGGAATCCCTTTCGGGAGAAAAACTAGTTGGAAGGTGAGGTCACTCTACTGTCTTTCTCTGAAAAGAAAATTCCTGCAAGTATAAGGAAGTAAGGCTTGTGGCTCATGGGTTACTAAAATACAAAAATCCTCTCTATGTGCTCTCTCCCTATCCCTCTTGGCTACTCTTCTCAGCTATGGAACAAAATGCACTCTAAAAGAATGGAACCCACTTTCTTCCTAGTGGCCCGATTATAACATAACCCAATAGCCTACTAATGGTCAAGTTTGACGCCTTCAACCTTTAACTAGAGTTATCATATTGACTCTTTTAGAGTCTTTTTCATCGTTATGATGTGGTTAGACCAATTTCTATTAATAATGGGGGATTATGTGGCATCCTCTCAAATTATGGTCATCAATTTCAATAGGTTAACTATTGGAAGGCATAATTTTGCATATGAGATCTAGTTAAGGCGAGGCAGTTCTTACATCATTGGAAAGGTATCAATGTGTATATTATGGAATATATTTCCATAGAAAGGTCAAGTCGACAAAAAGTGTTCATAAAGGCCTCAAAATGGCTCCTAAAGTTTTTGACCCAAAATTTTCCAAATTGGGACTGGTGGTAAAAATGGTCTTGTGCATTGATTCCTCCACTTTTCCACTCTAAAAGAATAAATATGGATGAAAAATAATATGGTGATCCAATATGGAACATACTTAGTTCCAATCAACTTGGTTAAGAACATTAAATTGATTAGATGACTAATACAATTCAATTTGGATTTACACATGTAAACACTCCCAACCTCATCATTGTTAATTAGGCTAAACGTTTAAAAAAAAATATATCCACAAATAGGAACTTGAATGGTTGATAATTAAGAATTTAATACAACAAAACCATCATTACAAATATAAGAACATTGTCTCTAAAATAATGGGTACCAAATAAAAATAATTCCTTGATCCAAGTAGATGTCAGTGGCCACCCACCTTTTCCATTGTATTTATAGTTCTCTATCTTCTTGGTGATTGTTCTATTATTTTTGGGTGCAAAACTTTTGGGGCCATTTTGAGGCCCTAAACGATGATTTTTGGAAATTTGAGGGGTCAGGGATTGCCAATGCAAACCCTAACCCTAGTCAAAAGTTGTATTCATTAGATAGTTCTTTCCAATGAGCTATCATGCACCCCATATGGATATTGTGTGTAAATGTTTTTCCCCCGAGAAGTTGATGTACCAATTAACCACCTCACGACCCAAAAAACTTTGGAATTTATTCTTCTAAGATTAGGTTTTTGCACCTCTAAGGATCTTTATTTATGTTAAAATCATATTCTCTCGACCTGTTATAATTGATTTTGTGGATGTGCATAGCAACCATCTCTCTTTGTTTAGGGATAACTACCACCATTCTAGTGCATTTGTGTTCTACATTATTCTACTATGCTTATTCATAGAATTTGGATTTTAAACATATTATTGTAATGTTTGATATATTTCTCTGTGTTCCATTTACTTTCTTACATTTCATTTATTTCCTTGTACAACTTGAAACATGCTCACACATAATAAGGACCGTTACCAATTTATTGAGGATGCTTAATCCATACATAACATCAAAAGTTTATTCTACTACATTCTTTCTAAATTTATGAACTAACAAAGTTTTAATTCATTTTTAAGTTCCTTATATTATATTTTTCTGAATTCTTAAACCAAGAAAGTTTAGATTCAGGTTCTAATGTTAAATCTTCACATCAAATCATGAGTTTATTCCATAGTGATTTTCTAAATTCTTGAACCAAACAAAATTTAACTTCTTGTTCTAGGTTTCAATCTTACACATAAAATCACACAATTCCTTTGAACAAGACAATTTGAGATGACAACATCCAAGTGTAGAGGCCACGCACACAAGCCACAATAGCTTATCAAATTTGGTTCAATCATGAGTGCCACTCTCATGCCAAAGGTAGGGATCGATACGATAAGATCCACATATAAACCCACAAGCCAAAATGTTGACTTGAGTTAAAGAGATGAAGCAATGATCATCCTTGAAAATACTTCTTGAGGTGAGGATAACACACTTAGGACTTTGATTATAATAACTCATGTTATAGAAATAAAGAGATGAAGCAATGATCATCCTTGACAATACTTCTTGAGGTGAGGATAACACACTTAGGACTTTGATTATAATAACTCATGTTATAGAAATATCTAATCTTGTTTCTTTGAACAAGGGTTATGCATTTCTCTTGTTATATCATAACCTTTATATTTGTCCTTACTGAAACAACTTAACTTACCTTTTTCATTTGAGTTCCAAATTAAGTTTTAATTTATATCTATACGGATAAAAGTTATTTTTATGTTAAATTTTTATTGATAAATAGAAAGATTACAAAAATTATGGGTGGGTGTTCATTGTTGGTCTGCCACATGGTAAAACAAACCAATGACAAAACAATAACCTATCAATAAAGTGTAGTTTCAAAGCCAAAATGAAACATATCAAACTATAGTGTTTGCGAGATATCCAATTCAAATGTGGACTAGTCTAAAGACAAAATTTATCTTAAAAGCAAGTTCCATATTGGACAAAAAAACTCGAAGAATTCATAAACATAATAGTTGAGAGGAGAGTGAGGTTTCCACCTTAATTTGTTTGGGCATTTCCTTGATGTTGGTAACAATGATCGAACCACAGGTAAGGATAGCTTCAATGAAAGTGAGAGTTCCCTCTATATCATTCAATTGCAATTGAATTTCTAAAGCAACACTAGAATGTTCTAGCAAGACCTTACCAAGGAGCATCTTAAGTTCCCAGTATAGTTCAATTATGTGGACATATTGATTCTTCCTATCATGCATGTGCCTAGAATCTAACATCCAGGCAATGAGCTCCTCCAATAGCTTTGTATTTGAATGGTGTTGGCATTCTTTCAAAATTTCCTCCTCTAGGTTTTTTAAGCTCTTGTTGCACTTCTGATGAAATTTGTTCATGGGAGAGACAAGCAGAAGATTCAACACAAAGCTAAGCCCACATGCCACCTAGAGCATCACATCCCACACCACCTTGAGGCCATATCACACGTTTCCACACCATGGTGACTGTAGGAAAGAAGAAAAGTGAAGGATTGAAAGACTAGTTTGTCGAGGGGTTGAGGAAGTGCATCCATGAAAAGACTTTGAAATCACCTGTGCCAACTGATGCGCCTATCTCCTCGTTACCAAGGGAAAGGAGCCATGCATTAAAAATTTAAGAGAATGAAAAGAAGGAATAAAAGTCAATGATGGGGAGGGCCACAAAGAGAATTTGGTTGCCAAGAAAATCCATTGTAGGAAGGGGGAAAAACTAGGAAAAGAGTAGAGTGAGTGAGAATAGCAAATCCCAAAGAACAATGAGCAATATTTCAAAGCAGCCAATCCAAATGAGAATAACCTTCCCATTTTTTGTTGTAATGGGAGGCAATGCAAAGCATTAAACTTGAAAATCATGTGTGGTCTAACCATTAATGTTTCCTACCCATTAGCTGACCACATCCACCATGAGCATTACTTGTGGCGACAATGGTCTAGTTCCCTACCACCTTTGTCACATCACCCCAATTGGGGATATATAGAAACAAGTTAAATTATGAGCATCTCCTATAATTTGGGGAAAAAAGAAAAATATGTTTTAATCAAATTGGATAAATTTGTATCAATAAAGAATTATAGAAAATGTTACAATAAAATTTATATCTTAATAAAAGTTCAACATGTGTGGGCAGGAACATTGGCATAATTTGGGCAACACCTAGGATCAAGTCTTTTGACTACCACTATAACACCAAGAGTATATCCAATAGTCAACAAGCCAGATATACCAATAACTTATGACTTAGCAAGAAATGAGACATCATATGGGCGAGTGTGCCAACTCTTCGACATTTATCATAATAAGACAAATATATCCCTTTAAATTGAACCCAAATAAATGAAACAACAAACTATGCTTCCAACTACTTATATTACCAACCTAAAACCAATATATAAAAAATATTAATTTTATAATCTAAACAACATTATTCTACCTATCTTAAAAAAAAAAAAAAACTTATACGAAATTCCCAATATTATTTTGTATTATATTTTATAATAAATACATCATATATTTCTATAATAAATATTTATTTTAACAATTACCATCCTCCCAATATGCACTTTCTTAAAATCGCATGACCAATCAATAAGAAAACTACTGAAACAAAATGAATGTATATATAAAACGACATTATAAAATTACGTCCACCAATAAATAACAAATTAAATATTTATAGTTTATTATTAACATATTAGATTCCTTTGTGTCCAACAATAAAAGCATAACCAGCAAAGAGGCATATATCTTTTTTATTAGTTTTCATAACCTTTAAACGCAGGAAAATCAAACTAATTTCTGGTCACAAAGTTACTCTTACATCGATTTTCTTATATGGCTTTATTTTTATTTTGTCATAAATATTATTTATGAAGCTTATAGGGGTCAGTAACAAATTGTGTGATGATAGAATTTGCGCTGGAACGAGACCTCAGCTCAAAATGCTCCTAGTATATACGAACCAGCCCCACATTTTTGGAAATATAAGGAAATAACCTTCCTAACATGACCATTGGGTTGAAATTGAAAGTTAGGAAAATTAATTGAAATTGAAAGTTAAGGAAAATAGAAATAATAATGTATTATAAATAATTATTAATATAGTACTTACTACTTAGTTTAAATATAGCTAATTGAAGTATGAATTACTAACAAGGTGTGAGATAATTAATTAAAGTCTTCATAAAAAATAGAAATAAAAGTCAAAATGTTATGCTAAAATGTTGCTTTTTGGTGAGCCCCTTACCTCATTGGTTGTAATGAAGCTTTATAGCTTCATTTTTTTGCCAGTGTTTGGTTCAAAATGATATGGAGAAAATTAGTTGCAACTCAATGAGATGTCAATTCCAAGAAACTTGGTTTGCACAACCAATTGTCTCCTACAAAATTCATGGAAATTAAACATGATTGATATAGAATTGAATGCAATTGTGTTTGTTGCAATGAAGGTGTGGGAATATGAAATAAATTTTTTATTGTTATCACTCAAATGACATCTCTTTCTTTTGTAGGGCAAAATTGAGTTGAGATGATTTATAATTTGTGATTTAGTATTAAATTAATTTTCAAATTAAATTGTAAAGACATGTTAATTAATATTTATGAATAATTAGTAATAATAATTGTTTTACTATTAATTTAACAACTAAATTATAACTAGCACAAATATATAAATTAAATCACTAGTAATTATAGATTGATATCAAAACACTTAGTTTCTAATCAAAATACTTCCTAAAACATTTTGTATCGTGAATATAAAAAAAGATCATTTAAAACATTTAAATGTTAAAATAAATAAAATATATGAGTAGCCCTTTTCAATTTTTTTCTAAATATTATACATTTGTCTATGATTTGTGATTTAGTACTAAATTGATTGAATTTGACAATTAGTGTAAATAAAACCAGGAATAAAGTTGCCGTAGATTATTTGTGATTTAGCACTAAATTGATAGAATTTGACACTCACTTTGATAGTAGATTAAACAACTTTAACAAAATTCACACATTAACTTTTTGCACGGTAACTGAGACTAATCTTTTGTGTTTGATTCAAGGAAAGAAGATAAAACAAGTTTAACAAACCAATTGAAGCAAATGAGAAATTGGAGACTAACCTCCCAATAAATGCAAAACTATCTCCAAAGATTTGAAACAGAATATGGAACTTCAAAGTGAGATCCTGATAATATCCCAATTGGAGTTTCAAATCCTTTAACCTGCGAGAATAATAGACATTAATCACAAACACACAAAAAGGAATTAATTAATTTCTTGTTATAAGATCAATTTCTTGGAGGCGGAAATTATAAAAACTAGGCTTAAATAAAACAAATTCAACAAAGTTAGGATTTTTAACTATACATCAAAAAGAAATACTCACAAGTTTCTAAAAACTAATAACTAATTATCATAATAGTTATTAATTATAAAAACTATGTGTAAACAAAAAAAATATTATTGTAATTTGAATTGAAAATAGAGAAAAAAAATAGAAGAAGACAAAAAAATATAAGTCAAATTAAAAAGTAAGAAAACTAAAAAAAAATATTGGGAAAATATTTTTTAATTATTTTTTCCTCTTTAAAATTTGTCATCTTAAAAAAAACCATAGAAAAAGACAAAAAAAAAAAAGTCAAATTAAAAAGTAATAAAACTAAAAAAAAATATGTTTTTTTTTTTTAATTATATTTTTCTCTTTAAAATTTGTCATCTTAAATTGAAAATATGGAGGAAAAACTATAATTCATGAAAATGGAAATAAAATAAAATAAAATAAAATAAAAAATAAAAGAAAAAAAGAAAAAAAATGTTAAATAGAAAGGAAATAAAACTAAAAACAAAAAATTAGTAACTAATAGAAATGGAAGTTACTAAACAACACCTCAACCAATCACCTTACAAATAAATAAATTTAAATAATAATAAAAAATAACAAAAAATGAATTCCCAATGTTAAACTATAGATAAGTGACATAAATTTTTGGTCAAAAACAAACTAATAGGAAGTCAAAGGAAAAATTGAATGCTTAATGTATAATATTAAAAACTAAAAATAGAAATAATAATGATGTTTTATAAATAATTGAAATATATATATATATATATATTATTGGTTGACGGATAGAAAAATAATGTTTGAAAATAATATAATAAAAATTATTTATACATACTAAAAGTGGTCAATTTTTTTATAATTTAGTTGTTAATTGACAATAAGAATAATTGTTATTGGTTGTTATTTTCCAATATTAATTGATTTAAATTATTTAAGAAAACCCATGTCACTTATTTTAAGTCTAATATATACTTTCTGTTTTTGTTTTTATCAAGTCATATTTTTCCCCGAGCTTTTCACTAAATCCATTCAAAAATTGTTGTAATGGCATATTTGAGCCATTAAATTTATAGAAATTGAGTGCGTAAATGGTTTTTCACTACTTCCAATTTTTTTATCTATTCAAAAATATAATTCAAGCAATGAATAGTGATCTCACCAAGACTTGTATCCTCGGATTTTGAAAATTAAAATAGTTAGAATTCACACGTAAAATAATTCTTTAGTAGTTCATAAGGGGGATATACTTTCATTTTTGTTAGATGCCTTTGGATCTTGGGGCACTACTTTACTTCCTTATTTCCATGAAAAATGAGCTCTTTTTCAATCAAAAGTAATCTTAAGCCTCACTTGGGGACCAAAAGTCAATTTCAATTTAAATAGTTTGCACAAACCATAATGTAGAGACAAAGCAATGATCATCATTGAGAATACTTCTTCAGGTCATGATAAGTGAGTTTGATTGTCAAAACTCATGTTATAGAAATATCTAATCTTAGTTCATTGCACAAGGAATATGCACTCCTCTTGCTATATTATAACCTTTATATTATAACCTTTATGTTTATCCTTATCGAAATATCTTAACTTACCTTTTCTATTTGAATTCCAAATTAAATTTTGATTTATATTATATGCATAAAAAAAAAAAAAAAAATATTTGCATCTATATGCATAAAAAAATAAATAATTTTAATTTGCATTCATAAATAACAAGATTACAGAAATTATGCGTGGGTGTTCATTATTGATCTGCCACATGGAAAACCAAACCAATGTCAAAAGAATAACCCATCAGTAAAGTTCAATTTCAAATCAAAATTAAACCTATTAAACTATAAAACCATAATGTTTATGAGTTATCCAATTCATGTGAGGACTAGTCTAAAGCCATAAATTATCTTAGAAACCAACTCCATAACAAAGAAAAAACTCAGAGAATAAATAAACATAGTAGTTGAGAGGAGAGTGATTTTTCCAGCTTAGTTGGTTTGACCACCGCCTTGATGTTTATCCCAAGGGTCGAACCATGAGCAAGGTCAGCTTCAATGAAAGCAAGAGTTCCCTCTACACTAAACAACTGCAATTGAATTTCTAAAGAAACACCTGAATTTTATACCACACAATGTGGCGTTCAAACAAGACTTTTCCAAGGAACATCTGAAGTTCCCAGCACAAGTAAGTCGTGGAAATATTGATTTTTCCTATCATGCATGTGCCCAAAATCCGACACCGAGGCGATGAGCTCCTCCAATAGATTTTTATCTGAATGGTGTTTCCGTTCAATCCAAGTGCCCTCCTCCAGGTTTGTAAGCTCATTTTTCACTTCCGATGAAGTTTGGTCATGGCAGAGACAATAAAAATATTTGACACAAAACTAAGCCCACATGCCACCTAGAGAGCCACGTCGCCCACCACCTCGATGTCATCTCGCACATTGTCGCACCATGGTGATTGTAGGAAAGTAGAAAAGTCAAGGATTGAAATATCAAGTTGTCGAGGGGTTGAGGAAGTGCAACCATGAAAACACTCTGAAACCACCTATGCCAACCAATGAGCCAGTTTTCTCGTTACCAGGGGCAAGGTGCCATGCATAAAACAATGAAGAGAATGAAATGAAGGAACAAAGTCAACCATTGGGAGGACCACAAAGAGAAGTTCGTTGCTAAGAACATCCATGGTAAAAAGGGGAAATGTTTGGAAAATAGAAGAGAGAAAGAATATCAAACCCAAAGAACAATTAACAACATTTCAAAGTAGTTGATCCAAATGAGAACAATACCTTCCCGTATTATATAGTAATGAGAGGCAATGAAGAGTGTTAAAATTAAAAATTATGTGTGATAACCATTTATGTTTCCCACCCACTCGCTAACGATGTCCACCATGAGAATTCAGCCCCCTGCCATCTTTGTCATGTCATCAGTCACCCCCATTGCGGATATAGAGATAAAAGTAAAATTATGAGCATTTCCTATAATTCCGTGGAAAAAAAAATATTTTTTAAATAAAAGTGAATAAATTTGTATTAATAAAGAATTAGAGTAAATGTAACAATAAAAAATATATCCCAATGAAATTTATATATATACACCCTTGGTGAATAAATAACACGTTGGAGTTATCTAGGCGAGGCCCAAGATCAAGTCTTCCCACTGCCATGATAACACCAAGAGTATATCCAACCACTGGCAAGCCAGATATACCAATGAATTATGACTTAGCAAGAGATAATACATCATGTGGGTGAGAGTGCATGTTATCCATGAAAATACCTCCTCGTGAGCTCAAAGGATATTACTATGATTTTGGTTGAAATACAACCCTTTACACCCCCTTTTTCTAGCCTATTTAAGACTATAATGCAAATTATGTACCATAAGGACAACATTATCCTAGTCTATAACACTTTGTCTCTTCATTTAACTTGTGTTATAGTCTTAAATAGGATATAAATAGGGGGTGTAAAGGGGTTTATTTCAACCAAAAGAATAGTAATCTCCTCTTAGCTAATGAGGAGGTATTTTCATTGATAACAATGCCAACTCTTAGAGCCTTATCACAATAGGACAAACAAGTCCCTTCAAATTGAACCCGAGTGGATGGAAGAGAAAAAAAATGCTCCCAACTACTTGAGCTACCAACCCAAACCAATATGTCAAAAATATTATTTTTATAATCTAAAGAAGATTCTGCTACATGTCTAAAATAAAAATGAACTTATCCTTAATCAAAATTTCCCAATAATTTTTTATTATATATTTTATAATAAATAAATAATATATTTCTAATCCAAAAAAATATTTAATTTAACAATTACCATCCTCTAAATCTTCACTTTCTTAAAACCCCTTGACCAAACAATAAGAAAACTACTAAAACAAAATGAATTTATATGTAAAACAACATTATTAAATTATATCTAGCAATAACTATCAAATTAAATATTTATAGATTATTATTAACATATTACATTCCCCTTGTGTCCAACCATAAAAGCATAACCAACAAAGAGACATATATCTTTTTATTATTTTCATAACCTTAAATGGTAGGAAAATTAAACTAATTACTCGTCACAATTTTTTTTTAATCTCTAAGATTTTATATTAATTTAGAAAATACAAAATTACATCGTAGACAATATTTGTTAGTCTACCACTAATGAAACCAGACTAGTAGCAGAACCTCAAAACTTTTAAGTTGCCCCTATTATTTCTAATTTTTTGATCTGAAAACATAAACCATAAACTGAAATAAACTATTATATAGGCAATATCGGATACACTGATAGGAAAGATCATGTTATATGACAAAATATAGAACAAAGTTTGATCTTTGGATGCTCTCATGTAGCTGTGATGTGTGTCTTATCAAGCAGTTGAGGACCGCCACTAATATTTGATGATGGAGACTTAGTGCCAAAGATATGCTTAAACAATAGATTGGTTTTCCATTGACAAAGTCCATTTTTTCTGTGAGTTTGGCCATATAGATAATAAGCTCATATTGGGTGTTAGTTCTATTAATGAGAACCCTACCCAAAAGAGTTTTAAAATGCTAATACAGATTAATAGTCTACATGTAGGTTGATGCCCCGCCTTTAGTGGAATTACCAACATTTAGGATTGTTGGAGGCTAAAAAAAGTTGAAATTTTCTGTTAGTGTTAGTACAAGGGACCGAATAGGAGAGAGTGGTGTGGGATAAAGGTATCCAACACACAATAGTAATACTGGTGCAGAAGGGAGAGACACAACATAGGGAGGCATCACGTTAGGAAGACTTATGCATCAAGTAGGGGAGGACATATGTGAATAAATCTAGTGGTTAGGATTTTTAGATGATTGGCGAAGGAGAGGAAGGTTTTCATGGCAAAAGAATCTGGATATACTTGTAGAAGGGAATAATTCGATGGAGTGGTGATGAGTCAGTAGTAGATATTTTTAGCAAGCTTCGCTAAATGGTTAAAAGGCGTGGGACAGTTGGAGGGATGCTATCAGAGAATATCCAAGATGGTTAGCTAGTGTGGAGGAAAACTGGAAGACAGGAGAAGTAAGGTGAACATGACCAAGAAGGTACAAGGGACCAATAGGAGGACTCGTCTGAAATAGTTCGAGGGTACGTCATAGGAGAAGGAAGAATTGTTGAGACAACATCTTGTTCTTACAATAATCAAAATTATAGATGTTATTCATGTATGTCTATAGTTATTGTGTAGCCTATGTGTAGAAGAAATAGTTTGTAATAGAGTCAAGGGTCTGTTTGTGTTGTAATGGTTGTTTTATTGGGCTAAGTAAACTCTGAAAGTTTGGTGATCTTGGTCTTTAGCAATTCCTATTGTAGTGCATTGCACCTTTTTGTCTAATGCTGAAATAATGAAGAGAAAAATGGACTGCCCCTATATGTTGGTATCTAAAGGTGTTAGGTTATTGCTACTATTGTCTATTTTTATTGGTTGTCTGATGATTTAATTACAATTCAACATTTCTCAATATTCTCGACAATGAGGGAAGTTGATAGCACTATTATAGTTTTATTAGGTTAATCTTATTTTTGTTGAATAGTGATTTTTTTTTAATGTCGAAAAGGTTGTTGAGAGGAATGAGAGGTTAAGGTTGTAATACTATTATGGGTAATGAACTACGAACTACTTAGTTACTATAGAATCCATGAAGTTCCATGCAACACATTGTCAAAGAATGATTTTTAAGTGTCTGTCAGTTTGATAGGTGTCTGAAACCCTGCATGGTAAGACAAAGTCCTAATGTCGCTAAGTCATAGTAATTCCATCTCACTACAAAGACCTAGTTCCAGTAGTCCCCCATAGCACCTCGGGTGATACTTCATCCACTTAGTGGGTGATGCCGAAAGGGCCAGTGTTGAGCGAGTTCGTTGGCCGAACTGCACAACAAATCTTAGATTTGTTAGAATCTCGTGTGCCAACAAATGGTTTCATTGTCAAGACTGGGATCATTGTATGATGGGATTCTTCTATGACAAAGATGTGGAAACCATGGAATCCCACCAAGGAAGAAATCTCTCTATGGATTAATCTGAAGGTGCACGATTTTTCAAAAAAATAAATCAGACATAGGAGACTTAGCACAAAGAAATGGTTGCAAAAATTTGTGTTTATTGAACTTCATGAAGTTTTCTTTGGGGAGTTTCCCAATATTCTAACAAAGTTGGTTGAATGGCTGAAAGATTATAATCTGGCCTAATGCCTTGATGGACCAAGACAGTGGATTCCCAAGGAAGTGTGTTAGTTGCAAGCGGTAAGTAATAATATCTCACGCGATGTATATTTTTGGCTTGAAAGTGTGTTGGAAGGTTATATTTTTGAGTTTGCAATAGAAGTGATAGTATCATATAGTGCAATGTAGACGAAATTCTTGAAAGAACTCTGAGGCAAATTCATATAGTCATTGTTGCTAATCATTAAGATGCTATTGTGTGACCATATATTTCTGCCCCTAGAGTCAGACAACATGAATGGCTAAACTACTCACTCACTAGGGGAGAGTGGGGGAGAACGAGGGGGTAGTTTGTGCAAAGGGGGAGAAGGAAGAAGAAAAGGGAGAGTGCACTAGAGATTGAAGGTAGGTACGGGACCATAGACATGAAAGTGAAGAGGTAGGATGGAGGTAGAAGACATAGAGAGTGGCATGTTGAGGAACGGACGAAGGATTTTACGGGGTGATGTGGGAGCACTGTGCAAGGAGGTTGGTCATCATTGATGCCTATCGTAAGGAGAAGAATATGGAGAGGGGAAAGAAAAGGTCATCAGATGAAGAGGAGTAGCATAAGTGACCAGAGTTATGAGGGAACGTAGTTCGGTACCCCGCACATTGAAGGAAAGGAATAAGAGCAACACAATCCACACAAAATTGATTCTTTGAACCCTGGACAGCCAAGTCAGACCATGCTTGGTTTTGAACACATGACCCTGTTCACTTCTAGGAATATAGAGGTAAGTACTCAACACATTGTAACAAATATTGTAGAAGGTAACCATAGTCAAAGGAGTGGAGGTAATAGTAATAATGGAGTTGGTCAAGAAGTAGGTGGAGCGTCACAAGGAGTTCATTTTTAGTTTAGTGCATAGACCATCATACAATCGTCTAGTGGTGCAGTGGGTGTGAATGAAAGTAATTCATCAGGGAGTAATACACTGAGAATGATGGCGGGTGTATAATTGAGGATGCTTATGTTCCATGGTGTTGGGAATGAGGATCAAGAACAACACTTATTTGTTTTTCAGGCCATCTAGACAATAAAACATGTCCTAGATGAGGCAACAAATATTGCACAATTGGAAGCTTCTTTATGGGACCACCCATTGACATGTTATATGAAGTACAAAAGTGTGACTCCAACTACCCAAACTAGGTCACTAAATGATATTAAGTACGATTTGATTAGATAATTTTAGAAGTTGAAATTTGAATCCTAATGCATTACCAAGCTAAAGGAGATTAAGCAGGGTTCAAGCGAGTCAGCATGGGATTTTGACCAAAGGTTTAAGATCTTGAAGGATAGGTTGAATTTGAAAATTCAAGATGCAAAACATAAAGAATGGTTCATTTATGTTCTACTTCCACATATTAGGATACCTTTAACACAAAAATGAATCAATTTACAGTTGGAGGAACTAGATATTGCATTAAAGCTAGAAGCTTCTCTAGAAGGGAGTGGAGAAAATACTTGTATGGCGTAGGTGTAGCCTCAACTGGAAACACTAAATATTTAACTATAGGATCTACATAAGGAGAAAGGGAAGCAAGATGAAGTGTGGTGTACCATTTTATGAATAGAAGGCCACTACTGAAATGAATGCAAGTTGCTGATAGATTACACGATGATCGTCACAATTAATCTACTTGCACAAGGTCGAGGTTTGTGGTGTGAAGTTTACCAAGTATGGCAGCCCACCACACATAATTTCTCAATGATGTAGAAGTATGAGGCGACTACACGAAATTTATTTTGTGATTTTTGTAAATTTGTTGGGCATGATATCCACCATTGTTGCACATTAGAGTTGATGCGCGAATAGAAATTTGAGTCATTCTAGGTACGGGGACCTGAAGGAATTGAAGTGATGTTTATGTGTCACCACTACTATAATATCAATTTGAATCCTCCATATCTTTTGTTGTTTCTGGACAATTGTTAGGCTTCTTCATGTCCAAGTATGGGATCATGGTTGATCATTTAAAGGTTCAAGTGATTGCAAATCTACCTCCTTCTCACATTATCAGTCAACTTTAGAGTTTGCAAGGTAAAGTGAACTTCTTATGTTGATTCATTTTTAACTATTCTAAGATTACAAAGGGTTTCATGAATGTTCTAAAAAATGAACACCTTTTGTATGGAATGACCAATGGCACAATGATCTTTTGATGCCCTGAAAAAGGCCTAGCTGTCACTCCTACTAATAATCCCTTTTGACTATAGTCAGGATTACATTTTATATCTATTAGCCTCTTATTAAACTCATAGAATTGTTCTTGTATAAGAGGATGAGGACCATAATAATCACATCATCTACTACCTTAGCAAGGGGTTGGTGGGAGTGGAACTGCACTATTTATACAAGAAAAGTTGGCCCTAGTTGTTCTCTTCATTGTCCATTGACTTAGATGTTACATTCTCTTGTGTAAGACCATTGTCATCACTGAATATAACCCCATGTTTCATATTCTTAGTAGGAAATTCAATGGGGGTAGGTACTCCAAATGGATCATTATCTTACACAAATTTTATTTGGAGTTTGTGGTCGTGAAATCCAATAAATTGCATATCTTTGTAGAGAGTTTATTTGATGACATTCATCTTGCTACTTATGGAATAGTGGTTACTAATTCCTTCCCTGATGAGTCTTTGTTACTCATTATCATTTTTATCCTTGCCATGGGGATATCCTGCTCTATCTCCAGACTCAAAAATTTCAACCCATGTTGTCCCATGATTATTGTTGATGCATATGCAATAATGCCACATAATGCCTCATAATAAATGATACCTTTTATCGCCATGGGGTTGACTTGGTGTTACCTCAATGTTTAACTCATGAAGGGGTTGAACATAATTTAAATGACTAGCATGTGAGAGGATGTGGTGGTCACATCTTTAGGTTATCCACTGCCGAGAAAATCTTACACGTTGGGTACTTTTGGCCATCCATATTCAGAGATTGTATGAATGAAGTCCAAAGGCATCATCCCTGTCAAATTCATGCCCATAAAATGCATTCCCATTCTTCTCCCCTTCATCCTATGGTTTTTGTCATCCCCTTTACAAAATGGGGTATCAATTTCACGTAGTGGAAGCCTACCTGATCAAATGGTGATAATTATGTCATTGTGGCTCTAGATTACTTCACTAAGTCGGTTTATGATATGCCTACATAATCAAACAATAGTTCCATTGGGGCTCTATTATTTTTTAACCACATCATCACTAGGTTCAGTGTCCCCAAGGATATTATCACCAATCATGGATATCACTTTCATAATCATATGATAACTAAATTGGCAACCAAGTTGGGGTTCTGCCATGAGAACTCCTCTCCCTATGGCCCTCAAGTTAACAGTATAGTCAAGGCCATCATTCATGTATTAAAGGCTATGATCCAATGCATGGTCAAGAACCATAAATAAAATTGGCACTTAATGCTCTTTTCATCCCTTTGTGTTATAAAGTACAGAAAGAAAGGGTCAATGTGACTTTAGCCTTAGTCAAATTGAGTAAATCTGTTTTCCACATTAGTAAGATAACTTGGAGGTAGTTAACTAGTGTGACATGGATCTTTTCACTCAGTTAGATCAGTAAATTTGAGTTAGTGGGCTTGTAATTCAGTCATGCATGTGTGAATGCTAAATTTTAGGAATCTAGTTCAGTTGTTTTCAGTTGTACTCAGTTAACTGACCTCTAACTATTGATAGAGTCATTTGAAGGTTAGTTGTGCAATGGGACAACAGTCTAACTCAGATATTTGTCAATTAATTAATCAATCATCCCAAAATAGCTTATACATGCATGGAATTTGAATTGCTCAGTTGAAGTGGAAGACATAAGGCCATTGTAACATGAGTTGTATACTAGTTGAGTGTACAATTGTTGCATGCAGTCAAGAGATCAATTCCTTGGGAATTTCACAAGGAAATAACAACTTCCCCATTGTTTAGGAGCTTGAATTAGCTCATATTTTTGCAAGGAAATAAGAGGTTTATGGAGGCATAAAGTGGCTAAGTGTTGGCAAGAGGTCCTCAATCAATAGAGAGAAAAAATATTCTTTTGCAGGTTGTGCTTAGAACTGGAGCAAACAATTGTAATAGTTTCTCTATTCAAATGATTAATGCAAAGAGGCTTGAGAGGTTTTTCCCTATTGGTTTCCCCTATAAATCATTGTCTAGTTGTGGTTTTGGTTGTTGCATGTTTATGCATGTTGTTCTAAATTGTGATTTCCATTTTGCAAATCAATAGAGTAGAATTGTGTCTCTTGTTTTTTAGTTGAAAGCTTAAGAAATTTCAACTTCTATCAATTTTGTACATGGTATCAAAGCCTCGAAGTCACATTAAAACAAGTATTTCAAACTTGTCCCTCAGGAATTTTGAACTTGTAACTTTAGTGCAACAATTTTTCTTCGGGATTGGGAGAATGTCGTTCAACGATTAGAGATTGGAGTATTCCATGGAGGGTAGCGTGAATTTCATATCCTAGAAGGATTGAATGGAAGAAGTGCTTGATAATAATGGTGTGTTAAAATATGTTAAAACTGATATTGGAAAACCTCCACAATCAGATGCGCAAAAGTTAACCTAATGAAAGAAGGATGTTGTAAAGGCCGGGAAAATTCTTCTTGAAGGTGTGAGGGGCCATGTGATCTCAAATATCCATGGAAAAGAGACACCATTTACTATGTAGAATACACTAATTGATATATTCAAAAATATTAGTGAACATAGAAAATTGGCCCTGAAAGACAAACATCGAAATATTAGGATGTAGAAAAATGACACCATTCTACAGTATCTCTCCAAATTCACTCAAGTTAGAGATGAGCTTGGAGGGGTTGGAGTGAATATTGCAGAAGATGATTTGGTGAGCCTAGATCTTTTAGGCCTTCCAAAATCTTGGCACAACTTCCAAGACTCTATGAATGTAAGAGAAAAATTACGAAATTGGGAAAGGTTGTGGTTTGATTTGGTTCAAGAAGAATTTAGGAGAAATACTAGAGATGGAGTAAAATCCAAAGAAGAGGAAGAGGAATTTTCTCTAGTTGGCTAAAGAATGAAGGCCAAGGAAAGAAGTCCCAAGGTGAGGCTAGGTACAACTAGAAAAATGGTAAGAAGAAGGATCTAAGCATGATAAAATGTTTCCATTTCCACGAATTCAAACAATATGCAACAAAGTGTCTGCAAAGGAAATCTAGCAAGGACCCTACAGTAGGAGTAGGAGGAGATGGCTTGGATTCTCAATTCGAGCTAGATTTCACCCTCCTTTCTTGCTTGGAAAACATAGTAAGAGGGAGTGATTGGTACCTATATTTTGGTGCCTCTTACCATATAGTAGGAAACAAGGAGTTTTTCAGTAGACTGGAGAGAAGGGTGTCTAGATGCATATCAAATTGGGGGATGATAGGGGGTACAATGCTACAAGAATTGATACTATAACCTTTAAGAGGGAGTATAGATCTCATCATTGTCTCAAAGATCTTATGTTTGTACCTGGGCTGAAGAAGAACTTGATCTTTGTAGCACTATTGGAGGATAGAGGCTATGATGTTATATTTAGTAAGGGAAAAGCCTTTTTGAAACATGTAGCTACCGAGAAAGTGAAACAGATTGGAGTTAGAGTGAAAAATATTTAAAATCTAGAAGTATATTTTTCCACGATACAACTATATCTCGAAGAGTGAGGTGGGGTGATGTAGAACCTTAGTCCCAAAGTTGTAGATATTTGGGAAGGGTCTATTGAGGTGTCCTCCTCATGGATCATTACCTTGCTATAGGGGCCCATAGTATTCAGTAGCAGAAGGATCAATGTCATTTGGTGCAGTCAGATACTAAGGAGCATATATAAATTTTGATAGTAGTGCAAGAGGTACAGTGGAGAATAAACATCAATGCAGTTTTCCCAGAAGATATTTGTAGAGACACAATTGATTCAAATTTTTTTTTTATTCTTCTCAATTGCAGTTGTTGCAGTAGAAACAAAAATAGTGAGAGGTAGTGCTATAGTAGATTCCACAGGTGTTGGATAGGGGTGGTGAAAAATCCCTTTCTGTCTAAGAGGGAGTGTTATAAAGTGTAGCAAGAAAGTCTCAATTTGACTTTAGCCTTAGTCAAATTGAGTAAATCAAATTTCCACATAAATAGGACAACTTGGAGGTAGTAAACTAGTGTGACATGGCTCTTGTTACTTAGTTAGCTCAGAAAATTCAAGTGAATGTGCTTGGAGTTCAATAATACATGTGTGATTGCTAAATTTTAGCAATCTGGTTTAGTTATTTTCAGTTGTACTCAGTTAATTGACCTCTAACTATTGATAGAGTCACTTGAAGGTCAGTTGTACATTGGGACAATAGTATAACTTAGAGATCTGTAAGTTAACTGATCAACCAACCCAAAATATCTTATGCATGCATGGAATTTGAATTCCTCAGCTGAAGTGGAAGAGATAAGGCAAGTTTAAGACAAGTTGTATACTGGTTGAGTGTACAGTTGTTGCATGTGGTCAGGAGATCAATTCCTTGGGAATTACGCAAGGAAATAGGGACTTACCTATTGTTTTGGAGCTGAAATTAGCTTATATTTATACATGGAAATAGGAGGCTGATGGAGGCATAAAGTGGGTAAGTTTTAAATAGAGATCCTTAATTAATAGAGAGAACAATTATTATTTTGAAGTTTGTGCTCAGAGCTGGAGCAAGAAACTATAATAATTTCGCTATTCAACTGATTAATGCAAAGAGGATTGTGGGGTTTTTCCCAGTTGGTTTCCCCTAGAAATCACTATGTACTTGTGGTTTTTCTTGTTGCATGTCTATGCATGTTGTTCTAAATTTTTATTTCCCTTCTGGAGATCAGTAAAGTAGAATTGTGTCTCTTGTTTTTTAGTTGAAATCTTGAGCAGTTGCAATTTTATCAAATTTCTACACTTTGGGCTTACTGAACCTCAACCAAGACCTCCATGGGATTTATTTCTGTCCAACTCATATGTGGCATGGAAGTGATCCTACCGATCAAATGTGAGATACCATAATTGAAAATTATTATTGAAATTCTCCCTAACACTTCGGCTGAGGAAGGATGACCCCATTATTTGGCCCAACTCGATGAACAACATTGTGATGCTCTCTTAGCCAATGAGGCACACCGTAAATTGTGTCAATTTTTTGTATGAAAAGTATGTTTAACCTTGTGTATTTTCCAAACATGACTTGTTCCTAGTCTATTATAATGTCCCCAACCCCCTTCCAGCTCATTTCAACCACCTACTAGGACATACCCATACTCAGTGATCCAATGTGATATTTTTTTAAACAATTTTTATTTTATTTCACCCAAAAAATCATCTTTGCCCTCTAGTTGTGGATTTTCTATGTTCCATCTACTTATGTGACTTGGTTTCCTAAAAAAAAAACTTTCAGTATGCTTCTATATGGGTGTTATGCATGCCTAAATATACTCTAAAGGCATTTACTCATATACAAGCATGCAAATTCTTAATTAATTTTTCACACACAATAATTACAAATTCATAAATGCAACACAAGAAAAATACCCAATTAATTATAGCATAATAATGTAAATGTTAATAGAACGATTGATCTAATAAATGGCCTACTAGCCAGAGACCTTCAACATTCCTTGCAGCCTTAGAGCACATTGTTCATTTTCTCTCAATGGAAGGTCACCTCTAAACTAGGGCTTCAAATCCATGGGGAAACATCTGAACTAATTTTAGGTAATGTTTAGTACCATCAATTATCCAACGTACCAAAACCTAACAACCTCCAACCTACAGGCTCACATCCCCCATAAACCTGCACCCAAGTAATGCAGACCCTTCTCTTCACTTGCATCCCCTTGGGTTGTGCCACCAAGTCTAAGGTGTCTCACTCAACCAAAAAAGGACATTCTTAGATTTTTGTGGCTCTAGAAGTTCCTGCTACCCTCTGGGGTCTCTAGGTACCCTCCAGGCCCACATATCAAAACCTAAAAGCCTCCAAACTCGAGGCTCACATCCCCCATCAGTGTGCACCCAACTGGTGCACACCTTTTTCTATGCCTATAGTTGCTTGAGTTCTTCCACCACCTTCAAGAATTATAACTTAGCCAGATAGGGATGTTATCAACACTAGGGCTCCAAAAGTTTGTGTTGTCATCTTGGGTATCCACTCTAACTAACCACCTCATAGTAATGTCTTCTTCTTTTTTATATGCATGACCTTTTTCTGACACTTGGAACCTATAAATTCATTTAATGGACTTTAGTTATATGCATGTGCTCTTTTTAATGATTATTAAATCACATCAACCCATTTTTATATTTTCATTGAGTCCTAAACCCCCATACTCTTTCCATTTGATTCAGTCTACATTCATAATGTGTTTATTAACATGCATAAGATGACATATTTAAAATATCAATATTTATAGCCTTCAAACATATAAAATACATATAAACATGAGAATACTAGCCCCAAAACATAAGAATACACATGCACATTGGCACATCATCCCCAAAAGAAAATTTTATCTAAAATCCAAGGGTCGAGTAGAGGTGTTACATTCCCCTCCCACTTATTTGTGCATTGTCATTAGTGAATTATATACACACACACATACATAGTATGATTATCCAAAAAGATGGGGGTAATCTTCCCTCATTACATCTTCTTGCTCCCTTGTAGTATCTTCAGGACCAAAATGGATCCACTACACCTTTATAGAGGAAATGTCTCAATTTTGGAGCGTAACCTTCTTGTCCAAAATTCACACTAGTTTGACCTAATATTTTCCGTTGAGATTTACCTAAATTACATTCCAATCAATTACATGACTATCATTAGGAACATAGTTTTCAAGTAATGAAATATGAAACACCTTATGAATATGCATGAATGTTGACAGTGCAATCCTATATGCAACCAGACCAATCCTCTCTAGGATCTCAAATAGTCCACAATATCCAACTGCCAAATTTATATAGCTACCTACTATTAATGAAATTTTATGTTCCTTCACTTTCAATAAGGCATGATTTCCGACATTAAATTCCCTATTTAGCTTGTTCTTATCAACATAGCGTTCTTTTTCCTATCTCGAGAAGCCTTCAAATTCTATTTTATTTTTATCACGTTCTCTTCCATTTCTCTGAGAAGGTCTGGACCGACAATAGCCCTATTAACTATGTTTTCCTAGCTCATAGGTATGTTACATTTTCTTGCATATAAGGTCCCAAATGAGCTCATCTTCAAAGATGCTTGGTGCCCATTATTATAAGAAAAATCCACTGAGTGCAAGCATTCTTCACATTTCGATGGTTTTTCCATCACATACATCCTCAAAATATACTCAATAATCTGATTAACTCTTTTTATTTGTCGATATAACTCTAGATGGTATGTTTTGCTAAAATTTCAATTAGTTCCAAATTCCTTGAATAAACTTGTCAATAATTTGGATGTAAACTTGGGATCCCTATCTAAAACAATTTCTTTGGGCATACCATGTATCCTAGCAATTTGATTCATGTAAATCTCAAGAACATTGGTTGCCTTGTGTTGATTTAATTGGAATAAAGTGGGAAGCCTTGGTGAGTTTATCCACCACAACCATGATAGAATCATGTTTCCTTGTAGTTCTAGGAAAATTTGTAATGAAATCGATAGAAACAATTTGCCATTTCCACTCAGGAATGGGTATTGGATAAAGAAATCCAACTAGGTATCTATGTTTAGTTTTAACATTTTTAAATTCCAATCACATGGCTATATAATCGGCCACTTCTTTCTTCATACCTAGTCAAAAGTATTGTTTCTTGACAACTGATATTGTTTATTGATACCTTTATTTCCTAGCATAAAGTACTCTATGCATCTCATTTAAACCTAATTTCTCAACCCTTGGAAATTTGGCACACAAATCCTAACTTTGTACAAAAGAATTGCATCTTTTCCTATCTCGTAATCCATTACATCTTTTCCTATTTCGTAATCCCTATATTTTGGCTACAAATTACCATGTTGTAGGTTGATTTTTATTTCCATGTATTGCTTATCTAAATTTCCAGGCTCTAAAATTATAAATTTTAAATTAGAATTGCATATACTTATTCTTGTAGCATGATTTATATGCACCCTTCTCTTGATTGCATCATCCACTTTATTTTCCTTAGCTTTTATGTTCTTAATTTCAAATTGTAATCAACCAAAAATTCCAGCCATCTAATTTGTTTGGCATTTAAATTTGTTTGTCCAAACAAATGCTTCAACTTATTTTGGTTAGTTCGTAATTCAAACCTCATTCCCATGAGGTAGTGCCTCCACATTTTCAAGGCATGTATATGGTTTCCACCTCCGAGTCATGTGTGGCATAGTTCCTTTCATGCTCTTTTAGCTTCCTAAATTCATAACATATCACATGCCCATTTTTCATGAGAACTCCTCCAAGTCCTTCTTTACATTCATCTATGCAAAAAAGGAAGTCATTGTTTGGATCAACGATCTTCAATATAGGTGCATTTGTTAAAAATATCTTTAAATGTTGAAAGACATCTTCACAATTTTGAGACCATTCAAATTTCACATGTTTATTTTGCAAGGAAGTAATAAGATAAGCTATTTTTTAGAATCCTTCAATATATATTCTTTGGTAGCCTATTCAACCCATGAAATATCTCACCTCTGTCAATTTTTTGGGTGTTGACCAGTCTCTGGTTTCTTTAATATTTTATGGGCTTGTTGTTATCCATTCCTCTAAAATGATATGACCCAAATAATAATTTTTCTTTGATAAAATCAAAACTTACTCAACTTGGCATACAATTGATGCTCTCTAAGTACCTATAAAACCATCCTCAAGTGTTGTTCATGCTCTTCCTCATATTTAGAATACACTAGGATGCCATCCAAGAATACAATAACAAACTTGTCCAAATAATTATGGAAAATGCCATTCATGAGGAACATGAAAACACCTGGTGTATTAGAGAGCCCAAATGGTACTACTACAAAATCATAATGCCCATATCAACTTTGAAATGTAGTATTAATCATATCCTCTTCCTTAACCCTTATGTGATGATACCCCAATCTCAAGCTGATTTTGGAAAACACCTTAGCTTCCCTAAGCTAGTCGAACAAGTCGTTTATCCTTGGCAAGAGATATTTATTATTTGTTGTGAGTTTGTTCAACTATCTGAAATAAACACATAGTCTTAGTGTACCATCATTTGTTTTTAAAAAGAGGATTAAGGCGCCCCAACGTGACACACTTGGGCATATATAACCTTTCTTTAAGAGCTCTTCTAGCTGCATTTGTAATTCTTTAAGTTCTGGTGTGCTCATCCTATATGGTGTTTTGGACTCTAGGTAAAATACATGTACCAAGTTTATAGAGAAGTCAATATCTCTTTTAGGTGGTAACCATAGAATTTAAGCAAACACATCTCCAAATTATTGAAGTACCAGGTTGTCCTTAAGGCTTGGTGCTTGATCCTCAACTATCTGCCCCATGTGGGTTGCATAAATTTGACACCCCTTTCTAAAATTTCTATTTAGTTACATGGATGATATTTCCCTATCAGAAATTGGCCTTGGAATTCTCTCTAATTTTCTTTGTTTCCCTTCTTCATCAAGGCCAGTAAATGTTTTATTGTAACCGTCTAATATTGCATGATGTTTCTCCAACCATTTCATTCAAATTACGAAATCATAGATATTGATGGTATTATAATTGAATATGCATTTGTATATAACCCATTCATAATGATGGGATAATATTTTACAAGTTCAGCTATGCCCCTTTTATCTCTTGTAGCTAACTAAACTAACCAAGCCATGTGATGCTTGGTTTTCTTCAAGCTGAATTTTTCAACCAACTTAGGATTTAGATAACTATGACTTGCTCTAGAATCAATAAGAATGGAAATGGGATGATTATTAAACTTACCTTCCACTTCGATCATGTGTGTGTGATGTTGATCCTGCCTATTATCCAATGCTACATATATCTCAGGCATTCGTATACCCACTTCCTCCATTGTATAATCTCCTTGGATTTGGTGTACAATCCTCATTCTTCCTTCTTTGTGAGGGAAGTCCCTATACAAATTCTCTCCTCCACAACCAAAACACTTGATAGTTTGAAATATTGGTCTCTTACTCAAGGAATCAATGCCTTTTGGTTCACTATGGGTTGGTTTAGTTTGTTGATTTTTCTTAAGAATTTTTCTTGAAGAATGAGGTTTGAACCCATTTTTCCTTTACTCCATCTTGCCTCTCTTCTTGTCATCCCAAGCCATTTGGAAGGGTGATTTATTTTTGCTATGTTCATAGAGGCACTATGCCTTCCTCATGGCTTCATCCAAAGTCCTTGGTTCATCAAATTTAATTTTGTCACCATAGAATGGTGGTAGCCCATTCACGTGCTTTGTATCTTTAACCTTTCATCCCTGATAAAATACACATACCTCAACAATTCAATGAATTTTCGTTTGCAATCTTTATAGTCATTGTTTCCAATTTGAGTTTGAAAAAATCTTGCATTTTCCTTTCATAGTAATGTTCAGATAGGTATGTCCTTGTAATTAATTTTTAAATTTCCTTCGTGACATATTTTTTCATCTAGATATTTTACTTTTTTGAGCTACGCCCACCATAGATTCACCTTCACCTTCAAGTGATAGGTGAAAATTCATGCCTCTAAGTTGGATGAGTAATCATGTATATGAAGGTACTCTTTCATTTCTAATAGCCATGCTTCATCCTCCTCTCCTTCCTTATGCTCACCATTAAATGTGGGAGTCTTAATTTTCCTATGTTCTCCTTGAAAACTATGTCAGTCAGATCTTTTTCTCGGTTTCCTTACTGGTGATGTGCTTGGACTACTTCTTGATACTAAGGAAACATAAGCTCTCTTAGTTGAATTTCTTGATGCATGATGATGTTTCTCAGTAACACTTCTAGAGTGTCTTGAGTCTCCAACATCTCTCCCCCTGACCCATGAGTCATGTTACTTTGCCTACCTAGAATCATATCTATGATTCATTTCCATCTATAATTTATTCAAGATTTGTAAAATATGAGTATTCACTTTTTTATGTTCTCATATCAATCTCTCATTATCAACTTTATCATGGATCACCTCCGTTTTTAGGTTTCTCATGGTTTCTTTTGAGTCTCTATCCTCTATCCTGCTCATTCCATTCCCATTTGACTCTATTCTAGCATCACTCATGCTAATTTTCATGGCTCTAACCTCTTATTCATGATTGTAAGACCCCTAAGCATCCTCCACATTGCTAGTCCTCATGTTGGTCTTGCCTTATAGGCCACCTGTACCATTGTTTTGAAATTTTTATGAAATTACTTCCTCAATACAAAATTATGGCTTTATAGGCATATTCCCCTTCTCAATATATTTCTATTGACTATTTGGTTTCCCAAATATGATTCACGAGATGAAAGTTATGGCCTCTAAATTTTTTTACCTATTTAACTCAATGTCCCTTGTTCTGCCACAACACACTATTTTTAGTTTTTTAGAATAATTATGTATTCATATTTTCAAATCTAGCTCCATGGTTGAGTTCTATGGTCCCACAACTTTCCCTTTACTACTTTATCACCCCAATCCATGTTATAGTTGCTAAGTTACACCCTATAGTTGGAATATGTCATTGGAAATATATCTTTGAGCTCTTCTATTTGAGCTATAGACATCGCTTGAATTTGTGCCACCAATACAAGAAGTTGTTATAGTTTTTCGCTACCTAAAATTGTCGTTTATGGCCTAAAAAATTCCCTACAAGCAAATGACTAGAAAAATTAGCAAAAGTTCATAAAAAATTGTGAATTTTCTTTTATGGTTTACTCTCATGTACTAATTAGATATACCTGTAACTATGTTCCTGTTAGGTCCCTCTAATACTAGTGTATTCCCTCATTTTTATTATTAGTGTAGCCCCCTTATTGTTATTGTTTGCCCTTACATTATTATTGTTATGTCGACTCTAATTATATTGTGACCCCTTAGAATTCTATATATAAAAAGGAGGTTTTTTCATTTGAATCACCCAAGAATTTTTCATTTTTGTAATGTAAAGGAGGTTTCCTCGTCGAAGAGGCTAATTTTGAAGTTGTTGATCTATCTCCTCTTCTATTTTGTGAGCTGGTTGTATAACATTTCGTATCAGAGCTTTCAATTATAAGGTTTCGCTTCTTCAAACATGTCATCTTCAAATTTTCACTATAATTTTTTTCTATGAGGCTTCAAAAGATGGAATTTTTACCACGTGGAGCCAAAATCTCAAAGAACTGTGTAAAAAATTCTGATCTTGGTTTGCTATATTTTTGGACATATGTTCAGAAGAAGTTAGGGTTTTTGCAGGCTCCAAAATTGCGTCTCAAACAGGCGACCTAGGGAAAATCATCATAACTTTTGTTTTATGAATTGGATTTGAATTATGTAAAACGTGGCTAAAAGTGCACATACTACAGTTTGTCTTGTAGTAATTTCAGGTTTGAAGGTTGAAACAATGATACATGGCACTTCATAAAACTTCACTCAACTGAACCAATCCATAATCATGTCATCGTGGGATATTCGGAATAACTATTTCTTGAAGAATCCAATCTTGGTATGAATTATGGGGTTGGAGAGAAGACTTAGATTTCTACCATGGGACGAAATTTTAGACCTTGAAGATCTGAAATTATAGAGATACATTAGATTCAATATCGAGATCCTACAAAGCAAAAAAAAGGTGTGTAGCTTTTAAAGTTTTCATAAGTTTTGTTTTAAAAAATGGTATGAAGTAATTCAAAGGGAATAGTGAAACATGATTATCATTAATTGATGCCCTGAAGAAATAAAATGGAAACACCTAGTAAGAAACCCAAAATCTCTACTATGACACATGAAGAAGAGGAATAAATGAAACATGAAATATCAAAATTACGAGACCAAGTGCAACAAATTTTGCTCTCACAAAAGGTAACAGAAGCTAAGATGGATGGTTTGAAGAATGGCATAGAAGCTAAGATATATGATATAGAAGAAAAACTGAAAGGCAACATGGATGATTTGAAAAAAGACATGGAAGGTTTGAAGGAAGGTTTGACAAAGTTGCTACAAGAAATTATTCCTAATGGTGGAAAGGTAGTAGAGGAAACTCATGATGAGAACAAAAGAAATGTTAATCTTGATTTCATAGACTCTAACTTTGGATTGAAGACCCACCATATTCCAAAGATTGATAAGAGGAAGTTTGATGGCAAGGATCCTGTAACATGGATACTACATATGGAGAAATATTTTGATCTCCATAATGTGAAAAACACACAAAAGGTACGCATTGCAACTTTATATTTAGAACCCAATCAGTTTGTATGATATCGATGTCTTTTCTCTCATAAACAAATTGTCACTTGGTTAATTTTTACAGAGTAAATGATAGCACATTATGAGGATACAAATAGAAACACCTTCTTTAGCCAATTGATAAATATCAAACAAAATGGTTCAATGGTGGAGCACATTGAGGACTTCCAAAAATTGAATATAAGGGTAAATGATATTCCATAGGCACATAGGATTGATTTCTTCGTAGGGAATTTAAAGGATAACATCCAACATGAGGTTCTCCTTTGGGAACATGATTCATTGGAGAAGGAATTCAGATTGGCAAGAAAAGTTGAAAGAAAAATTATGGCAACAAGGAAGCCTACCACTCACAACTATAAATATGGAAGTGTTGTTGCTCCTAGCCTTCCACAACCTACAAGGTTGACACCACAACCATTGGAAGAAAAAAGAGAAAAAGGGATTTGTTGCAGTTGTGATACAAAATACACTAAAGGTCATAAGTGTGTTGAGAAGAAATTATTTTACATAGATGGTGAAGAGGAGGAAGAAAAGGCACAAGAAACCTCAAAACAAGAGGATATATACCATGAACCAACCCCAAAGAAAGAAGAAATTAATCCAACCATATCTTGTAATGCATTGGAAGGAATTAACACTCCTAAAACTCTCAATATAAAAGGACATATGAACAAGAAAAAGATGATAGTGTTGATTGTTTCGAGTAGTGCCCATAATTTTATTCATTGTAAGATAACCAAGGAATTGAATTGCTTCCTATAACTAGCACCATAGTGTCAAGTGATGGTTGCAAATGGAGGAACCATAAATTTATCTAGAAAGTGCCATAATATCAAGCTAACCATGGGAGAATATGTATCGAATAGTCCAATTTTTTCCATTCCAATGGGTGGTGTTGATGTTGTACTAGGAGTCTAACGGTTACAATCTTTGGGTATGATAGCTTTTAATTTTCACGAAATTTTCTTGAATTTTTTTTGGGAAGGAAAGGAAGTTGCATTAAGGGGTATAGCGGGGAAACCAATAAAGATAATCATCTCTAATGGCATGATAAATCTTCTAAAGAAATAAAAACGGGGTGTAATTTCACAATTATGTTTAATAGAGGTTCAAACATCGAAATCATGTATTTCTCCAGATCTCCAAATTCTTGGACAATCATTCCAAGGTATTTGAGACTCCCAAAGGCCTCCCACCTATTCATGATCATGTTCATTCTATTCATTTTATTCCAGGAAGTGTTCCTCCAAACATCAAGCCTTACAGATATCCCTATGCCCAAAAGAGTGAAATTGAACATATTGTTGCAGAAATGCTAGAGGCTAGTATAATTCAACCTACTCAAAGTTCTTTCTTTGCTCCAATAGTATTGGTGCACAAGAAGTATGGATCATGGTGCATGTGTTCGTATTATAGGGAGCTCAACAAGCTCACTATTAAAGATAAATTTCCCATTCATATCATTGATGAATTGTTGGTGAATTACATGGAACAATTTACTTCACCAAGTTAGATCTTCATTCAGGATATCATCCACTGTCCATCACATCAACTTTAAGAGAAAATTCTAAGGTTCAAGCAGTGGAATATCACATCAAGCATCAACAACAAGTTCTCCAACACTTAAATAACCTCACTTTGGTGCAAAATATAATGAAACAACAGGAAGATGAACATCGCAGCGAAATAAGTTTTGATGAATGCAACTGTTTATTTTTACAACTACAACCATACAAACAAATGTCCCTCAAGAAAGCTGAGAAGGATAATAAATTATCACCAAAGTATTATGGGCCTTACAAGGTGTTGCAAAGGATTAGTACTATGGCATACAAATTGGAGATTCTTACAACTTCTCGAGTACACCCAATTTTCCATGTTTCATGCTTAAAGAAGGTTATAGGTGACAAACTCCCAGTTCAAAAAATATTGCCAAAACTTGACGAGGAAGGAAAAATCATGTTGGAACCTGAAGCAGTCATGGAAACAAGAACTTGAAAGCAACAAAATCGATCAATTTCAAAGTATCTCATCAAGTGGAAGAACTTACCCGCTAAAGATTCCACATTGGAGGATGAGAATTTTATACAGAAGCATTCAAAACTACTCAAGCATTGAAGACAACACTTTTTTGAAGGAAAGGGTCATGTTAGGTCCCTATAATACTAGTATATTCCCTCATTTTATTGTCAGTGTAGCCCCCTTATTTTTATTGTTGTGCCCATGTAGTCCCCATATTGTTATTATTGTGCCCCATAGAAGCTCACTATTGTTATTTTTGCACCCTTACATTATTATTGTTATGTCAGCTCTAATTATATTGTGACCCCTTAGACTCATATATATAGAAAGGAGGTTTTTTCATTTGAATCATCCAAGAATTGTTCATTTGTGTAATCTAAAGGAGGTTTCCCCCTTGAAGAGGCTAATTTTTAAGTTATTGATCTATCTATTCTTATATTTTGTGAGTTGGTTGCATAACAATTCTAAAAATTTCTTTAGACATACAAACCTTTGTTGTGTGCCTCTACTTCACTGGAAAATAATATTTTGTACAATTTTGGGTTTTTAGTTTTCAATGGACATGAAATGGCCTGTATAGCTTCCCTCAAACACTTGGAAATCATGCAACCTCCCCCCTTTGTATGTCAGTCCCCACTCAAGCCCCATAATCCATATATGTCCTTCCACATGGAAGTGATTGATTAGATACAGTTAGATGTGGGGTCCATTCTCCACTTTTCCATATGGTGGGTGACTTTCCCCATCACAAATCTAACAGTTGATCTTGAGGTAGATCAATGGCCTAATTCTCATTGGGCTAAAACATGCGTAGATGTTCACGACAAGTTACACCCACCCCCCCGGACAAACCTAAAGGCCAATATTTCCCCAATCTAAAAACCTAGATCTATATCATGCTAGAACATGTGCAAAGGTTTACGGTGTCACATTCGCCTAATAGATTTCATGGGTGATATTTCTCTAATCCAACAACCCAGATCTACATCATGCTAAAATATGCACTACGGTTTATGATGATTTTCACACACGATGGATCTAACGGTTATGATCTCCCTTCATCAACGACCCATAATCTACATTAGGCTCCAACTTGTGTGGGGAATAAAAGAGAGATACACCCTCAATAGATTAGATGTCCATGATCAAACGAGATCGATGATCCACAACCCACATTGAGATCCAACTTGTGCAAATATTTATGATGTGCCATCCAACCTATGGATCTGACAGTTCAAGATCGTCACATTGGATTACGGGTATAAACATTGGGTAGAAAATTCTTAGTTGTTTAATCAAGCAAAGTGTTCTTAATGGATCCAATGGATCATGTTTCCTAAATCAATGGTTGTGGTTTGTATCTTGCATTGAAAGGCACAACCTTTTAGCACACTACATCCACCCAATTTTGCCCATTCATGCGAGGGTATGCCACCTAGCATCCTCACCTACCAACTCAGCCACCATTTGGCACTACTAACTCATCGATTCTCTCACCATACTTTTTTAATTAAATAATTTATTATTATTATATTTTTTATACTTTCATTTTCTATCAATAATACTCATTTTTCATATTTTCTATTGTGTAAATTTTAGCATTTCCATTACAAAAATTATCCTAGTGCTCCACAATTTCCGAGTTTGCAATCATAATTTTATCCTTTACATTTATAATTCACATCGATCTCATCTCAAATTGAGAATTTTATCCATCACTATTCTGTGAAGATTCTGTCAAACACTTTTCCAACAACATGTGATTTTTCCTATAATGAATTTTTGAACCATATGGATTGAGTGTTGTAACCTTGGGCTTTGATACCACTTGTAATGTCCTTGGCTCCCTATTGACTCATTATAGCCACTTATTGGGACATACCCATACCTAGTGACTGTTTGTAGAAAACAAATTGGACAATATTACCTCTATTTCACCCATGACAACACCAGCTGCCTCTAGTTCTCACTAGTCTCTATGTCATCTAACGACGTGACCTATTTTCCTAAAAACCCCCTTTAATTTCACTTATGTATGGGTTTTATGCATGCCTAAACTTTATCTAAAATAATTTACTCATATAAAGGTATGCAAATTCTTAAGTTATTTTTCACACACAATAATTATAAATTCATACATGTAGCATAGGAAAACACACAATTGATTCCAACATAATTAAGTAAATGTTAACATAAGCACTAATATGATAAACAACCAACTAATTGTAGAACATTGAAATTCCTCCCAGCCATAGAACATGTTATTAATTTCCTCTCAAGAATGGGTCACCCCCAAGATGGGGCTTTGACTTCGTGGGTCAACATCTTGCCCAATTCTAGGTATATGTCTAGTGCCACCAACTTTCCAAGGTACAAAACCCCAAAAACCTCCAACCTATAAGCTCACATCGCCCATCATCCTGCACCTAAGCAGTGCACACCATTTTTGACACTTATAGTCCCTCAAGTTGTGCCACCACCTCTAGGCTGTCTTACTCAACTGGACATGGATTTTCTCAAATTAATGCGGCTTTAGGAGTTCCCACTACCTTATGGGGTCTCTAAGTACCCTCCAGACTTTCATATCAAATCTTGGCATCTTTTAACCCCTAATTTTGCAACCCCCATTAACCCACACCAAAGTGGTGCACACCCTTCTCTAGACATGTAGTCCCTCAAGATGTGCCACCACCTCCATGGTGTCCAAATTGGTTATACAAGGATGTTCTCAGCACTTGGGATCTAAGATTTCCTGCTACAATCAACAGTATCAACTCTAAGTAACCACCTCATAGTACCATCCTTGTTTCTTTTATGTGCATGGCCTTTTTCTAACACATTGACCGTTATATGCATGTGCTCTTTTTAATGATTATAAATCATATCAACCTCTTTTCATATTCCCATGGATTCTTGGTCACCCTATATACTTTTCCTCTAATTCATTCTGCAATCATAATATGTTTATTAACATTCATAATATAACATATTTACAATACCAAGTTTCTAGCTTTAAAACATATAAAAGACATATACACATGGGCAAACTGGTCCAAAAACATAATAATAAACATGGACATAGGCACACCAACCTCAAAAGAAAATATTTCCTCACCAACCTAATTTTTGCTTGCACATGTTATTCAAAATCCAAGGGTCGAGTAGGGGTGTTAAACCTATGATATAAAAACATGACGAACTTGATGTGGGAAATTTAGAACCCTCTGGCTCAGTCCATACATTTCTAAGCATGTCTTATGGAAGGTGAATATGTGCTCATTGGCTATGATGGGAACACTCTCATTGAGCCCCGCAATGGGTTTTATCTAAAGAAGTATTATGCTTAGACCACTAGTAATGATACCCTGTACATATGTATTTAGTGGATGCTCTTACTCTTTTCTATATGTGTGTTATGCTTCATTTTTCTACTTATTGTGTTTGGTACTTGTTATTTAAAAGTATATATCCCCTTTGATCTATATAGGATATGTCGATGGTGCTAATCATAGTTTCCAAAACATTTCTTACACACCTGGTTTCTATTTTCACCTAATAACAAACATTTGAGTTAAGGGGACATCTTTCTAGGCCCTGCCACTAAAAATGTAGTAGAATACATTATTGTCATTGAACTCTTAACCAAGGCCATAACTCTAGGTATCCATCAATTCATCATCAATCTAAACTCTTAGTTCATGGTATCACAGTTGAATCACAACTATCATGTCAAAAATACTATGTTATTTCATCATTATCTTAGGGTACATCTTCTCGAGCATTCATTTGATTGTATCATTTATCAACATGTTCCTAGAAGTTATATTGCAATGTTTATTTGTTGGCTAACTATGTGTTAGAATGGCATATGTCACGCGTATATAAAAGAAAAGAACATGCATGCATATAAATCACCTAAGGCCACTTGCATCATCATTGTAACACATTCATAAGTAGCAAATGAAGCACATATGTATATATGTAGAACATAGTTTACAAACATCATAAGAAAACACATAATCAAACATAATGCCAAAATTCAACTCACAGGCCCACACTCATAAGCCCATAACTACTAAACTAATGTCAATATTTCCTTGAAGAAAGCATACATAGTTAATAGAGGTATCCTACAACTAATCATCATCTGAGTCTTTGTGTGCCTAGTAACACATAACCATCCTGGCCACAAGGCATAGAAGATGACTTAGCTTTCTTAGCACACCCATGGTGTGGGGCTACATGTGTCATGGTACACTCATCACCATCCCCTATAAGTTATGTTGCATCTACCTCAGCTCAATGTGATCAGTACCCTCATCCTCATTTGTATCCTCTCGGGCCACCATTGGCTCAACCTATTTGATCACTCTTTGATAAATGAATGGAGACTCCCCTCTAGTGTTTGTTCCATGACATTTTTGTCATTAAACACATTAATTATTAGTGCATTGTACCACCAAAAAAGTCAAAAAACTTAAAACTAAAAAAACACTTTACTTATCCAGGTTTTCCCACTGCTCGTTGGGGGAAAAAACTAGCTCAGGGTTATGACGAGAATCAATTGCCACATACACATTCATTGATCACAAGAGATTCTCCTAGAGCCAATCAAAATATTCATGATCATATTCTTTTGTTTATGCCCTACCCCCTAGCCTAGACATCAGATCTGCCCATTAGTCAATTCAGGGTGTCATCCTCCCTAACTATGGTGTAGAGGTAGGTACTTGAAATATTGGAACTCATTCAAAAATAAGAAATAAATGATGATTTTACCATATCTAAACATGTTTCATTTTATTTTCCTACATTTACTCAATTTATCTTTTAAGTTCACTAATAGTCCCTCACACTAGTTAAATATTGTTGGGGCCATATTTTCAATTGCATTGTCCACCTATATTTTGGATGCCAAGTGGGTACTAGATGTACCTACCACTTATGTCTTAGTAAACAAGATAGTGTGGAGAGGGAGAACCACTATATCTCTAATCAAGATCTTCCGACGTGTATTCCATGTAGTGGGAGTGTGGTACTCTTCCATCCAATACTACATGATTCTTACACCCACTAATATACTTTTGGATACCCTAACAGGGGCCCCTCACCTCAATTGACCCATGAGAAATTATATATCATCTATCTATATCTTCAAATATCGTCCCTATACTTTAAAGAGTGTATCTTTAGGATCCCACCATTGTATTATCCTTTCCAATAGTTTAGGTTGTCCTCTCATGTTTTATATCTTGAAGAAATTTAGCACACTATAGTTGTGTAAGGTTGGTAATGTCCCAGAGCCTGCCATGGTAACTTCATAATATGCCTCATATTCTCTTCCCCCTCACTCAAACATATTGAAATCCCTACAAAACCATCATAGAAAACATCATAATACATCCATATGCAAAAAAAATTGGTCTAACACATGCTTTCCCTCTTTTAGATATGATAAAACCTTGCTTCAACACTTTGCCACTAGGAAAAGGGATAGTTGAGGGGCCTAACAACACATTATCTACCTCATAGGGGAGAATTTAAGGGCCTAACAACTCCCACTTTGCTCCATGATAGTGCATTAGAGCACGCTCAACTTGGGTCGGATGTCCCCAAAACAAACGTTTTAGGGAAACACAAGAAAAAACTTATATCAAATGAAATGAGGAAGTTAACAACTCAATTCTTCATCAACTATTATCGGATACCCAAAATTGGTGTTAGTTTCATGTTTAATGATGGGGGATACATCAATTTTCTCCTTCAACAACTCTCTTCCCATTGACATCAACACTTTATCTAGGATGCAGATCTAGACACATTCTAGTACCTTGGAGCTTGTATTCCTTATTGGCAAGCTTCCTTGTGGTTGATAGTGGGTTTTTATCATTGGACCATGTTGATTTATTCTACAAGTGCTCAATATCATCTCATTCATTCGCACTCAATATATTGTGATAAGTACCTTGGGAACCATTTTCCTCATTGGTGGCCTCCCTCACATCTGTTAACAGGATCCCTTAGTGCCGAGTGTTAGGCTAGGAAGGTAACTCCCAATTGTGTATTTCCATTCATGTGAATATCATTATATATATTAGATTGGTGACCTTTTGATTCCAATTCCAAGGTCTTTTCTAACTATTCGAATTACTCTGTTTACATATTTACATACTTTATTCCAATCCCTAAGGATTAGGTGTCTAACATTCCCCCCCCCCCCCCCCAATCTGAAGGGGTGTTTGTGAATCCAAGCATCATTCTAAATATTTCAAACTTTTCTCTTCCAAGTGCTTTGGTGAATATGTCTGCAATTTTCTCCTTTGTGGAAGAATTTCATAGGCGAATAGTCTTGGCCTCTACATGATGTCGAATGAAATGATAGTTTTTGTTGATATGTTTGGTTCAATCACGGAATTTTGGATTCTTGGTCAATTTAATTTCAGAAGTAATTTCAATTAGAAGAGGAGTATATTTCACTTGTTTCTTCTACAAATCTTCAAGAATTTTCTTGAGCCACACAATCTCCTTGGTTACTTCTATAGCTGCCAGATATTAGACCTTTGTTGTGGAATTTGTTGGAATTGATTGTTTGCATGACCTCCAGGAGACAACTCTTGATCCAAGACTCATAACATAGCCTAAAATAAACACTCCATTTTGCTTATCTTCATCAAATTATAAATCAAAATATCTAATCAAGCTGAATTCATCCACCTGTGAATATTTGAGTATAAAGTCTTGAGTTCCTTTCAAATACTTTAGAACTCTTTTTGCAGGAAATGAATGTCCCTCATTGATTTTTAGTAAAACTAGAGAGGATTCCAGCAACAAATAAAATATTTGTTCCAGTAGTGGTGAGGTATATAAGACTTCCCATAAGTTTTCTATACTTAGTTGCATCCTCAAATTCATTTCCATCTTTACATGCGAGCTTTAGTTTTTATTCCATTGGAGTGGAAAAAGGATTTCATTCATCAAGGCTAAATTTGTTCAACAATTCTCCAATATAATTATTTTGAGAGAGGAATATATATCTTGGATGATGGGTTACTGTAAATCCCAAATAGTAATTAAGGTGTACCAAATTTGTCATCTCAAATCCTTTCTTCAATTCTTTCTTTACGGATGCAATATAGTTTTCATTGTTCCCTATTATCAACAAATCATCTACATATACCACAATATAGACAACATTTTTTCCAACATTCTTGACAAATAATTTGCATCATCAAGATTAAAGTGTTTGAAATTTAATTTCAGAAGATGCTGAGTCAACTTTTCATATGAGGATCCTGGAACTTGTTTTTGGCCATACAAGGATTTGATGATTTCTCATACCTTTTGTTCTTATCCCTTCACAATAAAACCTTCAGTCAAGACAAAAAACATTTTCTCTCAAGTCTCCATTCAAGAAAGAAGTATTTACATCCATTTGATTGTTTTGCCATCTATTCTAAGCCTTCAAGGCAAAGAAATTTCATATGGTGGCCCAATTTGCTATGGGTCCAAAGGTCTATTCATAATCAACACCTTCTATGCAAATCCTTCTTCCATAGGCATTTCTTTGTGCTTATAAAGTGAGCCACTTGATTTATAATTTCTCATGAAGACCCACTTTTATACAATTGTTTTGTTCCAAATGGAGGCTCCACCATCTTCCATGTTCCAGTCTTTATGAGAGAATCATAATCCTTATACATTGCTTCTTTCCATCCATCATGAGAAGAAACTTATTTAAAGGAAGTTGGTTCAGTGAAGGAAAACAAATTTAATTCACAATCATAAGAAACATCCATATCATCAACTAAATCAGAATCATCTACATCACCTCCATTTTTTCTCATGGAACTTCTAGTTATTTTCTTTCCAACCTCATCAGGATGAATGCTTTTAAGCCTTTTAATGAGCCATTTTGGAGGACCTTTCTAAGATAGTCTAGGTTTCTCTATTGATTGAGATGGTGTTGCATCAAGATTTAAACTTCCAATCCTATCAATCACCTCACTCAAAGGGTCTTATTGAGATGAAGAAGTGGTTGGAACTTTGTGAGGGGGAGATAGTAATTCAGAAGGAGATTCCATAGATTAATCTAACTGAGGGATCCCCCCAACAAGATACAAAATCTTATTATCAAATTCATGATAATATTTTACATCAATGAATCTATCCAAATGTTCCAGAAGAGTTGTATGTAGTCTTTTCATGATGTTGGTGTCTAGGATAGAATATTAAATCACTAACACTACCAAACCAAGTGTCACAACAAGTCTACTTTACATAACGGAATATAAACAACAAAAAATCTACTAGTGTTTAAAATATACATGAATTTTTACATAATTTTATACAATAACCCAACTTTGTTATATTAATCCAACTGAATAATACAATAGTCTAGGGCTCTTGCACCAGGGATAATGGCCCTTAAATATCCACTAGTACAAGAATAAAAAATACACTAACGATCTAGTTGATGTAGCATGCAATCATGGTTTCTTTGTCATATCCTATAAACTGTAGGTCTTTCATTTCCATTTTGCAACACTACCTCTATGAATGCACCAACTCCTTTAGGCCACTAAACTTGGTCTCCACAATCTTCCCTCTAGCTAAACATATATCCATATATCATCAACACATAGGGTCTTCACGCTCACTAGCTTCTCCTTCATCCTTCAAGGCAACAACACTTTGATGCTTCTACCCACTATTTCTCCTTAGCTCTTTTGGGACTTGTATTCCCACTATAGTCTTCTGTTTTTTCTCCAATGAAGACTAAAATAAGGAAGGAGGGCTACCACCTATCATCATTGAATTTTGCCTCTACAACAATGAACATCGATGTTCAACAACTACTCTTCTTGGCTGGCCAAACCTTGAGCTCCTCCAAACTTCCACTCTTAGTAGCCACCTTTGTCCATCAAGGTGTTGCACTTAGGGCTTAGACTTGGGCACCCAATACCATTGTCCAAACTAGGACCTCATCAACCTATCATCAATCCAACATTAAATACATCTCAAACATACATACCTCATTTCATCAAGGGCCAATGTCTTCTAGCTGCAAGTATGAATTTTGGTTAGGGCTTGTTAGCTCACTATTATAGCTCCTTTTTCTCACTTCTAGACCTCCTTCAAGGTTTGCAGCCTCCCTCCTAATAATTTTGTCCACTCTCCTTAGTTGATCTAGGCTAATTCAAACCCTCAAACTTGCCTCAAGGCCCACCTTCTTCCACAAGATAATGCCTACAACCTACCTAGGTTGTTTCTCAAACTTTCAACCTACTTTCCAAGCTCTTTTAGGTATGTGACCTACCTAAATTAGCCTTCTAGCATCATGGAACACTTGTAGAAGAGAGTTCCCACACAAAGCATGCCCAAAACACCACCTAAAGTCCCCTCCAATACTCTAGTTGCGTACTTGTAGCTTCTCAGCCCTGCAAGAGATAAATAAACTCACCCAAAATAGTCCCAAGCTCTAGATCTAGCCTTCTTCTCTACTCAGTTGCCTCAAAGATGTATTTACTATGAGAAGATGCACATGGGATATGTTTAACTGCCTCCCAATCACCTTATATTTATATCCAATACAAGGTATCCATCAAATTTCACATGTGGGCTTGACAACCTATCATACGGTCGCTAAACACCTAGCCGACCTTAACCTTGTGCCACCATGCCCACACATTAACTTCAAAAATTAATATCTTAAGACAAAAAACTCATATTTCAATGAATTTTGTTGCCCCTTTCTTCTCTAAGGGTCCTCTAACACCTCCATGTGTCAAAAATCAAAATGCCTCATGGTTCCACATCCACCAGCTTGGGTGAAAATCCCACACCTTGGGTTTCAAGCCCCAAAACCATTTTTTGGCACTCCAAACCTTGAACCCTTGGAGTACCTCCTAAGCTACGAAATCTCAACATTGTAATATGCCAAAGAAGTCAAATCATGAGTATTGAAAAGCCGAGTGAGAATGGAGGGTCGATTACAGGCTACTGCAAGAGTCTTTTTTGCTATAGGAGACAGTCCATCAAGCATGTAAACCAAAGAGAATGTGGGTCTTGTATGTGAGGAAGCTATGGGAATTTGAGACAATTATAACATAAAATTGATCAAATATTTAATGCAAACTAGTGCAAATTTATCCTAGTGAAATCAAACTTTGTGTGTTTCCTATGGCTGCAAAATCAATTACACAACAAAAATAGTGAACAATAAAATTTGTGAAAGCAAGAGAAATAAAGTGAAAGAAGATGTGAAATGGCACTAACTAGTTCTAATACTATAATAAAATGGACAACAAACCTATAATAAAGCATTGTTCATTAAAAAAGTATTAACCATTAATAAGAGCTATGAAAAGACAACTTTCAGAAATGTTGGAAAATGAATAAAAGCATCACACTAACAAAAGTGCAGGAGGGATCTGAAGCTCATAGGGTTGTCCCAACCCAAGCATTATCAAATTCCTTAGAGGAAATTGAAAATAAGAGTTGAAATAGAATGTCACTTTCATTAACTGAGAAACTATTTTCACATTACATGAATGCAAAACTTGCTTGGAAATACAAATATAATCTTTTATCATATTCTTAACACTCTTCTTTGTATCCATTTTGGGCTACTTGAGCCTCTTATATATAGAAAGAGTGGGGAGTAGCCTCCTTGATAGGAATGTTTCATTTCCTTTGTAAATTTCCTAGAAAAGGGGATCTTATTCCTAGTACAACTCATAGAAATAATAAGGGGCATTAAATTCCCTCAGTCTGCCATGTTTAGGCCCTCCTATAGCATGGAACAAGTCCCAAAATATATTCAGTGTTGTATCCCTTGGAATATGTGCAATCTCTCTTCAAATCCTGCACAATAAACATGTTAAGGCACAAAAAATGTGAAAATATCATTGAACTCTTCTAAGAACCCATTAAGTTAGAAAAATGTATCATTAAGTGAAAAAGGTGGGTTTAATATAGTTTTTATGTGCTCAAGAGTGGATTGATGGGCCTTGTAATTTACCTTTTTCAGAGGCCCATGAATAGGCATAGATCCACATAATTTAGAAAGAAATAGTGCAAGTTTTCTATGTGATCTAGAAGTGGAATCATGAAATGGTTATTTGTTATGTTTTCATAGGATATGTTAGGTTCCTATACCAATAGGAGTCATAATTTTTGAATGGCTGAGATTAAAACTATAATATGTACATACCTTTGTTGTTTTGCAAATGTTTTCCATATTCAAAAAAAAAAAATTATTAAAAAATGTAAAGAGGGTATGTCCTAAAAGAAAAATCAAAGGACAAAAAGAATAAAAAGGGTCAAAAAAGATAAAAAGAAATATGAACCCCAAGAAAAGAAAAGACCATGAAAGTGAGCAATTCAAAATGGCACTCCTAGTTACTTTTATGTAGAGAAAATGATTGTGTGCAGTTTGTAACCTATGCCACAATCCATGATAGTCAAAATGTTTAAACTTGGTTATTTCATGCTTTCAATTTCATGCTTATAGATAGAGAATAAAACCTGACCAAACAGTGTAATCTTGGCAGATAATTAGATTAGGTAGAGTGAATAAAAGGAGCTCAACTATTTAATCTGAGCCCTTGGATGTAATAAGGTTAGACTTAGTTAGATTACTATTGTAAAAGAAAATAAAAATGTTTGATAAGGGTTTTCTAGCTTAAGTGCACCCTAATAAAGAAAAGTAAAAATGGTAGGATGAGTAGATGGGTAAGTAGTAGAAAGGTCGTAGAATTGTGATGATTGTTAGACAAAAGCATATTTATCACCCTCATCATGAAAGTTCCCTCATTCACTTCACTTTCACTTAACTAATTTCCAATGAAAAGTCTTAAGTACCCAAAATCTTAAGTCAAAGGGACTCAGAGCATTTCTCTGACTTTTGGAGGGCCGGATCTTCCGCCCAATGACTTATAGGTCCTAAGTACTAAAATTACCCCCAAAAACATTACCCCCTTTCACTCTCCCTCGTTTTCCCAAGCAAATCCCTTTTCCTACGGTGAAACACCATTTTTCCTGAGGAAAAGCCATTACCCCCAAGTAAAACCCTTTTTCCTAAGAAAAGCCACAAAAATAACACTAAGCCTAAGTTTTAATGTGTTTATACAAAGCCAATGAATTATAACTAGCATTTGCACCTGATGTTGCAAAGGAAACATTGTAAGGCATAGAGTGTGGAAGAATAGGGACATGTGAATGGGCATTGTTGAAAGCAAGGGTGGATGATAATGAGTTGCAATTGAAATTGTTAGTTATGTGTATGTTGAATATAGATATTTTGTAAATAATAGTGTGTAGAAGAATAGTGACATGTGAATGGACATTGTTGAAAGCAAGGGTGGATGATATTGAGTTACACTTGAAACTATTAGTTATGTGTGTTTTGAATATGGATAAGTAATAGTAGTGTGTGGAAGAATAGCAACATGTGAATGGACATTCTTGAAAGCAAGGGTGGATGATAATGAGTTATAGTTAATGTCATATAGAGGTTATCCATTATTCATGTAGCAGTTGTTGTTTATGTGAACATGTTTTTTTGTATTTGGAGATTTTGTTTTTCCATATGTTACATATTTAAGAATGAATTGTCACTTTTAAAGAGGGCACACAAGGTTGCTAGCTGTCACAAAATATTCCACTGACTATAAATATGATTTTATTTGTTGTATAATTCGATTTACCATCGTGTGAGTAAAAATTAAATGTCCTTTTCCTACTACGTGGTTCTGTCAACTAGGGGTTTCCAAAAATACAAGTGAATGCCATCAAACTCCTCACTGAAATCAAACTCTCGGTGAAATTTTCGTAAATATAGGGATGCACAAATTCCTTAACTTGCCAAAACTCTATTAAAGTGACATTTTTCACTACTAACTTCATATGAGATGTCATGAACTTTCTTTTGGATAAAACCTCGAATGTGTTTTTAATATCCCAATTCATGTTCTGTAACGCTTGCTTTTAAAGGCTTGAAATGCAAATTATGGTTCAAGCCACAACTTTATAAGGAACATATGCACAAAACATGCTTAGGACAACCAATGCAAATTATATCTACATTATTTAGCAAATCCTGCTTAGCAAAAACACTTGTGACAGCTATCAAATTGCCAATTTGTCTATCTTCAACTAAACCCCTCTGACAATACTGAGATTGCCCAAGAAAGAGAAACTAGCATGAAATAACAAGTTGAAATATCATCAAAAATCTATACCTTTGATTGTATATGATGGCTGAAATGTATCATAAAGATACACTTTTGTCAAAGATAATTAAAAATAATGCTACAAAGTAGCAACCACAAGCTTAACTGACAACCTCTGCCCACTCATTTCCATTCAAATCCCATGGCAGCAAGGCCTAAAGTGCCTACCAATAACAAAATTGCTTCGATGAAATAAGTTGAAAAAGACCCCATCCGAGAACATACGATATGAATACTATCTTCCCCTGCTTGTCACAGACCAAAAAATGCCACATATCATATACAGTAAATGTAAATGTGTCAGCTGAGAGACCCAATTACCCAATATTATAGATCAAGTCCTAACACAACTCCAAAAAAAGGCCACATATCATATACAGTAAATGTGTCAGCTGAGAGACCCAATTACCCAGTATTACAGATGAAGTCCTAACACAACTCCATTGTTCTACGAGCTGGGTAGAATGAGAATGGTCACTGCACCAAACCCCTTTTTCTTGAGTACAATATATCCATTATAGTAAGTTTTAGATTAAATTTAAAACATGTTAATTAAATTTTAATATGAAATTTTGATGGTTATGAAGATGAATCATTAATAATATGATTCCTTTCTAAAAAATTGTTTATAATTTTGTTAATATAAAAATGAAAAATTAATATAATAAATTGAATTAAACTATTTTATTATTATTATTTTAATTTAATGTTTCGTTATGCATACTAAATCTTTTTTTCATATAAAACTAAATTTTAAATGTTTACTCATTTACAAATACTACAACACATACCCCTTTTTCGGATTGATGTTTATGAGTAGTAGGCCAAAACTTGCCAAATGCTTCAATTTCTTTTCCAAAATTTCAAAGATGCCTATTTGAAAACCCTTGATATATTAGTGTTTGATCCGAACAGGTTTCAAACATATTGGTTGTTGGGTTATAGAGATTTCTGTAAATTGCTACCAAGCAAGGAAGAAGTCAAAAGCGGATTGGTATTAAAACCATGACCGCAGCTCAAGGACTTGTGTTCTTGTCCCCAAATAAGACACTGCAACTGACATATGAGGGTGAGTTTTATGAGGTACTCATATCAAAAGCCCAGCTCTCCACCATAGCAGACAAAGGGGGCATACCCTCATCTACAGATACTGTAAAGAAAATGTAGCCACATTTTGAATATTGCTACAGGGGCTTATAGCATACTATATTGCAGGTTGTAAAGACTCCACATTCAAAACAAAATGGAAAGATAAGATGAGAAAAATATTGGATCGTAAAGCAATAGAGAGTATAGTGGAAGCATGGGATCCTTATAGTTATTGTTGGTCCTCCTTAAGCCTTGCTAGGATTGGTGGCTTAGGCAAGAAGAGTGATTTTCTAGGTATCATTTTCATTTTGTTGCTCCTATGGGGCTTCTTAGATTCAGAATTTGAAGGGACCCAACATGGGCAAAGTGTTGTTTGGTGGCTTGGGCCTGTAGCACATGAATTGGTACTTAGCCCCAGACAACTCAAGAGTGTACAAATTTCAGAGGACAAAGGATAAAAAGGAGTTACTATTAGAATTTAAAATACCCTCTTAACAAACTCTACCTGGGATTTCTTGAAAATTTTAGTTTACCAGGCTGTGCATTTCATCAAAAGATAAGAGCCTTAGTGTAAAAGAAGGATTGAAACTGAAAATTAATGAACTATTATCATTTTTTTCCATTCTACCAGAGTCAGAAAACATGTATGTACTAGTTCACTCTAAATGATGCATGATTTATTGCAGAGATGGTAAAAAACTCAATGCTCATTTCTTTTGATCTCACTGGAAATTCGCATTTTGAAATCTTCTAAATCTATTAAAATAGTAACAATAGTACAAAATTATATCTTATTTTCCAGTGATCGGGAACTTTACGGCCCTAAAATATTTATTATGAGTAAAAGCTTCTGATTTTATTGTCTTCTAATAGTTTTGTGTGAACGAAATCCAAATTTCTTGCACCATTCTGACTTGAAGTAAATGCACAGGTGGTATATGGTAGGTAGACAGAGTAAACGTGCAATTGTTTGGAGAAATCTGTAGAGCTTGTCAATCAGTAATCCTTCAAAGGGACCAGTGCTCTTATTAGTCTTCAATGTGATTTTTCCTAGAACATACACAACCCTTGTATTCTTTTCCAATTCAAGCTACTGCAATTTCTCATCTACAGAGTAGTTACTTTCTGCCACTGTATTTTTGCTTGCATAACTTCTGTCATGTGAGGAGGAATAAGTTCCTCTGAGCTTGAGATAGTCTTTTATGCTTTCAACAACCTAGTTGATAAATTCAGATCCTTTAATGTTTGGGGCATCTTTGTAACCATATTGGGCTACACATTTATATACACCCTTTGGCTCTAGTTTTCCAACCATAAATCTCTCCAACAAAAGCATTGTCTTGACTGGAATCATTCTTATGATGACAATGACAAGAACTTCATGCAGAGACCCCACATTCTTTTCATAATGTTCAATAATTGGTGCTAAGCCAGAAATAAGGTCACTACAGAAGAAACAAGTTCCTGGTACATGTGAATTCACTCAGATAACCAATCCATTCAAAACTTCTATGCTGAGTTTTCTTTGTGCTAAATATTTATACTTTTACTGCCTTCCATAGTTCGAAGAGAACATTATGGTCATAAAATTAGGAAGGGACACCAACCTCCCTGTGGAAACTTATTCAATACAGATGATAGATAAACGCCTTCAAAGATAGCAAAAAAACAGAGTGAAGGGTAGTATAAGCAAAACATGTATGTTCAAAACCACAAGCATGACCAAGGTTACTATGCACATCGTAATGAACATAACCCCAACAACTGCAACCCCTGCACCACCAAATACCTAAAATTATCCTTGGAAACTCAAAAGAATCCATAAAAACTACCAATTCTATTGTCAGATATAAATTTGGATATTCTTACCATGTGCATTACCAATTTGTGTTCCATCCCAGAATCCTACGATAATTGCAATGTAGATAACCATGAGAACATAGTTAACTTTAGGCGAATAGATTTGACCCTCATAATTTTGGGAGGTCTGCACAATCTTCACTCGAGGGAAGCAACTAAGAGCCATGGACTATTTTATGATTGAGAATGTTGTTGTAATCAATGCTTTACTAGCTACAATGGCTGCTAAAGTGGCAACAATGCACATTGACCAATACATAGGCTATGGTATTTCTTTGTAAAATGTAGAGCTTATGTCCCCTAGGTTTTTTATCAAATAAGCCGCTTGTCTCGTATATGTGTTAAGTAGAGATGGGTAAACCAACACACAGAAAGAAGGCTCCAACAAAAAACCCAAATTTCTCATTATGTTAATAAAACTTAAGGAGGATGAAGCACACAAGTATGATGAAATACTAATAATTCTATCCTTGACATATAGCTTGGACCTGGATTGATTTCCTGTTGAAAAGGCCCAAGTCTGCAAACATGGACTCGACACCTGGATCCAGTCAAAAGAAAGAACTGATGTTAGTGTTTCTATTTGTATAGCTTTAGCATAAATAATTGGGATGAAGTTATGAATTGTGTTTGAGAAAATTATTGGTATGGATTTATCAATTGAGTTAGAAAATAGTTCCAAGTATACTATATGATAAAATGAGACACATATCATCAATCAATACCTATTATACATAGGACTACACCTCCAAGCATCACCCATCCTTATTAGTGATATTCATGAAAGTAATAGTATATATAATATGGGTTGAATGCCTTGAATGCTCCAGGATAATATTTCACAATATTATACTGTCCTATCATGATGTTGGTCACGAACTAGGCAATCATTATGGGTGAGAACATGAAGCTAACTTTACTTGTACCAAGTTTTTGAAAAAGGAACAGTAGTAACATGTTAAAAAATGACACGAGTACAACAACTCTTGCATGAGTTAACATACGAAAAAATAAATTATGTCAGGAAGTGGGATGCCATAATTCACATTATACACACAGATGATATCATGTTTATGATAGGGAGCTGCATCCCTCCTTCAAAATAAACTAACCCATACTGAAAAACTTGATTACATCCCAATATACTCATGGAAGCTAAGCTAATAGTGTCTACTTCGCATTCTTGTATCATATTACCTTGGCTCATGTTATTTTTCCTTGACTGAATTCCTTGCATAGCTGACAACACTGCAGGATTAAGAACTGATCTGTTGCAAATAGTGCTAAAAACACGAAGTTGGCTGCTTCTTTTTTTCAGATGAAAAAAGCGATATATTTATTTTGTATAGAAATTACATATGTCCCAAAGTCTGCATCTCATAGGAGCATATCAAAATTATATATCCAAGCTAATCAGCAAACATGCATAAAAATGAACCTTATAACCAGACCAGGATACATAAAAGATTTTCTATGCTAATTCTAGGTTGTTTGTTGTATCTAGATAAATCAGCATAGCATATTGTAGCATATGTTAGGCATACATCTGTATTTTTTCACAAACATGAAGAGCAAGACGTAATGCAGAGTAGTTACTCCGCAATAAAAAAAGAGTATGTCTGGGTGTAGTTATCCTGGTAAAGGCATAATCTCGGTCTCCAACCAAGTCTCATCCATCTTAATCTCTATGTGGAGTCCATCCAAATATTCCATGATGCCTTTTTTGGAGAGGTAGTCCACTTCTACATTGAAGTCCTTGCTGTATGGTGGAGTATTGGAGAGGGTTCCAGAGAGTAGAGATCTGTTGTAGCCAACACTGAAGAGAGGATTTGTTGATGTTGGGATTCCCACAGACATAATCAATGATGACCTTTGAGTCCCCATAAATGTGGATAGTAGGAATATTCAGATAATGTATGAACTAGAGGAGTCCCCATAATACCATGGCCTCAGCCTTCGTGTTGGAGCCCTTTCCTGCCCCCTAGTGTACCAGATCTGTTAACTCTAGAAAATATCGGATAATGAATCCACATCCACAACTGCTACACTGTGATGCTCCGTCAAAAAAGCTCATAGGGAAGCAGATCTGCGGCTAGATTTGGGGTTTTTGTGCAGTTTATTGGATGTACCAGCATGTATTTCAGCCGAGATTGTGCTTTGAATTTTTTCCATCACCACTGCTCAACTTTCACGGTACTCATTGAAAATAATATTGTTCCTCCACCTCCAGATCTCCCAGAGAACAATGGGTGGAATGAAGCCCCTAGCGCCATGCTACGAACTCCACCATTCAAGACACTCTGGAATATCAGACAACAGTGGGAGCTGTAACCCAAATGAGACATCCAAGGTATTCCAAATTTTTGTAACCTTGGGGTAGCCTATGAATAGATGCAAATTGTCTTTTGGAGGGGGCGATGGGGTCGGCGTATGAGTAGATAACGCAAGTGGGCCCTTGTGGCCCAGGACAAACTCTTCCTTCCCAAATCTTGGGGAAGCCTTATGTTTGAGACTCTGAAACTTTCAGTAAGGATGTTATGGGTGCCAAATTGTGGTGGTGTTGGATTAAAAGTGCCAATATCTCTAGAAAATTTTATGGCATGAAAAATGCATACCTCACCACTCTTTAATCCAAAAACTAAATTTGGATTGCTAAAAATAACAAATCTCTCATACAGACCCATAGCTTTTTGGAAATATGCACGCACTTGTGGTAGGACTCATGAAAACAAATGCCTAAATTGGACCAGCAAGAGCATCTCAATGATCTAAAAATATTCTTGGTAGGCAATGGTTACATGCAAGTAAATCAGCATTGTTGGCTTCAACACAAAATATCTTCATGGTGTGCTCAGAAAACAATATATGACTGGCCCTCGGGAATCCCCTCATGATTATGGCAAACACTACAATGTCATCTTGAGAAATGTCTTATCCTAATCGCAGATGGCATTGACACACTATGTTGGGGTTATCAATCAAAGGGCATATTCACTATGATGGAAGCGTACTCCTTAGCCACTAATACCATCTACGCCCCCAATGCTAACATGTGGCCCAAGATTTCTCACTTCCTATGGCTATTGGCTTGGAAGAGAGCCGTGACTTGGGATAAAATCATCAAAAGGGACTACGAAGGATCCTCTATTTTCTATATGCGTAGAGCTAGTCCCGAAAGTGTTGAGAATTTGTTTATTGATTGTTCATTTGTGGATCAATTTTGGACAAAATTATATTCCTACTTAAGGAAGTAGGAAGATAGACACAACTCACTCTTGGAAACAATCTCAGCTTGGAAGCCCTTCACTTTCAAAAGTGAAATCCTTGATAAAGCATGGTCTCTCTTCCCTTGATTCATATTTTGGTTGATTTGGAAAGAAAGAAATAGCCAAATTTTCAAGTAATGCCCTTTCAAAAGGGAAATCCTTAATAAAGCATGGTCTCTCTTCCCTTGATTCATATTTTGGTCGATTTGGAAAGAAAGAAATAGTCAAATTTTCAAGTAATGTCCATCCTCTTCTGATTCTTTTTGGTATAATGTATCATTTAGTGTAATAGAGACCACCCTCCTCTCCTCGTGGACTGCCAACAACTAGTAGATCTCTCCATCTAAAGCACCATTCTATTCTACATTTTAATTTTTCAACCAACATCCACCCACCCAACCTCTCTCTCCCCTCATCCCCCCCTTCCCCCCTTACTTGGTCCCCTTTTCTTCTCCGCTTTATCAAATACAAATTCGACAGTGCATCCAAAGTCAACCCAGGACAAACAAGTTATGGAGGCATCCTTAGGGATGACAACGATAATCTATTATTTGTGGTTGTCGGCATTTTAGGCCACCCCACCAATAATGTAGTTGAATTCTATGCAGAGGAAGTGGGATTGTAAATTGCCAACCAGCAGGGTTTCAATAGGCTCATGGTGGAAGGAGACTCTATGTTAGTCATCTCCACCATCAAGAAAATTTTATCGAACACTTCTATTGACAAGCTACCCAAACGTTTGTGCCTGGAGAATTTCCTTCACAACAAAGCCATTCTTCTAGCTTCCAATAGCTCTGTCATCCTCCTTCATGTTTTTCTCTCTAATAATAAACCTGCTAAGAATTTACCCAACTTAGCATGCTCACAAAACAAGCTTCAGCTTTCTAGACCCAAGTCAACCATCACCTCCTCCCCATCAATCTCCCCATGCAACTCCATGGTTCTTTCAAACCTCTCCACCTAGGCTCCTTCAGATACTTCTGACCCCCCCATCGGGTTGCCCCACCTAAAGACCTTACAACACCCATTGGTGTGTCTACTACAATATGATTGGCATTGGTTTCTTTGTGTCTTACAACAGTTCCATCATTTTTTAATGAAGTCTCTTTTAGCACTTATATACTTTCAGCAGGGTTACAACAACCTAGTTACTCAATTGTTTTTTTGTTATACTTTATGTTCTAATGACTTTGGTCATACTCTTATCTATTACAATATGTATGTAATTTCTTAGATTTGTAGTCTCTTGGATTTGTAGTCTACATTTCCATTACTAGTCTGTAAAAATAATTTTAACCATATTATATATTTTTTTATTTTAATGTCAATGAAAATGATTTGGTTAAGAATAGAAAATGCCGGCTGATGCCATTAATGGTCAATACCATACACCCACATCTTAAAATCTATGTGATGAGCAAGCCAACGAGAAGATGATCTGGTCGTCTGAATCTTTCCTGCCTTTCCAAGAAAATGTCGTCGGCTTCATCGTGGTGTAAGGAGACACAATGTTAATTCTGTACCAAAAAAATTCATCCTTTTAATACACATTTGCCTACTCAGTCATCTAAATTTACACTAAATATAATTATCGTAATTGATTTAAATGTTGGATTTGCTATTCAATCTTCTGAATATACATCATTTTTAAAAATGATATAAAGTTTATTTACCTCTCCGTTCGCTTTTGGAGGAAGCGTTGCACAGATAATTTCGGGGTAATTTCCAAGCCTGCGTGCAAAAAAAGTTAAAAAAATAATGTTAAAAACACAATTTTCAATCTTGAAAACCTTTCTATACTTTTTACTTTCTATTGAATAGTATGAAGTTATGAACCACATTTGTCAATATAAAATATTTCACGATCCGCGTCTTACCTACGGAAAGTCTTTCAGGCTGATCTTCGTTGTGAGCATTCGATGCAGGCTTATGATGCAGCGGTTTCAATATCTGTTGGATTTTGCGGATATTAATCTGAGGTCTTCTTGTCTTCCTCGAACTTATAGAGCTGGCAAGCCTAATAATGGCTTCTGCCTGCCACGAAAATGACGAAATAAGCCTGCGAATAAATTAAAGAATGCGAAGAGGACTAAAGATGAAAATGTTTCATCAAAAATATATACGAAATTTGTTGTGAATGTATTAAATTTGTTGCTGAGATCAATATAATACCTTCTCAGCCGGCACATTGTAAACATTCACCATTCCATTATAAAAAATAACAAATTGACCTGTGGACTGCTGCTCGGGGGTTTTTGCTGGAACTGATCTGCTTCAAATAGTGCGAAAAACACAAAGTTAGCCTTATAATACATTTAAGCTATTCAGCTATCAAGAATTAGTAAATATATCAAATTACAAATGTCTGGAGATGAAAATACCTCGAAACCGGATCAGTTTGGCTGATTGCAAAGGGCATAATAATGTTTCTTTCTGCAACTCTGTTTGAACTGAAACTGGTGCATACAAGAAATAATTCCATCAATTCCGCGTGACTGGATGCCTCAGAGCGTCCACTAAATCCTTTGGCCCGATGATTGACATGAGCCAAATCACCTTGCTTGTCATCTGAAAGCTTGATTGATGAAAGCACCTTTTGCATCATCTGCGGTTTTATCTGTGACAGATCTTGCACTGTTACATTCATCAAAATAAATGTGAAATCAGCCAAAACATTCTGCTAAAACAAGACCCTCATGGCAGTCCGTCCATCCCACACATTTCAATTTTTCGAGCAGGAGTGCTAAGTTTTAGGGTTTCGACTACTGATAATGTTGCAACTGATCCAGCTTGAAATCAGTTTCATAAGTTAGTGCCCCATCACATTTTATCAAGAAACGAGAACCGCCAGTTACAACCGCCCACGTCTAGCCTACGCAAGTTTCTAGCTAGTTACAACTGTCACATGTAAATCAACGGATGATTATAATTCAATCGTCTAACGAAAGATCGAATGGTGTACAGTGAAGACAGGTAGACAGTAGGGGAGTTCATCTCAAAGGGAAATGCCTTACAGCGTAACTATACATTAAACTTAGCGCAAATCCATTTTTCGCGATATTCATATTAACTCCTAACTTTACTTTATTATATTAAATCCTGAAAATAACCCTTTCCCATATGTATTTAATAAATCCCTTTAATAATAATATCCCGTCCCGAAGTTTGTAATATAAACTTTATAAATAAAACCCCGACAAACGACATAAATTAATCGATTTGCGATTAATTAAAAAGTCAAACCATTCACCAATAGAATTACTCCCGATCCCTTGACCCCCACCTTAACCCTGAATTAAATTAAAACCACCATGTTTAATTTCTCATCGGGCCCTCCCACTACCATCCGTGCATTTCCATTAACTAATCATCACCCGATCTCTACCCTCCAAATCTAAAGGTCCACGTTGATTTCACATGGGCCTGAAATCCTAACTTTACCTGCTCGAAATGGGTTGTTTTCCCTTAGGCCCCCATAGCTATGTGTCGCCCGCTGAATGGAATCGGGCGACCTCCCCTCAAAACCACCTAGTGCTCATAAGCGGTGCGAAAAAACCCACATACCACCTCCCGCTACATGCCAAAACTATTACATCACCCCCAATAAATGCTAAAAGTACCACTATTCCCAAAATACATGCCAACTGTTGACTTTGCTAATAAATCCAAAAAACCTCATTATTCTTATTTTATCGTGAAAATAACACTCTAAACCTTCATGCACGCGACTGACGACGTCCAACCGCCAACCTACATCCAACCTCCAAATTGAAAAAGCCATCGAACTCATAGTCCACCCTCCAGCTCGCGCAGACTTTCTGCAACCATGCACAGTCGCCAGTCGACCCGTTCAGAACAAAAATTCCCAAAAATTCTGGGTATTTATCCAAATTCACTAGAAACCTTGTTTCATTTCTGAACCAGTTACTCTATTACTTGGAGTTAATAAGAAATTCAGTACAAGAACTTCACAACAACCCAAGATTACTTTGTACTTGAACCCAGTTTCCCTAATTGACTGAAACCCCTTTTTTCCCCATTCTTAAATCCACAAGAACTAAGAATGTCTGCCCCTATTGCCATGGATGTCAGGCCAATTACCACTCCTCACCTGGACTTGGACCATCTCCCTTTAGGGGATAAAGATTTCCAAATTAAGGACACTGCTGTCCTTGAATCCCCTATCAAATTGTACTGTCGATATAGGGACCAATACCTAAACCAAGCTGATAAAATAGGTCTTTGGGAGTCTAATGTTCCCAAGTATCAATTCCTTGAGGTGCACATTTTCCCTGAGATTGTCCATTATTTCCATGCAAACTACATTTCCATTCAAAGAGTAATGATGTCCCCTGACCAAACCATACTTTTCACCATCACTGCCAAGTCAATCAATGAAATGCTACAACTGCAACGAGGACAAAATCTGACCCCTATTTCCATTGGAGACCTGCTAGACCAATTTCCCAAGCTTACCACTACCAAGATTGCTGAAATGCTTCAGACCTTCATTAGGGAGGGAAAGCATGTCCCAACAGAACCTCCTCCATATGTGGCTACCATATTTTCCCCATTTGGTCAAGATATAGTAGCAATGATCTCTTGTGTTTTAGGCTATACCACCAGTGAATACATAGATGAAATCATTTTAGTCTTCATGTTCATTTTTACTTTAGGAAAACCCCCTGCTATCATGTATGATTATGCCAAGTACATAGCTAATAGGATGCATGAACAATTTTTGAGAATGAGTAATGAAAGAGTGTTTAAGTATTCTTCAGTTTTGTACCACCTTTTCTTATACTATCAAGCTGACAAGTTCCCATTCACTCTCCAAAAGCTTGACACTAAAGGTCATCCTAGGTCAGTAATTTTTTGGACTCCTTTGATACATAAGCATGATTCCCCATATCCATACACAGATTTCATTGATATTTTTGTATATCTAGTAGTGACCATGCTACTAGGAAGTCCTCTGCCAAGAATTAGTTCAGACATCAGGAGGATCCTGCAGTTGTCAAAACAACACAAAGTGGGAGATTGGTACTTGTACCAAAATCACACAGAAATCAAGATCTGTGGTTATGATTTGGCCCCATATAAACTGCCCAGATACCTCCCAATGAGGCTATTTGATCTGGAGTACTATAGGCAGATAATCAACTCAGATGAGGTACATTTTGTTAAAGCCAAAAACAGGGCCCAACTCAGAATCAAAGATCAACTAGGCCCCTTTGTATGCAATAGCAGAGAAGCTGGAAGAGAAGCAGAAGAAATCCTTCAGAGACTCAAACTAAAACAAAGATTCATGTGGAAATATGATCCTTGTGACTTCATCTGCAATAGAAGACAAAAAAATAAGATGACTCCCTTCATTCACCACCAAGTCCCTCAAATAGAGAGATATGCAAATCAGTTGGAATGGGTGGAGAATACTCTAGTGGACAGAGATAACACTGAAGTTGCTGTTGAAAATGCACTAATTGATCTAGAGAAAAGACTTGATGAAGGTTCTTTCTTCTAGGTGCCAGGAGAATCTCAAGCACAAGAAGAATCACAAGCACATAGTGAACAACATACAAAAGAAGAGCCCCAGGTGCAAGGAGAGGCAAAAAAACCAGACTTATCAGAAGAACGGACTCAAATAAGTACATAGCAGCCCAATATGAGTACTCCCCCTAACTTGCAAACTCCTATAAATGAGGAAAGAAGCCTCAAAAGAAATAGGGAGGAGGCCACTCCTTCAGCAGAGCAACTTCACAAACATATGTCAAAAGGCAAAGGTTAAATCCTTTTTCTGAGCAAGAATTCACAGAAGAAACAGTTGGAGCCACAAGCACAGAAAGAGAAGGGAGTAGGCATGCTACTCCCTCTGGAGGCACACAAGAACCTTCCACATCACATGCTCAGATGTTGGAAAGACAACAAAGTGTGGAAACGTCCTCATTTAGGATGACAACTAACCAAGGCTAGGATATAAGATAAAAGTACAAGGAAATAAAGGCCAGGAATGAAAGACTAAAAAACGAAAGCTATGCAAAATACTTAAAAATGGCACCTACCAACCAGACAAGGCTTATGTCAGACTTTGATGTGAAAGAAAGAAAAATGCAGTTGACTTTCATGAAACCCACTACTCAATGAACAAAATCAGCCACAAACTACAAAAGGATAGATTTTGAAGTACTGGCAAAGGAAATCCATCCTATTGAGCGGATTGAGTTGCACAAACATACATGGGAGATGGTATATTCCACTTTGACAAGCAAATCCATTACAGCCACCAACTGTAGAACTCCGTGAATAATATATCAGCTTAGTTCCAATTGGAGAAGGCCTCTTCACAGGCAAAAGACACCAAAATCAAGTCCTTAGAGGACTTAATAATTTACTTGGGACACGATCCAAAAGATGTAAAGGCCACTAAAAATTTGATAAAGAAGAAGAATGATGACATCGCTGCTTTGAAGAAGCAACTCAAAATTCCACCATTGTATCATCCACAAACATCAGAAATCTTGGAAACACAAAAAGGACAAGAAGAGCTTATGGACTTGGTCCTTAAGCTAAATGACCAGTTGAAAGAAACAGATAAATAATTGGACACAGTGATTCAGTCCAAATAGAGTGAATTGGCCACTACCTCCATAGCTACAATTCCCACAGTAACAACTGCAGTCCCTTCAACATTGGTAGCCTCTTTAGCACCAACAACTCCACCTGCCATAGCACTACCAGTCACAACTGACTCTACAGCAGCAGGTACTTCAATAGAAAAGACAACAGAGTTAGTGAAAGCCATGGAGGAAATGTCAATCTAGGCAATAGAGCTAAAGAATATTAAGGAGAAAATAGAAAGCCTAGAAACTGACTATAAGCTTGCCCAAATACAGCAAAAAGAAGAAGCACAGAAAGCCCTAAGGATGGGTGAGAAGATTAAGTTCCTAGAGAAGGATATAACATTGCAAAAGCCACTAGGAGAGACTAAGGAGATACTCTGGGCCAATATCATTGACTCTGTCAATGATATTTGGCCATCAATTCAAGTAATATTCGAGCAAACAGAATTGGTGAAGGTGGTCACTGAAGCAATACAAAAGTTAAAGGAATACCTAGGAGACCAGCCTGAGGAGTCTAATCGACTCATCAATTTCTTGAGCAACAAGAATAGGCATGAACTAAATGAGCTTGGTGTGGAGGACAGAACTGAAGCCATCATTAAATTCAAAAAGGTTATTTCTAAAAGAAACCTTATGCTTAACCTAGAGAAAAAATTCCATGACATGTAGGTTGGCATTGACAGATTCATTGCAAAGCTTGAAATTTTGAGGAGCAAAGGCCTTCCCAATCCCATGATAATCGATGACAAACTTATGACCCAATTGGACTATGTTGACAGATTAAAGAAATTGTCCAAGGAACAAGCAAGCACTTTAGGAGTCAAAGCATTGCCGACAGGGAAAGTATTATATGATACTTTAGAAAATCTATTCTTCCTAGAGCATGAGGTGAATCATCTATTTGTCACCATGCCAAAATTTTCCAAATACACTGAGGCAGATGAGATATATAGAAGGATGCTCAAGGTAAAGTTACATGAAGATGAATGGTGGAAGAGAATGACAGATTTACTATAATTTACCACAGTAAATCTAAATGGCAGCCAAATGAAACAGGTAAACAAGGTCAAAGAGTAACAGGTTAAAGAGTATCAGTAAAAGGTTAAAGACAAAGATGATTCCAACGTACAAATATCAGCCAACATAAAGAGCTCAAATTCGAACTGAAAACAGCCAGCACTATCACAATAAAAGGGACAACATGATGCAGTTTTCCATCTGTCTCTATCTTCATGCTTGAAGATATTTTGATTTCCTAGATTAATTCTCATATTGTTTTAAGATATTTTGTAAATACTTTTTGTATAAATACTTCACCTTTCAAAGTATTTAGGGTGGATTCAAAGACATTTTCTGTAGACATTTTCCTATCAAGTTAAAGTGCTATTGTATCAAGACTGGATTTGCTTGCCGGATCAAGGAATAAAGTAGAGAAATTTCACAGGATTCTTGTGTAAAGCGAAAATCAAATAAGTATTCTCTCTCTCATGTGTATTATCATTTTTCTTTATGTTTATTAATAATCATATGTGTTTCTATGAAATCTGAATGGTAAACTAGGAATGATATTTCAAAACTGGCTTTAATGCTCTCTGTCTTGACTGTTTACATTCTTAATGTTTTCTGTTAAACTATCTTAGTTAGGGAATTCTTAAATTCTCTGTTACTTCCGTAGTTTCCCCCTCGATCTATAGTAAAGGATTCTTAGTTGCCCTTTGCTCATGATCAATTCCTGCTCTTCATCTTGATCACGGTCTAAGGATTCTTCATTGCCCTTTCACCCTAGTTAGGACTATGTCATCCATTGAACCTGAAGATTTGCCTTTTGCTTTGCTAGCCTGCCCTCTGAACACTCCCTTTAGTGATCTGGTCCAGTCATGCCATCCTTTTCTTGACTCCATAGCCCAATGGCTTGAAGGCCTTGCTCCATCCATCTGTTCCTAGAATTCCACCACCCAACCAAATTCAAAACCTTATGAACACTAAGAACTAGCCTAAAATCCTACCCAAAACAAAGTTAAATTATAAAGAGAGTGCCCTCTCTGGAACTAGGTTGGCTAGAACCTGAGTCTAAAATATTAGGTTTGTGGTTACCTCTAATTATCTCTTCTTTTGATAACTTCTAGGGAATACTTCTGAGCGATAACATAGTGGCGACCATACTGGGGAAATTAAAACCCTCAGTCTTAATAAACCTTTGAGAAATTTCAAATTTTTATTTCAAGCCTCTTGAAGGGTTTATTAGAAGTTATTTATAAAATTTTACAAAAAAGAAATAATTAGAAAAAGCCTGAAATCTGGCTTCAAGGAGAACTCATTATACTAGGGCCAATCCCAATCCAAACCCTCCCAAATTATTTGACAATACTAATCTAATTTCGAGAATATCCAGAAGACAAGAAAGTTCAGTAAGTTCTCCACCTTCAATTAAAGCAAATTCCTGCCTGGATGAGTGGTTGTTTTTAGAAGACCTCCCCTTTGACGATTATTTTGACCTTTCCCTATTTAGAACCAAGTCTAAAAGTGCACTTGATGACATACTTCTAGATCCAGAATTTACAGCCAAACTTGAAGTCCAAAGGGAAAACTTGTCAATTGATCAGTATATTCTAAATTCCCCTGAGTCATCCCTCACTACTGCTAAGATCTCTGAACTTTTTGAAATAGATTCAACTCCATTTAGTTCACCATTATTCCCTTCCATCTCTGAAGTTCATTCCTCACCTCCATTTATACCTTCACTTCCCCACCAACCTACCATTACACATCAGTCACCCATTACTCCCAGTTCCTCATTACCCCTTGTATCATCCTCAGGAACCCAAACTCCCCTTCTTAGTCTTGCCCAACTTAGAGCCATGGCAAATAGATATGCTCCTCTTGTGTTGCCTGCTCCACTAGGTGCCATGCCACAAGACTACCAGAACAAAATCATCCAATTTGATGGCATAGGACCCTATACAGCACAACAGCACACAAAAAAGATGACAGATCATTTTGAATTACATGAAATTGATATTGAAGATGTCCAAATGAGACTGTTTGCTCAAACTTTAGCTGGTGATGTAAGAACATGGTTTAGATCTTTACCTACTAACAACATAAACACTTTAGAAGTATTTTACCAGCAATTTTTAAATAGATGGGAAAAGAAAAAGAACCCTCTGCAGATCCTTTCAGAATATGAAAACATCAAGAGAGGACCAAATGAAACAGTCCAGGATTACTGTACTAGATTCAACAATATATACAATGCAATACCAGTCAATCTCAGACCCCCACCTAGCTTAGCTCTGATAAAGTTTCCTGATGGGTTTGATACTAATATGGCCTTCCAACTTAGAGAGAGAAATCCTCCAACTTTAGAAGATATGCAGAGTGTAGCAGTTAGTGTAGAAGCTAATTTTCTAGCAAAAAGAGCTAGGGTTAGGAATGAAAGAAGAGCACCCTTGAAAGATGAAAACTCACCCTTTGACATTAAAATGGATGCCCTAGCCAAAGGAATGGAAAAACTGATGGACAAGATGGAGAACATTGAAAGGAAGCCTCACTGGGATAATCAACAGGCACCTCCAGTAAGAAATCCAAACATTAGAAAGAATCAAAATCAGAACACTGGAAAAAATGGGCTTGATCAAAATATTAGGCCTCCTTTTCAAGAAAACTATGCTGAAACTTCCCATTTGGAAGACCCTAAACAAGACACACAAATTAACTTAATGGGATTAGATGAGGAGGAAACTGTCTTCTTGACTCAAGATGATTAGGAATTACATATGCTTAAGCAATTACAGACCCAATCTAGAGAATCATTCGATTACAAACAAGGATATGATTCTGCTATCTTCGAAGTGCATAAATAGTACAATTTGAGGAGTAAAAAGAACACTGATACTCCTGAACAAAACAAGAAAGCAGTACCAATTCAGCCTAAGAAATTAAAGCAGTTCCAATTACTAAAACTCTCCAAATCCTCTCTAGACCAAATTAGAACCCTCCTAGTCCCACCATTGTAGATGTAACCAATTACTAACCCCCTGATAATATACCATCCACTGCAATCCCCTCCAAGGAAACAGTAGAAGAAACTCCAAACATCACCATATAAAATTCACTAAAAAAGAATTTAAATACTGAAAAAGGAGAGCAATTTGCTCCAAACCCTACTGTTAAAATTCCAAACACTCAAACAGACAAATCCCCTTTGCCTTTCAATTTGGGGGTAGCGACAGCCAAATTAAAAATCTCAGTTCCCTTAACAGAGCTGATTAAACATGAAACTTACAAATCTCAAATAAGCAAATCCTTAAACTTTGTTGAAAATGAAGACTCTGTTAACCTATTTGATGATCAGCCTGAGCTTATTTTCAGTCCTGATGTTAATGGAAAACTAGTGGAAGGAGGGAATCACCCTTTTACATTAGCCTTAACATTCACGATAAAATCCTACACAATGTTATGCTAGACTCTGGGGCTTAACACAATCTAATGCCTAAATCTGTTATGGAGAAATTGAACTTGGATATCACTAGGCCTTACAAGGACCTGTTTTCATTTGATTCAAGTCAAGTTAAGCGCCTAGGACTAATAAAAGACCTATGTGTTTCTACAATACCCTATGAAGACCATTCTTATGGACATAGTTGTTGCTGATATACCACCTAACCATGGCATTCTATTGTCTAGATCATGGGGGGCTAAACTCCAAGGATCTTTACAACTTGACATGTCATATGCCACAATTTCAGTATTTGAACATCCTAAAAAACTGTACAAAGAGACCTTGATGAAGTATGTAGTGAGTAGCTAGGAGAGGCCTCAAAACATTCCTATATATTCCATGCATTCTGACATCGATTCTTTTATTCTATATAATGTTGAAACAAACCAAGAAAATACTCCAAACATCATTACTTCAGAACAAAAAGATATTGCAGTTGCAACAGAAAATCAAATTGTCCAAATTCAAGAGTTTTCAGATAGAAAAGATGGTCAAGATACCTTAATCAAAGAAGATTTTGTTCCCCGAGACAATAAGAATTATGAACATGAAATACTATGGCATCTTGAATTTGTTGGGCCAGTGAACAAACTAGGTGCAGGAGTAGGAGTGTGGATTTTCAATTTAGAGAATGATCACTCAGACGGCCATGCCTACAAACTAAATTTCAAGTGAACTAACAACATGGCTGAGTATGAAGCACTTCTTTTAGGTCTCAAATTGGTTAAAAGGTTAGGAGACATAAGGGTTTCTATTATGGGAGATTCTGAATTGGTTATAAAACAAATCAATGCTGTATATATGACTAGAGATCATAGGCTAGGTTTTTATAGAGGAACAATTGTAGAAATATTGAATACTTTTCTAGAAACTAAGCTTGCAGTCATTCCATGGAAACATAATATGCAGGCTCATAGTTTAGCAATGTTTTCTAGCACTTGTAAGTTACCATTTCAACCTAACCATCAATACACTGCTGAAGTTAGCCACAGATTTACTATCCCAAACAACTTGAAAAACTGGAAAGTATTCACTAATGACCAAAAAATAAACAATTTTCTAACTTTAGAGGAAGAATTTGTAAATAACAACATAGATACTGACATAATATCAGATCTTTATTTTACAGATAAAATAGAAATTAACAGATTAGAAGATGAAGAAATAGATAGATTCCATCCCACAAAGTTTACTAAATCAGATATTCAAAACCTAAAGCAAGTTGAAATTGATGAGATAATTGACGAAGACTCGGAAATCATCAATCTCAAAGACAATTTTTTGCCCAAAGGATTAACTCCTTTGGAAGAATTGTTTGATTCAAATGATGTCCCTAGAAAACCAAAAATGGAACCCTTAAAATCTGACATAGAGAACTGTAACACAGGCTTTGAGGAAGATCCTAAATTGATAAAACTTTCAAAATCCTTACCTCCTATTGAAAAAGTAAAATACATTGAATTGTTAAAGGAATTCCAAGATGTCTTTGCTTGGAGTTATGAGGACCTCAAGTCATATGACACTAGCATAATACAACATACCATCCCCTTAAAAGAAAACTAGAAACCTTTTAGATAGAAGCTTAGAAGGATTAATCCCATTCTATTGCCTTCTATTGAAAAGGAAATCAAAAGAATGTAAGAAGCTAACATCATAACACCAATTAGATTCTCTGATTGGGTTTCAAATTTGGTGCCCACAAGAAAGAAAAATGGTGAGATTAGACTGTGTGTTGACCTTAGGAATATCAATAAAGTTTCACTCAAGGACAATTACCCTCTCCCCAAAATGGATCACATATTACAGAGGGTAGTAGGTTCAACCAAGATCTCATTACTAAATGGGTTTTCTGGTTACAACCAGATTATAGTTCACCCAGATGACCAGGCTAAAACTGCATTCACTACTCCTTGGGGCACATTCATGTATGTGAATATGCCTTTTGGATTAAAGAAAGCAGGGGCCACCTTTCAAAGAGCAATGGATATAGCTTTTGCTAAGGAAATCCATGACTTCCTAGTAATATACTTAGATGATATCACTGTATTCTCTAAATCTGATAAATGACATCTAGATCATCTAAGGCAGGTCTTCATCAAGTGTAGAAAGTATGGAATTTATTTGAATCCTAAAAAATCTTTATTTGGGTTAGAAGAGCGAAAACTGTTAGGCCACATAATCTCTAAAAATGGCATCTGAATAGATCCTGCAAGAATTGAAGCTATCTTACAGATACAACATCCTAGGAGCATCAGAGAACTACAAGCCTTTTTAGGTAAAATAAATTTTCTTAGAAGATTTATTTCTAACTTAGCAGAACTAATTAGATTATTAAATAACATGTTGAAAAAAGATTCAACTATTAAGTAGACAGTTGAGGCTAAAAGGTCTTTTGATGATATTAAGCTATCCTTAACACAAACACCAGTTTTGATCAGTCCAAATTTTGATACGGATTTCATTATATTTTCTTTTGCCTCAGAACACACAATTGCTGCAATCCTACTGCAGAAGAATGATCAGGGTTTTGAACAACCTATTACCTTCTTTAGAGAAGCCCTAAGGGATGCCCCTTTAAAGTACAATATAATGGAAAAGAAAGCTTTTGCTTTAGTTAAAGCTATCAAAGATTTCATAGTTTACATTCTATATTCTCATGTAATAGCTTATGTTCCCAGTGTTGTGGGCAAAGACATCCTAAATCAGGATGGTCTAGATGGAAAGAGAGGGAAGTGGATAGTTAATATATTAGAATATGACCTAGAAATCAAACCTACAAGTTGATCAAAGGCCAAGGTTTAGCCAAACTCATGGCTGAATCGAACTGTCAGGCCTTATACATAAATTTTATTGCAGAAATGGATAATGAAGAGGAGATGGCGACTCCACCAATCAGCCAGGCCTTTATTGAATCACCATGGTATGCTGACATTATATATGTTTTACAAAATCTACAAGCTCCTCCTAAATTATCCAGGACTAAAAGTAGGTTCTTAAAAATTAAATCCTTAAAATTCTGCATAATTGACAATGCTCTATTTTGGAGGAATCACGAAGGTATCCTTCTTAACTGTTTATTAAAAGAAGAATCTGACAAGGTATTACAGGAGTTTCATGTAGGTGACTGTGGGGGACATCTTTACTGGAAAACCACAGTTGACAAGATTCTAAGAGCAGGTTTTTGTTGGCCCACTCTATTTTCTAATGTAAATAAATTTGTAACCTCATGTCATAAATGTCAGATTTTTGAAGGAAAGAAAAAACTTTTACTTACTTTGAAGCCAATATCTGCTGAAGCACCATTTAGATAGTGGGGTCTTGAATTCATTGGTGAAATCCACCCACCTTCCTCTGCCCAGCATAAATGGATTCTCATTGCTACAGATTACTTTACCAAATGGATAGAAGCCATACCATCAAGGCAAGCCACTAATACTATTATAATAACCTTCCTTGAATCCAACATCCTATCTAGATTTGGGTGCCAAACCAAGGTCATCACTGATAATGCAGCAACCTTCAAATCTAAGAGAATGATTGATTTCTGTAATAAGTATCATATAACCCTAGGTCACTCTACAGCTTATTACCCTCAAGGGAATGGACTAGCAGAGTCTTCCAACAAGAGTTTAGTGAATATCATCAAACAATTGTTGGAGGATAATAAGAAAACATGGAACAAGAAGTTAGTAAATGCCTTGTGGGCAGATAGGCTAACCACAAAGAAATCCATTGGTACAAGTCCTTATCAATTAGTTTATGGAATGGAGGTTGTTTTCCCATCTTCCTTGGGAACACCAGTGATGAAATTACTCCAAGAAGTGCAGGTTGAGCCAAATGATATTCAAAGAAGAATCAATCAGACAATTCACTTACAGCAGACCAGGGAAGAAGTGTACATCAGATCCCAAGTTGTGCAAGAAAGGATCAAGAAAGATTTTGACAAAAGGACTAAGGTAGAGGATTTTTACCTAGGAGATAAAGTTTTGAAATGGGATTCAAGAAGAGAGGATAAAGGTAAACATGGGAAATTTGACTTCCTATGGACAGTCCCATATATCATTTATGCTTTTAGGAGTAATAATGCCTTTTTCCTCAGAGAATTGGATGGCACAAAGGTAGAAGGAGGACCAGTTAATGGTCGAATAGTTAAACACTACATAGAACCTAGTTACTGATTTCACTAATCACTTGTACATATTCTATTTTTCAAAAGTTTAGAGTTGATTGGATGGTGAATTTTTGGAGTTGAAGCCCGAAGAGAAGGCCCTAAGCTTCAAAGGTTTTACTATCATAAATAGCAATAAGGCAGAAAAGTGAAAGAGAAAAAGTTGTAGAAGAACATCACAGCAATTTATAAGGCCATTGATCTACAAGTTCTTGACATTTCACAAGGAAATGCCATCCCCAAGTGGAGCCACTGTTAGGTTCCTATACTGATAGGAGTCATAATTTTTGAATGGCCGAGATTAAAACTATAATATGTACATACCTTTATTGTTTTGAAAATGTTTTCCATATTCAAAAAAAAAAATTAATTAAAAAATGTAAAGAGGGTATGTCCTAAAAGAAAAATCAAAGGACAAAAGGAATAAAAAAGGTCAAAAAATATATAAAAAAAAATATGAACCCCAAGAAAAGAAAAGACCATGAAAGTGAGCAAGTAAAAATGCCACTCCTAGTTACTTTTATGCAGAATAAATGATTGTGTGCAGTTTGTAACCTATGCCACAATCCATGATAGTCAAAATGTTTAAACTTGGCTATTTCATGCTTATAGATAGAGAATAAAATCTGACCAAACAGTGTAATCTTGGCAGATAATTAGATTAGGTAGAGTGAATAAAAGGAGCTCAACTGTTTAATCTGAGCCCTTGGATGTAATAAGGTTAGACTTAGTTAGATTACTATTGTAAAAGAAAAGAAAAATGTTTTGATAAGGGTTTGCCAGCTTAAGTGCACCCTAATAAAGAGAAGTAAAAATGGTAGGATGAGTAGATGGGTAAGTAGTAGAAAGGTTGCAGAATTGTGATTGTTGTTAGACAAAAGCATATTTATCACCCTCATCATGAAATTTCTAAGTATGAATGAGAAATTAGACATGCATCAAGTCTACAAAGGCAATTAATTAACTTCCATCGTTCACTTCACTTTCACTTAACTAATTTCCAATGAAAAGTTTTAAGTACCCAAAATCTTAAGTCAAAGGGGCTCAAAGCATTTCTCTAACTTCTGGAGGGACCAGACCCTCTGCCCAATGACTTATAGGTCCTAAGTACTAAAATCCCCCCCACAAACATTACCCCCCTTCACTCTCCCTCGTTTTCCCAAGAAAATCCCTTTTCCTAAGGTAAAATGCCATTTTTCCTAAGGAAAAGCCATTGCCCCCAAGTAAAACCCTTTTTCCTAAGAAAACCCACAAAAGTAACACTAAGCCTAAGTTTTAATGTGTTTATACAAAGCCAATGAATTATAACTATACATTAAACTTAACGCAAATCCATTTTTTGCCGTAATCATATTAACTCCTAACTTTACTTTATTATATTAAACCCTAAAAATAACCCTTTCCCCTATGTATTTAATAAATCCCTTTAATAATGGTATCCCATCCCTGAAGTTTGTAATATAAACTTTATAAATAAAACCCCGACAAACAACCTAAATTAATTGATTTGCGATTAATTGAAAAGTCAAACCTTTCACCAATAAAATTACTCTCAATCCCTTAACCCCCGCCTTAAACCTGAATTAAATTAAAACCACCGTGTTTAATTACCTGTCGGGCTCTCCCACTACCATCCGTACATTTCCATTAACCGATCGCTACCCTATCTCTCCCCTCCAAATCTAAAGGTCCACGTTGATTTCGCACAAGCCTGAAATCCTAACTTTACTCACCTGAAATGGGTTGTTTTCCCTTGGGCCCCCACAGCTACGTGTCGCCCGTTGAATGGAATCAGGTGGCCTCCCCCCAAAACCACCCAGCACTCATAAGCAATGTGAAAAAACCTACTTACCGCCTCCGGTTGCACACCAAAACTATTACGTCACCCCCAATAAATGCTAAAAGTACCACTATTCCTGAAATACCCACCAATTGTTGACTTTGCTAATAAATCCAAAAAACCTCATTATTCTTATTTTATCGTGAAAATAACACTCCAAACCTTCATGCATGCGACTAACGATGTCCAACCGCCAACCCGCAGAAGCCATTGAACTCACAGTCCACCCTCCAGTTTGCGCAGACTTTCTGCAACCGTGCATAGTCACCCGTCGACCTGTTCAGAGCCAAAACTCCCAAAAATTCTATATATTTATCCAAATTCACCAGAAACCTTGTTTCATTTCTAAACCAGTTACGCTATTGCTTAGAATTACTAAGAAATTCAATACAAGAACTTCACAGCGACCCAAGACTACTCTGTATTTGAACCCAGTTGCCCTAATTGACTGAAAAACCCTTTTTCCCCCATTCTTAAATCCACAAGAACTAAGAATGTCTACCCCTATTGCCATGGATGTCAAGCCAATTACCACTCCTCACCTGGACTTGGACCATCTCCCTCTGGCAGATAAAGATTTCCAAATTAAGGACACTACTGTCATTGAATCCCGTATCAAACTGTACTGCTGATACAGGGACCAATACCTAAACCAAGTTGATGAAATAGGTCTTTGGGAGTCTGATTTTCCCATGTATCAATTCCCTTGAGGTGCACATTTTCCCTAAGATTGTCCATTATTGCCATGCAAACTACATTTCTAGTCAAAGAGCAGTGAAGTCCTCTGACCAAACCATACTTTTCACCATCACTACCGAGTCAATCAATGAAATGCTACCACTGCAACCAGGACAAAATCTGACCCCTATTTCCATTGGATACCTACTAGACCATTTTCCCAAGCTTACCACTGCTAAGATTGCTAAAATGCTTCAGAACTTCATCAGGGAGAGAAAGCATGTCTCAATAGAACCTCCTCCATATGTGGCTACCATATTTTCCCCATTTGGTCAGGATATAGTAGCAATGATCTCTTGTGTTTTAGGCTAAACCACCATTGAATACATAAATGAAACCATTTTAGCCTTCATGTCCATTTTTAATCTAAGACAGCCCCCTGTTGTCATGTATGATTATGCCAAGTACATAGCTGATAAGATGCATGAACAATTTTTGAGAATGAGTAATTCAAGAGTGTTTAAGTATTCTTCAATTTTGTACCACCTTTTCTTATACTATCAAGCTGACAAGTTCCCATTCATTCTCCAAAATATTGACACTAAAGGTCATCCTAGGTCAGTAATTTTTTGGACTCCTTTGATACATAAGCATGATTCCCCATATCCATACACAGATTTCATTGATCTTTTTGTATATCTAGTAGTGACCATGCTACTAGGAAGTCCTCCTTCAAGAATTAGTTCAGAAATCAGGAGGATCCTGCAGCTGTCAAAAAAGCATAGAGTGGGAGATTGGTACTTGTACCAAAATCACACAGAAATCAGGATCTATGGCTGTGATTTGGCCCCATATAAACTGCCCAGATACCTCCCAATGAGGTTATTTGCTCTGGAGTACTACAGGTAGATAATAAACTTAGATGAGGTACATTTTGTTAAATCCAAAAAGAAGGCCTAGCTCAGAATCAAAGATCAACTAGGCCCCTTTGTATGCAATAACAGAGAAGATGGAAGAGAAGCAGAAGAAATCCTTCAGAGACTCAAACTAAAACAAAGCTTCATGTGGAAATATGATCCTTGTGACTTCATCTGCAATAGAAGACAAAAAAATAAGATGACTCCCTTCATTCACCACCAAATTCCTGAAACAGAGAGATATGCAAATCAGTTGGAATGGGTGGAGAATACTCTAGTGGATAGAGATAGCACTGAAGTTGCTGTTGAAAATGCACTAATTGATCTAGAGAAAAGGCTTGATGAAGGTTATTTCCTGAAGGTGCCAGGAGAATCTCAAGTACAAGAATAATCACAGGCACACAGTTGTCACATGCTTGCAAGCATCAACAAACTGTATCTCATTAATTTAAAAACTTGTTAAATTAATCTAACTGAACTTGACTAAGTTAAACTAAGTCAACTGATCCTCTTAATAAAGAACTCATCCTTAATTCCTCAATCAGTGGAGAAAATCAAGGACACATTCCCCAATCAGTGGAGAAATTATTGCATGTTCTCATAAAGACTTCAAGTTTGATTTTTCTTAACTAATTAACTCATGGAGAAATAATTAATTAATATTCAAACTGCTGGTAAGACCAAATTGGAATTTTACTTCCTATTTTAGACTAGGAACTGTCTAAAAATAGGAATCCAACTTGAATTGCTAAAAATAGAACTTCTATTTTTAGCACTTACATTTTTCATTCCCTGTTGCGTAATCCAGCACTAATACCCAAACTGCTATTTTTAGCACTTCTATTTTTAGCAATTTTTTATTGCCAATTTTCAACATTTTCCTTGTTGGTCCACATAAATCAGTATGGATGAGTTCAAGAGGCTTACTTGCTTATCTTTCTTTTTCATTGAAATGAACTCTGGTTTGCTTACTGACTTGACATGGTTTCCATATGGTATTTTCTGGAATGTTGATATTGAGAAGATCACGGACTGCCTTGAGCCTGCATGATTTTCTTATTTGTGAAAAGCTTAGATGCCCCAATCTTTTGTGCCATAACCAATTTTCATCTGTTTTTCTTAGATGACATTGTTTTTGTCCTCCTTGGAGTATGTATAAATTGTTTGGAGTTCTTTTACCTTTGATAACTATCTTTCCTGTATCAAGCTCACGAACCACACATTTGTTTGATCGAAACACAACTTCATTTTCTTGATCACACATTTGACTGACACTTAACAAGTTATGCTTTAAACCATCTACATACATGACATTTCTAGCTTTAACCTTTTCTTTCAAATAAACATAACCTTTACCCTTAATGATTGTTGGTGTGTCATTTCCAAAGGAGACATTCTTTTCCTTTTCTAAAGCATTATATGAATGCAGTTTCTCTTTATCACCTGTCATGTGTTTGGAGCATTCATTGTCAATATACCACTGATTCTCTTGTCCTTCTACAAACATAGCTATGCCACATCTTTCTAATTGAAATTCCTTCTTTCTCCATAACTTGGAATTTGATGATGTTTGCTCCTTTTGAAGTGTTGACCAAAATTTGCTCCTGCATTGAGATTCTTCATGACTAAAGTTATTACAAAACGAACATTCAATTTCATCTTCAAGAGGAGAAAAGTTATTGTAGGAACTTTTCTTGATTCCTATTACGCTCCTTTGATTTCATGCTTCTCTAGTCATGATGGCTTTGTAAGCAACACATTGAGCAGCCTTATGACCAAAGTTATGGCATGAAAAACATTGTCCATTAAAGAAGTTTATGTGATCATAAAAACTTTTGGCATTGTTTACTTGTTGGTTGATGCTTCTATTGATGTTTTTCCTTGGAGTAAATTGAGCCTGATTTACCTAATGTGTAATTTTAGGCTTTTGCCAATGATTGACATATTGTTCACTGGTCTTTGCTACATCAAGATAGCTTCTGGTGGAGGCTAACATCTTTTGTGATTGGGATGATTCTTCAGTATATCCAAGACCTGTCTTTATAAGAGGAGAAACTTGAACTTTGATGATTTCATTTAAAGTTTCTGACCGTTTAGTAAATCTAAGATTAAGGTATTTTGTCTTCTCAAGTTCGTTTCTTCGACCCATAACTTCATAGTTTTTCATTGTGTTTTTCTCTTTCAGTGAGTTGATGTGTCAACGTGTCTATGATCATATTCTTTTCTTCTAAACATATTTTGAGTTTTGTGATTTCTTCAAGAAAGTCTTTCTCTTCTAAGGCATCCAAAAAATCATCATTGTCATAAGCCATGAGAAGTTTATAATCTTGTTCAGTTTCATCTTCATCACTATTAGATAAACCATCACTATCTTCATGGGTATAATAAATTCTTCTATTAACAACCTGTTTTCTATTACCTTTGCGTATTCCTTTCCCTTTTCATATTTATCTTTATGAGGACATTTTGCATTATAATTATCGACTCTACCACAAGCAATGCATTTGAATGGTAGCTTACCTCTAAATCTTCCAGAACCTCGTTAAAGTTTCTTGACAAAGTTTGCCTCATCTTCTTCTTCTGAAATATATCCTGATTCATTGTGCTCTTCCTTTTCTTTTCCCTTTGCTAAAGCTTTGAAAGCGTCTTCTCTCATATTTGATGGACCTCCTTTCCTCATTTCAAAGTCAGTTAGAATTCCATGAAGTTGAACCATTGTAATAGATTGAAGATCCTGCTTTTCTTCTATGGCCGATACTTTTGACTCAAATTTAGAAGACAAAGATCTCAAAATTTTATCTACTAAAGTAGCCTCTATATCTTCACCTAGATTCTTCATATAATTAACAATCTCATCTGCATGTAAAAATTAACTAGCAATACTTTCATCACTATGCATATTAAGAGTTTCATACTGAATTCTGAGAGTTTGAAGCTTAGCACGTTTTACCTGAGAGTCTCCTTCGTAGCTCTGAATGATTTTGTCCCATATCTCTTTGGTTGTCTTGAACTGCATGACTTTGATGAATTTTGATTCTGACAGACTTCCTAATAAACTATAGACTGTCTTGGCATTGGTTTCGTATAACTTCTTACCTGTTGTATCTGTAGGTATTGCTTTTGGAAATTGATATCCTCCTTCCACAATTTCCCAAACATCGGCTTCAAGAAATTGAAGATAAGCTTTGGTTCTTATTTTCCAATATACCAAGTTGATCCCATTGAATATTGCTGGTCTGGTAGATCCCATGCCTTCATGATTGTTCATCTTGAAAGATCTCCCTTCAATCGATCAAGCTTCTTCTGAAGGACCTGCTCTGATACCAATTGTTGGAAATAATACTGAGAGGAGGGGGTGAATCAGTATTTGCAATTCAATAACTTTTCAATTCCCAAACAGATTTATATACGCTACTTCAATGAAGTGAAATTTCTTTTTTACACAACTTTGATTAAGGAAACTAGCGTAAACCCAACGAACTTATGATTTAGTCAATTTATCATGTGTTGATCTTTAATCAGTGCATCAATATCTTATTATACAGTAACTATGTGCATTAATAACATAATAAGCCATCACACATAAAAAACACACATGAACACCAAGATTTAAGGTGGAAACCCAATGCAGGAGAAAAACCACCTGCTTCTGTCGTCTCTGTCTTCTTTTAAAATAAAGAGAATTTGTTTACAATCTTGTACTAGTGTAGACTCATACCAGTACACAAGCACCCACTTGTAGAAGCCTACAACCTTCTCTCTTTTTCCATATTCTACTGGAAGGGGAGCTACAACCGCCTAGCTCTTGCACTAGCCGATGTGTTTACTAGTACGTAGGCGCTGACCTGCAAAAGACTACAACCTTCTCTCTTCCTCCAAGGACCACGTTTCATTAATTTCAGATTGGATGCTCCTAGTACACAACAATACAATATGAAGGCCTCATTTCATCAAATTTTCATACTAGACCCATCAGAAACTTTGAAACTCAAACTACATCAACCAACAATCAATTAATTTGAATAATCAGATCACTGTCACCAGAACATTGTGCTGAACCTAGAAACCTGCATCATCATTCAGAACCAGCTGCAACCTCAAAAATCATACATCATAATGCATACGCTACTTTACTGAACCCAACTTGCATGTATACACTACTTCCTTTAAAAAAACCTGCGTATACCTTCAGAACTATTGAATCATAACAACTTATGAATTAGATCTGTACTAACCAATAATATTATGAACATCTACTATCAATTTGAAGAGATCTAGACAATCAACGTCAAAGATAAGCCTTCTCACTTAATCAATCAATCAATCAGACACAAACTCCTTATGCATTCAATTTTACATTCATATTTAAGAAGACTTCATTATCAAACAATAGTGATCATATAGATCAGTCATTTTTGAACAATAGGCTTTTCCTTTGTATACGCTACTTATAAGAGTCAAACCTGCATGTATACGTGCCTTTACCAAGGTGAACCAGCATATATATCTACAAATATTAACTCACAACTTCATTGCTATTCCAAACTTTAGACATACCCAGATCATGACATTTAAAGAATAAGACATGTGTAAGCAATCATATCTAGCCCAACCAATATCAAATCATTCAATGATAAGTTATTTCAGGTCTCATGATCTTGATCCAACATTGAATTCAAGGTGCAGAAAATATTTCAGATTATATCATAATCATAGCCCCTGCAACATCAAATATACTTCAGATAGAAGTATTCCTGAGAAACCCTTTCACTTGCACACTTGGCCCTTTGATATTCTATTCCTTATATAGTTTTGGCCTTCCTCAATACCTCGGACCAAAACCACACTTAGGACTTGTGTTATTCTTGGACGGGATCAAATAGTCATTACTCCGCTCAATATTGTGGGCTAATACCATGGTATTGACCCTTGGTATCCTTTACTCTTGAATTTGCTTTATTTTCCAACCCATATGTGATTTTCCTCTTGTGAAAGTGTGTGCATACGTATACGCTCTTTTTGTTACGTGAACCTACATATAGATGTTGTTTTTACAAGTTGAACCTGCATATACAGCTTAAACTATATGAAAAAATCCTTTTCCTTCAACTTATTGATTTTGATCAGTAGACCTTTGTTCCAAATTCATGTTCTTCTATACCAATGCCCTATTACCTCTGAATTGTCCTGTTACACTGTTAGTTTCCTTTTATCAAATTTGAGTGAACCTATGAGTGAGTTACCATCAAGGACAACACCTGTATCATAATGCCAACAGGGATAAAGGAATCAGTAATCTTAGGAGATTCTATGATCATCGCTAAAGTCATTGTTTTGAAGGAGGTAATGAAGGACTTCAAATTGGCCTCAACCATTTCCTAAGTTACAAAGCTAACCTATAACCTAAACAAACTCATTTTCTACCATGCCTTGTGAGAAAATAATGGAAAGTTGGGTACTCTAGCCAAAGAAGCCCTGAGTATCCCATAAGAACTTATAAAAAGAAATGGGAGGGGGGTTGTCAGTTTCAAATATATACCTTAAGGTCACCTCATGCATTTTCAAAAAAAGAATGAAATATGCAACAAACACATGGAAGACATTAAAGACACACAAGACATAGCCAAATTAATTTATATATCATACCACAAATTCAACAAAGATATGGAGACTTTGCAATTAGTGTGATATGAAGACAATCAAGACCAAGAAGAAGATGTTGGATAATAACTTAAAAAAAGAATGGAAGAAACAAGTCAAAATGATAATTAACATGGAGAAGACACTTGGCATCAAATTTCCATATGGATTACAAATTATGTGTATTTTAAAATTCTTGTATAGTATTTTCTTTTGTGGTTCATGGACAATGGAGATTAGTGGAGGCTACATCCACAAAAATTATCTGGGAAGATCCAGCTAATGGGATCACATCCTGTCAGGTCATTAGAATAGCCTAACACCAAGAGTGTCGAGGATAATTGAACACATGACCTACAATTAGCAAGGTACTTTAATGATGAGACTCAACCAATTGAACTAACTCTTGGGGCTAATTATTTTACAATATTATACTAGTCATGTTGGGATTTATATAGCTAATACAAGAAAGAAAAAATTAAAAAGTGGAGGAGAAAACACAAACTATTGGGAAATATTTTTGTAACAATAGGTTTAATATTCAATAACGTTTTCACAACTTTGGCCACCCATTAATATAAATTTCCCAAAAACAGTTATAAAAATAAGATCCATTGTATTCGAAAATTATTGTGACCAAAACTATACACATTGCAATACAATATAAAAGGAGGACCAAAGTCATGGGTCAAACTTTGATGTTCTTGATAGAAAAGAGTATTACTACTATATGTTCATATTATTATTAAACAAATTAAGCTATATTACTGTAAAAATTGTCCAAAATAAACATTACTCAATAAAACATTACATATTTATAAATTTAAAATAAGGCTTATGTAAGGTGACTTTCATCAATTGGACTTGCAAGCTGGTATTATCTTAATGCATTTCCTCTTAGAATTTATGCTCATGATAGGTTTTATTTTTAGAATTCCCACCTTCTAGCTTAAAGAGAAGCTAGATTGAATGTGTAGTGCATGTTGTAGCCTACAAAACAACCCCTCATTACGATATTAATTATTCATAAAGTAATGGGGGGCCTTTTAAATTTTTCCTTATCTTATGATTTTTAACAATTTGTGATCATTTGAATTAGACTCAAAACTAACTATACCTAGTTTGATGTGAATTATTTTATAATTTTTACAAGTTTTTCTAATAAGTTTCAACGATTTTTCCTTAATAATTATCTATTTTGTTCAATTTCATCTTCTTATTATTTTTTTAGAATGTTAAATCTTTCAAAAGGGAAAAATATGTCTGAGAGTAATCCAAGCTTAATTCACAATTTCTAAGTTAAATGAAACGATATGCTAGATACCTAGATAAGGGTAATCCAAATCCAAATCAAGAAGAAAGAATGTTGCTTGAAATTTCTTCTAGATGCTAGATATGATACTAGCATATGAATCTAGAAGCATTACTAGAAAATACGTTTATCTAGTGGCATAGGTTGAATGTCTTACATCTAGATCTAGATGCAATCCTCAAGTTCTAGTTTTTATTTCCCCCGATGACAGATATCAACAATAATTCCATTTTTTCCTTTTTAATTTTTATTTGGCATTCTATCATTCAGGCTAACATGGTAGCTAATTTGGATCATTGATGTGGAATTTATGACATATCATTCCTTGAGCAGTAATTGTTGTGTCTATTATAGACATATTTGGGAACTGCATCCCCAATCACATATGTCCATAAACCAAGGGCTTCTAAATCCCTAAAAGTGTTGTTTCATACCCTAAAGGAGCAAGGTCAGCTGATTACATCATCTCCCAGAAGTTCTCCATGAAAAGCTACTCATAACTAGTCAAAGCAAGACCATACAGACTGCCCAGTGCTAAAGGTGTGATGCATCTCACCTACCACATGCAAAAAGTGCGATGCATACTGGAAAGCCTTTCTATAGGGTGCGATGAGCGAGAGTAGACAAATGGCACAAGCAGTTTGCTAGGTGGAAACCCAGAGAATCTTCTAGAAACTGCTCATTTGACACTTGCCTCTCTGAGTTCGCCGAGGGATGAGTAAGAGATCTAAAATCTCCATGTGGAACCAGGAACTATCAATGAGATGACACTAATCAAAATCCCAAAAGATGACTCACCCCCCGGCAAAAATCTATAAATGGATCCCTCATCCAAGAGATCCGAGGGTTGGAATTTGGTAATTTGCAAAGAGGTGCTGCTGGTTTCTCGTTGAAGACATTGTTGGGTGATCTTGCTTTATGTGAGGTGAAGAGGGCTTTCAAGCTGGAAGGATGGCGCTGGGTTAGACCAAGTGGTTGTAATCCCCTATTCTATGACTTTTACTAATAAAGATATTTGAGTTTTCCTCCATATTCTTGTGTATCTCTGAATATTGTGTTGTTATATGCATTTATATGGTCAATATACATCTGATCCTATATTGTTTATAGTGAAAGATCTCTATGCTTTGATGGTATTATGCTGCTATGAATTTACATGTACTCTTTGAAGCTGGACAAGTAAGGAAGTAGCTGTGAGATTCTTTCAAAGGGAAAAGGAAACAAGCAAGTAGCCAAGCGGAAGACTGAGGTTGGTACTCTTAGCTTCTTTCTCATCTCTCTCTCGTAAACGAAAAACAAGTTACTTTAATCTGTTTGTTTCTAAGATAGCTACCCATCTTAGTGGGACTAGCAGCTCTAAATAGACACTATATTTCCCAATAACAAAATGGTGACTCTGCTGGGGAGCGATTAGTTTGATTACTTGTCTCTATTTGTTTGATTCATAAACCACAGACAGAGCCTGAAGTCAAGCCAGCTAGCCTTCGAACTACATTTGCTATGCAAGTGCAAAGTAGATCAACGCTGCTTCATTCAATCTCCAGGTTTGTTTATGAATTGAACAATTGACTTGCAAACATACTAAGTGCCCTAGAGGTAGCTTGAGTAACCTCATTAAATCAACCCTATACTTTGTAGTTACTGACTATCATTTGCTTGGCCTAAATCCCTAAACTAAACTGAAAACTGTGACCAAAAACCAAGTTAAAGTCTTGTTCCTTGACCATCGCACCCTCTCCTTTAGGAAATCTAGATGCATCGCACCTCCCATGTGCAGTAGGTGGGATGCATCCCTGTTTCCCAGTGTTATAGGTGCGATGATCAGACAAGACTAGATTTTCCTCCAGATTTTGGTTTTTTCTTCACTGTCTTCAGTTTTATTCAGGAGTTTCGCTATCTGTGATCAGTAGACCACTGTTGAAACCCCCTTCTTTGCATCATCCAACCTACATTGTACAAAGAATTGTGAATGTTTTTATGTATTGTACACCATTTACAGTTCTCTTTTACAAAATAGTAGCTTAATCGAACTGTCATCTTTTGATTTGGAAGTGTCGCAAGTGTCGTTTTCAGTAAAAGAAAAGAATACTTCTCTTTTTGATAGTCGATTACACTGTTACTCTTGTATTTGATCTGAATTTATAACTATTTCAAGTGTCGAAAGCAGTTTTAAATTCAAAATCGCAAAGTGTCGTCTTGCCTTCCTGTTGTTTTTTGAAAATAAAATTGTTAGTACTGTTGCTCTGAAAGAAGAAATAATTCAGATTTGTATTTAGCATTCTTTTTGTCATTCACACATTAAGAAAGTGGAAAAAAAATTAATGCACATGCATTTGCATTTAGACTACTTGTTGATTTTGATTTAGGACAGTGCATCTAGTGTGCTCTCTGCTCTATGTTGAAAGGATTTAATTTCTCTTTCCTTAGTAGCTAGGATTTTCATTGCAAAAAGAAGATTAAACAACTGTTTATCATCTTAGATTGCATTTTAGGAATTGTATATCTACATCACGTGGTGTACCTTAAAGGCAAACTTCTTAAGAAAGATCAACTGTAAAATAAATTTAATGAACATAAAAACGCTTTGGAACCTAACACACAACATCTAGAAGTCTAGGCTAGAGACGTATTCCGGCGTCGTAAAGCTTGGTAACTATCGCTTTCATCGTAGGTTGGGTGATTCCTCCTCTTTGAGACAAAAAGTGCCAGTACGGACTTGTGCTCCCACGTACCATCAAGTATATATTGGGAGACCACAATAGGCTATATCCTTTATCCTTAGGAAGCCGTGTCTACCGCCCTATCGATCGCAATGCACTGAACACAGCATTCAGGAAGATTGACTGTCGTACCGTAAAAAGTATTCTGCAGTTTTGCGATTGGTTTGGTAATCCCTCTGTCTAGATTTCTAGAGCAGTCTCTTTCATTCCTTTTCAGACTCCTTAAAGGAAAAGGTCCATCTGAACACTTGTCACTTCAGGGTCATTAAAAATCGAAGGCAACTAGAGTCATCTTTAGCTTTTTCTCGACTCTTAAAAATTGAAAAAGCAAGTTGTGTCAAAGCATCTAAAATTTATTTTAATCGGAATAACGTCACTGTTCCCTCATTGGTCTTAGGTTGAGAAAATGGAGTCCACCAACCAAGGATTTCCCCTTGGGGGAAGTCCTAGTCCTTTCTCCTCTTGGGGAGATGTTGGTGCACCTCATATGGCCACATTGTCCCTTCCAGGATTGACAATTGGCTTGTCGGTATGGCTTTTCTCGACCTCTGTCGTTCAAAGCACCGTAATTCCTGAACAATCGAATCAGCAACTAGATGATACCAGAGTTTCCCCCCAACCTTCTACTTCATTTGTCTCTCCCTCTCCTTCTTCCTCTTCGCTTGGTAAAGATAGTAAAACTAAAAACCAAGTAACTGAGAAGAAGAAGAAGGGGAAGGAGAAGAAGAAGAAGGAGTCAATGGAAAAAAGGGGCAACCGTACATCGTCTAGCAAAAATCCACACACTGCACCGTCCAAACCTAACTCTCCATGTGTCATCTGTAAAGGAGACCACTATCACTGAGATTGTCCTTGCATCCCATAGATCCTAAGGGACTGGTCCCCCCGCTTGCACAATCTGGTGTATCAACCTCTGACGATTATGTTGAAAGTACACCGTCAACTAGTGAAAGTGAAGTCACTGGACAAAAAGGAAAATCTAAATTTCCCTGTAGATTGTGTGAAGGCGATCATGCCCTCCACCGTTGTCCCTTCCTAGACGTAGCTAAAAGAGTCTTGGATAATCATCCTGTATCACCACAATGACTCCCTCCTGGGTACAAGAAACTCTTGCTAAATCCATTGCTAGTTGAAAATCCGACTAACCCACCTTTGGAGTCAGTCGAAGCACCTATCATTGAAGATAAACCCTCTGAGTCCACATCGGACCAAAGTCAACAGGTCGAGATGGCAGTTGACCCCATCTTGACTTCAGAAGATTTACCTTCAGATGACATAGTCACCGAAGAGAATGAGAACGACACTGTTCAAATTCTTTTCATAAATGCAGACTCCAATGAACATGGGGGCAATCTACCCATTCCTTTACCGAGGGAAGGAAATTCGTCGGAGTTGTATCTGGCCATTTATTCGGTCCCACCTCCAAGAAACCTAGTCGTTTCCTTCGATTGGAATCTACTAGGCAGACCCCGTTTACCATCTAATGTACCATTTCGAATCATAGTGCAAACTTACAAAATGGTCATGGTTGGTACCATCATAGATGAAGGGGCTTCTGTGAGTATCCTTTCCTCAACTGCTTGGAAAGTTCTTGGTTCACCATCGCTTTTGCCTGAGATGTGAAATCTGACAGGCTTCGATAAAGGAACCAGTCGGCTGTTAGGGATCCTTCCAAGTTTTCCTATAACTTTGAGAAGGAAAACTATTTATCTGAACGTAATGGTAGTCCAAGGACCTTTAGATTACAATCTACTCCTTGGGCACGACTACATTTATAGCATGGGAGCCATCGTCTCCTCACTCTTTCAAGTAATGTGTTTTCCGCATGAAGGCAGAGTGGTCCAGCTCGTAGACCAGCTTTCATTCCCCAGTTCACACATAGCTAATAGTCAAATTCCATCCTTAACAGGTCCTTTTTCACAAGGAATGTCTCATCAATCTCTAGTCTATCCACCTGATGAGCGCGAGTGATTTGGTGGTCAAGACTGAAACCCAGGGGGCATGCACCCTGTCCTACTTCGGTAGGAAAACTTCAGGTATAGGGTAGGTTTCTGCAGAGGATATATGACTGGTCTGACACACCCGTCTGTTTAGGAAAATGGGATTAGACCAGAATAGGATACCTCTGTTAGAAGGTAGGCCTTTCCCGATAGAAAAAATGTTTTGTCTACAAATTGAAGGGTAACCTGAAAAGGTAGGCCTCTCCCAATAGAACAAGTGTTTTTTCTGCAAATTGAGGGGTAACCTTGGAAACTCTACTTTGCTATACCTGGGGGCATGCAAACTTTTTGCGTGAAAGTGAAAAGCGACAATTTATTTTCTTAGTTTGTAGGTTATTAACCCTTTAAACTCGTAGGATTGGTCATTCCTAGCTTACATAATAAAGGAGTCGAAGCATAATTTCGAATGGTGCAAGCTTCCTAAAAAATGAACCTATCATTGAGACATCCTTATTATATGACTGGCACGAGCAGTTTTACGTGAAGTTCAATCTCGTTAAAAATTAAACCTAGCAATGAGCATATGTTCCACCAGAGTTTAATCTCATTAAAAAATGAACCCACCTCCAGTAAATAACCATCGTGAATGCATTATCATCAGCTTTTGAGCTTTGGTCGTGTTCTTACCATCACCTCCACTCTGTTGTTGCCGATCATTCGCCTCCATTTGATTGTTTACCCCTTTTTGAGGAATAGCTGCGACGAGTGATCCTATTAGCCACCTTTTTACACTACCATGATTAGAAAGTTCCAAACCTCACCTGGAACCAACTGCTATCTGAAAACATCACTCGTTCCTCAAAAAACGAGTCTACTTTAAGCTCTTTTCATCTGACTCGTAAAATATGAAAAGATTGTCGAGCGATTGGCCTCTCCAGCTCATTGAAGTGATTGGAAGTGCTATCCCTCCTCTAGATTTTAATCTTTTTGGACCCAAGGGATTATTACACAAAAATATCGAGTGTTTGTCTTGTTCGGCTCGTTAAAACTATCGAAAAGTCATCCCTTTCGCATTGTTTTATACTTTTTCTGACTTAAGGGATTATATTACGAAAAAGGAATATTGGAGTCTTCTTTCCATCTCTTTTTAGACTCTGTAAAATTGAAAAGGACCGAGTTATCCTTGTCATTAAACTTGTTAAAACAATAGCGACAAAACTTGTCCATTCAGACAAGAGCGAGTTTCACTGTTGCCAAGCTCGTTAAAACATAGCAACAGGTTTGCTCAAATTGCAAATTATAGAACAAGCATATGTTATCCTCCTAAATCTTGAAAAAAATAAAGAGGTACTGGTCAGAAATGACTGGGGAAAATTGGGAAGAAAACTTGAAAAAGCTTTATTGGTAGCAAGTCGCTCTTGAACATGACACTTTCACTCCATCACCATGATTGAGTCGGGTTGGGTTATTCTGTTCACCGGTCATATCACCATTGGTCCACCGTACCATCCACTTTTGGGGTTAACGCTACCAATCCATTTCAATGTCACCGATATGTTCAAGAGAAGTTGCTCAGAGAATTCACCTACCCAACTTGTGTCTCATCCGCTACAATACCTTCACACTTCATTCTTTCATGACCGCCACCCTGAACCTTGTATCACCAGATTGTTTTCACCTCTACAAAATCATTTTCTCCATTCTGTGTCATAGATGTGGGATCCATTAATGCCCTCCTATGATGGGTCACTTCTTGTCGACATCAGCTCATTATCCAAGAATCCAACCTAGGGACAACCATTCAAGTGCTTTGAAGCTTGCATGCCTCAATGGAAAGTTTCTCACTTCCGGCAACAGGTTTATGCTAATGGCCTTCGACCGAAAGATTTTGCGTGGCGTTCGACATCAACTCATGTATTCACACCACGTGAATTGTACTGCAGTACCTTGAGGGTCATCATCATCATCGATGATTCCTCTCGCGTCTGTTAACAACTTACATCATTGGCTGGTAATCAAACAATGTCCTTCCATGTTTGACATCAGAACATCTTTTTCACATGGATCAACTTGTACTTTCGGGCGAAGATTGAACGAGTTTTAAAGGCCCTGGATCTAGTTTCATCCATCTGGGATGCGATATAATCAGGAAAATAAAGACATCAAATTTACATCATTGCTGCACAGATAATCATCCAAACTAAGGGATGATGGCTCTACCAGAATCATCGGTCTGCACACAAACGATTTTCTGTCCTATGTACATGAAAATGAATTTATCAAGTTGAGCATGGGAATGCCCGCCTCAGCTAGATCATGAAAATATTATGAAGATAATGTATTGTATTGTATCTTATTACAGGTCACCTTCCAGTGCGCAAAGCCTCGAATCCTCATTATAAAGCATTTCACCCGACATCAAAAGATTTACGACCTCATGCTTTAGGGGGCAACTGTTATAGACATATTTGGGCACTGCAACCCCAATCACATATGTCCATAAACCAAGGGCTTCTAAATCCATAAAAGTGTTGTTTCATACCCTAAAGGAGCAAGATCAACTGATTACATCATATCCTAGAAGTTCTCCATGAAAAGCTACTCATAACTGGTCAAAGCAGGACCATACAGACTGCCCAGTGCTAAAGGTGCGATGCATCTCACCTACCACATGCAAAAAGTGCAATGCATACTGGAAATCCCTTCTATAGGGTGTGATGAGTGAGAGTAGACAATTGGCACAAGTAGTTTGCTAGGTGGAAACCCAGAGAATCTTCTAGAAACTGCTCATTTGACACTTGCCTCTCTAAGTTCGCCCAGGGATGAGTAAGAGATCTAAAATCTCCATGTGGAACTAGGAACTATTAGTGAGATGACACTAATCAAAATCCCAGAAGCTGACTCACCCCCTGCAAATATCTATAAATGGATCCCTCATCCAAGAGATCCGGGGGTTGGAATTTGATAATTTGCAAAGAGGTGCTGTTGGTTTCTCTTTGAAGGCATTATTGGGTGATCTTGCTTTGTGTGAGGTGAAGAGGGCTTTCAAGCTTGAAGGACAGCGTTGGGTCAAACCAAGTGGTTGTAATCCTCTCTTCTATGACTTTTACTAATAAAGCTATTTGAGTTTTCCTCCATATTCTTGTGTATCTCTGAATATAGTGTTGTTATATGCATTTATATGGTCAATATACATCTGATCCTATATTGTTTACAGTGAAACATCTCTATGCTTTGATGGTATTATGTTGTTGTGAATTTATAGGTGCTCTTTGAAGCTGGATAAGTAAGGAAGCAGTGGTGAGATTCTGTCAAAGGGGAAAGGAAACAAGCAAGGACCCAAGCGGAAGATTGAGGTTGGTACTCTCTGCTTCTTTCTCATCTCTCTCTTGTAAAGGAAAAACAAGTGACTTTAATCTGTTTGTTTCTAAGATAGCTACCCGTCTTAGTGGGACTAGCAGCTCTGAATAGACACTAGATTTCCCGATAACAGTGTCATACAAACAAGATAGTTGAGTTGGATTGCTGGCATGGAAATGATGGTATCACACCTAGAATATGACATTAGTATTTATGCATGACTACTTAATAATTCAAGTATATATATCCCATATTCATTCAACTATGATCGATCACATCTGAATTGAGGAATTAGTGTATAGTGGTTCATTAATAGATTCCTAGATGTCAAATGTTGGATCACCTCATCTCTCAAATACATACATATCTGAAAAGAATGATTATAGCGTATCACTTTAATGTTTCAAATACCAAATCCTAGATGAGATTTTATTTATGTTTGCATCCAAATCCAAGACCAAACTATTGCATGAGGTTTGAAGTAATCCAAATACCTTGACGTTCAAATATCTAGATTGTTGTAAAATATCCATATTTTTTTCATTAGTCTGCCAAGTCATTTGCAAAATCATTCACCATGTCATCCATTAAAATTGACGTGTCATCCTACTTTTCCAAGCTATCATGGATATCAAGGTCATATTGTTAATAGGTTTCAAGACCAAAATTTAACTAAGTGTCCTAGGAGCCACATTGTACACCATTAGACACAATATGTATTGGATCCATAAAACATTATAAATCGAATAGTTTAACTTTACCCAACTAATGTGGTATAAATTAACACAACTGTAAATGTCAAAAGTGGCTAGAAACCTATTGATGCAACCATTTGTTTCTACTATGACCTATAAATCTTAGAGTTGATTTAAACAACATTGAGTCGAATTTAATGTTGAATCATAGTAGGATAAATCATGGGAACAGATAGATTATTATGTTTTTTTTTATCCCAGAGGAACCCAACAACCCACCTGACACGTAGCTACTATTAAACCTCTGGAGTCTATGACCTATTCTCCTCTCCACAAACTGGGCCACAACCAGGGGGATTTGAACCTTAGATCTCATAGTTTTCATAGATTTCATATTACTTCAATCACTAATTGAGTTGCCCCCTAAAACTTAGATGATTATGTGTTTTATTCTAATTACTATAGGCTAATTTATTTTTATTTTGAATGTACCTCTAAATACTAACTCTATTTATTTTATTTTTCTTATTTTTAGGATGAAGGAAGTAATCATGAAGACGAGTATGAACAAAGAATAAAGGAAGAGGAATCATGCTCATGGAATAATAAAAGAAAATCTATGTTCAACATTCTAAATCGAATACAATAGAAAATATTTTAATAGAAATGAAGAAGACTTGTAATAATGTTATTAATCAAGAAAAGAAATTAAAGTAAATTTTCAATATTTTGCGCTAAACTATTCAGACTATTGTGACTAAAAATATTTGAGGAATTTGAAAAAATAGATGAAGTAATAGATTAGTAAAAATATTATCTCTTTCAATAGGGAAGGGGTTGTAAACTTTATAATCAAGACAATATATTTTTATCAATTTAAATATAATTTTCAATACCTGTAAGCTGGAAAATATAGAACTAGAACCTATACATTTCTATCAAGTTTTAGGAAAGGATTGAAGACTCTATGATTGAAACACTTGGTTTTTATTAGTGAAATAAAAAAAATTGAAGGCCAATATTATGTTTAGAAGTTGATGGTGTGAACCAACCATCTTAGGCATTGCATTTCTCTAAGTGTATGAATTAAAATTTATACTATAAAAGCATGAAATTTCTTTCTTTTTATTTTATAATTTCTTAACCAGAAGTAATATGGTACATAGCACATTATATATTATTTTAAATAAATATTTATTTAAAATAATTATGATTCTATATTTGAGCTTTCTTATTACTTGATTTAGTGAATTATTTCCCATAATATTGTGATTAACCTTTCATACATGTTTGAAAATACGTATATTCATCTCCTAGCTATCCAGGAATATATAATACATTATATTAGTGAGAATATTCAAACATGTTTTTACTATAGTTAGTTTATATTAGTATTAGTGATGGGTGATCAATTTGGTATCTTCTTAGCACTCATCCCAACACCCTTTTTTTCATGAAGATGCATTTTTGGTCAAGTTATAGTTATCTTCCTAATATGAATTTAATGCTCACTCTTATGCATTTTTGGAGATAATTACCTTTCTATGATAACCATTAGTATTCAGAAGGTAGAGCTACACATGTACCTTTAGATAGGAGGAAAATGTAGGTGTTGCAACTCACTATCGATGGATACTACAACTCACTGCACAAGTATAGGTGTTGTAACTCTTTGTTGTTGGCTACTACAAGTTACTGCTCAAATATAGGTATTATAACTCTCTATTGTTGGCTGCAACAACTCAATTTTCTACTGTAGATGTTGTAACTTCAAGTGTTGCAACTTCTCATTGTTATATTTCACACAACACTGTTGTTGCAACTCATTCCAAAACTATTGTTGTAATGCATAGGAAATTGATCATTGGGGAAGGGTGTTGAAACTCTGCGACAACTACTATATTGCATCATCTCAATTGCATAGTTGTTGCCAAAATATTTCCTAAAGTTAGTCAAATGATAAATATCATAAGAAAGAAAGTGAAAAATGAAATTGGTCACTCAACAAGGAAATATTTAACAATTTCCACTTGTCATATTGTTCCACAAGTTAGCAATTCCCCAATTTTTTACATATTTCATTGGAATCATTGTTACTGGATGGAACAACTAGATTTCGATGGTTTTCCATCAAATCTTTGGGTTAAATTATGAATTTTGCATCATGTACAAAAGACCATATTCTATTCTACTCAAGAGAATTGTTATTGTAATTTAAGTTTATGTTATACAAGTTTTCATTCTATCCCAATTCGACTTGATGGTGTGTTGATTTATTAGTACCCTACATTTTTATTAATAGTACCTCACCTAAGGAGGTAGGCCCCACTTGGTGAGGCATTGTATATAACTTTATAGTGTAGTTATAGTTTCATTTATAGCCTTTTCATTTTAGCAATTGCTTTGTTTTTTACTTTGTTGCAACTTTGATATCTAATATTGTTACAACTTTGTTATTTATGTAACGTTGTAACTCTCTATAACATACATTATTGCAACTGGATAATTAATATCATTATAACTCATGAAGTGACTATTACTACAATTCATGTGCAATCATAGTTGTAACTCGTAATTTAGGTTATGGTTGCAACTCACACTGCTCCAACTTTGCATTTAATATTACAAGGCTCTATTCATAGATTCAACTAATTACTCTGTTTTTGAACTGATTTATACTTTATTGTATCTTGAAAAAACTAAAATCCCAAAGGGATAGCTCAATTGGTCAAGTTCTCGTTTCTATGTACCATGCCAATTAGGAGGTCACGGGGTCAAATCTCCTCGACGCCCTTGGGGTTAGGCCTGACTAGATAAGCCATTGGGTAGATCCCTTCAGGTGGATCTACCCAGATTATTACCTATGGATGTAACGGCCACTCAGTGATGGTGAACCACAATTGAAAAAAAAAAAAATTCTTCCAAAAACTAAAATTATTAATTTACTTCCTACTGTAATTATTTATAGCACACTGTGGTATATCTTATAGCTTATGTTTTATTGTATTTTTTTATCCATTACATTTCATGTGCATTCAGGTGAAAAAAAATGAGATCATCTAAATACTTGAACAAGTCACCCTTTAATGCCAATGTGATTTATTTTGTTCCTATGTGGTGTGTCTACGTGTGTTAGGACTTACATCCTTAATTTTCCTAAACCCATTAGGTAGAGGAGTGGGATTTTATTTCCAGCAACTTATATTAGTAAATGTATCTATGTTGGAGCTTACACCACCAATCTACTTAAGCCCACTAGGTAGAAGTCTCCTCTTTACTTTCTTGCAAGTGTGGGATTTATTACATGTGTGGTGTAGTTTTTCTCATGACTTGTGAAAGAAATTTAATATCATGTCTTGTGACAATCATTTATAGAACTAGAACTTAAATAGGACATAACATATTGTAATAGAAAATGTGGTGTACATAAGTTTACAATTTCCATATGAACCTTAGATTGAAATTTAAATGTACAGTTTTTTAATTTCCTAAGAAATTTGGAGGTAATTGAAAAGCAAATCATTTTTGGTGTTGTTGCCTAGGAAATGTCAATAGTATAGTTATTTTTTCTTGATTATTGTTGTTTTATTTTGTTAGTAAACTTATTTTACAATAGTTGATGTGATAATTTTTATAGTTAACCTTTCTTTACAACATCTTACTTTAGAAAGAATGAATTTTTAAATGCATAGAGTTAGAGATAAACAAGGTAGATTTTTTAGTTCCACCAAATCCCCATAGAATTAACAGTATAGGTCAAACTCAAGAAGAAAAGGGGCACAATTAGCCAAGCTACTTAACACCCATAGAAATTCCCTTTCAAAGATGAAATATGAATCCTATGTTTAGGAATATAAGATTGTACAAGCTCCATCATTTATAGAAATCCTATTTCTTGAAGGTTTGATAGACAGGTAATTCCACTTTGTAGAGCTATTTTTTCCAAAATTTCTCAAGGAACCTTCAAAAGAGGAAAATTAGCCTCAAGCATAGATGGCCAAAAAAATTAAGGAAGATACATCCTCCTTCAAATTCCCCATTAGAGAGTCAAATGAGCAAATTGAAATGAATAACATTCCATACTCTGCTTTGTCAAACTTTCATGGTCTATCAAAAGAAGACCCTAATATTTTTCTCTTTGAAATCAATGTTATGTGTAGAAGTTATGACAATATTTCAGATGCTCAAATGATGAAATTACTCCCTAATACTCTTAAATGTGTTGCACTATGACAGTTTATGGGCCTTGGAGAGGATATCATCTAAACATGGGCGCAAATGAAGAAGAAATTCTTGGAGAAATATCAAGACTACCACAAGGACAAGGAGAGAAAAGAAGCAGACCAAGCTCTTAATACATTACGTGTCATGTTATCATGAGGAATTGTAGATGATCATACTAAACTCCTCAACTCGACGGGGGGAGGAGATGTCTCTCAAGAATCCTATGATGAAATTGTTGAGATTATCTGACAAATCAAGAGAAACTTCAAAATTAGGCATATGACCTACAGATATGTTAGAAAGATTTGGAAAAACTATGGGAATGATGTTATAAGAGAATAAATTAGAATCATGATGGAGTAATTCAAAATTGACATACTTAGCTCTCTAAGCTCCCAAATAGACACACTACAAATAAAGAAGAAGGGGTAGGAGGTAGAGTTTGTTGGCATTATGGCACAGATTTGGCACTATGACACAGGTGTTGTCCTTGATGGCAACTCACTCAGATGACAGATCATATTTCAGACTCACAAAATGAAGAAAGAGAGGTATACGTAGGTTCCCCTTTGACCAAGCCATGTGTACACGTGGGTTCGCAGACCAAAAGGAGCGTATAATGTACACACGTACTTTCACGGAAGGAAAGGCACGTACATGTTGGAAAACTAAGTTTTGGTCCGTGGTATTTGGTCAATGGTATTTTGATCCATGGTATTGGTCCAAGGTATCTTGTCCGAATTGTTGACCCTAGGTATTTGGTCCAAGGTATTGGTTCTAAGTGGTTTTGGTCCATGGTATTGAGTAAGGCCTAAGACTATAAAAGGAGGAGAAGATCATTAGGCAAAGGCACTCAAGCATTGAATATTTGATGATGAGCAAGATCTAGTGTATAGGTTATTGGGTTATGGTGCATAGCTGGATCTGAACCAAGGATGAACCTTAGCGCTTGATGAAGGATAAGATCTAATGATGGGTCAAGACCTTAAGGCTTGAAGTGAAGTATCTTTATGTGGTTTGATCATTTATCTGAATAACTGGTGCATGTTGTAGTCTATAAATATGATGATCTAGGTATAACTAAAGTCTGGAATTATTGTAATGTTTTAAATCATCATTTACAGATCTGTACATAGGTTCACTTTAGAAAAGGCACGTATACATGCTGGTTCTGCATATCAAAATAGTCTATACATCTTAAATTTGATTTGCAGATCTGTACATAGGTTAGCCTTGAGAAAAGTGTGTATGCACACAGGTTCGACATAGGGAAGTAGTGTATACCTTGTAAAATATGTTTTAGCTGCTTCTGTTTGCTGTTGCAGTATTCTGGGTTTTGGCTTGGGTTCTGGTTACTCTATTCTGGTTACAGCATTTTGAAAGATCAGATTGAAGGGTAGTCAAAGTGGTTGATTGGTTCAAAAGGAGATTGGTTGATGAAGATATATTTGATGATTGAATGATGGATCTAGTCTGAAAATTTAGGAAACGTGGTCCCTGGAAGAAAAGAAAAGGTTGCAGCCTTCTATTGGCCGACACCTACGTACTAGTAAACATATCAGCTAGTACAAGAGCTAAGGGGGTTGTATCTCCCTTCCAGGAGAAGCGGGAGAACAAGAGAAGGTTGTAGCCTTCTACAGGTAGAAGCCTGCGTACTGGTATAAGTCTGCACCAGTACAAAAATTGTAAAAATAAGTTTCTTATTATTAAAAAGAAGATAGAGACGATTGCAACAGGAGGTTTTCACCCACATTGGGTTTCCACCTTATATCTTGTGTTCATGTGTGTGATTGTTTGTTCTATTTTACTACTCCTGGTTACTGTTTATATGGTTCTGATGCACTGATTAAAGATCAACATATGATGAATTAACTAAATCTTAAGTTTGCAGTGTATACACTAGTTGCTTTAATCACAATTGCGTATACACACATGTTCCACTAACTAATGTAGCGTATATAAATCTGATTATGGAAATGAAAAATTATTGACTTGCTAATACTAATTCACCCCCCCTCTCAGTATTATTTCCAACAATTGGTATCAGAGCAAGTCCTTCAGAAGAAGCTTGATCGGTTGAAGGAAGATCCATCATCATGAGTAATCAAGAAAGAGAGGGATCCATCAGACCTCCAATCTTTGATGGAAGCAACTTCGTTTATTGGAAGGTAAGAACCACAACCTATCTTCAATCTCTTGGAACAAATGTCTGGGAAATCGTGGAAGGAGGATATACATTTCCATCAACAATTCCTACAGATACAGTAGGTAAAAAGTAATGTGAAACCAATGCCAAGGCTGTCAATACATTATTTGGAAGTCTATCACAATCAGGATTTGTCAAAGTTATGCAGCTCAAATCCGCCAAAGAAATATGGGACAAAATCATTCTAAGCTACAAAGGAGACACTCAAGTAAAACATGCAAAACTGCAAACTCTCAGAATTCACTATGAAACTCTCAAAATGCACAATGATGAAATTATATCTAGTTACTTCTTACGTATAGATGAGATTGTTAATTGCATGAAAAATTTGGGTGAAGAGGTAAAAGAAGTTACTTTAGTTGAAAAGGTTTCAAGATCCTTGTCTGCTAAGTTTGAATCAAAAGTATCTGCCATAGAAGAAATGCAGGTTCTTCAGACTATTACTATGACACAGCTACATGGGATCTTAACTGCTTTCGAGATGAGAAAAGGAGGTCCATCAGATATGAGAGAAGCCACATTTAAAGCTTTAGGAAAGAATAACTTAATCAATCAGGACATATTTCAGAAGGAGAAGAAGAAGCAAACTTTGTCAAGAACCTCCAACGGGATTCTGGAAGATTCAGAGGTAAACTACCCTTCAAATGTTTTGCTTGTGGAAGAGTCAGTCATTATGCTGCCAAATGTCCTCATAAAGATAAGGTTGATAAAGGTAAGGAATCTGCAAAATGGAATAGAAAACAAAATGTAAGTAAACAGAGCTACTATACTCATGAAGATAGTGATGGTTTATCAAATAGTGATGAAGATGAAAATAGCAGTGATTATAGACTTCTGGTGGCTTATGAAGAATATGATTTTTTAGATGCTTTAAATGAAGATGACCTTTATGAAGAAATCTCTAAACTCAAAATCTGTTTAGAAGAAAAGAGTATGATTATAGATACATTGACATTCCAACTTGCTAAAAGAGAAAAACACAATGCAAAGCTAGAATGTGAAATTGTGGGTCTAAGAAAGGATCTTGAGAAAACAAAATCTCTCAATCTTAGATTTGCTAAAGGATCAGATACCTTAAATGAAATTATCAAAGTACAATTCTCTCCTCTGATAAAGACGGGTCTTGGATATTCTGAAGAAACATCTCAATCACAAAAGTCGTCAACCTCCACTAAAAGTTATCGTGATGTAGCAAAGAGCAGCGAACAGTTCGACAATCATCAGCAAAGGCATAAAGTAGATCACCAGGTGAATCAGGCTCAATTTACTTAAAGAATTAACAAAGGCCACAATCAACCTCAGGTAAACCACACTCAATTTGCTTCAAGGAATAACAATCAACAGGTCAGTAGAAGGCACTTCAACTACAATCATCAGGTCAGGAGATTCAATAATAGCATGAACTTCTTTAATGGTCAATGTTTCTCATGTCATAATTTTGGACACAAAGTTGCTCATTGTGTTGCTTACAAAACTATCATGACTAGAGAAGCATGAAATCAAAGAAATATGACAGGGATCAAGAAAAGTTCCTATAATAGCTTTTCTCTTCTTGAAAATGAAATGGAATGCTCAATCTGTAACAACTTTGGCCATGAATAATTTGAGTGCAGGAGTAAATTTCAGAAAAGTAGCTCAAAAGGAGCAAACTCCATTAAATCCAAAAATATGGAGAAAGAAAGAATTGCAAACAGAAAGATGTGGTATAGCCCTATATGCAGAAGGATGCTCAAAACACATGACAGGTGACAGAGAAAAACTACACTCATATAATGCCTTAGAAAAGGAAAAGAGTGTTTCATTTGTAAACAACACTCCCACTGTCATAAAAGGTAAAGGCTCTATTTTCTTGAAAGAAAAAGTTAAAGTTTGGAATGTTATATATGTTGATGGCTTAAAGCACAATCTGTTGAGTGTGATTCAAATGTGTGATCAAGGAAATGAAGTAGTATTTCGATCAAATGGATGTGTTGTTCATGAGCTTGATACAGGAGAAACCATGATTAAAGGGACAAGAACTCCAAACAACCTATACATACTCAAGGGAGGACAAAAACAGTGCTATCTAAGAAAAAATGATGAACACTAGCTGTGGCACAAAAGATTGGGGCATCTAAGCTTCTCTCAAATAAGAAAAGCATGCAGATTCTAGGTTGTTTGTGATCTTCCTGATATCAGCATTCCAGAAAATAAAACATGCAAATCATGTCAATTTGGTAAGCAAACCAGAGCACATTTCCCAGAAAAAGAAGGATTGGCTAGTAAGCCTCTTGAACTTGTTCATACTGATTTATGTGGACCATTAAGGAAAAATTCACCTCGTGGAGAAGAATACTTTATATTGTTCTTTGACAATTTTTCAAGAATGTGTTGGATAGGACTTCTAAAGCATAAAGATGAAGCATTTGAAAAATTCAAAGCCTTCAAAGCTTTGGTTGAAAATGAATTAGATCAAAAAATCAAATGCCTCGGATCTGATCGAGGAGGGGAATTTACCTCGAATGAATTCTTCGACTTTTGTGAAGAACATGGAATAAAAAGGCAATTCTCCACCGCAAGGACTCCTCGGAAAAATGGAGTGGTAGAAAGGATGAACAGAACTGTTCAACAAATGGCTCGTGCTATGCTAGATGATCCTGGAACTCTTGCAAACTTCTGGGGTGAATCTACATTCGCTGCCATCACTATTCTCAAAAAAGAAAACGTTCGGGTAAAAAGCACTCAAACTCCACATGAACTCTGGTATGGTAAGACTCCCACTATAAAATACTTCAAAGTTTTTGGAAGAAAATGTTACATCAAAAGAACTGATGAAAAACTTGGTAGTTTGAACCCAGAGCAGATGAATGTATTCTCCTTGGTTACTCTTCCAGAAGTAAAGGATATAAATGTTATAATAAAAGACTTGGGAAAATCATTGAAAGTATTGATGTTGTGGTTGATGAAGCATGCAAAAAATCCAAAACAAATAAAAACTGAAAATTATGAAGAAGATGAGGATTCTCCTCCCACATCAAGTCAGACTAATTCTAAAGAAGAAACCAATGAAGCACCAGAAGAAGAGATAACGGTAGAAGAAAATACTTCGTCCAGGTATGTTTAGAAAAATCATCCAGAAGCTCAAATCTTGGGAGAAAAAGGGGTAGGTGTGCAGACTAGAAGAACCATTGCAGAAGCTTCAAGCTATCTAGCATTACTATCTTCCACTGAACCTCAAAATGTAAATGAAGCATGCAAAGATGAATGTTGGGTCAAGGTGATGAATGAAGAACTTGAGAAAATTGAAAAGAACAATACTTGGGAATTAGTTCCTAGACCTCACGATAAGAATATCATAGGAACTAAATGGATATTCAAAAACAAGCTGAACGAAAATGGAGAAGTTATTAGAAACAAGGTCAGACTTGTTTGTAAAGGATATGCTCAACAAGAAGGTATAGACTTTGAAGAAACTTTTGCACCTGTTGCTATACTTGAAGCCATCAGAATGTTCCTTGCTCTTTCTAGTTTTCAGAGATTCAAAGTATACCAAATGGATGTAAAATCTGCCTTTCTTAATGGAGACTTAGAAGAAGAAGTCTATATTGAGCAACCAGATGGATTCATTCTTGGAAATGATGTGAAACTTGTATGGAGACTCAGAAAGGCTCTCTATGGTCTAAAAAAAGCTCCAAGGACCAGGTATTACCATCTTGACAAATATCTCCATCAACAAGGTTTTTCAAAGGGATCAGCTGATAGATATTTATACACAAAGATTGACAATAATAAATTGCTAATACTTGTTGTGTATGTTGATGATATCATTTTTGGTAGCAATGAAGAAGCCATGAGTCAAAATTTTTCTTCAGTAATGCAACAAGAATTTGAAATGTCCCTGCTTGGTGAGCTTACATATTTTCTTGGTCTATAAGTTCAACAAAAAAAATATGGTATTTTTCTATCACAAACCAAATATCTCAAACAGATCCTGAAAAAGTACGGCATGGAAGATTCTAAACCAGTATGTACTCCAATGGTAATAGGATGAAGTCTCAACTCAAATGATGAATCAGTAGCGATGCATCAACTAACTTACAGATCCATGATTAGCAGCTTGCTTTATCTGACAGGTACCCGACCAGACATCATGCATGCAGTGGGAATAGTTGGAAGATTCCAAGAAAATCCAAAGGAATCACACGTTCAAGAAGTCAAAAGGATATTCAAATATCTTCAAGGAACACAAAATTTTGGTTTATGGTATCCTAGAGATACAGATCTTACACTTCATGCATATACAAATGCATATTGGGTAGGAAGCATTGATGACAGAAAAAGCACTAGTGGTGGTGCATTCTAGATGGGTTCCAGATTAGTGTCTTGGTTCAGCAAGAAACAAAGCTCAATTGCATTATCTACAGTTGAAGCAGAATATGTAGCTGTTGCATCTTGTTGCACACAACTCCTTTGTATGATGCAAACATTGCAAGACATTCAGATCACATGTACTCCACCCATCTCCATTCTTTGTGATAATACAAGTGCCATCAGTATTTCAAAGAATCCAGTCATGCATTCAAAGACCAAGCACATACCCATCAAATCTCATTTTCTATGTGAAGAAATGCTTGAACAAAAGGTCAAATTGGAGTATGTTCCCTCCAAAGAATAGGTTGTTGATATATTCACCAAACCACTTCTCAAAGAGACATTTGAATATCTCAGATAGAAGTTGGGAGCAGTTGATCAGTCATCCTACTATTAAATCCTATCTGTGTTAGAGAAAGGAGGTTATACACAAGTTTCATGAAGTGTAATCGGGTACATACGCTAGTTTTTGTGGATACAGTCACATATATGTTAGTTTGAAGAAAAGCAGTGGGCCAGACTCAGGAAGAAAGGGGTGGAACAGGCTCAGGGGGAGATCATGGTTGTTGGTCTGGATGTTGATTAACAGATGTTGTTGATTATAGTTGTTGATGACTATCATCGCCTTGTTTCAGATATTTGATCTGTGTTATATATGTCATGTATATCTTTTAATGTCAAGGTCATGAAACGACCTATTTTGTTACTCCACTATGCATGGGATGGATGATGTAATGATTCTTGTTTTGACATGTATAAACAATTAGTATATCTCCACTTGGTTGGGTGGATGAGTCAAACTTGGTATATCCCCACTTAGTTGGGAGATGGATGTACTTATGAGTCATTGGTGATAGGAAGGTCATTTATGATGTATGTATAGAGTCATGTTCTTCTTTTAGAATATCTTTTTGCAGACCTTGCTTATATTCAAGGGGAGCATGGACTCGAGCATGGAGCTCATTTAGCACACTTCAGCATATCAGAGAATTTAGCATGTACTCAGGGGGAGCATAACCCTTTGCCCTTGATGACAAAGGGGGAGAGTGACTTGGGGTTGCCATCAAGTCCAAAGGGGGAGATTGTTGGCATTATGACACAAATTTGGCACTATGACACAGGTGTTGTCCTTGATGGAAACTCACTCAGATGACAGATCACAGTTCAGACTCACAGAATGAAGAAAGAGAGGTATATGCAAGTTCCCCATTGACCAAGCCGCGTGTACACATGGGTTCGTAGACCAAAGGAGCATATAACGTACACACACACTTTCACAGAAGGAAAGGCACGTACATGTTGCAAAACTAAGTTTTGGTCCATGGTATTTGGTCAATGGTATTTTGATCCATGGTATTGGTCCAAGTTATCTTGTCCGAACTGTTGACCCCAGGTATTTGGTCCAAGGTATTGGTTCTAAGTGGTTTTGGTCCATGGTATTGAGTAAGGCCTAAGACTATAAAAGGAGGAGAAGATCATTAGGCAAAGGCACTCAAGCATTGAATATCTGATGATGAGCAAGATCTAGTGTATAGGTTATTGGGTTATGGTGCATAGCTGGATCTGAACCAAGGATGAACCTTAGCGCTTGATGAAGGATAAGATCTAATGATGGACCAAGACCTTAAGGCTTGAAGTGAAGTATCTTTATGTGGTTTGATTATTTATCTAAATAACTGGTGCATGTTGTAGTCTGTAAATATGATGACCTAGGTATAACTGAAGTCTAGAATTATTGTAATGTTTTAAATCATCATTTACAGAGTTGTACGCAGGTTCACTTTAGAAAAGGCGTGTATACACGCTAGTTCTGCATATCAAAACAGTGTATACATCTTAAATTTGATTTGCAGATATGTACGCAAGTTAGCCTTGAGAAAGGTGCATATGCACGCAGGTTCGACACAGGGAAGTAGCGTATACCTTGTAAAATATGTTTTAGCTGCTTCTGTTTGCTGTTGCAGTATTCTGGGTTTTGGCTTGGGTTCTGGTTACTGTATTCTAGTTACAGCATTATGAAAGATCAGATTGAAGGGTAGTCAAATTGGTTGATTGGTTCAAAAGGAGATTGGTTGATGCAGATATATTTGATGATTGAATGATGGATCCAGTCTAAAAATTTATGAAACATGGTCCCTAGAAGAAAAGAGAAGGTTGTAGCCTTCTGTAGGTCGGCACCTACGTAATAGTAAATATATCAGCTAGTATAAGAGCTAAGGGGGTTGTAGCTCCCTTCCAAGAGAAGCTGGAGAACGAGAGAAGGTTGTAGCCTTCTATGGGTAGAAGCCTGCATACTGGTATAAGTCTGCACTAATACAAAAATTGTAAAAAGAAGTTTCTTATTATTAAAAAGAAGATAGAGATGATTGCAGCAGGTGGTTTTCACCCACATTGGATTTCCACCTTATATCTTGTGTTCATGTGTGTGATTGTCTATTCTGTTTTACTGCTCCTGGTTACTGTTTATATGGTGTTGATGCACTGATTAAAGATCAACATATGATGAATTAACTGAATCTTAAGTTTGCAGTATATACGCTAGTTGCTTTAATCACAGTTGCGTATACACGTGTGTTCCTCTAACTGAAGTAGCGTATATAAATCTGAATATGGAAATGAAAAATTATTGACTTGCTAATATTGATTCACCCCCCCTCTTAGTATTATTTCCAACAGAGTTAGGTTTGGCAATCATTTTCCTAAAATGCAAAAGAAAACACTTGTTGAAAGAATTTTTATTGGATCATATCAAGTTTTGTGCAAGAGCAGCAAGAGCATGCCACAAGTAGTTTCGCATATCTTCTATATTAAAAGTTTTTTATCAAGAAACTGAAGAACCAGAATAGTTATGTTTCATTGCTCATAAATATCTATGGTAGTAGAAACCCCGGGATATGATCCAAGACTAGTCACAGTGCTATAATTCTTATTGGAATAACCCTTGTGTGTAGTATTCTCCTTAGCCATAATTCCTTTCCACTCAACCATAGATGGATTCTTCTACCCTAAATTATCCTTGGCAACATGGGTGGAGAAATCCCACTTTTGGAGGGCCTCAATAAGTCATAATGCAACTACCCATACAACTGCTTCCCTCCCCACAAATGCAAGCATCCATTTTAGCCCCTCGTTGACCCCAACTACCCACACAACCTATTTCTAACCCAAATAATGGTAAATAATCCCAACCATTAAAATATTTTTGGTTTTCCACCTACCCTGCATATTTTATCTTTTCTTTGCACTATCATGACATTCATCCTAGATATTTTAAAACACTAACCAAAGAATATCCTCTTATTCATATTTAATATTTTAACGAGTATGTTTATAATGAAGAACTAGAGAAGGAATAATCTCCAAAAATTTTGAGAATTATTCGTGCTTGCCCAAAACCTCAAATTCCACCTTTTCCAGAGAGATAAGCTTAGAGAAACCTTCCACTCAACCTGAATTTGACTTCTTGTGGGAACTCAAGAATGTTTGTGTTAAAATACTATTGTTCTAGGCCATCAAAAATGTTCCTATCTATTAGAAAGAAGTAAGGGAACTATATTTAAAGAGGCTAGGTAGAAAAAGAAAGAATCCCCAAATTGTTCATGTTATGGGAAAAAATTAAAACCTACTTAATGGGGGAGTTATCATAGGAAAATGTTTGGATGTCAATATATTAATAGTTAATGTGCACACTAATAGTATGGTCATTGCCAACATATTAATTTACCTTGGCACTACCATTAATGTCATAACTCAAGAGATATGGAATTTTTTATAAAAATAATACAAATAATGTAAATAATAATAATATTCATGAATAATGATTATTTAAATAATAGTTAGTATTGAAGAGGCATGTATTTAAGGACATCACCATTTAGTGAAAGGGAACCTACCTAGGTATATAAACATGCCCTTATTTGTAACATCATATATATATATATATATATATATATATATATATATATATATATATATATATTGCAATTCTCAGTTCAACCCTTGTGGAGCCATCAAGGTGACATTATTTTGGGTTCACCCTGGATGGAAACTCTAGGGACTTTCAACCTAAATATGAAAAACAAGTTTTTAAAATTTTCATACAAAAATAAAAAATAACACTACAAGATGTTACAACGATGCCAAATTCAGTAACACCAAAAGACATACAAATACAAGATATTTCAAAAGTAATTTTTCAAGAAGGTAAAAAAGTACTAAAAAAATGCAAAGAGAAGTTGACAAAATCACCGTTGACAAGAATGAAAAAATTTCTTGGCTTAAAGACCATAGTGAAAAATTGCTAACGTAAATTAAGATGTGTAAGAAGGACAAGAAGTCATTGGAAAACAAGGTACAACCACTTATTGAGAAGGAAGCATTGAAATCTTCAAATGTAAAAAAATGAGTTAAAGAGAAAGGAATGAACATTGATCCAGTGAATATATCAACTAAAGAAGCTAAGTGAGTTGAAGAAAAAAACACTCAGATGTTGCAGTTCAGAAGATGAAATTTCCAAGTGAAGATTTTGTAACCAACTCAACAACATCGGTACCTGAAGTAAATCAAAATATTTCCACAGTACAATTGATAAGGGAAAATCAAACCAAAAGTGTTCCTTATCGAAATCTAAATCACAAGAGTATATAAGTCAATCTATGTACATATCTATATCACTCAGAACAGAAACAACGAACTTATGTTATGAAGGCTACTAATGTTAGTGCAATCCAGTCTTGTGATAATAATTCACACAAAGTTTTGAGTAACCATAAGATTCCACATAACATTTATTTAGGATGGTTATATCCCTTCCTAGTGTGACAATTTTGTTTATCACTCAGACGATCCTATCATCATGCATAAACAAAGATGACAATTCAAAGAACTTTGAGAGACGCGAAAAGATTAAAATAAAAAGAAACGAATGACATGCCTTGTCAAGCAATAAACTCCGAGGACAAATATTTTTGAAGAGTAAGGCAATGTTATGAATATAATGATTAATTAAATGATAGTTAGTATTGTAGAGGCATGTCTTTAAGGGCATTCCCATTTAGTGAAAGGGAACCTACCTAGGTATATAAGCAGGCCCTTATTTGTAACATCAATCATCTCGTATCTCTTCTATATTCAAATATATATATATGTGTGTGTGTGTGTGTGGATATGGATATTTTTATATTTAATATATTATGAATCTCTCCACTGCATATATGAACTTTATTCGTGACAGAATCCCTGGGACTCTCTAATATTAGGAAAACCCCAACTATACTCAAACTTGTTGACAAATGAACTATCAAACCAAAAGAAAATTTGGAGGATGTAGTGATCTCTTTATATTCATGTAAATATCCCATTGATTTCATGGTCCTATAACCCAAATCCTCTCTAGAAGGATATCCTTTAATCCCAGGAAGGCTATCTCTAGCCACTGTAGATGCTCACATCAATTACATGTCCAGAAAGATGATGATTCCCATGGGACCTCCATAAAATAACTTACCTTATATCCTCCAGCCAAGCCTAGCATAGATATTGAATCACCATTTTGGGCTAATGAAGAAAATAGTGAAGATGATGAAGTGGCTCACTAAGTCCGACCCATTGATCAATACCTAGTTATTAGAGAGAAAATCCAGGATGAAGAAATCAATGATTTTATAACTTCATCCTCCTCATCATCTAACTCACATTTCCTTAACCATTTTATGCACCCCTAAGTATAGTCTTATCTTGCCTCTATAAGATCCTCACCTTTAAGACATGATTCCTTTATAAAATAAGGCCAAGGGTCAAATTTAGAAACTACAGATATCATCCCCAAAATGACCTTTAAAATCAATTAATGCGTTAATAAACAACAAAAAGATCAATTGATCAATTGTTGCAAAAAGGTGGTGATGATTTCACCAGGGACTAATATGATATGAAGGGAATTCATTCTAATCTATGCACCCATCATATCTCTGTTAAGGAAGGATATATATCCGTCCTCCATCCCTAGTGTTGGATGAATGCTTCACTAATGGATATATTCAAGGAAGAGCTGCATAAACTAATTTCAGTCAACTTCATTTATCCTAATTCTCACAACTAGTGGGTATCCCCTCTCATGATTGTATCAAAGAAGAATGGCTAGTGGAGGATTTTTTAGATTACAAAGAAGTTAATAAAGCCACAGAAGAAAACCATTTTTCCACTACCATTCAATAACCAAGTCCTGGATACATTGGAAGGAAATAAAGTTTGTTCTTTCCTTGATGGATTCAATGGATACAACCACGTTCAAATCGTGCCATAGGGTTAATACAGGACAATATTTATATGTACATGGGGGAAATTTTCTTATCATGTTATTCCATTTTGGCTCTATAATGCTCTTTCCATATCTCAAAGAGTTGTAATTAGCATATTTTTTGATCTATATCCATGATTGTCTCAATATCAATGTGGATGACTTTACAAGCTATGGTGATGAATTTGATGAGGCATTAGCTAACTTAGAAAAGAAATTAATAAGGTGTATAGTGTTACAGGGAAAAGTGTCTACACAGAACTGCTTATCCCACTAAGGTGTGGTAGCTACCTTAGAAACAAACAAAGTAAAGCTACTTTCATTTTTCCTTTATGAATTATAGATGAGAGAAGAACAAAGAAGGCCAACCTCTGTCTTGCGCTAATCTCTTAGTTCGATTCCTCTCTCTCTTGATAGTCTTTCGCTACCTGCTCCCTTGTATGCCCAGCTTCACAGAGTACCTGTAGGATCAAAGTAGCATAAAACTATACAAGGGCATGGATCTATAATCATAAACAATCTAGGATCAGATGTAAATTGACCATACAAATGCATAAAACATAAATGACACAAGAGTATGGAGGAAAACTTGAATAGCTTTTATTGATAAACAAGAAAGAGCCAAGGGAGTTACAACCAGTTGTTCTGACCCAGCATCATCCTCTCAGCAAGTAAGCCCTTCTTCACCTCATACAAAGCTTAGATCACCCAACACTATGATGTTGTCTCAAGAAACCAACAGCAGTTCCTTACAATATGCAAAATTCCAGCCTCTGGATCTCTGGGATGAGGGATCCATATATAGATATCTGTAAGGTAGATGAGTCAGCTTGTGATTTGATTAGTGTCTTCCCTCTGATAGTTCTTGCTTCCACTTGGAGATTGATGATCTCTTACTCATCCTTGGTCGAATTCAGAGAGGCAAGTGTCACAGGAGAAGTTTCTGGAAGATTCCATGCCTCTCCACCTCGCAGAATGACACTGCCATTTGTCATTTCTCACCCATCGCACCCAATAGAAGGGCTTTTTGAAATGCAACGCACCCACACAGTGTATTTAGGTGAGATGCAACGCACTTTGCCTATGGAGCAACTGAAATGATCCTGTTTTGACCAGTTTTGAGCAGTTTTTCATGGAGAACTTCTGGGAGAAGCTGTAATCAGTTGACCTTGTTCCTTTAGGGGTTAGAACAACACTTTTAGGGACTTAGGAGCCCTTGTTTTATGGACATTTCATGCTTGGGGTTGTAGTGCCCAAAAATGTATATAACATTTGCCCCCTAAAGCATGAGGTCGTTAATCTTTTGATGTCGGGTGAAATGCTTTATTATGAGGATCCAAAGTTCTTTCAAGATGAGAGGAGACCTGTAATAAGATACAATACAATACATTATCTTCATAATATTTTCATGATCTAGCTGATGCGGGCATTCCCATGCTCAACTTTATAAATTCATTTTCATGTACATAGGACAGACAATCGTCTGAGTGTAGACTGATGATTCTGGTAGAGTCATCATCCCTTTGATTGGATGATTATCTGTGCAGCAATAATGTACATTTGATGTCTTTATTTCCCTGAATATATATTGCAGCCCAGATGGATGAAACTAGATCCGGGGTCTTCAATCTCGTTCGATCTTCACTCGAAGTACAAGTCTATCCATGTGAGAGATGTTTTGGAGTCGAACATGGAAAGACATCGCCTGATTACCAGCCAATGATGTAAGTTGTTAACAGGCGCGAGAGGAATCACCGATAATGATAATGACCCTCAAGGTACTGCAGTACAATTCACGTGGTGTGAATAAAGGACTTGGCGTTGAACACCACGCAAAATCTTTCGGTTGAAGGTCATTGATGTAAACCTGTCGCCGGAAGTGAGAAACTTGCCATTGAGGCATGCAAGCTTCAAAGTACTGAACGGTGTGTTCCTAGATCGACTTCTTGGATAATGAGCTGATGTCGACAAGAAGCGATCCGTCACAGGAGGGCCTTAATGAATCCCACATCAATGACACGGAATGGAGCAAATGATTTTAATGGAGGTGAAAACGATTTGATGACGTAAGGTTCAGGGTGGCGGTCATGAAAGAATGGAGTGTAAATGTATTGTAGTGGGTGAGACACAGGTGAATTCTCTGAATGACTTCTCTTGAACATATCGGCGACACTGACGTGATGGATTGGTAGCATTAACCCCAAATGTGGATGGTGTGATGGGACCATGGTGATGTGACCGGTGAATGAAACAACCCAACCCGACTTGGATGCGGAGTGAAAGTGTCATGTTCAAGAGCGACTTGCTACCAACAAAGTTTCTTCAAGTTTTCTTCCCAATTTTCCCAGTCATTACTGACCAGTACCTCTTTATTTTTTTCAAGCTTGAGGAGGATAACATATGCTTGTTCTATAATTTTCCCTTCGGGCAAACCCATCACTATGTTTTAACGAGCCTAGCGATAGTGAAACTCGTTCTTGTCTGCTATGGACAAGTTTGTCGCTATTAAGTTTTAACGAGTTTAACGATAAAGATAACTCGGTCCTTTTCAATTTTAGAGAGTCTGAAAAGGAACATAAAGGAAACTCCAAAATTCCTTTTTCGTCATCTAATCCCTTAAGTCCGAAAAAGTATAAAACAATACAGAAGGGATGAATTTTTGATACTTTTAACGAGCCGAACAAAACAAGTGCTCGATCTTTTTGTGTAATAATCCCTCAGGTCCAAAAGATTAAAATTTAGAGGAGGGATAGCACTTCCGATCCCTTTAACGAGCTGGAGAGGCCAATGGCTCGGCAATCTTTTCATATTTTACGAGTCAGTTGAAAAGAGCTTAAAGGAGACTCGTCTTTTGAGGAACGAGTGATAAAATTGGGTAGCAGCTGATTCCAGGTAAGGTTTGGAATTTTCCAATCACAGCAGTGTTACAAGGATGGCTAGTGGGATCACTCTTCGCAGTTGTTCCTCAAAGGGGGTAAACACTCAAATGGAGGTGAATGATCGGCCAATACAGAGTGGAGGTGATGATGAGAACACGACCAGGGCTTTAAAGGCTGAAGTACCACATTCACGATGGTTATTTACTGGGAAATAGTTCATTTTTTTTATTGAGCTTAAACACTGGGGGAAACATTTGCTCATGACTTATGTTTATTTTTTAACGAGCTTGAACTATGTGCTAAAACTGCTCGATACAACGGTCATTTCTTGACTTTACCATAAATAGCTTTGTTCTTTCAAAGATTGTACTGCATTTTCAATTGCTTCATCAAACTAGTCAAAAATGAACAATATATGTTTGAAAAATGAGTTAGAACACTAATATTTTACTTCGAACTACGTAAAAAGTAATGTAAAAGTGCTTTTACCTCTCATTTTACCATTTCATTTGAACTTTGGTTTGTTGGAGCTTTGGAGGTGCTTTTTCCCCCTTGATTTTCATCAGCTGATTCCGGGAGATTCTGTGGACGATTCTCGGCGCCGTCTGGACCAGGTAGGAGCTAAACCTGAGCTCTTTCATTTCATGCTTTCCATTTTGCATTCTGAGCTTGATTCCTGGTTTTTCTGAGCCTCTGGGGTTTGAAAAACTCGCCCTGGCTTCAGCGCACCCCTTGTGTATCGAAAGGTGCATTGGATGTTGGCCTGTCTACTGGCCATCTGACATGCAACGCACCCAGAGCACTACTGTAGGTGCGATGGGCGCAAGGAAGGAACTTTATGCACAGTTTTTGATGGAAATTTTGCCTGTTTCTCACCAAAATCAGGATCTAACTCTTCTCTTGTTTGTTTTCAGAGATTTTTGGAGCAAGATGACTATTACATGGCGAGAATGTGAGCATGAAGAAGAGGACATGCTTTCTTTACATGATCCGGTTACAGTAAACGCACTGCGGAACTGTGGCTTGCTGAAGTTTTTCCGCATTTCTAGCATGAGACAACAAATCAACTTGCTGCAGTATTTGATCGATGCTTGGGATCCTACCAACCAGGTGTTCCAGATTAGGGGCAAATCCATCCCCTTGACTGTAGTGGACATCTATTTCTTGACTGGCTTGTCGAGGTGGGGTGCCCCCATCTCTTTATCAGGTTCGGCCCAAGGAGGTGAATCTGTGAGAGATTATGTTCGCCGGTATTGCAGAGAGGGATCTCAGCCAAGTAAAGACGGCAAGATCATCATCCGTGATGTCACTGACAGGTCCCTCAGGACTATTTTGTTCACTTTTGGTAGGATGGCTGGTGGTGCGGCTCTTCATGTAGCCAACCGATCTTATATGCAGTATGCCTTGGAATGTCTCCAACTGAAGGTGTTCAACTGGTGCGACGCAGTACTTCTTGTGATAAAAGAACAGTTGACCAAGGTGAAGAGTGGGAGGTTGAATAACTTTGGGTATGGTTCTATTTTGACCGCCTTTGACTTGGAAAAGATACCACTGATGCAGTCGCAGTATATTGCACTCGATTTACCTTCACCGACTGAACCACGTATGCAGAGATGGGTCGACCATATGTCTAGGCATGCTGGTCAGTCTCAGATTTCCTTTTCTGATACCTTCTTTGGGTGGTTTGATCGTCAGGAGATGGTTTATTCCGAGTATCCATATGCTGGTATGGACTTTTGGGGTGATCCAGATTTAGTACTGCCGGCTAGCGAACAGTGGGGCGCCATTGGTAAATTCTTTGACCATATTCCTGTTTATCGTTTTTCTTTTATAATGTCCTTGTGATTTATTCTATCAAGACTTAATCAAACTCATGTGTTCATGCAGATGTTGGTCCCGTTCGGCCAGTAGTACGCCTGAGAGTGCCAGCTGCCGCCCCAGCAGGAGAGGCTGTTGGAAGGGCTATCCTTCGCGACCTCGATGTGGCCGAGACTCTCACAACATTACAGGAACAGGTTGAGGGCCTCACTCTTGGTATTCCAGATGTGAGGACTGACGAGCTGCCCTTGAGGTTGCAGCGGCATACTACTGGTGTGCCAAGACGATGGACTCGGCTCTTACGCATGATCGCACAGGCTGTGACTTGCTATCACGAGCATCATTAGACTAGGGTGCCCCCTAGAATTTTGAGTTTTGGGTCATTTGACCAATTTTGTCTTGGTTACAGAACATTATGTGTAAACCATAAACAGTTATATATATATTTTTGATTTTCGGAGTTTTATTTTGGTTAAGTTATATGATCCAAATGCAAATATTGATGGGATGCTTCTTTTTATAAATGTTGCAAATGTCTATCTAACACATAATTTGCCAATGAGTCAGTTAATGTGTTTAAGGTTCTAGAAATATGCTGATATTGAATAAAATCAAATTGCCTTTCCAAAATCTTAACCCTTAGGAACATGCAGTAAATAGCTGGATTTCGGACAGAGTAGATACTAGTGAGTTGTAGTATGACGAGTTGTGAGTCTAGCCTGACAATCAGTCGGTGTATACCATGTGTGATGGCATCAGAGAGAAGTTCTATCAATGCGCTATATTCAACGATGTTATTCGTTGATCGAACAATACATACCCCTCTGAAACTTACTAACTTGCCGCTTGGATCAAAAATGGCCCAGGCCGTGGAAGATAGGTTCCGTGAACTATGACTCGCTCCGTCAACATATCCAACACATGACTCCAATAGGTTTGACATCTGCAATAAATGTAAAAAGTGGATTACTTGACCAAAACAAATACTTTAGCGAAAACAAAAACATAACAAAAGCATATAGGTTACTATACTGAATCACGCATAGTAACGCTTGAGGTACAACCCGTTACGAGGTTGTGCCAGTGGAATCCCGTCATAATCCATTAACTCGTAGGCTCCTTTTGCTAACACTCGCTTAACAATATAGGGGCCCATCCATAAAGACTTGAATTTACCTGCCCCCAATTTATCGGATTCTTGGTCATAAAGCAAGACCAAGTCACCTTCTGAGAAGACACGGGGTTTGACATTCTTGTCGAACTGCACCTTGACTCGTTTCTTATGGGCTTCGTTAGCCAAAGTGGCATCACGATGGGTTTCATCCAATTGAATTAGTTCCAAGAAACGAGCCTCCTCTTCTGAAGTTCCGAGGAGAAGGTCAATTGCGAGTTTGAGGGATGAGATTTCACACTGGATTGGTAAGACTGCTTCTAGGCCATACACCAGTTGGAAAGGTGTAAACCTGGTTGCATTCCTTACCGATGTTCGATAAGCCCATAAGGCTGAGTACAGGATTAGGTGCCAACTTCTTTTGTGAACTCCAATCATCCTTTGCAGCATGCGCTTCAGGACTTTGTTGATTGCTTCAACTTGTCCGTTGGCTTGCGGGTAATATGGAGTAGAGCTGTCGTGAGACAACCCTAGTTTGGCAGCTAATTCGACCATCATGTGATTGCGAAAATGCGATCCATGATTTGTGACTATAGCTTGTGGGACGCCGAATCTGGTGACTACATGATTGAAAAAAAAGAGGGCAGCTGTTTCACCAGTATTATTTAATGTAGGCATCGCCTCGGCCCATTTGGTAAAATAGTCAACTGTGACTATGATATACCCATGCCCCCCGGTCGAGGTGGGGTTACATGTCATGAAATCGATGCCCCATTTGGCGAATGGCCCGACAGAAACTATTGGCTGCAGAGGTGCGGGTGGTCTTCTGGTTTTGTTATCGAAAATTTGACAAGCATGGCAACTTCTAACTGCGGTTATGCAATCTTTGAACATTTTTGGCCAGAAGTATCCTGCTTGTAATATTTTTTGCACTGTAGCATAACCGGATTGATGCCCCCCACACGTGCCTAAATGGCAATCATTCAGGACTTTTTCGGCCTCCTCATGAGTGAGGCACCTTCTCAGAACTATATCGATACCACGACGGTAAAGTGTATCACCGACGATCATGTAGTCTTTTGCTTGGTATCGAATACGTTTTTGTTCGGAGCGAGAGGTATTTGGCCTATATTTTTGGGTTTGGAGATAAATGATTATATTCCCATACCACTGATTGCTAGAAGATATCAGAAACAAATTTTCGTCCACGATCGTTTCTTCGGATGTTTCATCGTTGGACGACGATGGGAGATCGCATAATAATTCTGCGAATACCAGAGCTTTCTTTGACTTGGATTTTACAAATTCCAGATCAAACTCTTGTAGAATTGCTATCCATTTTGAATATTTTCCCCCCAGCAACTGTCGCGACAATATATAAGTCATGGGGTTGCAATCTGACAGAATGGTAGTTTTTCGAAAGAGGACATAGTGTCGAAATCTCTGTATTGCTTGAACAGCTGCGAGCGCTAGCTTTTCAACATAAGAATATTTGCTTTCTGTATCATTTAAGTTCTTACTTAAATAATATATAGGATGTTCAATTCCGTTGTCTTCTTGAACTAAAACCATTGCGATGGTTGTATCTGCTGCAGCCAGATACAGGTTAAAGTCTTTTTGATAATCAGGAGCGTACATTAATGATGCTTTCATTAGGGATTCTTTTAAAGCATTAAAGGAAGCTTGCGCAACCTGATCCCAGAAAAAGGGTACTTCCTTTTTCAAAAGATGTGTATAACCTTTAGCAAGTTCGGCGTAATTTGGAATGAACCTCCTCAGAAAGTTTGCTTTCCCTTGGAGTTTCTGAATCTGAAGCAAATTGGAAGGTGGAGGCAAATTTATGATTGCCTAAACCTTACATGGGTCGAGACGAATCCCGTCCTTCGAGACTACAAAGCCAAGTAAACGACCAAAACTGACACAAAATACACATTTGTGTGGATTGAGTCGTATCTTGTAGTGTCGGCAATGTAGAAATATTGCTCTTAAATGCTACGGATGATCAGTCCGCTTTCGCGAATGAGCCAGAAGATCGTCGAGGTATGGTTGAATGATGTTTTTGATGTCATGGAAGGCATAATTCATTTCCCTCTGAAATGTTGCCCCTGTGTTCTTTAAACCAAAGGGTAATTTTCGATATGCGAATGTGCCCCATGGACAAATAAATGCAGTCTTTGACTGGTCCTGTGGGCGGATATTTATTTGATTATACCCAGAGAATCCATCCATAAATGAAAAGATTTCACATCTGGCGCATTCATCAATTATCTGGTCGATGAAGGGTGTAGGGTAGTTGTCTTTTGGACAAGCTTGATTTACATCCCTATAATCGACGCACACTCTAATTGTTCCTTGTTTTTTCATAACAGGGACAATATTCGATACCCAATTGATTAGAGGAACCGGGTAAATGAAACCAGCATGGAGAAGTTTTTCAACTTCTGCCTTGATGGCAGCGGCTTTCTTGGGGTGCACCTGCCGTAGCCGTTGTCATACTGGTTTGACATCTGGATACATCTTGATTTCATGTTCAACGATACTCGAGTCAATGCCTGGCATTTCATTATATGACCAAGCAAAGACATCTCTGAATTCACGAAAAAGAGCGTTATATATTTCCAGTTTTGAAGGAGAACAACATTTGCCAACATAAATATTCTCTACAACATCTGTTTTGGTCGAGATATTTATGGCGATAGTCTCTTCAATGTTGGACAAGTTTCGCTCGGAATCCACCGTGTTTATAGTATTTGATAGAAAATCAAAAACTGAAGGATGATAAAGGTCATCAGGAGTATTTTCTTCACAATCCGGAAGAAGGGAACGATGGTGGTAATCATCCCATGGTGCCCCTTCAATTACCATTGATTGAACAATTCCTTCGTCGGTGACATGCACTCGCGACCAAGGATCTGAAGGGGTGCCATATTCCTTAGACCTATCTATCCAAATGCTTGATGAGCGTTGATTTGGGTTTGCCTCCCATGCTAGGAACATTGATTGCTACAATATTTCTGTTGGGCTTGGAGGCAAAACCTGCGCATGATCCATGTTGATATCGTTTTCTGAGATCTTTTTTGAAGATATCATATTGCAGGTTCCTACCGACGCTACTTCCGCCAAATTGATTGGAGGTGGAAGGGCAAAAGTTCCCATTAATATAGGGTATTTTAGTAGGCCTACTCCGATATTTTGAAGCGAATGGGGGCTTCCATGGATCATTGGAATGCTTCCCGTAACTTGAGAACCATTGGAGAGGAAGTTTTGTTGATCGACGATTGTAATCCCTCCTTGAAAAGGAAATGCAATCTTCCTAAAATAGGTCGACACAACAGCAACCATAGCATATATCCATGGTCTTCCCAGTAGGATGTTGTAATCAAGATTTCCGTCGATTACCTCAACATCTATTTCTACTATTTACCCTCCTAGTTCAACCTTCAAGTTACTTAGAATACCATATGGGGCATATGTTCATTTGTCAAATGCTTTTAATGTCGTCGAAGATCGCGACAAGGTTGGAGATCCTAAAGTTTTCCAACAACTCATCGACATAATACATGTAGATGCCCCCTCATCAATAATTGTTCAATGAACAATTTTGTTGAGGGCTTTCACTTGAACGAGGAAAGCTAGTTGAGCTGGTAACTGAGGATCGTATCCTTTATGATCAAAGGATACAAGACTGGAATCCTTTGGGTCTATCCCACCAATGGCTGATAATAAAGCTTGCTTTTGGGATGGGAAATTTTGTAGTACCTCAAGAGTCGACATAGCGGATGGCGATTGGGCCAAATCTTCCACTATATTATAATGTTGTGCTGCTCTAGCACGAGGATTAAATGTCGACTTGTGTACTACTCCCTTTAGCAGTTTTATTGTCAGTTCAGGAATGATGGGCGGCGCAACTTCTGTCGAAGTTGTTGTCGAACTACTAGGTTGATCTTTATCCTTGTTGTTCGACAGCTGTGGATTCCCATAATCTTTGTTCCTTGTCGATATCAAAGCATCATTTTGCTGTTTTGAAAACGACAACATTAGCACTTGAGACGAGGAAGCATTTCCACTGTCAACCAGATTTGTTCCTGGATTCGGAAACAGATCAGTTAATACTGCTGAGGTCTTTGTATTCTTGAAGAATTTTTTAAGCTCAGCTTTATACGAACAATCTGATGTCCAATGATCCTCATCGCATATAAAGCATGGATGATTTGGTTTCTTATTTCCAGAAGGGTTCGCAGAAGATTTTTCAGGTGATGATTCTTCCTGTTTCTCATATGCTCATATTGGATGATGCTCATATGTGTATCTGGTGATCTGGTGATTGGATTATGTTTTTCCATTATGTGTTTTGTTTGGAATTGGTGATTATATGTGTATGCAAGTTATGTATATTTGTTGTTTAACACTTTATATCAGTTTTGTTTAGCATATCATCTTCAGCAAATAAAGACATCAAAATGTTAAAGCAGTTCACCCCCTCTGGGCTACATCTACTGGACCAAACCTCTCAAACTAGGCTTGTCCTCTTGTATTAAAAATGCTACAAAGGCTAATACAAGAATATATGTGTCTTGAAAGATAGATCTGACTGTAAATACAGAATCAGAAGATAGGAATTAGCTAAACATGCTCTTTCCCAAACACTAAACAGTGAATTTGTACCTTTTACAGTACTTTCCCCAATTGGCCCTCGTGGCCCTTTAAACTTGCATGGAGAATTTCGAGGTGAAGATGACCTCAATTGGTTCTAAAACCTCTGCCATTAGACTCAGAAGGTATAAAATAGCAGACATAGGCTTTTGAATCACCAAAAATGGATGAACATAGCCCCCCAAACAACTCAAGCACTGAAATGGCCCTGGTGGCCCTGAAAGCTTCCCTGAAGCTAAACAGTGAGAAGAATGCCTCAACAGGAAAAATGAGCTATAGAAATGGATTCAGAATGCTGAAAACCTTCAGGAATGACCTTCGTTCCACATTCACTAGCTGTACAATTCCCAATGCAACTCCCAAAATGATTTGGCCCTAGTGTCTCCTGGAACTTCCACGAAGCTAAAACACCTAAAAATGACCTCAGATGGCTGTGAAACCTGTGCCAATGGCTTCAGAAGGTCGAAGAGACCCAAAATCAAAAAAAAAATTCGTCCAAAACGGACTTTCCTAGCCAAAGTTATGGCCATTTAAAGTTTCTCCAGTCTGCCCCTAGAAAAACTCCAGCTAACTGTAGTTGGAGTCCAGATAGGCCTGCCAAATATGGCGGGTCCGCCCAAATTTGGCACTCCACCAAATTGATTGCAGTTATTAATGCGCATGTGACCAAAAATTTCGACTGGCAGTTTGCATCGGATTGCGCGCCAGCGGTTTAGGGGGTTGAGCCCACGGTTATGGACCGAGGGTCACATGAAATGGGGTTGGCCCTTAGGGGCTGGTAGCCTCTGGAACTCATCCTCTCTTTAGAGGTGACATGTCTGGTGAATGCCCCTACAGTCTATCTCTATATAAGAAATAAGAAGTTTTCACATTTTCAAAGGTCACTTGGAGTGTATAACTCACATTTGAAATTATGGGAAATGGATACCTTGCACCCTTAAACAAGTACATTCCATTTTCAAATCAGATGGTATCGAAGTTACGGATGAGTCGCCATTTTGTTACAGGGAAAAGTGTCTACACAGAACTACTTATCCCACTAAGGTGTGGTAGCTACCTTAGAAACAAACAAAGTAAAGCTACTTTCGTTTTTCCTTTATGAAATATAGATGAGAGAAGAATAAAGAAGACCAACCTCTATCTTGCGCTAATCTCTTAGTTCGATTCCTCTCTCTCTTGATAGTCTTTCGCTACCTGCTCCCTTGTACTCCCAGCTTCACAGAGTACCTGTAGGATCAAAGTAGCATAAAACTATACAAGGACATGGATCTATAATCATAAACAATCTAGGATCATATGTAAATTGACCATACAAATGCATAAAACATAAATGACACAACAGTATGGAGGAAAACTTGAATAGCTTTTATTGATAAACAAGAAAGAGCCAAGGGAGTTACAACCAGTTGTTCTGACCCAGCATCATCCTCTCACCAAGTAAGCCTTCTTCACCTCATACAAAGCTTAGATCACCCAATCACTATGATGTTGTCTCAAGAAACCAACAACAATTCCTTACAATATGCAAAATTCCAGCCTCTGGATCTCTGGGATGAGGGATCCATATATAGATATCTGTAAGGGAGATGAGTCAGCTTGTGATTTGATTAGTGTCTTCCCTCTGATAGTTCTTGCTTCCACTTGGAGATTGATGATCTCTTACTCATCCTTGGTCAAATTCAGAGAGGCAAGTGTCACAGGAGAAGTTTCTGGAAGATTCCATGCCTCTCCACCTCGCGGAATGACACTGCCATTTGTCACTTCTCACCCATCGCACCCCATAGAAGGGCTTTTTGAAATGCAACGCACCCACACAGTGTATTTAGGTGAGATGCAACGCACTTTGCCTATGGAGCAGCTGAAATGATCCTGTTTTGACCAATTTTGAGCAGTTTTTCATGGAGAACTTATGGGAGAAGCTGTAATCAGTTGACCTTGTTCCTTTAGGGGTTAGAACAACACTTTTAGGGACTTAGGAGCCCTTGGTTTATGGGCATTTCATGCTTGGGGTTGTAGTGCCCAAAAATGTCTATAACATATAGGATTGAAATATACCATTTCAACCAGAAGTTTGAAATGAAGTCAGATAATGGCATCATGGTAGGGCCTCATATTTCATTAAAGGGAATCCAAGTGGACCCAAAAAAAAATCAAAATAATAATAAAGTTTCCTACTCCAAAAACAAAAAAAATCATATGAATTTTCTTAGGACATGCTAGTTATTATCATCATTTCATGAAGAATTTGCAAAAGTAGCTAATTCATTGTCTTCTTTTCTTAACAAAAATGTTGATTTTGTATCGATAGAGAGCTGCAAAAATGCATTTGAAAAAATAAAGTCCAAATTATCTAAATATCCAATTTTTAGAGGGCCCAATTGGTCCCTCCCATTTCATATCTATATGGATGCATCAAACACTACCATTGGAATTATTCTAAGGGAAACAAGAATGAAATGATATGTACACTATATATTTTGTCAACAAAATTCTTCCACCCATAGAATTGAATTATTCGATGACAGGGAAAGAATTTCTTGGGATAATACATGCAATTAACAAATTTTGTCATTATATAACAAATTATTTGGTAATTTTACATACTAGCCATGTTTCCAAAAAATACTTAATAAACAAAGCAATAAAAAATGGTATTGTAACAAGATGGTTGTTATTACTGCAAGCATTGACATAACCATCTATAACAAACTAGGGAAAGATAATGTAGTGGAGGACCTTCTTTCCAGACTTACAGTGTGCGCCACCTATAGCAGATTATTTTCATAATGATCGTCTCTTTGTAGTATCTACTAATTCAAATTTGTTAGAAAATATTGCTAATTACTTGGATATGGGTAAGATTCCACATCATCCTATATCCAAAAAGGTGACAAAATATCATTTGGGAAAGTTGCAGATTCCCCTAGATCGATGGAAACTTCTTCTACTTGGCGCCATATCTTATCATCTAGTGGTGTGTACAAGAGGATGATATTTATGACATATTGAAGGTTTTCCATGATGGCCCATGTGGAGGCAACTTTGCAAATAGGAGGACTAGATATAGAGTATTTCACCAAGGGTATTATTGACCCACCATCTTTCATGATGCTATAAACATGTAAATAGGTGTGATAGTTTCCAACACATGGGAAGATCAATACAATTTGATGAGATGTTGTTGCAACCATAACAAGTATCAAAACCCTTCAACCAATGGCCCCTAAATTTGCTAGACCAATCAATCCTACTCTTCATAAAACTTACATCCTAGTATGTATAGACTATGTCACGAAATGGATGGAAGCCAAGGAACTCCTAGTCGTAACTGAGCAAGCAATGACATATTTCATTCATGAATAGATCTTCACCAAATTCGAGATACCTTAAGAAATAGTTATTAATTTATAGGATCAATTCACTTCAAAGCTCATTGAATACCTAATGGACACAGACAATATCAAGCATAGCACTACAACACATACCATCCATAGGCCAATATAGGATAGAAGGGATAAAAAATATCCTTGAGACCATTTTATCAAACACTATCAAATTTCACCTCAAGGAATGGGTAGACCAACTTCCTAAAGCCCTGAGGACCTACAAGACGACATGGAAAAAAACTGCTAGTTGTACTTTATATGAATTGGTATGTGGAAAGACAATTCTTTTCCTAACATAGATGAAGATATAGACCTTAAGAGAAATAATAAAACTTTGTATGGACTTGTTTGAAGAATAGAAGTAAAGACTCATCCAAACTAATGAGTAGGATGAACTTCATCAAGCTTACTTACACTATACAACATTAATACATTATTAGAGAGATAGATGGCATGATAAGTTCATCAAGAAGAAAAAATTCAAAGTTGGAGACTAGGCCTTGTTATTTGATTCCAAGTTCAAGGAATTCATAGGGAAGTTCCACATTAAATGGCTTAAACCTTATGAGATTGAAACTATGTACGATAATGGGTCCATCAAAGTTTGTAGCATCAATGAAGTGAGAAATCCCATAATGGAAAGTAGACATAGGATTTAGTTTTATCATAAGCCCTATCAAGGGAATCCTTATTAACGATAATCAATGATGTATTTCCTCACACTGACTTAGATATTGTCCGAAGAGAGATCCCTACTAGATTGTTATAGGCCATTTTGTCACATATTGTCAATAGGCCTACAAACTAGATCAATCAACATCCATGAACACCTTATCATAATCCCTACGCAAATCCCTAAGAATGACTCTCACAAATCCTTGAGTTTATGACCTTGACTGCTTCATTCTAGTGATTTTAAGGCCCAACACACCCTGGCCCTTTAGGGACTTTCTTTTAGGAACATGTTACTTAGTTTTGCACTTACTCTAATCATAGCATGTTTTCCCATGCTAGGGGTGCGCCGATTTTAGAAATTTGGGAAAAATAAATAAAAAAAACTGAAGCTTCCTCTTCCAGAAGCTTCCAGGAGTTGTTACAACTATTTACCTTTGATAAGAAATTTGAATCGTATCTTCCCTACCTTGGAGTTTTCCCCTCTTATCCCTTTAGTTCTCCTCCCATCAAGGATTGATCTCAAGCCTAGATTGGTAAATGGATAAAAATTCCCAAACTACCATCCTTTCCTATATATTTATTGTCATCCACAAGCTAGAGGGGCCTTTGGAGACTAATCATACCCTTATGTTTCTTCTTTGAACATAAGAGAGTTACCATTCCCATGCATTAGGGTGGTTTTGAGGTGTACATTGTGACAAGGAAGGAAAAGTCAACTTCGGAGGATCTCTACAAGATCAGCTACCACTTTTAGTTGTAAACTCTCTCCCTTTCATATTAATACAAAGAGTAGATAGTTTTCCTACCTGTATTATGTCATGCTTATGTACATGTGTTTCAATGCTATGCTGATCCATTAAATAAAACGATTGGATAATGCTACATAGATGTCATAGATCTTTGGCTTGTGTCGTTTATTTATGTAGGTTCTAATTATAGTGATCAGAGCTACAGTTGGAGCTAACAAGATAAGAAGAGAGAATAGCTCATAATGGATCACAAGTAAGAATCTTTCCATTCTCTAATTATTATAAGCAAAAATTTGTAGTATTTTATTTCTATTTTTCTACACCAGGCCACTAGGTCTAGGGAACATACTTATGTCCACAGTCGCAGCTTTTGTATAAACATTTGGTGACCATACTAGGGAATGATTGATTTCGTTAATGGTTTCCTTCAAATTTTCCCTTGTTACACCTCTTGAACAACCTCCAGTGTCTCACTCAACTTGAATTGACCCTAGGAAGACCTTCCATTAAGTTGCATTTAATTTTTTTGTGTCAGAAAATTCCTTTTCCTGATCAGCGCACCCCCTAGTCTACTGATAGAGCATTATAAATCACTCTAGACTTATCTATACCTACATTGTAGAGCACTGGTAGCCACTTTGCACCTATGTTGAACCCTGTTTCATGCAAAAGATTTCATTTTGATGTTTTTCTCTCTAATTGACTTGATTCCAGTTGGTCCTCATGTCCTTGAGTGTGTTTAGCCCTTTAATAAGCCTTCATCTTATTTTCTTTTGGTTTTGAGTTCCTTTTATAAGAATTTGATTAGGTTTTTCTTTCTTATTGTTATTAGGTCATTAGAAAATTGATTTCCTAATTATTGGATTGCCTGAAGGAATTGGTATTTTAGTCATCATTCTAAAGAGTGTTTTTTATCAGTGATTAGGAAAATATCTTAGTTTTCATTTGAAAGTTAAGTGGAATTGAAAAGAAAAATATTATGCATTATGCATTGCATATAGGGTTTTGTGAGTGAAAATTGTAGTTAGAAATAGTTGCATTAGGGGAATTTCTGGACAATCTTGTTTGTTGCATCTTGTATGATGCATATTTTTTGTTCTCTCCCATCCCATATATAGATTTTCATTGAAATGAAAAGTTTCATTTTATCATGCTATTTTGCATTTTAGGATATTCAAGTGAAATTTGTGGTGATCCTTGAAAAACAAAACTTAAATCAAGATAAAATTTAAAATTTATTGAATCAACATAAGGATCATTTCTAACATTAACCAAAACATCTAGAGGTCAAGGATAGAGACATGTTCCCACATCTATAAGCATAGGAGTTGTTGTTATTTACTAGCATTTCATTCCATGGGTGATATCCCATTCCACGTACGTAAGTGTATCAAACCATTCTCCACGTACCTTCGGGTATATTGGATGGCGCTCCATGCATGAAAAATATGGGAATGATTTCATTATGTGGTTACACATTAGACAACACTAACATGGACTGCACTTCCATGTATCTTAGAGTATATTTTGGAAGTCCACCATAGGTTTCTATCCTCGCCATAGGTAATCGAGTTAGATGCCTTGTACACTGTGATACACCGAACATAGAATTCAAGGAGATTGGTTCTCCAAGGTTTTATATTGCAGTTCACATTTGCTTGGTAAAACTTTATGCCTAGTTTACCCTCTTTGATTTATTTTTTGTGTTAATTGTTAAAATTTATTAATCCATCATGGTAGAAAAAAATCCTTTACATCATTGTTCACGTAGAATGAAAAATAAGCCTCCACTTCCACAAGAGGTGACTCTTGGACATTGTCAGAAGTATAAGAAAACATGGACCATTGAATATAGTACTTCAGGGGCTATTACTTATGGTCCCCCAGCTGAGATAGATCCACCATAATCATATTTTCCTATGAGTGCAGAGCTTGATATTACCCCTCCATTAGTTGGTGACTCTGACACAGTCGAAACCGAAGCACCTAAAATATCTTTACTTGAGATTATTGAACCTGACTTTCCCAAGTCAGAGGAAAATAAACTTGAGGTCATACATCTTGAGGTACCTCATCCATATACACCTATCACTTTAGGACCTTCTCATTCTCTTCCATTGTCTCAGACACAACCAAAAACTATATATCTTGGACTTGACAGTGAACCCCTTCCACTTGCCCTTGTGAATATCAAAGATATTGTATAGGAAGAGCCTCAACCCTCCTCTCCCTTTCTAGGAAGGACTCATTTTTATCAGGCTCATCCTTTTCCATCTCCTCATACTCCATTTCAGCCTCCTCTATCTAATTCTTTTCATTTCAACTCATATCTGAGCTTCCCTTGGAAATAATATTTGGGATTAACCATGACTGGGTCTTCTTTGGTTTCCTAGCTTGTATCTTCTACCATGGTTGAGACAACCCAACTTGCAACTCATCCATATTTGTAACAACACAAAAGGAACATTTTTATGGTGGCCCATACATTCCACCTGGTTACCAATCCTTATCTGTTACCTGCTTTGGTACAACATCCAATCCATGAACCTCTCCCATGACATCTACATCTAGAATTTTGTCTAGCACTCCGTTAATGAGCGCTACATAGTATTATCCTCTTCCTCCATATAAATCTATAGTTCAAAGACATACTGGCCCTTATGTTAGTAGACATGGTTATTTACAACAACCCAATCCATATTTTATTGGTAACCCTCCTCTTGGGTGATAGTTTCCTCTATATTACCCTCGTAATTTGGCTGGGGGGAAACTTGTTGTAGGTTCATTTCCATCTCGTCAAATTAGTGCTTAACGTCAAATGAGTACTCCCTATTCAAGAATGGCTGCTGATTTTTGGAAACTTACTTTACTTATTGAACCTAGTTCAGTTGTGGCTTTACCTTTAACCTCTCAACCTGTTCCATCTACCCCTACAATTTATGTTCAACAACCAATGTATCAACCTATTAAAACTCAAATGAATGTGATCCAACATTTATAGGATGAACCTTTAACTCAACTTGTTGGGTCGGTGTCTCACGCATCTTAAGCCATGTATACCCAGCCTCTTCAAGGTGACTTACAATTAAAATAGTTTGGGCAGGTCATTCCTTAAGCTTACAAGGGTCAGAATGTGTACAGTATGGCACATGCATAACCAAAAATGAATCCACGTTATGTTAGGATGATGAAAAATCCCACAGGGCAACCATATCTGTCGTATCAAGGTATTTCTCAGATGCCTTATGGTCAGCAAGTCCAAACTCAACTGTTTCAACCTTTGTAAGGTCATCCTGGAGCTAGATAACAGGGTTATGTGTATACTAGCTATCAAAATCCTCACTATCCTGGGACACAACTGCTTGTTTCTCAGGTTATCCCTTCTTATCTAGCATATCCTCCACTAGACCTTAATAGGTAGTTTCCATTCGTGGCAACTATCCAATTGTCGGATTTGACCAGGATCACCAATGATCCCATTGGTCATTCTCCTTGGTGGTTGGTTATTTTTACCAGGTTTCCTTATGATATTCCTAAATTTAATGGAAATCCTAGAGAAGACCCATCCATGCACATAATGAATTATCATTTTTGGTTATGTTCGAACCCCCTCAATGATGGTTTTGTTCATTTGCATCTTTTCCAACGTAGACTCAATGGTACAATAGTTAAATGGTACATAGAATTACCTTGAGATTCATTTGATAACTTTAGTGCCTGGGCTACTACATTCCTAACACATTTCCAATTACCCATTAGATATGAAACTGAAATAGAACTCCTAACAAATTTCAAATAGAATAATGCCACTCACATCTCTGATCATATTCATAAGTGGTGATGATGTTGTCGTTTGGTTAAGACTTCACTTCCTTACCAATTGTTAGTTGAACGGTTCATTAAGTCTATATTTCCATCTGTTAGTTTCAGCCTTTGAAGCCTTCCATCAGTGATCAAATATGCTCTTACAAAGTGGTCTGAGGGTGTCAAAGTCAAATTTTGTTATTTCAGTGAGTCTTCAAGTAAAATTTGGTTACTAGGTATTAGGTCTAGGGTTGTTTTCACTCCTTCCAAAGTCTTCCAAGTATTCATCCATGTCACCATTCAGCTTAGTGTACAATCATTCAAAGAGTTGTCATCATCATTTCAGGTTCCAATGGGTCATTTTACACCATGTTCGTGCTTCAGTTGTACTTGGGTAAGCCTCATTTCCCTCTCCTAGGGTTTTGAAGGTAATTTTTCTTAGATGGCTCATACACCTTCCCCTATCCTTAATATACCTTCTTAAACACTTCCCATCACTCATATCCCTCAAATTCATCATTTTCCCACAAACCCTAGCTTATTGCTACAATTTGACAATTTTCTAGGTTAGGCCCGTGTTTTTCCCTTTTCGACCCCTTCCCCTCACTCAGTCTTTGAAATTCCACTTTCCCTTGCTTCTTAACGTCCCTCCCTACTTCCCAAAATATTCTCAATAATATAGAAGCCCGTCATCCCCTTCATTTCCCTTCATTTCTACAAATCCCATGTTCCACATATCGGGATAGGTTTTCTTAAAACTATGTTTATGAGCAATAAAATATGAATTTGAAAAAATTGAGAGAGTTTTTTGTCCATCCTTGACCCAAGAAGAAAAAATTCGTTCCGTTTTTACACAGGTTTCAAGGATTGGGAGAAATGTCGAAAACATCATTGGCCTCAGGAGGATTGATGCACTTCTGGAGTGACCTTGGGAAAATCAGGATATCACCTAGCTGGTATGTTCAAATTACTTTCTTGATGATTTAAGTGCTATCTAGACAGATAGGGATTTCCAATGAGCTATCATGACCTCAATTTGGAGTTGAGGAAGACCTTCAAAAGTTGACTGCAATAGAACTCTGCATTTAGGCAACCTCATTCTGCACATTTTGACTAGTCTTGGGAGCTTTGACTTTTGATAGGGAAAATGAACTCCAAATTGACAAATTCAAGATGTTTTAGAAAGTAGACTTGACAATCTTTCTAACGAGCTATCACATGCCCAATTTTGACATCAAGAAGGCAGTCAAAACTTGCCTTTAAGTTGGAATTGCGCATAGGAACAGTGGCGTTGTGCATTGGGAGCTCGACGCTGAGCATCAGGCAGTTTTCTCCTGTGTTAATTTACACTGGCACTGCCCATCAAAGAGGCACTATGCATTGGTGAGCAGGCACTACGCATTGGCTAGTAAGACTTCAAAACTACCAAACTTCACCTCAATTCATTCTCATTGCTGCATTTCTCTTCCAATCAAGTAAGTAAACTCACTTTTGATCTCAAATAGGGTTTTTATGCTTTACTTATGGTTTTAGCCTCCTAAAACTCAAAAACCTAGTTGTCTTCTACTTAATTTCTCACCATTTCAAAATTTTGTCACTTTTCTCCATTTTCCCATTATCATTTGCCCTAAATTCATCTTTTGATCCCATTTTCCCTAACCCATTTTCCCTTTCCCTATTTTCCCTAAGAAACTAATCCCTTTATGAAACCCTAAACGCCACTTACCCTCTTATTTCACTCCATCACTATTTCCCTTTTATAAATCTCTTCATACTCATCTTTCCCTAACCTAATTATCCACCATTCATCAAACCATCCCAGGAGAGACAAACATGGAGAGGGACAATGACTATGATTTTGAGGATGACACCCTAAGTGACAGCTCTAGGGAAAGGATCTTGCAGTAGCTTGACAAAGGAAAAGGAAAGGTTACAAAGGAGGAGCATGGTGATGATGTTGACAGGGATTTTCAGCTTGAGGAACATGATTCTGATGTGCCACCTCATCATACTCAGGTAATAGACCTAGATAGCCCTTCTTTTGATCAAAGAATGCTTTTGAAAGAACAAGAGGCTTACATTAACATGCTAGAGGACAAGATAGCTCGAGGAAGATATATTATCAATTACCTAGAGAAGGAGAATAAGCAGTTAGAGGGTAAACAAAGCCAAATGGAGTTAGAGATGCTAAAAATTCAACGGCAAAGCAACAAAGAGCATCCAGTTCCCTTGACTCCAGTTGAACAAGAGGTGGTAAATGATAGAGAGATATGGGTTGAAAGGGTAAATATCCACCTTGAGGGCCTTCTGAAGAAAGTAAATAGAGACAATAAGATGCTAAGGCATATGGCACATCATTATTTTACCCGAAATAGAGTATGCAACAAGAGGATCAAGCACCTTAAGGCAAGATTAAGGAGGGACTTAAAAGGAAAATAGAAGGATGAAAAGCTCAAAATTTTGGCTAATGTGACTTTAGCCCAACAAAGTAATCCATGATGTAGCTTTGAGCCAAAATTGGGCAAATTTTGAGACAATTTTGTCATTTTCCAATTTTTGAATTAGAAACACAGAAAATTCTGGCTGATGCGCAGTGCCGGTGGTGCGTCCTCTTGACAAATGGCTTATAGATTTGGATTTAACATCAAAAAATAAGCAAACCCAGAAAGTTTCATCAATTTTGGAGAAAATATTGGCCACCAAAAGGGAAAAAAAACACTCAAAAAATGCCCTCTCTGCCACTTTTTGGACCCACAGGAAGAAGTCTTGGAAGAATTGATGTTTGAAGGGGAAAATCAACTCCAAATCAGAAAATTCAAAGTGTTCCAGAAACGAGACAGGTAGAGATTTCCAACAAGCTATCTTTGGCCTGATTTGGATGAGGGGAAGGCCTCCAAAAGCTTCACTAAAGCAGCGCTGCGCATCAGGCTCAGGGCATTGCGCATCAGGCAAATTTTTGTCAATTTTGCCTAAAAGTCAAATTTCGCCTAGTTTCTTCAGCAGTTGACTTCTTCTTCTTTTCTTGGTAAATTTTTCATGGTAAATGATGTAATATGATGTAAATATTGATGGAAAACACTTGATGGGGTAGATACATCAAATCATAAGTATTTTTGAACTGAATGTATCAGTTTCCTTTGTTTTAGAGGCAAGCTGTTCCACTACCTATTTTCTTGTTCCTAGTTTAGATGTTGTTGAAACAGCTCCTTGACTCATGGATTCGACCCCTGATGACTAGCATGAGTTGTTTGATGCCTATATTATGTTTTCTCTTAGTCATTTGTAAAGGTTTGACTTTGGTGGAAGTGGTGGCACTCATTGAACATTTGTATCAGCAGTTTGGCAATGAATAAAACTAGGTTTCACAGCCATTTTTGTGGGATTATTGTGACAGTGAGTTTATGTATTGTTTCTTCTTTGTAATGAGTTTTTTTTATGTTTTATATGTATCCAAATCCATCTTTTTCTTCTAAAACTAAATGAATCAAGGTGAATGGACAAAATACACTGCTGTGCTTTATCTTGGGAATGCATTTGATTTTCAATGTTTTCAATTGTTTTAAGAGGATTCATAGTTTCTTTATGCCCTCCTCAACTCCTCAGTTGTCTCAATCTACCATCTTAATCCATTTATAGTACATAAACCCTTGTCTACCTCACCCCACAGAACATGTCTATAAATCTGACTTGATTTCCCAGACCCAAGCTGCCTTCTCCAATTGATCCAGCAACCAAAACCTAAAAATCAAACTAGAAACCCTGAGCTACTATACCTAGTCTAAAATCTAGGATTGCCTCCCTTCAGCCTGAAGTTGATCTAGGCTCTAACATAGTGGTGACCATACTAGGGAATGTAGTTTTATGTTCCTCAACACAATGTATCAAGTTCAGATCTGATTGTTGATGGTGGACAACAATCAGACATACGAAGGTTGAAATCATTCACCTAGCAACTCCAAATCAGTTTCAAGATCAGATCCAAGGAATCCACTGGAGGATGAACCTAACCAATAGAAACATGAAAGGACGATATGGAAATATTAGGTATTCAAGTTGGAATTTCATCCAAGACATTATGTTCTTTGTTATAAATTATTTTTTCTCCTTTCCCGAGAATGTCAAGAAGGCTTTACAAAGTATATTGTATTCGAGGAAAGATCCTAGATCTACATTTGATTCTTTCCCTTTGAAGATTGTTGATGCAAAATATGCGCATGCCTTTGATCTTGATCAAGACCCTTCTTCTAAATTTTATAATGATCGTCTTCAAACTGATGAGCCTCAGGAACAAAGACTGATTCTACACCTTCTGTACATATTCCTATAGCTTGTAAAATTACAGATAGATACAAGCGTCTGATTTTACCTCCTATATCCCATGCTTTCCCTAAAAATAATTACCTATATATACCAAGATTTGATGGTGAATGTGACAACATCACTGCTAAGAGACATGTACTGAATTGAGTCTTTTCTTGACCTTTTTGAAGTTGATGAAGAGGATGTCAGTATTAGGCTTTTTGCTCTTTCTTTGCAAGGCAAAGTCAAGAGTTGGTTCAAAACCCTGCCTAATGCGAGCATTTCAGATTTCTAGAAGTTTTTCAAAGTTTTCCTCGACAAGTGGGTGGTCAGACAAAACCCTTTCTTGATTATAGAAGAGTATAACCAACTGAAAAGATTGCCAGGGGAGATAGTACAACATTTTTCTGCCAGGTTTAACCAAGTCTATTTTTCGATGTCGATTAATATAATACCTCCTCCTGGATCCACTATCTTGCACTACCTGGATGCCTTTGATCCGGAAATGGAGTTTCAACTGAGAGAATGGAAGCTTGCAACACTTGAAGAGATACAAAATAGTGCAGTATATGTAGAGGTTAATTTGTTGATCAAAAGGGCAAAGTTGAAGGAAGAAGAGATGAAGAACATAGATCCAGAGGAATCAACATCTTTAGAGGTAAAGCTCAACATTTTGATAAGTGCAGTGGAAGAGATGATGTAAAGGATCACCACAAGGAATGAGTATAATGTTCAAGACCATGGCTCGCTGATTGAAGAGGAACAAGTTGCTGATTGAAGAGGAACAAGTTGCTGATCCAAAACATTTTCTTTATTATCCCATTTGTCATAGACCTGATAATGATTGTTTTATAGATCATCTTGGAGAAAAGAAATCTGTTGATATGATATGTATGCTTGATGATGTGTTTTTTACTGATGGTTTGCCTCAGTTTGATCAATATGATGATGATTATGTCCTCCAAATAGAAGCTAGTTTTGCAGATAAATCAGCAATTGGTTTATGGAAGGAGGAAGTCCACTTTAAGCAGCTCGAATATAGTGATCAGCCGATGCATATTAGCTATGGAAGTGAGGATGAAAGTGCAACAAATTTTGAAGTAAGTGAAGGATCTTTGCCTTTTTGTTTTGCTTCATTTAAGATCATCAGAGAAAACTTTCATTCAATCAGAAATCAGCCATCGATAAGTTTTGATCTGGACCATCTAGAGGGTAATGAGATCCTTGTTCAAGAATTTTCATATCTAGATTTGCAACCATCGAATGCCATTGATTGTCAAGTTGCAGATGATTTTCAAGCTGCAGATGAAGACTTGGAAGCTGGAACATATGATCAAATGATGCAAAATGATTCCGTACCATTCTGTTTTTAAAGGGAAATTTGCATAGTATATCTTCAATAAAGGATGAGAAGCCTATAGAAAATCATGCCATCTCATTGGAACCAATCGAAAATGGGTTGCAACAGTCTTTTCAAGTTTTTCATGATCCAATAGCTGATGTGTTGGATGATGTTTGCAGTCAAATTCCTTCTCCACTAGCTAACTATGATATTGAAACAAGTATTGATACAAACTTGATCCGGTAGCTGGTTTCTTTGCCATATTCAACAGGAGTCTCGTCACAAAGCTTAGACAAAAGTTTGCATTCATGGTATGAGGAGGAGAAAAGTAATCCATCTGATGAGCTAAGTCCCAGTGCACATGAATTTCAATATCCTTATGCAGTATTTTTGGAGTCGGATAGAGAATCCATATTATTCAATGGATCTGTTTACAAGTTTTCATGGAAGTTTCCTTTCAGTAGTTCTCTCTTGTTGTTCATAAGAAAGTGCTTGCGGAGAATTCAAACAATAGCTAGAATGCTTACTTGGTTGCATTGGTTGTTTCATTTCACATGATTAGGTGATGAATGGAACAGTTAGAGTAGGTTTTATTGAATAAGCTCCATTTTGAGCATATTTTCTAGTTTTTCAGTTGTGTTTTAGTATTGAGTCAGTTTCAAGTTAGTTTGTGTCTTTGAGTCGTTAGTTTTCAGTCATCCATTTCAGTTTGTGTTTTTGACTCCTTGCCCAATGGATAAGGCTACTTGGTCTACGGTGTTCTTGGCACCTCCAAGGAGCTACCATCCCCAATGGAGCCAATGTTAGTGTCATCCTTTGAAGCCTTCCATCAATGATCAAATATTCTCTTACAAAGTGGTCTCAGGGTGTCAAAGTCAAATTTTGTCATTTCAGTGAGTCTTCAAGTAGAATTTGGTTACTAGGTATTAGGTCTAGGGTTGTTTTATCTCCTTCCAAAGTCTTCCAAGTATTGTTCCATGTCACCATTAAGCTTAGTGTACCATCATTCAAATATTTGTCATCATAATTTCAGGTTCCAATGGGTCATTTTACACCTTGTTCATGGTCCAGATGTACTTGGGTAAGCCTCATTTCCCTCTGCTAGGGTTTTGAAGGTAATTTTTCTTGGATGGCCAAATGATCAACAAAACTTCTATCCTGATGCTCATACACCTTTTTCTATCCTTAATATACCTTCTTAAATGCTTTCCATCACTCATATCCCTCAAATTCGTCATTTTCCCACAAACCCTAGCTTATTGCTACAATTTGACAATTTTCTAGGTTAGGCCTATGTTTTTCCCTTTTTGACCCCTTCCCCTCACTCAATCTTTGAAATTATACTTTCCCATGCTTCCTAACACCCCTCCCTACTTCCAAAAATTTTCTCAATAATTTAGAAGCCCCTCATCCCCTTCATTAGCCTTCATTTCTACAAATCCCCTATTCCACATATTGGGATAGGTTTTTTTCAAACTATGTTTCTAAGAAATAAAAGATGAATTTTACCAAAGTGAGAGACATTTTTGTCCATCCTCAACCCAATAAGAAAAACCTCTTTCATTTTTTATACAGGTTTCATGGTTTGGGAGAAATGTCAAAAAAATCATTGGCCTCAGGAGGATTGATGCACTTCTGGAGTGACCTTGGGAAAATCAAAATATCACCTAGCTGGTATGTTCAAATGACTTTCTTGATGATTTAAACGCTATCTATATAGATATATATTTCCAATGAGCTATCATGAGATCCATTTGGAGTTGAGGAAGACCTTCAAAAGTTGACTACAATAGCACTTTGCATTTAGGCAACCTCATTCTCCACATTTTAAATAGTCTTGGGAGATTTGACTTTTGACAGGGAAAATGAACTCCAAATTGAAAAATTCAAGATGTTTTAGAAAGTAGACTCGACAAGATTTCTGAAGAGCTATCACATGTCCAATTTCAACATCAGGAAGGCAGTCAAAAATCGCCTTGAAGTTGGCATTGCGCATATGAACAGTGGCACTGCGAATTAAGCAGTTTTCTCCTGTGTTAATTTACACTGGCACTGCCCATCAGAGAGGCATTGTGCATTGGTGAGCAGGCACTACGCATTGGCTAGTAAGACTTCAAAACTACCAAACTTCACCTCAATTCATTCTCATTGCTGCATTTCTCTTCCAATCAAGTAAGTAAACTCACTTTTGATCTCAAATAGGGTTTTTATGCTTTACTTATGGTTTTAGCCTCCTAAAACTCAAAACCCTAGTTTTCTTCTACCTAATTTCTCACCATTTCAAGCTCTTGTCACTTGTCTCCATTTTCCCATTATCATTTGCCCTAAATTCACCTTTTGATCCCATTTTCCCTAACCCATTTTCCCTTTCCCTCTTTTCCCTAAGAAACTAATCCCTTTATGAAACCCTAAACCCCACTTACCCTCTTATTTCACTCCATCACTATTTCCCTTTTATAAATCTCTTCATACTCATCTTTCCCTAACCTAATTATCCACCATTCATCAAACCATCCCAAGAGAGACAAACATGGAGAGAAACAGTGACTATGATTTTGAGGAGGACACCCTAAGTGACAGCTCTAGGGAAAGGATATTGCAATAGCTAGAGAAAGGAAAAGGAAAGGTTACAGAGGAGGAGCTTGGTGATGATGTTGAGAGGGATTTTCAGCTTGAGTAGCATGATTTTGATGTGCCACCTCATCATACTCAAGTAATAGACCTAGATATCCCTTCTTTTGATCAAAGAATGCTTTTGAAAGAACAGGAGGCTTACATTAACATGCTAGAGGACAAGATAGCTCAAGGAAGATATATTATCAATTACCTAGAGTAGGAGAATAAGCAGTTAGAGGGTAAACAAAGCGAAATGGAGTTAGAGATGCTAAAAATTCAACAACAAAGCAACAAAGAGCATCCAGTTCCCTTGACTCCAGTTGAACAAGAGGTGGTAAATGATAGAGAGATATGGGTTGAGAGGGTAAATATCCACCTTGAGGGCCTTCTGAAGAAAGAAAATAGAGACAACAAGATGCTAATGCATATGGCACATCATTATTTGACCCAAAATAGAGTATGCAACAAGAGGATCAAGCACCTTAAGGCAAGAAGGAGGGCCTTAAAAGGCAAAAAGAAGGATGAAAAGCTCAACATTTTGGCTGATGTGACTTTAGCCCAAAAAAGTAACCCATGATGCATCTTTGAGCCAAAATTGGGCAAATTTTGAGACAGTTCTGTCATTTTCCAATTTTTGAATTAGAAACACAGAAAATTCTAGCTGATGTGCAACACCACCGACGCTGCGCATCGAATTGGTGCATCCTCTTGACAAATGGATTACGTGTTTGGATTCATTGTCAAAAAATAAGAAAACCCAAAAAATTTTATCAATTTTGGAGAAAATCTTGGCCACCAAAAGGGAAAAAAACACTCAAAAAATGCCCTCTCTGCCACTTTTTGGACCCACAGGAAGCAATCTTGGGAGAATTGATGTTTGAAGGGGAAAATCAACTCCAAATCAGAAAATTCAAAGTGTTCCAAAAACTAGATAGGCAGAGATTTCTAGCAAGCTATCTTGGGCCTAATTTGGATGAGTGGAAGGCCTCCAAAAGCTTCCCTAAAGCGGCGTTGCGCATCAGGCTCAAGGCACTACGCATCAGGCAAATTTTTGTCAATTTTGCCTAAAAGTCAAATTTCGCCTAGTTTCTTCAGCAGTTGACTTCTTCTTTTCTTGGTAAATTTTTCATGGTAAATGACGTAAATATTGATGGAAAACACTTGATGGGGTAGATACATCAAATCAAAAGTGGTTTTGAACTGAATGTATTAGTTTCCTTAGTTTTAAAGGCAAGTTGTTCCATTGCCTATTTTCTTGTTCCTAGTTTAGATGTTGTTGAAACAGCTCCTTGACTCATGGATTCAACCCTTGATGACTAGCATGAGTTGTTTGATGCCTATGTTATGTTTTCTCTTAGTCATTTGTAAAGGTTGGACTTTGGTGGCACTCATTGAACATTTGTATCAGCGGTTTGGCAAGGAATAAAACCAGGTTTCACGGTTATTTTTGTGGGATTCTTGTGACAGTGAGTTTATGTATTTCTTCTTCTTTATAATGAGTTTTTCTTATGTTTTATATGTATCCAAATCCATCTTTCTCTTCTAAAACTAAATGAATCAAGGTGAATGGACAAAATACACTGTTGTGCTTTGTCTTGGGAATGCATTTGGTTTTCAATGTTTTCAACTATTTGAAGAGGATTCATAGTTTCTTTATGCCCTCCTCAACTCCTCAGTTGTCTTAATCTACCATCTTAATCCATTTCTAGTACATAAACCCTTGTTTACCTCGCCCCACAGAACATGTCTGTAAATCTGACTTGATTTCCCAGACCCAAGCTGCCTTCTCCAATTGATCCAGCAACGAAAACCTAAAAATCAAACCAAAAACCCTGAGCTACTATACCTAGCCTAAAATCTACATTAAATTCAGTCATCCTAAGCCCTAATTGCTAATATCCTAATTGATATTGACAAGGAGAGAGCCCTCTGCCAACCTGGTAGGGCTAGCTACAAGGTTAAGTATGGTTTGTGGTTATCCTAGGATTGCCTCCCTTCAGCCTGAGGTCGATCTAGGCTCTAACACGATCTATCACAGAAGACGTAGCCAAATTTGGAGTCGTAACCGAAGAACATGTGATCACTCATGCCCAGTATTTGGATCTCATTTATACCCAATCTAGCATGTTGTATGATAAGATACCAGATGCTCTGTGACCTACCGATATTGTTTCTCAAGTTCCTAGTAAAGAATCACATGCTACCAATGGCATGATTGGTTCTACCAGCCATCAGTCGACAAGTAAACCATATGGTTCAACTCTTGTCGTCACTTCTTAAAGCCCTCCTTCCACTCTTATGGATTATACTTCTCATATCAGTGTTATTCAATCATCTAAAGGAAAATATCCACAACCAAGATGTAAGAAGAAAGACAAAGGAAAGAAGAAGAAAGACAATGCTCCATAGGATAGATGAAACAATTAGTCTCCTGAAGAGAAGAGGAAGTCGCATTACCCATGTCTAATTTGTAATGAGGGTAATTTCACTCATGATTTTCCACATCAGGATGAGGTGAATCAATTCCTTAAATCGTCCACTTCACTCGTTGTGTTGATAGACCCATTTCCAAATATGGAGACCAATTTGGTTTCCCTAGACCCTACTTCCTCTAATTCAGTTTTAATACTTTCCTCTACTAAGCCTAACAATTATATTTTGGTGGATACCCGAAAAAAGGACTACAGTAATGAGAATCCTTCGGATGGTCAGGCCACTGATCAACCTACCAGTTCGACCGCATCACCATCAGAATCTACTCCAAATTTCATACCTACTAAATTAATGATTAAGCCTCCCAAGGTTGTTACCCATAAATCGACATTCAACCCTCATGCAAGATCTACTCAAAATTATAACATAGTTGAGTACTTGGCTCAGGCTCCACCAACTATGTCCACTCTTGAGGTGTTGCAAAATTTCCTCGCCAAAAATAAGTCTTTACTCTTAGGAATTGGATGTATTGATCCTTCGGATTCCCACCTAGTATTATTTAACCATGAGAACCATACACCTTGACTTCCGTGTTAGGTTACTATAATACCAGTGTATTCCCTCATTATTATTGTTAGCGTAACTCCCTTATTTTTATTGTTGTACCCATTTAGTCCCCATATTGTTATTATTGTGCCCTGTAGAAGTCCACTATTATTATTATTGTGCCCTTAAATTATTATTTTTATGTTGCCTCTGATTATATTGTGACCCCTTACACTCCTATATGTAGAAAGAAAGTTTTTTCATTTGAATCATCCAAGAATTGATCATTTGTGTAATGTAAAGGATATTTCCCCCTTGAAGAGGCTAATTTTGAAATCGTTTATCTATATCTTCTTCTATTTTGTGAGTTGGTTTCATAAATTTTGGTATCAGAGCTTTGGATTCTAGGGTTTCGCTGCTTCAAACACATCATCGTAGAATTACAGAAGAATCCAAAACTACTCAAGCATTGAGGACAACACTTTTTTGAAAGAGAGGGGCATGTTAGGTCCCTACAATACTAGTGTATTCCCTCTTTTTTATTGTGAGTGTAGCCCCCTTATTGTTATTACTGTGCCCATGTAGTCCCTATATTGTTATTATTGTGCCCCCTACAAGCCCACTATTGTTATTGTTGTGCCCTTACATTATTATTGTTATGTGGGCTCTGGTTATATTGTGACCCCTTAGAGTCCTATATATAGAAAGGAGGCTTTTTCATTTGAATCATCCAAGAATTGTTCATTTTTTTAATGTAAAGAAGGTTTCCCCCTCAAAGAGGGTATTTTGAAATTGTTGATTTATCTCTTCTTTTATTTTGTGAGCTGGTTGCATAACATTCCGGCTCAATTAGCCTTCATGATCCAGGTTGTTTTTTGTGGTAAGAATATTCATTATTTCATTGTGGACAAAGGTGCTTCAAACCATATTATGTCCCTGTCTTGTTGGAAGGTTATTGGTTCTCCCCAGTTAAGCCAGTTGCAACCACTTTGAAAGATTTTGATGGAAGAAATTATAAACCATGTGGGATTTTGAATTCTCTACAGGTAGAATTAGGTGGCAAGACTATATTAGTAGAAGTTGAAGTTATCGGCTGACCTCTAGATTATAATCTTCTAACGGTTCATATGTGGGCCTATACCGTCGTTGCGGTTGTTTCCAAATATTTTCTCATGATTTATTTTCCTCATAAAGGTGGTATCGTAGCCATCTATCAGCTCGCTTTATTTTCCACTAATTCTTCAGTTACTAGAAGTTTCCCTCTCATGGGGGAAACCCCTTGCCGTATTAGCATGTTGGAGTTGGGCTTCTTAAGGACTCATCTCTCATGGGAACCTTTCTGATTCCTCCTCCCCCACTACCCAACAAATACACTTTGGTTTCCTATATTAATATGATATCTTCTTGTACTTCTCTAGTTGATCCATGGGTAGTACCAGACCAATCTAATAACGATAATTTTGGTGACCATATGCCACTCAGCCCCATTGAGATAGATTACGAAGCCATCCATTCATCTTGCTCGACTTATTCTCATCCTTCCTCTTCGATCAATTGGGTTGATCGTTCTTTAGATTATGGTACATCATCTAATACTTTCTCTTGTATGTTTTCCACCAATGAGAGCATCATGGAGAACATGATGCCACATGATGCACCATGGGATGATTGGAATCATACTTCCTCCTTGTTAGATTCCTTCGAATACAATCCTTATGAACTTTATTGACCCAATATCATTGAGCTATCTATGAAATTTTCATCCATTTACAATGTTGATTCTGAGAATAACTTTTCGAACATTGAAGAGACCATCCCTCTCGACATTTTAATTAAATCCAACATTGTCAAAAATCTATATATCGGTGCATATTGACCTCATCCTAAGAATGTTTCTTCTATCAAAGCCAAATTTGAAAACATTTACGAGTTGGTTTCATCCATCCCATACCTTTAACGTACTGAGTGTCTAATATTGTTCCTAAAATGAAAAATGAGGGAACAATCTGCTTGTGCATCGATTATCATGACATCAATTGTGCTTGTCTGAAGGACAACTATCCCACCCCGTTCATCGACCAGATCATTGATGATTGTGTCAGTTATGAGACATTTTCATTTATGGGCAGTTTCTCTAGCTATAATCAAATCAACATTCTCCCGACGGACCAACATAATACTGCATTCATTTGTCCCTGGGGAAAATTTTCATATAAAAAAATCCATTTTAGATTAGAGAATGTTGGGGCTAAATTATAGAGTGCCATGAATTATGCCTTCCATGACATCAAACATATTGTGAAACCTTATTTGGATGATTTTCTTGCTCATTCACAACATCAGGCTGATCACCCGATGCATCTTAGGGTCATCGTTTTATGATGTAGACATTATAACATTTGACTCAATCCACACAAATGTGTTTTTTTTGTTAGCTCTAGTTGTCTTCTCAAGTTTGTTGTATCAAAACAAGGAATTCATATTCATCCCTTGAAAGTTCAAGCGATAATTGATTTGCTTGCTCCTTCTTCCCTCCTTCAAATGCAACAACTCCAAGGGAAGGCTAACTTTCTTTTGAGGTTCATTCCCAATTACACCGAACTAACCAAAAGATTTAATCACTTACTAAAGAAAGGGGTTCCCTTCACTTACAATGACACTACTCAAAAGGCATTCGATGCCTTCAAAGATGTACTGATTTAGGCATCTTTATTATACCCCCCTGATTACCAACGTGATTATTTCATGTACCTCACTACTGCAAGTACTACCATTTATATGGTATTGGTTTAGGAGGAATTGAACATCCTATTTATTACTTGAGTCAGAATCTCAATGATACCAAAGTCAAGTACACAAATGTTGAGAAGTTATCTTTGGCAATTGTTCAAGCTATCTAGATATTTTTCCATTACATCTTGCTCCGCAAAACTATGGCTGTTTCGGATTGCAACCCCATGATGTACATCCTATTATGAAAATTAATGGGGGGGGGGGGGGAATACTCTAAGTGTATTGTCATCCTACAAGAGTTGGATTTAGAATTTGTCAAATCCAAGTGAAGGAAATCCCTAGTTTTTGCTGAGTTAATTTGCGACCTCCCCAATTCTGAAACTGAAACAAAATCAAGCAATTCTATTCCAAATGAGTCATTTTTTATAATCTCGTCATCTGACCCTTGGTATGGAGACATTCTGATATATTTCTAGACCCGAAATTTTTGGTATAATACCTCTTTCTCTGACCAACGACGTATCTGATATCAAGTCAAACATTATATTATAATCAATGACACTCTCTATCACTGCGATATCTATACAGATTTTCGAAGGTGCGTCACCTATTAGGAGGTTGAGAAAGTCTTAAATTAATGTCATTCATGGGAATGTGGCCATCATTTGTCTGGATATACCACCGCACATAAAATCCTACGTACTGGTTACTTTTGGCCCACCATGTTTCACGATAGTATCCTTATTGTCTAGAAGTGTCAAGCTTGCCATATTTTTTATCAAAAGACCCATGCTCTGTCTACTCCTTTGCATCTTGTTATCACCATAGGTCCTTTTGAAAAATGGGGCATCAATTGGATGACATGAAACCCTCACTCGGTCAGGGGTCATGGATATATCATCATAACAGTTGATTATTTTATCAAATGAGGTGAGGCAATGCCTACATATAACAATAATGATGAAACAACTACTTTATTTTTATTCAACAATGTCATTGTGTGGTTTGGTGTTCCGTAACCTGTAGTTACAGACCATGGAAAATATTTTTGGAATCAAATGATGTCTAAATTGACTTCTCAGCTGGAACTTTCCTATGAAATTTCCACTCCTTACTACCCTTTGGAAAATGGGCAAGTTGAGGAAATTAATAAAGTTCTCAAAATGATGCTTCAATGTATGATAGGGGTCCATAAATCAGATTGGCATCACATTCTTTATGCAACCTTGTCATAATAGTGAACTTTTGTTAGGACTACTACTGGATTTACACCATTCCAATTGGTCCATGGTCTGGATGTTAGAAAATTATATATTACGGAGCAATGGAACACATAAAATATTGCAGAAATATAAACACAGAAAACACATAAAACAAGAGAGACACAGATATACGTGGTTCACCCAGTTTGGGCTATGTCCACGGAGAAACAACCAGTCCTTCCTTTTATATTATCCAGCAAACTGAAGAGATACAACATACAGCAGATCCACTGTAACACCCTCTTCGCTCTCAATCTCCTCTTTCTTTCTCACTCAGAATATAGATGTACATAGACGCAATACAATTCCCTCATATATAGTGAGGGGTTGCCTTCTAGGGCAAGAAAAACCTAAATTAAGCATAACTTCTATCGTCAAATCTCCGCCTAATGAAAGGCCTAGATTGACTGGAAATTACTATACTTTTACAAGGAAATTTTACATCTATTCTTAGCTTCAGAGGTGATACCCCCGAAACCCCCCGCCAAGGGGGGGCTCCCCAAAGGTCGTAGCCGCCCCCCGGATCTCCCTTGCAGCGAATAATTTTCAGGCAGCCATTTCAAACTGGGGTACAATGTGGTGATACCTTTGAATACAGAAGATAATCAAGCTCCACACCCAACACTGGAAGCAATCCTTCCAATTGAATGTGAAATTCCATCCCTCAAGCTTGTTGTCAAATGACTCCCTACCACTTCCATGAAAGAGGAATATCTCTTACATATAGCGCACTTACATGAAACTCAGCTAATGTGGTTACATCCTGTTGAAGACTCGAAAATCTCTACCTACAACATTATAAGGGAGACCATCTGGTCCGAAACATCAAGCAGCTCCTTATTTGTTGAAATGGTTTTTCCGACTAGTTAAACTAGGTCCAATTACCTTCTCTCTATCTTCAGTGGCTTAAAATATGACTTTCACCTACTAATAAGGAAGAGACATCAGCTTAGCCCTCTTATTGATTAGGCAAGAAAGTGATCCTTAAGTTGATCTGGGGCTCATCCAAGCCACAACTAAAGTTTTCCTCTTTGATAAGAGGACTTCTAGAAATGTAGAATTAAATCTAAATGCAAACTAATCCTAAAATGCAAACAAAGGAAAAATATCCTAAGCCTATCTCAATTAGGAAGATGTAGATCTAACCCAACCGAGAGCAAAGTAATTAAATGATTGAGATTTAAATATGTTTGTCTTATAGTGAATATCAAGCTAACAAAGTAGTTCAATTAACTGATATTATGAATACCAAAACACATTTTGTTCAGAGATCTATTAACTAAGATAATTAATCAACAACATTTAGGAAGTAGTTCACAAAAAGGTGATGATTGTTAAGTTAGTAACTCTAATGATTAAACAATAATATAAGTAAATAGTTCACATAATATTACTGTTTGCTAAGACATAATTAAAAGGTTGATCTCGAAGTAAGTAGTTACTCATAAATCTGAGTTCAACACATGGGAGCAGAGATAAATAACAACAAATTATTGAGGCAAATTAATCACATCAACAGTAGTGCACAAATATGCATGAGAATGGAACATTTATGCTATTATAAAATGAAACTAGTATTAAAAAAATAGTATTTTAAATACCAATTTATTGAAACCATTTCTCTAGCTCTGATCTCCAATAGACCTTTACAATGCTTGAACTTCTATTGTTAAAGTAAGAGTTGCAATAGTGCAAGCTATGGTCTCCATACATAGTTCAGAATGCAAAAGAAAAATCCAAATAATCCCCAGATATGAGATTGATCCTCTCTCTACCTACAGCCTGAAATCCCTATTACAATAATTCTTTAAGCATTATTGCAGAAGAGAGAAGACCTTTTCTCATTTTACAAACCACTATTTATAATTTACAAAATGAGTTTTAAATAAGAGAGTTGTTGAAGAGTAATTCTGCTCCAACCATTTTCATTGGTCTGAATTCTTATTCTACTATTTCTGGAGCAATCCCATTGATTGAAATCTTATTTTCCTCATCTCTTCAACTTATTTCCTACCAAAACCAATCAAAATTTAATTGAAATTCAAATTAAAATAAAAAAATATTAAATCTAGAACACAAAATATCTCCAATTAAAACTTAATTAAATAAATAAATAAAAGGAAATATGAGTTTTTTCATTTATTACTGTAAATATCTAATTGGCCAAGGAGAACATAGTTGAATGGATCTGCGTTATTGTTGTAGTGGGTACAACCACCCTCCAAAATTTTTCCTTAGCTTCGTTTTGGAGCCTCCCTATAAACCATCCTCGGCAGCATGTCTTGCACCATCAAGCATATAGGCTTCAACTATTTCTCAGTGTCTTGTTAGCCCGTGCATGTTAGTTCACTTCACTCCCCTCATAGGCTATCTTTTTGGGGTTAGACCATGTGCTGGCCAAGTAGCTCCCATAGAAAATTGCACAATTCTGGAGGGGAACCAACCTTCCCTCCAGAAATTGCGCAAATCAGCTCGCCAGCCGGCTGAGCTCAAGAATTGCACAATGCTGCTTGTCAAGATTCCTCTAAAAAATTGTGCAATTCATCCCAAGATAGTTTCTTAGCATAGAAATTGCATAATCCTAGGATAGTCACTTGTTCCTCCCAGAAATTTTGCAATCCATTTAGGACAACCAGCTCTGCTCAGCCTAGAAACTAGGAAAATCCCTCTCCCAGACTTGCAGACTACTGCATGTGCCTTTAGGTTGACCGGTCCCCTCTAGGACTGAGCTATCCTGATTTGCATGCATGGGCTTCTCTTCCCAAAATAGCAAAAGGTAGCATGCAAAAGGCATCCCTAGATCTAGGGATCTATTCTTAGCAGCTGGAGGTTACATGCAAAGCTCATTTTAGAAACCTCTCACCAAGTGTCGCTTTTTTCCTATATTTGTGGCATGTGCATCATAACCTCAATCTTATCAAAATGTATGAATCAGATGCTATGGAGCTCATTCCTCACATCGATCTTACAACTCTGACATCCCACATTGCATCTAGGAGTCGTTGGCACATTCATCTCAGTTGTTTCGGGATAAGCCCACTTTCCATGTCTTGCACTACGTTTCTGTCACTTTTTGTGTTTTGTCTTGTGTAAGCGATGTCTTCTTGATTTCAATGAGTGATTGTTATCATTTTGATGTAAGTTAGCTTGTAGAAGCATCACTTTAGTTTTCATTCGCATCTCATTGTTATCGCATGCATGACACTATTTTTGCATTGATAGTCGTCGTTGCGGCAACTCGCTTCAAACACATGCATGCTTTCTCATTTTCTGAATCTTGCACTTACTATTTTCATGCATTATTATTCACTCTTATTTACACTCAGTATCACCATGCATTCAGACTTCTCATGTTTTCAGTCGCCCGTCAGTGGGTCTAGGCTGCCTCACCCCGGACGTTGCCTTGCCCGGCTAGCATTGCACATTTCTGGAAGTGCAGGCTCTACCTTCCCTCCAGAAATTGTTCAAGTCTAGCCCAACACTAACCTTTAGGCTTGCATTCCACAATTCTTGGAGGCAGTGCCTTGCTAGCCCTAGAAATTGCGCAATGCAGCTTTTTTGTTTTCATGTAAAGCTCACTGAAATTGTGCGTTGTGTAGTTTTAGTCCTAAGTAGGTCAGACTGGACTGTTCATTGCCCACTTCTAGTAGTTAGTTAGCCTCCTAACAGCTCGGACTGTGCCTTGTGCAGTTTCGGCAGTCAGTCTCCTAGCCTCTCGGTGAAAATTGCGCAATATTTACGTACAGTCACACATGTATGTTGCATGTCAGTCCTTCAGTTGTTTTGGTTTTCGACTGACATATTGCTTGCCATGAGTGTTGTTATGTCTCCAAGTATCACAAGTGTTCATCTATCTCTCAGCAACATAGGTACAATGGCTTTCAAGAGATCAAAGTCGAAGACACCATTCAAAGCACAACTGGGGATACAATGGATCAAGTGTCTATGAACTTGCCTATCTATGAAGACATCAAGTGGTTCATGGACAATGATATCAAGATGAAATGGAAGCAGTGTGACAACAAGTAGCCCCATCAGTAGTAGTAGAAGGTATCACACCTGCATGTGACTAATGCAAGAGGAGGGTTGTTGATAATGCAAAGGTGGAACAAAGTTGCAAGCTCAAGCAATTCCACCTGTGATGAAAGAAGCTTTGGAGATTAAGGCTATTAGGCGATGGTGTGACAAGAGGAAGGGTGTAGAATCAAAGAGAGAATCAGAGAAGGAGTTGCAAGTATTAAAGCAGCAACTCAAGGAAGAAAAGGAGTTGTACAGATGAGAGATAAAGTTGCAGTAGGAATAGGTATAGAAGGAGGTGCAACATCCACATACTGATGAAACTATGCCCATACAAGTTACAGACCCATCCCAGTAGCTGGCATGGAGCAGACAGGGTGAGAAGTGATATCGATCACATTCAAGGGTGTTCAGCAGCATGGATGTCATTATGCGCATGCATGCGATCCCACCCATTGGCACATTCATCGAGGCAAAGACAAGAAGAAAGTTCAACTAGAGCTGAACATGTATTGTGACACGTTGATGCATGTGGTCACCAACACACACATGGAGATCAACACAAACACTATGCATCAATATGTTTATGGTCTAGCTGCACTCAAGACGATGATGCACATGTTAACAGACGAGTTGGACAGAGGAACCATATCAGTGTACCTAGATGCAACAGAGGCAAGAGTTCGCTTTCAGCAGGATGTCACCATTGAGCACACAGACACCATCACAAATGACCAAGCTTGGCATCAGTTCACCACCGCCAATCATTGCAAGGAGGTCAAAGAGTTGGTCTTACCAAAACTGTCCGAGTGTTAGTGATAGCTTGCATGGCTTTCTCAAGACTACTTTGTCTCACATGGGTACATGTGCAAATTGAATGTAACATCTTGTAAAGTGGAAGTTCAAGCGTCAATAGCTGAATGTAATAATCATAGAGTAGTTGAAGAATCATGAAGGTAGTTGAACAATCACAAAGGGGAATGTCAAGGGTCACCCCACCCTTTGCTATATATAGTACCTCATATCTCATTATATAGGCTTTTGGTCAACCAAGCTTCCCATAGGAGTATCTTACATAAAGCTTGGAGAGTATTGTAATGAGCCTTAGCTTCTCCACAGTGGAGAGCTAGTATATCTGTTATGAAACCAGCTCACAAAAAGATAGAAAAGAGAGATCCACGCCTTAGAATTCAGCCTCTTCGAGGGGGCAACCTCCTTTACATTACATAAATGAACAATTCTTGGATGATACAAATGAAAATACCTCCTTTCTATATATAGGAGTCTAAGTGGTCCCAATACAATCAAAGCCTACATAACAATAATATTGCAGGGCACAACAGTAACAATGGTGGGCTTCTATGTGGCATAATAGTAACAATATGGGCACTGCATGGGTACATCAATATAATAAGTGGGTTATACTAATAACAATAAGGGGTTACACTAGTAGTATAGGGGCCTAACATGCCCCTCTCCTTCAAAAAGCGTTGTCCTCAATGCTTGAGTAGTTATTGATGCTTCTGTATAAAATTCTTGTCCTCCCATGTGGAATATTCAGCGGGTAAGTTCTTCCACTTGATGAGATACTCTGAAATTGATCGATTTCGTAGCTGTCGGGTTCTTATTTCTGTGACTGCTCCAGGTTCCAATATGATTTTTCCTTCATCTTCAATTTCTGGCAATATTGCTTGAATTGGGATCTTTTGCAACTTTTGAATTAGTGGCCATACTTCTTCGTCCTTCTTCCATTCATCCCTTGCTTCGTTTATCCAATTTGGTTGGATAATATAAATAGCACAAAACAATGCTTCCACATCCTCATCCTTGAAGAGTCTTCCCATTCGGTAAGGTCGCCATTTTTTAAGTGCATGTAGTATTGCCAACATTTCCTTCTCATAAATAGCTTGCTTGAGATGTAGCAGTAAAAATACCCAATCACCTACATCAAAACATTTTTCACTACGATGTTGATCTATCTGTTGTTTCGTTTGATTTTGCACCAAAGTGGCGTTATCCTTTAAAAGTTGGAGAACTTGCTGTTGATGCTCGATGTGATCTTTCTTTGCTAAAACCTTTTTCTTCTTGATATGTCCTTCTATCTTTTGAGGAGTGGTAATTTCTTCCAGTCCTTTACAAGATATGGTCGGATTCATTTCTTGATGCTCAATGCGATTTTTCACTTCTTGAACATTTTTCTTCTTGATATGTCCTTCTATCTTGATAGTTTGAGGAGTGGTAATTTCGACCAATGAATTACAAGATATGGTTGGATTCATTTCTTCTTTCTCTGGGATGGGGTCCTGGCACATATCTTCTTCTTTTGATGTTTCTTGATCCTTTTCTTCCTCCTCTTCATATTCTATGTAAAATAATTTCTTCTCAGCACACTTATGACCTTTAATGCATTTTCTATCACAATTGTAACAAAGCCCTTTTTCTCTTTTTTCTTCCAATTGTTGTGGTGTAACCCTTGTAGGTTGTGGAAGGCTAGGAGAAACAATACTTTCATCTTTATAGTTGTGAGGGGTATGCTTCCTGGTTTCCATAATTTTGCTTTCCACTATGTCACAAAGCCCTTTTACACTTTCCAATTGTTGTGGTGTTGCTCTAAAGGAGGTGTTGCTCTTTGTATCCTCATAATGTGCTATCATTTCCTCCGTGAAAATTGACCACGTAACAAGTTTTTTACGAGAACAAAGCCCTTTGTACCATAAAAATTGATATGGTTCTAAATATGAAGATGCAATACATACCTTTTGTAACAGTTGTACACCATGTATATCAAAATATTGCTCCATCTGAAGTATCCAATTTACCGGATCCTTGCCATCAAACTTCCTCATCTTGCTTTTTCTTGATTTTAGGAGCTCTACCTTGAAATGACTGTAACTCTGTACTTTCGGATCTTTAAGTTCTGAAATTGTGACCTGTAGTATCCCTCTGTGTCCTCTTTCCAATGCCACAAGTCTGACCCAAATTGGATTCTCCAAGAAAGAGTTATGCACAATCTCCCAAGATGACCTGATTATAGACTAATTCAGTAGAGCGAACTTGTATGAAGTGCCACGTGTCACTGTTTCAACCTTTGACTCTAAAAAATATATAAACAAAAACTACAGTCCGTCCTCTTTCTGCACCTTCTTACGAAATTTCAATCCGATGCTCAGAAAGAAAGTTATGACGATTTTCCCCAGGTCACTTGTTTTGAGTGTAATTCAGGAGTCTGCAAAAAGACCAACTTCCTCAGATCATATCTCCGAAAATATCGCGCGAAAAGCTCTAAAATTTGGACCCAAGGTTCAACGCCAATTCTTCTCAAATGGGTTTTTTTTGCGACTTCGGAAACGTCACAGAAAAAAGTTATCGTGAAAATGCCACGATGACCTGTTTGGAGCAGCGAAACCCTAGAATCCAAAGCTCTGATACCAAATGTTATGAAACCAGCTCACAAAAAGATAGAAAAGAGAGATCCACGCCTTAGAATTCAGCCTCTTCGAGGGGGCAACCTCCTTTACATTACATAAATGAACAATTCTTGGATGATACAAATGAAAATACCTCCTTTCTATATATAGGAGTCTAAGTGGTCCCAATACAATCAAAGCCTACATAACAATAATATTGCAGGGCACAACAGTAACAATGGTGGGCTTCTATGTGGCATAATAGTAACAATATGGGCACTACATGGGTACATCAATATAATAAGTGGGTTATACTAATAACAATAAGGGGTTACACTAGTAGTATAGGGGCCTAACAATATCTCTTTGGAGGAGTAGGCGACAGTGGCTGTAACATTCTGCTATTGGGACTACTGGTTGGTCATGGTTGTAATGTATGATTGGAACTTTCACTTCTTAATATAATAGAGCCAACACGTTACATGCATATGTTGTTATTTTATTTCAACAATCTTGGTTCCTCTAATGATATATGTATTTGTTTGCTTATGCATGCATGTATGGAGTCTTTCTGTATAAGTATGTATGAATCTTATTGAGATGTGTTGTTGGTTTAACCATTACTTTGGATTGTTAGCTTACTTTCTTTCCAGTTAATGATGCATCTTCACTCATGTGTTCCCTTCTTAGCTGCGTGCTTCCACAGGTTTCTAAGGGGTGCACTCACCTCACTTTCTGTGTGTTAGAACCATTCATACACCTTCCTTGGCTTGTTGCAAATTTCACACCCTTGCTACCAATAGGGACATATTACTTGCCTCTACACACAACTGCGGTCAAGGCGATATCATACGACCCATTGCTGGGACTCCTACACTAAACATTGTTAGGTTTAGTTGGGACTTCTTACCGGGGAGATCCCCTGACATGTTGGCAGGTCCAACACCGTCAACATTTTGGCGCTAGAAGGAGGAACAAATGACATGCTGAGTCCTCACAATCTTTTTTGAATCTTTGCATATTTATCATGACCAACTATAGAGTTCGTATTCCGGAGTGTATGTCTTTTGGAAAAAACTTCAAAATCTTAGAAAAACTCTGGGATAACTTGTCACATAAAAAATACGATGGTGGAGGCTACGTAGCCTTGGTTAGGTAGACAGTCGACATTGTAGGCTCATGCGAAAGACATGGAATGTTTGAAGAATACATGACCTATGCGGTATTCATCTACATGCTTCAAGGGCACCCCATGCACTGGTGTGCCATGGTGCCTAGAAAATCTATTCATTCTCTTTCTCATCTGGTCGCAAAGATAGACTGTGATTTCAATCACTTTAACCATAAAGAACTCAACAAAGAAGTTGTGAAATTATGAAAAGCACCCGATGAATCCGTTAAACAGTTTCACACATGCTTTTGTAATCTTGCATACCGATTTCCCAAAGATGAAATTGATTAGGAATTTCTCAATGGAATATTTGAGTATCTTCTTCACATATCTGAAAATCCACAATTATTGAAATCATCTAAACATCGCTCAGCACACTTTGGTGATGGAGCTGTGCAATCACAGGAATGCACAGTTGCTGTCACAAGTGACTATCCACCTTCACTTCATCAAACAACTCCACCACCGTAGAGTGATGTGGAATATCATGCACACACATTTGTTGAACTATCACATCTTCCCACCGCACCTTCTCTTGATATCTGCGCAGATTTGGCTTGCAAGCTTGCTCTTTGTCACGTGGATTTTTTCCCTCAACCTCCGTCCCCACATTCTGTTTATCCTCCGGATTGTACTATCTTGTGATCTTCCATTCCAGATTCCACACCTGTTGTGAATGAGGATCAAGTTGTCAACAGAGTTAGTATTATGCATCCAACCTGCGCCATCATTCTTGATGAGTATGTGCAGGAATCTAAAGAAGAATCCGCAGTGAAGGGTGACTACTTTCCATCCGTGCCTCACCTACTCTATCTTGACATCCCTTGTGATTCTGCCACTATTGATTTCCCTTGTGAAAACTCATTTCTGGATGTTTCTACTTCTAATCGTTCACAAGGCACATCAAATGTCAGTCTATAATTACATTGCGGAGAGGACACATCTTCCTCTGAAAATCCGTCCAATCTGTCATCTGTCATTTCTAAAATCACAAAGGGTGAACATCCTTGCTTCTCATATACCCCTATGCACAATTCATCAAATCATGAGGATGTTGGAAAACATCTCGCTCTTCCATTCCAGACTCCACACCTATTGTGAATGAGGATCAAGTTGTCGACAGAGTTAGTGTTATGCATCCAACCTGTGCCATCATTCATGATGAGTATGTGCGGGAATCTAAAGAAGAATCCACAGTGAAGGGTGACTCCTTTCCATCCACACCTCACCCACTCTATCTTGACATCCCTTGTGATTCTACCACTATTGATTTCCCTTGTGAAAACTTATTTCTGGATGTTTCTACTTCCGATTGTTCACAAGACACGTTGAATGTTAGTTTATAATTACATTGTGGAGAGGACACATCTTCCTTTGAAAATCCGTCCAATCTGTCATCTATCATTTCTGAAAACACAGAGGGTGAACATCCTTTCTTCTCATATACCCCTATCCACGATTCATCAAATCATGAGGATGTTGACAAACATCCTGAATACTTTGATATTGGTTGTCGCGATCTCTCTAGTTCTCAATCCGATCACGATGTTGATTCAATCATTATTAATCTCTCTAAGACACTGGTCTATGATGATCTATCTATTGACGAAGTCGAAACCCCACATAATTTCGAGGCACTTTAGCCCAAGATAATGGTTATGTCAAGTCCTCGCTATCCTATGGTTGGTATCAGTTCTGATAAGGAAATTGTTGAAACACACAAGGTTCCTCATCACTCTCTTCTTTGCATTGAAGATCAACCAAACACCTAGATCCTGCTTCCTCCACTCGAACTACACAATACCATTGCTCATACATTGGAGGAATATTACACAGAAAGCACACTTGTACAATGTAAGTGGTCTACCTTTCCCATGTTTGCTTGCATGTCACAGTCAAGAGAATGCATACACTTAACATCTCCACACATGGTAGAACAGCACCATGGCAAGTCCACAAAGTGCGTGTCATGCGCTTTCAGTCAATTATGTTATGTAGATGATTTTAAACTTGGAGTGTGTTTGACTTCATTGTTATATCTTTCATGTTTGTTGGTTCATGCAGTTGTGTTGTTCGCGAAACATGCCTTCACCAACATGGGTCGACCAAGGCGCCGTTGGCTACATTGGAAGTATCACTTTACATAAGAATACCCATGCACTGTTAGCTTAGGAGTAGAAGTAGTGTTTGATTTCAGTTTGTTTGCTTGCATGCATTTTTTATTCTTACTTTGCATGTTTGTTTGTTTGCCTACTTGTTTGCTTACTCGCTTTATTTGTGCATTTACTTTCACTTTTGCTTTGTTTTGTTGTTTGTTTGCTTTTTTACGTTCGTAGGTTAGTTTCTCATGGATCCGTGCGTGACTCTTGAAACAAGCTTGGTAAAGTACAAGAGGACTTGTGTAGTTATCAATACTTGGTTATGTGTCGTCCTGCCTCTGTATGAAGAAATTTTTACCTTCAGTCCATGATACGTTGATGGAAAATATGTACTGTTCGAAGTGAACCTTGGTGAAAACACAACACTTATGAGCTAACTAGTGTCACCTACTCTAGTCGGTTGTTTTTTGGGTTAATCGTTGTTAGCTCAGTCAAGTAGAGTAAGGTGAGGGGGAAAACCTTAACAATCACGTCAGATATATATATATATATATATATATATATATATATATATATATATAAAGTATTTCTATAAAGGAAAAACCTCTTCTACTCTCAATAAGTCGGGATCCCTCTTCCGCCTTTGAAATGATTAAGTGTTATGCACAGTTACAAAAATGAAAAATGAAAAAGTGAAAATGTGAATTTTTTTTGAAAAAATGAAAATGAATAAGGAAAAAGAAGAGAGAGACTTCTTGCACAGAGAGGTGATGTAAGTAAATCCGTTAGGGTACTAACCAGGCTCCTTGGCAGCGAAGTGGTGCTTATGTTCATGTGTGACTTCGTCGGGGTACTGTCCAAGCCTACTAGCAGTGGAGCAACACCAGAGATGAAACTAAAACTCTAATGACCATATTGCTTGTGCACCAATATACACCTCATCCCCAACCAAAACAATTCTGTTGGCTTGGCTTGGAATGTGTGCCGACCGACAAAGAGCTTGGTAGATGCTACATCTTACAATCAAGCAAGTGTGGAAACCAAGACGAACAAAGAACTGAACAATACTTCTGAAGGTGTTAGACTTGCTTTTCACGAACAAGGTCCATCCAGAGAGCTGGAGTTCTACTAGTGTGTTAATAAGTGTTGTAGTCGCTACAACCACCCTCCAAATTTTGTGTTAGCTTCATTTTGGAGCCTCCTTACCAACCATCCTCAGTAGCATGTCTTGCACTGTCAAGCATATAGGCTTCAGCTATTTCTCAATGTCTTGTCAGCTAGTGCATGTCATTTTGCTTCACTCCCCTCATAGTGTGTTTTTCTAGACTTAGACCATGTGCTTGCCAAGAAAATCCCCCAAAAAATTGCGTAATTTTGGAGGGGAACTAGCCTTCCCTCCAGAAATTACGCAAATCAGCTGGCCAGCCTGCTGAGCTCAAGAATTGCACAATTTTGCATGTCAAGATTCCTCTGAAAAATTGTGCAATTCATCCCAGGACAGCTGCTCAGCCCAGAAATAGCACAATCCTAGGAGACAGTCACATGTTCCTCCCAGAAATTGTGCAATCCCTCTGGGATAGCTAGCTCTTCGTAGCCCAGAAACTATGCAAATCCCTCTCTCAGGCTTGTAGACTGCTGCATGTGCCTTCAAGTCAACCGGTCCCCTCCGGGACTGAGCTATCCTGATTTGCATGCATGTGATGCTCTTCCCGAAATAGCAAAAGGTAGCATGCAAAAGGAATCCCTAGATCTAGGGATCTACTCTTAATAGTTTGAGGTTACATGCAAATCTCATTTTAGAAACCTCTCGCCAAGCGTCGTTTTTTTCCCTATATTTTTGGCATGCACGTCGTAACATTGATATTATCAAAACATATGAATCGGATGTTGTAGAGCTCATTCCCCACACTGATCTTGTAGCTCTGACATCCCACATAGCATCTATGAGTCGTCAGCACACTCATCTCAACTGTTTCAGGGTAAGCCTGCTTTGCATGTCTTGCGCTGCATTTCTGTCGTTTTTTTTGTTTCAACTTGTGTAAGAACTATCTAGTTGATTTCAATGAGCACTTGTTGTCATTTTGATGTATGTTAGCTTGTAGACGCACCGTTTCAGTTTTCGTTTGCATCTCATTGTTATCACATGCATGACATTGTTTTTGCACCCACGGTTTCCATTGCAGTGACTCGCTTCACACACATGCATGCTTTCCCGTTTTCAGAATCCTTCACTTACTATTTGCATGCATGATCATTCACTCTTTTTTACACTCAGTATCACCATGCATTCAAACTTCTCATGCTTTCAGTCGCCCATCAACGGGTTTGGGCTACCTTAGCCTGGACTTTGCCTTGCCCGAGTAGCATTGTGCATTTCTGGAAGTGAAGGCTTTGCCTTCCCTCCAAAAATTTTGCAAGTCTAACCGAGCACTAACCTCTAGGATTTCATTGCACAATTCTTGGAGGCAGTGCCTTGCTGGCCCCAGAAACAGTGCAATGCAATTTGTTGGTTTTCATGTCACTACTCACTGAAATTGCGCATTGTGCAGTTTTAGTCCTCAGTAGGTTAGGCTAGACTATTCATTGCACAATTTTAGTAGTCATTGAGCCTCCCAACAACCCAAATTGTGCCTTTCACAGTTTCGGCAACCAGTCTCCCAACCTCCTGGTGAAAATTGTGCAATCTTCATGTATAGATGCACATGTATGTTGCATGTTAGTCCTTCAATTTCTTTGGTTTTCAATTGATAGATTGCTTGTCATGAGTGTTTCTATGTCTCCAGGTATCACATGTGTTCATCTGTCTCTCAGTAGCAGGGGTACAATGGCTTCCAAGAGAGCAGAGTCGAAGACACTGTTCATAGCATAATTGGGGATACAGTCGATCAAGTGTCTATGAACTTGCCTATCTACGAAGACATCAAGTTGTTCATGGACAAGGATTGTTACAGATCCATTTGGGTATATCAGATCCAAACATCCAGATCAGTGTTTTAGGGCTCATCAAACCCTAATTTCAGTTTCTTCATGCCCTAAACAAGTCACCCCTTTGAATGCCTCCTTCCCAAACAGTTTCATGACTTGAAGACATCCAGAAATAGCCTCTAGAGGGACCAACACAGTAAAGCTCTTGTAAAGGTGCACTGCAGAGTAGTTGATTCCACTATCAAGGTGCTCTGCAGAGCACTTAGGCTTCCTTTCATCTATGCTAGGCGAGAATGAGAAAAATTCACATAGGGTTTGGGGAATATTCTTATCTTTTGGAGTCATCTAGAAGGTTCCCTCACTTATCAACTCCTATGAGCTTGAAAATGGATGAGGAATGAGTTAAGGTGCATTCTATCCTCTCATCCCTTCCTCCATGGAACTAATTCTAAGTATGGAAGGCCATTCAATGCCACCATTTATGACAAAACCTCCTTCATATTCCTATAAATTGACCACTCATCTAAGTGATCAGGGGCTGGATAATGTTGAATTGTAAGGAGATAATGCTACTGTGATATTTGGCTTTGAAGTAAGTATTTAATGCTACAAGTTTGTCATGCTTTTGATGTGATGTGGATGGGATCCAAGCTGGAGGAATGGCTTTTAATCAGACACTAATGGTTGTAATTCCTTCTTCTATCTAATAAAGTGTTTGAACCTTTTTCCCATATGTTTGTATTGTTTCATAATGCTTATATGTGTGAATTGTATCTGATTCCTTTCACTTATATTCAATAGATCGTGTGCTTTGATCGGTTCTTTGTTTTTTGTTATGTTTACAAGGTACTTCTCAAGCATATTAAGTACGGGGAGGAGCAACATGATTGATACAAGGGAGATGAGAGGAAAGAGGTACTCCAAGTAGGTCTTCTTACCATCTCATCTTATCTATTGCTTATAGGAAAAGTCTAAAACACTTTAAATTATTGTTCTTTATACAACTACTTATCTAGGGAATTAATATTTATCCCCAGTATGGTTGCCAATTTGTTTTAGAGAATTTGGTGTTATCATACCTATGGTCTATCACACCATCCATTACTTTGGTTTTGGGTCACTGCTACCAATTCATTCAGTGTCGCCGATATGTTCAAGAGAAGTAATCCTTTACAATACCATAAGCCTTCATTTTCATGAGGAGAGTTCCTTGTCTTGTGTCAACCTCGTTAAAAAATGAAACCAAGGATATGAGGATAGTTCTTTTACTGTGTCAACCTCATTAAAAAAATGAAACAACTCCTACAAGGATAGTTCCTTGTCTTGTGTCAACCTCGTTAAAAAATGAAACCAAGGATATGAGGATAGTTCCTGGTCTTGTGTCAACCTCGTTAAAAAATGAAACAAGGAGTATCAGCATAATTCCTTGTTTTGTGTCAAGCTCGTTAAAAAATGAAACAAGGAATATGAGGATAGTTCCTGGTCTTGTTTCAACCTTGTTAAAAAATGAAACCAAGGATATAAGGATAGTTCTTTACTGTGTCAACCTCACTAAAAAATGAAACAGCTCCCATGAAGATAGTTCCTTTTCTTGTGTCAACCTCGTTAAAAAATGAAACCGAGGAAAATGAGGATAGTTCCTTGTCTTGTGTCAACCTCGTTAAAAAATGAAACCAAGGAAAATCAGGATAGTTCCTTATCTTGTGTCAACCTTGTTAAAAAATGAAACAAGTCTACAAGGATAGTTCTTTTACTGTGTCAACCTCATTAAAAAATGAAACAGACCCATGAGGATAGTTCCTTGTCTTCTGTCAACCTTGTTTAAAAAATGAAACAAGGAATATGAGGATAGTTCTTTTACTGTGTCAACCTCGTTAAAAAATGAAACAGGGCCCATGAGGATACTTCTTTTACTGTGTCAACCTCATTAAAAAATGAAACAGGTCCCTGAGTAGAGTTCCTTGTCTTATGTCAAGCTCATTAAAAAAGGAAACAAGGTTCCCTAGAGTAAAGTTCCAATTCGAGTCTTTTATTAGATCTCATAAAATCCCAGTAGAGTCTTTCACTTGATCTCGTAAAAGAACCTTCATTCCATCCACCTGATAGCCATGAATAGTCTACTTAGGTGAATGTAATGAAGCTTGGGGGGCATGCACCTAATGGTAAAGTTAAGTTTCCCTGTAGGTTATGTGAAGGGAATCAACCCATTCACCTTTGTCCCTATCTTGATGAAGCCAAAAAGGTGTTGGATAACCGTCCTACTTCACCGCAACGAATTCCATCTGGTTACAAGAGAATCTCCCTTTCATCATGCTAGGGGCATGTAAACCAATTTCAAGCATAGTTTTTCCTTGTTTCAAGCTTGTGTAAAAATGAAACTAGTTTCAAGAAAAGTTTTTCCTCGTTTCAAGCTTGTGTAAAAATGAAACTAGTTCCAAGCATAGTTTTTTGTTTCAAGCTTATGTAAAAATGAAACTAAACCCAAGCATAGTTCCCTATGGTTCAAGCTTGTGTAAAAATGAACCCATTTCCAATTTTAACCCTTGTGATTGCCATTCTATCAACCTCTTTCATTAGATGAGCCTTGGTTGTTTTCATCCCATTGCCACCATCCCTTTGGCCAATCATACGCTTTCACTTGGTTGTTTTTCCCTTTTTGAGGAACAGTTGCAATGAGTAGTCTTATTAGCCAACCTCTTCACATAAATCAACATGTTTTAAGAAGTTCCAACATTATCGGAACTAGTTGCTATCCTAGACACCACTCATTCCTCAAAGTGGAGTCCTCTTTAAGCTCTTTTCAAACTCTCTAAATATGGAAAGATTGTCGAGTGCTTGTCCTTTTCAGCTCATTAATGGATTGAAAACAACATCTCTATTGTATCATTTTATGTTTTTTCAGGCTTGAGAGATTAATTTATGAAAAAGAACTTGTGGATTTTTCTTTTTGTCCCTTTTCAAGCTCTCTAAACATGAAAAGGACCGAGTTATCTTCGTCGTTAAACTCGTTAAAACATCAAATAGTGACAAATTTGTCCATCTAGACAAGATCGGGTTTCACCTTCACTAGACTCATTAAAACATCAAACAGTGATGGATTCACCCAAAGGGTGAAATTATACAACAAGCATATGTTATCCTCCTCAAGCTTGATAAAAATAAAGAGGTACTGGTCAGTAATGACTTGGGAAAAATGGGAAAAAGGGGAAAACCACTTTATGGTAGAAGGTCACTCTTGAACATGACACTTTCACTTCATCTCCATGACTATTTAGGTTGGGTTATCTGCTTTATGGTTATCATACCTATGGTCTATCACACCATCCATCACTTTTGGTTTTGGGTCAATGCTACCAATTCCTTCAGACTATTTGGTTTGGGTTATCTGCTTGATGGTTATCATACCTATGGTCTATCACACCATCCAATACTTTGGTTTTGGGTCAATGCTGCCAATTCATTTAGTGTCGCTGATATGTTCAAGAGAAGTCATCCTTTACAATACCATAAACCTTCATTTTCATGATCACCATTCCTGAACTTTGTGTCTTCAGTCAAATTCCATCTCCAAAATCACTACACTCGTTTCGTGTCATTGATGTGGGATACATCAAGGCCCTCCTGCGATGAGTCGCTTCTTGTTGACATTAGCACATTATCCAAGAAGTTGACTTGGAAACACCCTTCCGGTACCTTGAGGCTTGCATGCATCAATGGCAAGTTTCTCACTTCCGACGATAGACATACATCAATGGCCTTCGACCGAAAGACTTTGTATGGTGTTCGACATCAAATAATTCATTCACACCATGCAGAATGTATTGCAGTACCTTCAGGATAATTATCATTATCGATGATTTTTCTCGCATCTGTTAATAGCTTACATCATTGGCTGGTAATCATATGGTGTCTTCCCATGTTCAACTTCATATCACATATTCACATGGTTAGACTCGTACTTGAACAAACGATTGAACGCGATAGAAGACCCCAGATCTAGTTTCATCCATCTAGGTTGCGATTTCAGGAGTACTAAATCATATGTACAATGGCTTTACATTAATGGTCATTCCGATCATGGGTCTATATCTGTAGATGACTGTTTATGTACATGTAATGAAAGTTTATAAGCTGAGCATGGGTATGCCTTCCCTCAGCAATTCATGTAAAATCAAATATCATGATATATGTATTGTAATTGATGCAGGTCACCTTCCACTTCAATACCTCCTTATCACATCGTAAATCATTTCATTCGACATTGGCATTTTTCCGAATTCATGCTTTAGGGGGTAGCTGTTACAGATCCATTTGGGCACATCAAATCCCAACATCCAGATCTTTATTTTAGGGCTCATCAAACCCTAATTTCAGTTGCTTCATGCTATAAACAAGTCACCCCTTTGAATGCCTCCTTCCCAGACATTTTCATGACTTGAAGACATCCAGAAATAGCCTCTAGAGGGACCAGCGCAAGTAAGCCCTTGTAAAGGTGCGCTGAAGAGCAGTTGAGTCCACTGCCAGGGTGCTCTGCAGGACACTTAGGCTTCCTTTCACCTGCGCTAGGCGAGAATGAGCAAAATTCACATAGGATTTGGAGAATATTCTTATCTTTTGGAGTCATCTAGAAGGTTCCCTCACTTATCAACTCCTATGAGCTCGAAAATGGATGAGGAATGAGTTAAGGTGGATCTTATCCTCTCATCCCTTCCTCCATGGAACTAATTATAAGTATGGAAGGCCATTCAATGCCACCATTTATGATAAAAATTCATTCATCTTCCTATAAATTGACCACTCATCTAAGTGATCAAGCGTTGGATTATGTTGAATTGTAAGGAGATAATGTTGTTGTGAGATTTGGATTTGAAGCAAGTATTGTAATGCTACAAGTTTTTCATGCTTTTGATGTGATGTTGATGGGATCCAAGTTGGAGGAATGGCTTTGAATCGGACACCAATGGTTGTAATTCCTTCTTCTATCTAATAAAGTGTTTGAACCTTTTTCCCATATGTTTGTATTGTTTCATAATGCTTATATGTGTGAATTGTATCTTATTCCTTTCACTTATATTCAATAGATTGTGTGCTTTGATCGGTTCTTTGTTTTCTATTGTGTTTACAGGGTACTTCTCAAGCATATTAAGTACGGGAAGGAGCGATAGGATTGTTACAATGGAGACGAGACGAAAGCGGTACTCCAAGTAGGTCTTCTTACCCTCTCATCTTATCTATTGCTTATAGGAAAAGTTTAAAACACTTTAAACTGTTTTTCTAGATACAACTACTTATCTAGGGAATTAGTATTTATCCGTAGATACCAAATTCTCCAAAACAAGGATGTCAAGATGAGATGACAACAGTGTCATAGTGAGCAACACCATCAGTAGTAGCAAAAGGTATCACACCTGCATGCGACTAATGCAAGAGGAGGGGTCTTGACAATGTAGAGGTAGAACAAACTTGCAAGCTCAAGCAGATCCACCTGTGATGAACACAACTTTGGAGAATGAGGCTATGCAGTGATGACATGACAAGAGGATCACGCGAAGGCAGAGAGAGAAATAGAGAAGAAGTTCCAAGTGCTAAAGCAGCAACTCAAGGAAGAATAGGAGCTATACATATGAGAGACAAAGTTGTAGCATGAACATGTACAGCAGGAGGCGCAACATCCACAGACTGATGAAACTGCGCCCATACAGGTTACAGACCCAGCCCAGCAGTTGGCACGGAGCAGACAGGGTGAGCAGTGCTATCGATCGCATGCAAGGGTGTTCAGCAGCATGGATGCCATTATGCGCATGCATACAATCCCACCCATTGGCACACTCACCGAGGAAAAGAAAAGAAGCAAGTACGACTGGAGATGAATATGTATTGCGACAAGTTGATGTGCATGGTCACCAACAAACACTTGAATATCAGCATAGACATTATGCATCAGTATGTTGCTAGTCCAGCTGCACTCAAGACGATGATGCACATGTTAACAGATGAGTTGGACAGAGGAGCCATATCAGTGTACCCGGGTGCAACGAAGGCAAGAGTTCACTTTCAGCAGGATGTCACCATTGAGCACACAAACACCATCACGAACGACCAAGCTTGGCATCAGTTTGCCATCACCAATCATCGCAAGGATGTTGAAGACTTGGTCTTACCAAAAATGTTTGAGTGTTAGTGATAGCTTGCATGGCTTGCTCAAGCCTATTTTGTCTCACATGGGTACATGTGCAGATTGTATGTAGCATTTTAGAAAGTGGAAGTTCAAGTGTTGATAGCTAAATGTAAAAGTCATAGAGTAGTTGAAGAGTCATGAGGGTAGTTGAACAGTCACAAAGGGGAATGTCAAGGGTCACCCCACCCTTTGCTATATATAGTACCTCATAACTCATTGTATAGACTTTTGGTCAGCCAAGCTTCCGATAGGAGTATCTTAGAGAAAGCTTAGAGAGTAATGTAACGAGCCTTGGCTTCTCCACAGTGGAGAGTTAGTATGTCTCTTTGGAGGAGTAGGCAGTAGTGACTGTAACTTTCCGCTATCGGGACTAATGGTTGGTCATGGTTGTAATGTATGGTTGGAACTTTCACTTCTTAATATAAAAAATCCAACACGTTTCATGCATATGTTGTTATTGTATTTCGGCTATCTTGGTTACTTTAATGATATATGTATATGTTTTCTTGCGCATGCATGTATGGAGTCTTTCTGTATAAGTATGTATGAATCTTACTGAGATGCGTTGTTGGTTTAACCATCACTTTGGATTGTTAGATTACTTGCTTTCCAGTTTGTGATGCATCTTCACTTGTGTGTTCCCTTCCAAGCCACGTGCTTCCATAGGTTCCAAGGGGCACACTCACCTCAGTTTCCATGTGTTAGAACAATTCATACACCTTCCTTGGCTTGTTGCACATGTCACACCCTTGCTACCAACAGGGACATCTTACTTGCGTCTGCGCGCAACCACGGTCAAGGAGATACCTTACAACCCACTGCTAGGACTCCTACACCAAACTATCTGAGGTCTAGTTGGAACTTCTTACCGGGGAGATCCCCCGACATGTTGGCGATTCCACACCATCAACAATTATATAGAGGTTATGAACAAATGAAAATGCATAAAATTAAACTCAAAAAAATAATTTTGTTTAAGAATTCAATGGTTGATCTTCTCCTTGATCTTAGACTAATTGAATGAGCAAATCTGATTATGAAACCACTTCAGAAATATTCTCCATGATTTTATCTATCAAACAAGCCATTCTCGGCTTCATTTGGCTGAGTAAAACTCAACTCATGAGCTTCCAAAGTTGAAGGATCAAAACTGCCATAGTTTTGGAAAATTTGTTGCGTGGGCCAAAAATAGGATCTTTTAATTAAAATCTAATCCTAAATTAGATTATAATTACTTCTTAATTAATACTAATTTAATTATAATTACCCTATTAACTTTAAATAATTATGAATTAATTATAAACAAAATCTAATTAATTAAATATTAAAATATAATTAGATTATATTAATATTATAACTTAATTATATTAAAATTAAAATTAAAATTATATTATATTATAATACAAATATAATATATATTATATTAGAAAAACATATTAATTAAATAAAAAACCCCTTTAGTTATGATGGTGATGGTAAATGGAGGAGGGAGTATGAGTTTACGTGAGGTGGAGCGATAAGGAGATGAGGGAGGATGATGTATGTAGCGAAGGTCGAGAGTGATAAGGAGGTGGATTGAACTTTTAGGTTAAAAGAAAATATAGGCAGTAAATAAATTTAAAATCAGAGATCGGAGGATATGAGTTGTTGCAAATTTTAAAACGTTCATCATATAAAAATGTTGATAAGTTGATGTTCAGATATCGGAATATTGGAGTTTTTAAAAATCAGAGTTTTTAAAAATTGGATATTTTAAATCAGAGTTTTTAAATCGGAGGTTTCAAAAATCAGAAGCTTTATTTCGGAAGGGAAGAGGTGAGGTGAAGTGAGGTTCACTTGGAGTGGAAATAAAAATTCTACAAAACGAATTACAACCAATTTGTAATTTTGAGATTTCGTGTTGGGTAATTTCTTTTAAAATTAGGAATTGGAATAAATGACCGAGATCCTGAAAACACATTTTTTAACTATTCTACAATTTAGCTAGGTGATCTTGTAGGGCCGTTAATGAAAAATAAAGAAATTATTAAAAATTAACTTAGGGATTAATATTTACAATGAAATTCTAATTTAATTACAAAATTTAAATTAATATATATTTTGTACATTTTTTAACCCAGGCAGTAAAAATTATCGAACTTTGGATGAGCACAATTTGTAAATAGTGTAACCAAATTAGACGAAACAAGTACCGATGGAAAGCTATAAAAAATTAGAACTGAATGAAGCACTCAAAATAAAAATCTGACCAAAATGAAAAAATGAAAAAATTGTAGGACACTTAACCAAAAGAAAATATTAAAAAGGTGGTTTAGTCAAAAATCAATGGAAAGGGTCCACATTATTTGAACTAAATATGTCAAAAATTAGGGTTGTTGGGTTTTCCCTACAACATTGGAAACATACTGGGAAGAACTAGTTATCTCTGGTTAAAGATAATGAACTTTAATTTACCCAAAGGTTAAAAATAATGGATTCCATTGAATCACCAAACAATAAAAAATCTCCATGGGTCCCACATAAATAAATTAAGCAATATAAGTTTCAAAAGATAAATACTCAAAAGGAGACTTGAGTAAAAATCATGAATCCAAATTTCAAAAAAAATTATTTTAAAACTACCTCATATGAGAAATAGAAGAAGGCATAGAAAGGAATTTTTTTTATAAACCCTATATCCATTGTTATGAATGGTCTCTGACATCACTTCACTGCCAGCAAGCCTGAACACTACCCCAACGAATTTGTCTTTTATACCATACAAGCCTAGCCCTGCTAACAGTGAGTGTCCATAGCCCCAATGATTTTACTTGTATTTCCCACACTTCCTCATTTAATCACACTTTTGATAAGCACATTTTTGAGCGTTTAGTTTATGATTTATTTGAGTGAAAGAGGTGGGATGGTAGTAGAGACTTATGTTAAAGGATACAATACTTTCATAATGTTGGCTCTAAATTCTTTCCCTGCAACTATCAATCAGAGGTTTTATAAAGTGGAGGGTTGGAATGGATCCATTGAGTTAAAATCAAATCATTTATTTCTTTGAAAAGGTAAACCCTATCACTTAGAAAGGATGTGTGTTCCTCCATGAAAATATTTAAAGCAAGAGGACTTTATGGTTCCATAAAGATATACCTTTAATGATAAATGAAATTCACTTACTTAGATAGAGTAAAGATTTCCCATCTATGCCAACCACTGTTGAGTGAAGAAAAGGTCTTCTACATAAATCATGGTGGAGTTACCAAAATCAAACCAAAACCGAAAAGAAAAGGAAAGGAACTCCAAACTGAAGTAGGAAAAGAAATCAGCAAACTCTAAAAATGTAAAAGTGAAGAAAGTGCAAGCTAAAAGAAAAAAAAGCTGAAATTTAAAAGATAAACCCCAACAAGACTGCTTATGCAAATGTGTCAACAAAATAAGTAAAATAAAATAAGCATTTGTACGTTACTTTTTATGTTAAGATTTTAAATTTTTTTATCTTGTAGATTTATAAGAGATGAGGGTCTCAAAATGTAAAGGGTGAATTGCAATGATGATAGATATTTTTCTAAATGAGAAGTCTCCACCTGCTGAAAATTTTCTTGTTTCAAAGCAAAACATACATAAAAGTTTCTCAACCATTTTCTAATAAAAGGCATGCTTAAGAAATAGATTAAAGGTTCTGAAACTCCCTAGTTTAGCTGATTTGATAAGGACCATTACTATTTCTCCTGAAAACATGAAAGAAAACTGAATAAAGGAGAATGAGCTCCAAATTTGACCTGGTAGAGGTGTGAAAATAACTCATGGAGACCTGCAAAAACAGAGTTTAATATCATAAAAAACTAAAAATGAAACTGAAACCAAATGTAAGAAAATGAATGAAAGTAGGCGTATGAAACTTACCATTAGGGAATTACATTTAATCTTACCTGAGAGATATCACCTTCTCTAATAAAAGCTAACTTCTTCTTTTAATTAGAATTAAAAGCATGAAGAAGTTGAATTGACTGAAATCTTATTGGTCCAAAATCATCATTTATTATATCTAAACTAAAGAAAATAGTCAACTAAAATAAAACAATGTTTCATGTTCAAAGAATCGAAAATAAACCAAATCCATCAGAAATGAGAATGAAGATATGCTTCTTTAAGAATTGCAGCATTGATTGTTCTCTTTTTTTTTCTAAATTTATATCTACCCCAAAATATTGAAATCGATTCAAAATTTCAAATAATGTAGCAATTATGTATATGAAGAGGACGTGAATCTTTATATGATAAGTATCGAGAGATATATCACAAATTCAAATAAAAGAGAATTGAAACATGGATTAACCATGGTACATTACATTTACATGTTCCAAATTTCTTATTAATTATTGCATTACTATAATGGCTGCTCAAGAGTGCTTTGGAGCATATTAGAAGGAAAATATCAAAGAAATTTTATGGTTGTATCTTTGAAAAATGTGACATTCTTACCTTTCGATAAGATTTTATTATTAAAACGTAACGACTAAAATATAAGAGGGAAGGGATATCAGAGCTCTTATTTTGGATATTTGATATCGGGGGTACGAAAAGAGTGACAGCCGATCGGAGGTTCCGATATGAAAGTTTTTATATGGATAGAGGGAAGTTTATCGAAGATCGGTGATCGAATTATCAGAGATGTATGGACATTGCAGTATCAATGAAGTTATCTATCTGAGGATGAGCGAGAAGGGATAACGGAGATCAAAGGATCATGATATCAGAGATCAACGATATGAGGATATCGAAGGATTAGAGATGTCATTTACAAATGATGGGTGAAAAGAGATATCAGAGGATCAAGGGATTGGCGGATCAAGATATCGAAGTATTTTGGTTGATGCTCATATGAGATGTTCCAATATTCGAAAGCTCTGATAATGCTACATGGAAATTGTGTGGGGTCAGGCCTTCTATTATTATATTCATAAAGAAGTGCTTAGCTCAACTTTGCTTTTTAACAAAAAGCCCATTTAATAGTTATATTAATTATCAGAAATATTAGATCAGAGAATAATTTTATCAGAACTTTCTTATGAGAAGAGTAACAATATTATAATGCTTAGATATGAATCTTCTGATACTATATTAAGGGCCTATCGGGGTTTTAATGAATAGAAGAAAAATTAAAGAATCCTCAAATTCTAATCAATACTTCCCTTGTCATGTTATAGATTTAGAAATGGTTGGTTTCTTTCTTATCTCAAGTCTCCAAAATCAAGACAATGAATACCCGCAAAAGAAACAAAACAAAAATAAGAAGTAAACTATGAAGAAAAAACTAACAATAGATGAAGATGAACCTGTAAAATGCATACCTCGAAGAATATTGACTATAATTTTACCTCATGAATCTTCAAGTTCTCCCATATTTTCCTTAAAATTCACATATGTTCAAGATCGTCTACTTATTTAATCTAAAATGCTAAGTAATGAATTTTCAAATTACATCCACCTCAAATTTACATCGAAAGACAAGAGTGGTGAAAATGAGCCTTTTTAGAGATACTCGTGAATCAAATATTACCAAGCCATAGAAATTCTTTGGAATTTCTTCATACATGATCAATATGATGAAGTTTTACAAAAGCAAGACAATCAAGTGATTCTTAAGTATCTATAATATGACTACATAAGAGTTTTCGATATGTTCTAAGACACTTTTCCAGCAAATGAAAGGGGATGCCAAAAACTCAGATTCATTACTTGCTTATTAAGAATATAAAATAATGAAATAAATGCAAATAGAAAAGGAATCTAATATAAATTAATCAATTCCTATTTCTAACTGAATGGAAGGAAACATGACTAGGGATAGCCATACTTCCAATGTAACCATTCTCTCATTTTATTTCTTGTATGTATATACAAATCAATCAACAGGAGTAAAACTAAGACTAAATTATAAAAAAGAAAATTCCATCCTACTATGCATAATTAACAAATTGAGCAAAATAAATTTATTTACAAAATTCTTACCTTGAAATTCTTCCAACCATATGTTTACAGGATCGTAAAAAATAACATGAATTTTAGTGAATGATTGGAATAAGTTCTAAGGAAGAGGAAACATCATGACAGGCTTGAATGATAAATTTTTAATCATTGAAGCCTATCGAACACTAGCAAAATCAGAAATAATGCTGAGCACTCGAACTCCCCCATATTTTTCAAATGGATCAATAAAGAATGGATGAATATTTAAAAGGTTCCTAGAAGTATTCCCTTGCTGGTGAGAATGAAATGGTGTACTCTCAAGTGCTAGAATATGTGATGAAATTATTTTTAAAAAAAATCGAGAAAGCATGAACAAATAAAAATTCAAAATAAAAAGTAGTCGATGTTCATGCTTTAAATTGAGGAAATGATTTCCATACAAACTTATTAATGCACTTCAGGACTATCTATAGTTTGAATACTCAAATTGCCAGCACAATGTGTTCAAAAATGAAATTTGAAAGAAAGAAAAATTCAAACCAAGGGACTTGAAAATGAAGAAAATTCGAGTTTACATTAATGTTACAAGTAATGGTACAACATGGCTGAGATTCATTTGCGAAGATTTATTTCCCACAAGCATCAATAGAATTATAAAATTAAACTCATTGTTTTCTTTCTTTTGCGGGAATGTGAAGATTTCAAGTGTTAGCCTCACTCTCTTAAAAATCAATCATAAATCCAATTATTACATTAAACAAATAAAACCATGACAGATTCTCTCCAACTAGCTCTCCTAAATTAGTGTGTAAGTTGAGAAATTGTCTAAACCAAGTGAGTCTAAGATAGACGCACTATCTTAAGATCACTTACTCATGTATTTAAATGTATTATTAAATTATTTGAATAAAAAGAAAAATTACATGAGTGTGAGAGACCACATGATGGCTCTCTGCCTTTTCCGCCAGTTTAATTTTTGTGTGTTAATTAGCTGTGCATATGGTTATATGGCTTTGTGATTCATCTTCATGTGGTATCGATTATTCATGGATTGATCCCTGGGAATGGTCATCTACAGCCAGAAGATTGTACAAGTTTTACAATCAGATTCACTCACACATATTGTAGCCAACAGTCAAATGAAGATGGTACTCTTATGCAGTTGAATGGAGAAGTACACCAGTGAAATACTCCTCCAGCTACAGGGGGAGTTCAGCTATAATTCGAAGAAAATTGTCTCTCCTTTCAGGTGACAAAGGGGGGAAAATGTCAATGAAATTTACAAGTTGTTGTCAGACTAAAAGTCTCGACAACATCAACAAAGCAGCCAATGGGCATCTTCATCAGCCAGTGGGTGATCATCATCAGCAAATACGCCAGTGGGCATTCATCAAATTGTGTCAGTGGACACCAGATGTTGTTTTCAAGAAAATGATAGTTGGATCCTTTTGTGGCTTGGCACGTGATGGAGTTGTCAAGAAACATTCAGAGATGAATCAGATATGCAGCTGATTCATGTTCTCTTCAGATTTGAGTTTTTTTTCAGCATCTAGCTTTGGTGGTTTTTCAGGCAAATGTTTTTGAGGATCAACTTGAGAAATTGGAAGATGGTTCCTTGTTCATTTTGGATTTATCATTGGGGGGGAATGTTAGCCTCACTCTCTTAAAAATCAATAATAAATCCAATTATTAAATTAAATAAATAAAATCATGAGAATTCCTCAAACTAAGGAGTCTAGTTTGGATGAGAGATTCTCTCCAACTAGCTCTCCTAAATTAGTGTGTAAGTTGAGAAATTGTCTCAACCAAGTGAGTCTAAGATAGACGCACTATCTTAAGACCACTTACTCATGTATTTAAATGTATTATTAAATTATTTGAATAAAAAGAAAAATTACATGAGCATGAGAGACCACATGATGGCTCTCTGTCTTTTCCACCAGTTTAGTTTTTGTGTGTTAATTTGTTGTGCATATGGTTATATGGCTTTGTGATTCATATTCATCAAGCTTATCAACGGAAAATGGCATTTTATCATTGTACGAATTAAAAATTTGCACAACTTCTTGAATACCAAAATTAATATGATGATTGGATGTTTGAAAATTAAAATGGGCCAGAATAAATTCTTGATTAAAATTCTCTTTATCTTCAAAAATAGATTCACCTAAGGAATCATACAAAAACATTTCTGAAGAGAAAATGGGTTGATTGCTTTCATTTTCCAAGTCATCATCATAAGTAACTTGATAAGTGTTCTTTTCTTCTAAATTAAATAAATAAGAACTATGCAAGTGATTGACTATCAAGTTAGGAGAATATTCAGGTTTATTATTTGAATTACTGATTGAATTTTCTCTACCAATTTTTAATAATTCATTATTGATATAATTTCCTCTGTTTAAAATTAAATTCGAATTTAAAGGGATTTCTGATTGATAATGAATTGAATTAATATTGTTAAAAATCTCCAGGTAGAGAGAAAAATGGGAAGTTGGAGATATATGCCTGAAAGTTTCTCTATGCATAGATGATTTCTAATTTTCCAAAATAGACAATTCAAATTCTTCAAGTATTTGATCGATTTGCAAATTGTTGTTGAGTTTCTCCATCATTTGCAATTTATTATCAGCATATTGTGAATTAATTTCAGCATTAGGATGTGCATTGTCGACATTCTCTGGTTGATTTAATTGTTGTTGATTGCTGCTAATAGATTGTGCATTTTGTTGAAATTCTACTTGATCAACATTATGTAAATTTGGAGCATTTCTAACATTATCATTTGTAATTTCAATTTGCGAAGAATCAAAATTGTCATTTTGAGCAAGAGTATCACTATCAACGAAGGATATACTTTCTGGTTCATGATAATTATCACAAGATAGAGACACTAAATGCCTGAACCATCCAATTAATTGGAATTGAGGAGGCAAATATTTGGACCGAAATTGCATTAAAATTAATTTAAATCTAACATAAAACATATCCAAAGTCTCACCTTCCATCCTACGCAATTCTTCTAACTGATCACACACCTTTTTGTAATCATATTCCTGAAATGTGTGAAGGAAAATCTTTGAAAATTCATCCCAACTATGTACAGAGGCAACTGGAAGTGATAAGCACCAGTCTTTGGCTTTTCCTATCAAAGTAAGAGTAAATATCCTACAAATAATATCTTCGTCAATATTGAAATTATTGCAACTTAAGATAAATTGAAGGAGATGAATAAAAGAAGATGTCTTACCATTATATTTTACCTGAGACATGATATTGACTGCCTTTACTAGAGTGGTTTTTGGATGAGGTCCAATAAAGCAACTACGAAGAAGTATTTTACATGGGGCCATAGTAAATCAAATAAAAATATTCAAAGAAACCAATTCACGGCCTCCTTCTGGCGCCAAAAATGTTAAACACTTGAAAATATCTTGTTAAAACATTATAAGGGAGACCACCCAGTCAGGAACTTAGAGCATCTCATTTTCCATTGAAACGATGGTTCTAGCTGGCTAAACTAGATCTAGTTACCTTCTCTCTATCTCCAATAGCTTAAAATATGACTTACACCTACCAATAGAGAAGAGACATCAGATCAGCCCTCTCATTGATCAGGCAAGAAAGTGATCCTTAAGCTGATCTGGGGCCCAGCAAAGCCACAACTAAATTTTTCCTCTTTGACAAGAGGACTTCTAGGAATGTATAATTAAATCTAAATGCTAACTTATCATAAATTGAAAACAAAGGAAAAATATCATAAGCCTATCTCGATTAAGAAGATGTAGATCTAACCCAACTAAGAGAAAAGTAATTAAATGATTGAGATTTAAATATGTTTGGATTATAATGAATATCAATCTAATGAAGTAGTTCAATTAACTGATATTATGAATACCAAAACGCATTTTGCTCAGAGATCTATTAACTAAGATAATTAATCAACAACATTTAGGAAGTAGTTCACAAAATGAAGATTGTTAAATTAGTAACTCGATTGATTAAACAATAATATACTAAAATAGTTCACATAATATTATTGTTCGTTAAGAAAGGATTAAAAGGCTAATCTTTGAGTAAGTAGTTACCTAGAAATCAAATTTCAACGCATAAGAGCAAAGATAAATAACAACAGATTATTGAGGAAAATTACTCACATCGATAATAGTGCACAAATATAAATGAAAATGGCACATTTCTACTATTATAAAATGAAACCAGTATTAAAAAAATATTATTTTAAATGCCAATTTATTGAAATTGTTTCAATGGATCTAATCTCCAACATCCATATACAACGCTTGAATTTATGTTGTTAAAACAAGAGTTGCAATAGTGTAAGCTCTACTCTCTATACATAGTTCAGAATGCAAAAGAAAAATCCCAATAATCCCCAGATCTAAGATTGATCCTCTCTCTACCTACAGCCTGAAATGCCTATTAAAATAGTGCTTTAAGTACTACAAAATTGCAGAAGAGAGAAGTCCTCTGCTCATTCGACAAACCACTACTTATAATTTACAAAATGAATTCCAAATAAGAGAGTTATTGAAGAGTAATTCTACTCCAACCATTTTCATTGGTCCAAATTCTTATTCTACTATTTCTGGAGCAATCTCATTGATTGAAATCTTCCTTTCCTCATCCCTTCAATTGTTTTCCTGCCACAAAAAATCAAAATTTAATTGAAATGCAAATTAAAATAAAAAATATCAAATTTAGAACACAGAATATCTCCAATTAAAACTTAAATAAATAAATAAAAGGGAATCTGAGTTTTTCATTTATTCCTGTAAATATCTAATTGGCCAAGGAGAACATATTCGAATGGATCTACATTCTATAGAGGTTAGGAGAAAATGAAAATGCAGAAAATTAAACTCAAAAAATTAATTTTGTTTAAAAATTTAGAGCTTGCTCTTTTGCTTGATTTTAGACTCATTAAATGATCAAATCTGATTATTAAACCACTTCAAAAATATTCTTCATGATTTTATCTTTCCAACAAGCCATCCTGGGCCTCATTTGGCCAAGTAAAACTCAACATATGAGCTTCCAAAGTTGAAGGATCAAAACTGCCAGAATTCTGGAAAATTTGTTGCCTAGGCCAAAAATAGGAATTTTGTAATTAAAATCTAATCCTAAATTAGATTATAATAATTTCTTAATAAATACTAATATAATTATAATTACACTATTAAATTTAAATAATTATAAATTTAATTATATTAAAATTATAATATAAAATTGTAATTATAATATAAATATAATATATGTTATATTATAAAAACATATTAATTAAAATAAAAAACCCTTTAGTTATCATGGTGATTGTAAATGGAGGGAGTATGATTTTAAGTGAGGTGGAGGGATAAGGAGGTGGAGAGATAAGGAGATGAGGGAAAATGACGTATGGAGCGAAGGTCGGGGGTCATAAGGAGGTGGATTGAAGTTTAGGTTAAAAAAGAAATAGGCACCACATAAATTTAAAATTGGAGATCAGAGGAAATGAGTTATCGAAACTTTTAAAATGTTTGCCATATAAAAATGTTGATATGTCAATGTTCCGATATCAGAATATCAAAGTTTTTTAAAAAATGGAGATTTTAAATCAGAGGCTTCAAAAATCAGAAGTTTTATTTCAAAAGGGAGGTGATGTGAAGTGAGGTTCATTTGGAGTGGAATTAAAAATTATACAAAATGAACTACAATCACTTTGAAATTTTGAGATTTAGGGTTTGGTAATTTCTTTTAAAATCAGGAATTGGAATAAATTACTGAGATCCCGAAAACGTATTTTTTAATTGTTCTACAATTTGGTTGGGTGATCTTGTAGGACTATTAGTGAAAAATAAAGAAATTAGTAAAAATTAACTTAGGGATTAATATTTCCCCAATGGGGGTGATAATGGTGAGGGCCAGCTGGCGGCGCATTGGATCGTGGAGCCAAAGGGGCTTCCATGTGTCATGCAAAGGAATTGAATGGTCATCGGGACCCGTACCCCACTCCCTGCGAGCACTACTTAATGCAGCGCAGATCCAAGAGGTGGCCATTAGAAAGCATTGGGCAATGAGGAGAGAGTGCTTGGAGACGAAGATTTGTGCATTTTTTGTGCCTTGGATCAAGTTGTGGCTTAGGGCGGAAGTGCAGGGCAAGAACGTCAAATGTGGCTGGGAGGTGAATTGGCACCTACAAAAAGATTGGCCATGAAATCCGGGGGAAGAATTATCTATCTAGCTTGAAAGTTTGTATCGCTTCGGGGCTGGAGAGTGTGGGTGGGGAGTAACCACTAAGCACTTCTCAGTTTGGCTCTATCTCTGGTTCACAGAAGCTCCACTGGAACATTAGTTTTTTGGGAAGAATGACTTTTAGTGCCTTCTTTGGATCGGCTCATTCACAACGGACCTCGGGACCAATGGCATGCCTCCCTACTCCCTTGCAGGTTGTGGATATGGTGTTAGTCATCAACACATAGGGCTCTTCGGCCTTGGAATTGAAAGTGGAAGTTTATTTTGGTTTGTTCAATTTAGAATTGTGAGGTGGGTTTCACAAGGCAGACACCACCCTCCCAGTGGCGGTGCTACTGGTGGTGGTGGTGTTGGATATATGACTCGAAAATGAGGACGTGCACGAAGAGGGAATGCCAACCCATGGATGGACGAGCGCCAAAACTATGGAGAGCCCATTTCAGACTCTTAGTCGATCAAGAGCCATCACTCTGATGAAAAAATTTCCATGTCGCCAGACCGCTTCCTAGGCCACGTCGAAGCTCCGAGCACCTTGGAGTCCATCGCGGCCCAGCTGAACAAGATCCAACTCAGCATCGAAACACTGAGGGAACATATAAATGATGACATGAATGAATTGGTGGCTTATATCAATGACCTTCAGCATATGTAGACTAAGATCTTGGACTCCATAGAAGGTCTCAGTGGCAACTCTAGCGCACAAACAACCATCTGTTTGCCTTGGAGACTCGGTTGGAACACATACAATATCACACACATGAGCGGGCCATGTTCTTTGGTGCTCCTCCTATGTTTCCCCCCAACCCCCTCCCCCACCCCCCTTAATGTGTATTCCTAAGAAATGTATTTTTGCTCCTCTTGTGCTAGAAATAACTAATGACACTCTCTATCTTGGCTTATTCTCAGGCTTCTTACTATTTAGAGCATGGCCCATGCTAGCTCTTAACCCTGTGAAACTATATCTTGTTGTAGTGGTGATGTATTTTGGTGGTGTTGTGGTGATGTACTTTTCTCACTTTTCTGCTATGATAATATAAAGCTTATTTTTTGACCGACCAAAAAAAAACTTAGGGATTAATATTTACAATGAATTTCTAATTTAATTACAAAAATTAAAATAATATACATCTTGTGCATTTTTTAACCGAGGTAGTAAAAATTATCGAACTTCAGATGAGCATCATTTGCAAACCGTGTAACCAAATGAGATGAAACAAGTACCGATGGAAAGCTATCAAAAATTTAAACTCAATTAAGTGATCAAAATAGAAATCCAGCGAAAATGGAAAAATGGAAAAACTGTAGGACACTTAACTAAAAGAAAATATTAAAAAGGTGATTTAGCCAAAAATCAATGGAAAGGGTCCCCATTATTTGAAGTACATAAGTCCAAAATGGTAGTTTTTGGTTTTTTCCTACAACACATCCATATATTGTCAAATGTGTTCTTGATAAAGGAGCCTATGAACTAGTTTATTTTGATGGAGTTCCCTTGGCATAGCCTAGAAATGGGTTGTACCTTAATAAATACTATGCTTAAGTTTTTTCATAGTGCACTGTGTGCATATTGTATTTAGGTGTGATTGAGTGTGTTCCCTTCAAAGTTTCTTAGGCCTTTGTTAATCTTGTTTACATTTGGTTTATAGATGTCGGCAACCCTCGAACCATACGTCGGTTATGATGATGGTGCTAGTTGTAGTACTCAGAACCACTCTTCCGTCGCTTGGGCTATATATGCTCCAAATAGTGAGTTAGTGAGTTTATAAGGCATTTGATTGATCTCTCTACAGATAACATTATTGTGTATAACATAGTGATCGAACTGTTGACTGATACTATTTCACATGGTATCCACCGTATAGTTAACAGAATTGACTCACATATTGTAGTACTACAATTGACTAATGTCTATTAGGTTAGAAGTCCAACTATGTTTCGTATGTTCATGAGGGTTTTCCTTATGGAAATATATTTTGATTTCATCCAGTATCAACATTTTTATAAAAATATAAATACATTGATGGATGCACTTACGAATCATGTTTTAGATAGACATTTGCGACACATGTAAATTAATTCAATACACATCACATCATGTTGAAATGAAATAATGGAACCATAAGAAACACTAAAGATAATTATATATATATATATATATATATATATATATATATATATATATATTAAATTTTTAATTTTACAAAATTTGTACCTGAGACACATGTGGGTACACAGCCTAAAATATACAAGCAGTCAAAATATGGGTATAAGCCTCCTAGTATACTAATCATAGTATTCATGGTAGTACTCGATTGTGCAAGCCATCTTGCACAGTGGTCAACTGATATGGTCAGGCACGCAGATAGTGTGTTGTTTCAATCTCATAGGGAGCTCATCGACCCTAGTCTCAGCTATGCCATAGTTCAACCCCTCCATATGATGCTCAACTTCTGCTAGGGTCTCACCGACATTGAGATCCTTTAGTATTATTGACAGTGTTGGACCCACCAACATTCAGGGGATCTTCCCGGTAAGAAGTCCCAATTAGACCTCAGACAATTTGGAGTAGGAGTCCCAACAGTGGGTGGTAATGTAATTCCTTGACCGTAATAGCGCGTAGAGATAAGTATGATGATTTTAGTCGGAAGCAAGTGTGTGACCTTGTAGCGAGTCAAGTGAGATGCATGGTGGTTCTAACACACGGAGGGGAAAAGGAAGTGTGCCCCCTAGAAGCCTGTAATAGTATGCAGCTTGAAAGGAACACATGAGCCAAATGACATCACAAGATGGAATGTGGAATAGTCCATAGACCAAAGTGACCGGTTAATCCAACAACATGCATTCAACAAGATTTATACAATTGCATACAAAGTATTTCATAAGAAAATGTGTAAGTTAAACAACATACATTACCAAAGAAACTAGAGTAGTCCAACTACAATAACAACATATGCATGAAAGTGTGTTGGCTCAGTTATTATTATTATAAGTGAAAGTTCCATCCATACATACACCATTGACATCCACTAGCCCCAATATTGGAACATTACAGTCAAGAACACCTGCTCCTCCAAAGAATTATACTCTACACTGTGGAGAAGCTAAGGCTCATCACAATACTCCCAAGCATTTTCTAAGCCTAAGCCTAGCCAAAATCTTGGCTCCCAAAAGCCCATTCTATGAGTTATGAGATTCTATTTATAACAAAAGGTGGGGTGACCCTTGACATTCCACTTTGTGACTCTTTGACTACCCTCATGACTCTTCAACTTCCTTATAGGTAACTCATTACATAACATGACGACCTTTCACATTCCACTAATGACATGGAAATTCACTTACAACATATTTACAAATAATATTACACTTTCCACATGTACCCATGTAAGACAAAATAGGCTAGAGACAACCTAACAAGACAAAACACTATGATTCCAAAGTTTGGGGAAAGACGGACTCAGCAACCTCCGCTTGGTGCTTCTCGGTCACATAGTGATGCCAAGCTTGGTACTGCATGATTATGTCCCCAAACTATTTGATGGTGTCGTTCTGATAGCGAAATTTTGATTCCATAGTATACCGGTATATGGTCTTGGAACATGTGTCCAACTCATTCTGAATCATGTGCAGCATGGTGTTGACCATGACAAGACCACCAATGTACTTTTGCATGTTATGTGTGCTCATCTCCAACTTTACCCTTGTGACCTCTCGTCTTAGCTGCTCCATGTACTCATAGATCTCTATTCGAACTTGGTTCTTTTATTTAACATTAGTGAGGGAACTTGTACCTGTTCACTCTTTTCCTCAGCAGTTGGATGTTCCATCTCATCAACCTATATTGGAATTGGTTTCTCTGTCATTGCGCCTTGCCTTTATTCTTCATCCCGCTTCCTCTTCTCTTCCTTTTCTTTCCTCCTCAACTCATGTTCTTCCTTTGGTTGTTTTTTTGCTTGCTGCAGTCTTAGTTCTGCTACCTACAAGCTCTAATTTTCTCTCTTCCTCTGCTCTATTGTCTGGGTCCTCTACTTCCTTTTTCTTCTGCTACCAAATCTGCCTACATGAATATTGAATTTGCTTTTACTCTGCAACTTTGTTCTCCCTCTATTATTTCAACAACTTTCTCTTTCCCTAATCTTGTACTGGATTATTTCCTTCTGCTATTGCTGTTGGACTTTCTTCCATGTGAGTGTTGACTCTTTTTCTATGAGTAGTTGAGTGTCTTCATACATTGACAAGTTAATTAATGCTTGCTCAACTGCTTCCCCAATAATGCTTTCAGTGGTCTCTCTTGAAGAAGCTCTCTTTGGCGGCATAGTACAATTACTACTACAAAGAATTGCTTCATGCCATAGTACAATTACTACTACAAAGAATTGCTTCACGAGTGTGATACCTATGGGACAGAAGGGACACTCATGGCAAGCGTACATTAGCTCTTACAAATCTAACTTCACAACATGATCAAGCAAAAATCACGACATCTGATCAGAGGGATTTCACAAATTTGACTTACAGGGTTGACTTATTGATTGTGGGTACTGCACACTACATAGTGCCAGTAGTCTGTGTGGAAAATTTATCAGTGCAACTATGCAATGTGCAGTTTAGTCTGGGCTAGAACCAGGGAGATACCACACATTTCGCAGTCTCAATGACCAAGCTAGGAGACTGGCTCCTGGAACTGTGTTGTACATAGTTGGAGCCAGCCTAGGATAGGCTCTGCACAATTCCAGAAGCCAAAGTGGAGGCCTTGAGCTTCCAAATTGCATACTGCATGCAGTGAAGTGTGAGATCTGGGCAAGGAGAGCCCAAATCTACCCATGGGAGTGTGAAAATCAAGTAGATCTAAAGGATGATGTGATTCTAGGTGTAGATATGACTAAGTGTTGATCCATGCATGTGAAACAAGTGCGTTAATTGATTAAACTGAAGGAAACAAAGCATGTGAAGGGAGTCACCACAATAGCTACCATTGGTACAAAGATGAAAAAACTCATGCGACACTTGGGAAAATAAATCTATAACTTGAAACAAAACTTCTACAATCTAAAACAAGTTAAAATGCCAACATTCATTCAAAGAAACAATTGAAACAACACTCTCATAAGCTAAACAACAAAAAGTGACAGAAAAAATGGCAAAAGACAATAAAAGAAAAACTCACCTTGAAAAGCGACGACAATGCTCGAAAGGTTCCTTGATCTCCTCATGAATTCTAGAGCTCGATGATCAAATGTACAAATGATCTCTAGAGGCATCTATTTCATATAATTGATAAAATTATAATTTATGACGCATATTCCTGAGATCAAGGACATAAGCGACACTTGGCATAAACTTCGAAGGATATAAATGTGCGACCTTCAGGAAACTAATAATAGATCCATGATTCCTAGGAATGCTTCTTTCCCTTTAGTTTTATTTCTTTTTTAGGGGGGGAACATGTCATGAATTTCCTGGAAAGATTGCATAGTTCTAGGAAGGATTAGGCAACTCTCTAGCTCATGCACTGTGCAATTTCTGAGCACAGTGAGGTCTTGTGCAATTTCTGTGTTGAGTAGCTCTAGGCTGCCTCTCCTGCTCTATGTATATTCCTAGCTAAACACAAGATTTTAGTTGTCTCCATGCAATTCTGGAGCTAAAGGCTCACTATCAACTTGGACTATGCAATTCCCAAGAGCAAGGCAGGTTTCCCTCAAGGATTGCGCAATTCACTAAGGCAAGCCTAGAACCAAGTTGAAACCAAGTCAAGAGATTAGCTTGTGGGATAGACAATAAATCAAGTGAGAGATAAAAATCCATAATGCAAAAGATAATGCTCAATCAAAGCACAAATACCTGGGTCAATGTAAGATGATCTGCTTGTGATTTTAGGAGGGAGGCTCCAAAACAAAGCAAAGGAAAAATTTTGGGGGGTGGTTGTAGCCACTACAACATTGGCAACACACTAGTAGAACTCCAACTCTCTGTATGGACCTTGTCTCATGTAAAGTGAGTCTAACTCTTTCGTAAAAAAAAAAATTGATTCTTTGATTGTCATAGCTTTGTCACTAGTTTGAGCTAAAGATGTAGCCCCTACCTTTCTCTTTATCGATGGCAGACATACCAAGCCAAGTCAACTGAGTTTTTTTGATTGGGGATGAGGGGTATATTGATACATAAGTAATATAGATTGTTAGAGATTTAGTTTCATCTCTAGTGTTGCTCTGTTGCTAGCAGGCTTGGACAGTACCCCAGCGAAGTCACTTCAGGAACACAAGCATTTCTCTGCTGCCAATGAGCCTAGATAGTACCCCGACAAAGTTACCTTCTTAATCTCTCTGCATAGTAATCCTTTCTCTTCTTTCTCCTTTATTTTATTTTTTCATTTTTCATTTCAACGAACTATTCCTATGCACTTATTTATTTCATGAGGCAGAAGAGGGATCCCGACTTATTGAGAGTAGAAGAGGTTGTCCCTTTAGAGAAGTATGTTTATATATACCTCTAACATACTTGTTAAGGTTCCCCCCCTCACCTTACCCTACTTAACTGAGTTTACAAGGGTTAACCAAATATATAAAACTGATTAGAGTAGGCAATACTAGTTAAAAGTGCAAGTTTTGTGATTTCACCAAGACTCACTCTGAAAGGAATGTATTTTCCATCAAGGTATCATCAACTAGAAGAAATGCAAGATCTTCATAAGGAGAGGGAATAGATAGATAACCAAGTGTTGATAGTTGTACAAATCCTATTGTATTTTACCCTGCCTGTATCAAGAAGCCAAACACGGTTTCATGCGGAAACTAATCCTATGGGTGCACAAGAAAAGAAGCAAAGGAAAGAAGTAAGACAAAAAAAAAAAGAAGATCAAACACTACTACTCCTAAGCTAGGCAGAGCATGGGCCACCTCACGTGAATTGATATTTCCAATGCATCCACTGGCGCATTGGTTGACCCATGTAGGTGATGGCATGGTTGATGAGAAATATATTCAAGCATACCAACAGACAAGAAAGATAAAGCAATGTAAACCAAAACATTCAAAGTTTGAATACATCCATAGAAAAGAAAAAATTGAAAGCACATGAAAGGAACTCTGCAGATGTATCATGGTGTTGTGTCACATTGCGCGTGGACGACAAACATGTACACACCTTCGAACTAGACAAATGAGAAAACATGAAGAAAGAAGAAAATTTTTGTTTCGCAACAGTGCTTACCACATATGAATCCTCCAATGCATGAGCAATAGGATTGTTTGGTTCTGGTGGAGGATGAAAAAAGTGTGAATTAGAATTATTTTCAATGTGAATAGTAGGGTGATGAGGAGCTTGAGGAGATTCAACAAAATTTTTATTGGAAGTGGAACTGACCTGAAGGCTATGAGAACCTAACTTAACCATAGGCTTGGGCTGAAGTGACTCAACAACTTGAGGAGCTTCCAGTTCATCAGAAGATGGATCATAAAAAACTAGTGGCTTAGAAATATCAACAGTAGGTGAATCATAATCATGATCGGATGAGTGAATGAGAATATCATGACAACCACGATAAGAAAATTCAAGATGATGAATAACGGAATCCTGATGATCTGACAAATCACAAAGAGGGGATGATGAAAAGCGAGAAATTTCACCCTTTGTGTTTCTGGAAAGGTAAGATGAGAGATTGGGTGGATCCAGGAGGATATATTTGTCCTCTCCTCAATCAGTTGAAAGACTGGCATCCCACGTGTTCTGCGAATGATCGGAAATGGAAACATCTGGAAGTGGATTTTCACAAGATCAAATAGAAATAGCATAATCATGGAAAATGTCAAGATTGAGCAGACGAGGTGCAGACAAAAGGAGGTTATCCTTCACTGTAGATTCTTTTTCAGACTCACACACATGCTCATTGAAAGTGATAGTGCAGGTTGGCTATTCAACACCAACTCTGTCCATAACATGATCCTCCTGAACATCACATGTGGAATCTAGAACAAATGAACACAACACACCAAAATCTAGAGGACCAAAGGAATTAGTGGACGGATACTAAGGAAATGAGACCACGTGACAACGATCAAGCATGTCGTCCAAAACTATGCAGAAATCTAGAGTAGGTGGGAAAGGAGGAGAGGGTGATAGTTCAACAGGTAGGTTCACAACTTCTCCCACCTCATCCTATGGAGCTAAAGTTGTTTTATGAGAAGGGACGGAGGGTCACTTGGGACAACGACCTTTTCTGTCTCAGATTTAGAATCTATAACACTAAGGTATGTTGGGAGGGGTTTGAAAGATTCTAAATCATGTGAATTCTCATATATGTGAACAAGATACTGAAATATTTCAGTCAGAAATTTCCAATCAACTTCATATTCTGGAAATTTAAAACAATAATGACAGAAATGATCATAAAAGTGTGCAATAGATTCGTCAAGTGATTTTCACAATTTTATAATTTTGTGATTAAGTTCTTTATGGTCATAAAAGATGAAAGGATGGCCTAAATATCTGATCATGTGGTTGAAAGAGTGCATAGAGGTTGTGGGAAATGTTTGATGCCATTTCTTAACGTGCCCTTTGAATGTGTAAGTGAACAACCCACAAGAAATGTCATCTGAAGGGACTTCATTCTTGTCACAGAAACCCAGAAAGGAAACTGCATGGATTAACATGGATTCTCTGCTTTTGCCATCAAATTTTAGTTGTGACAAGTCATCTATAACATCCACTAGTGCATTGAAATCATTAGCGTGATAAAAACAAGTCGGGGTTGAGATTGGGATATAAGTCATGAATGTTGTGTAGAAATTCAAAATAGACTTCAAGGGCTCAACCTGTCATCTTGCCCTTCTTCTAGTGCCAGAAATGTTGATGGTGCTCTACCTGCCAACATTCAGGGGATATCCCCAGTAAGAAGTCCCAACTAGACCTCAAATCGTTTGGAGTAGGAATCCCAGCAGTGGGTTGCAATGTAGTGCCTTGACCACGGTAGCACGTACAGCTAAGTATGATTACTTTGGTCGGAACCAAGTGTGTGACCTTGCAGTGAATCAAGTGAGATGCATGGGGGTTCTAACACATGGAGGGGAAAAGGAAGTGTGCCCCTTAGAACCTTGTAATAGTATGCAGCTTGAAAGGAACACGCGAGCTGAATGACAACACAATCTGCAATATAGAATAGTCCATAAACCAAAGTGACAGGTTAATCCAATAACATGCATTAAACAAGATTCATACAATTGCATACAAAGTAGTTCATAAGAAAATACGTAAGTTAAACGACATACATAGCTAAAGCAACGATAATATCCCAACTACAATAACAACATATTCATGAAAGCATACTAGCTCAGTTATTAATATTATAAGTGAAATTTCCATCCATACATACACCATTGACAGCCACTAGCCCCAATAGTGGAACATTCCAGTCAAGAACACCTACCCCTCCAAAGAAGGATACTCGCTCTATGTTGTGGAGAAGCCAAGGCTCATCAAAATACTCCCAAGCCTTTTCTAAGCCTAAGCCTAGCCAAAATCTTGGCTCCCAAAATCTTGTTCTATGTGTTATGAGGTTCTATTTATAACAAAGGATGGGTTGACCCTTGACATTCCCATTTGTGACTCTTTGACTACCCTAATGATTCCAACTTCCTTTCAAGTAACTCATTACATAACATGATGAACTTTCACATTCCACTAATGGCACTTCAAATTTCACTTACAACATATTTACAAATAATATTACATTTTCCACATGTACCCATGTAAGAAAAAATAGGTTAGAGACATCCTAACAAGACAAAACACTATGATTCCAAAGTTTGGGGAAAGACGGACTCGAAAACCTCTGCTTGGTGCTTCTCAGTCACATATTGATGCCAATCTTGGTACTGCATGATGATGTCCTCAAACTCCTTGATGATGTACTTCTTATAGCGGACTCTTGCGTCCATATCATATGGGTATATGGTCTCAGAAGCTGTGTCCAATTCATTCTGAAGCATGTGCATCATGGTTTTGACGATGACGAGACCACCAATGTACTTCTGCATGTTATGTGCACTCAACTCCAAGTCTTCCCTAGTAACCTCTCGTCTTAGCTGCTCCATGTACTAAACGATCTCTAGCCGGACTTGGGTCTTGTGTTTATCATTGGTGAGGGAACCTTTACTTGTTGACACTTTTCCTCAACTACTAGCTGTTCTGGCTCATCAACCTGTATTGGTGTTGTTTTCTCTATCATTTCACCTTGCCTTTGTTATTCTTCCCACTTCTACTTCTCTTCTTGTTCTTTCCTCCTCAACTCACGTCCTTCCTTCAGTTGTTGTTCTGCTTGATGCGATCACAGTTCTACTACCTACAATCTCTTCTTTTGTCTCTTCCTCCGCTCTTCTGTCTTTTTCCTCTACTTCCTTTTATTTCTGCTACCAAATCTACTTACATGAATATTGAATCTGCTTTTACTCTGCAGTTTTTTTCTGCCCCTATTATGTCAGAAACTTCCTCTTTCCCTGATCTTGTACTAGATTTTTTCCTTCTGTTATTACTGCTGGACTTGCTGCCATGTTAGTGTTTACTCCTTTTATATGAGAAGTTGAGTTTCTGCACACATTGGAAAGTTAACTTGTGCTTACTCAATTGCTTCCCTAGTATTTCTTTCAGTGGTCTCTCTTGAAGCAACTCTCTTTGGTGCCATGGTACAATTACTGCTAGAGAGAATTGCTTCACCAGTGTGGTAGAAGTGGAACAAAAGGGACACTCATGGAAATAAAACATTAGCTCCTACAAATATAACTTCACAACATGATCAAATAGCAATCAAGGCATCTGATGAGAGGGATTGCACAATTTTCACTGACAGGGGTGACTGACTGACTATGGGAACTGCTCACTGCACAATCCTAGTAGTCAGTGTGGAAGATTGATGACTGGAATGGTGCAATGCACAATTCAGTCTGGGCCAGGGTCTAGGAGAGGCGCAGTCTTAGTGGCCAAGCCAGGAGACTACCTCTTGGAACTACATAATGAGGAGTTGGATCCATACCAGGACAATATCTGTGCAATTCCAGAAGCCAAGGAAGAGGCCCTGAGTTCCCAGATTGTGCAGTGCAAGTAGTAAAGTGCGACATTCGGGCAAGGCGAACCCAAATATGACCATGGGAGTATTAAAATCAAGAAGATCTAAAGGATGATGTGATGTTAGGTGCAAATATGACTAAGTGTTGGTGCATGCATGTGAAACAAGTGCAGAAATTTATTAAACTAAAGAAAAATGAAGCATGTGAAGGGAGTCACCACAATAGCAACCGTTCGTGCAAAACCATGAAATCTCATTCGACATTTGGGAAAAAAAATCTATAACTTGGAAAAACACATCTACAAGCTAAAACAAGTTAAAACACCAGTAGTGATTCAAAGAAATAATCGAAACAGCACTCTCGCAAGATAAACAACAAAAAGCGATAGAAAAAGCAGCAAAAGACAATAAAAGAAAAACTCACCTGGAAAAGTGACAAAAATGCTTTAAAGTTTCCTTGATCTCCTCAGAAATGCTAGATCTTGATGATTGAATGCACAAATGAGCTCTAGACGTTTCCATTACATGGAATTGAGCAAATTGCAATTTATGATGCACATGCCTGAGATCGAGAACAAAAGCAACAATTGAAGAAAACTTCTAAGGATAACAATGTGCGACCTTCGGGAAACTAATAATAGATCCCTTCTTCCTAGGCATGTTTCTTTCCCTTTAGTTTTCTTTCTTTTCCGGGGGGGTGTGGAACCTTCCATGCATTGCCTGGAAACATTACAAAGTTCTAGGAAGCTCATGAACTACGTAGTTTCTAAGCATAGTGAGGTGTTGCACAATTTCTAGGCTGAGTGTCTCTTGGATGCCTCTCATGCTCTGCATAGTTTCCCAGTTGAAGATAGGTTTTGAGCTGGATCTATGCAGTTCTCGAGCTGAAATCTCACTATCAACTTGGATTGCACAATTCTCGAGAGCAAGGTTGGTTGCCCTCAAGGAATGCGCAGTTCACTAAGGCAAGCCTGGAATTGGGTTGAAACCAAGTCAAGAGATCAACTTGCGGGTTAGACATTAAATTAAGTGAAAGATAAAAATTCATAATGCAAAATATAAATCTCAATCAAAGCATAATTACCTGGGTCAATGCAAGATGAGAAGCTTGTGATTTTATGAGGGAGGCTTCAAAACGAAGCAAAGGAAAAATTTTGGAGGGTGGTTGTAGCTGCTACAACAAGTAACTCTTGTCCTACTACAACAAATTGTACTATCATTGGTTCCTATTTTGGGTCTCCTATATGAGGAAGATAATAATATCTCACTAGTCAAGCAGGTCGAATATTTGCATATGTACAAAGTGGTAGTTTAGTCTTGGATATATCAAAAATCACAAAAAATTGTAAAACTTAAAAATAAAAAAAATGGTCAAAATGTCTTACCTATGGCACCCCATCACTCGTTATCAGGAAACATGAGCTCCAGGTCTCTACAGAAATCCATCCCTGTGTATGGATATTCTTTAATCATATTCAAGTGCATGGACAGCAGTTGAAGAAGAGAGACATGAAGGTCATCGACGAAGGACCTACATGCTTAGACATGAGATCAACCCATCTCCTCATCCATGGGACTCTCGGATCTGTGGGCTTGAGTGCGATATGTTGTGGCCTGAGTAATGGAATTCGCTCTAAAGCAAAAGAAATTAGAATTGAATCGTAGCCAAAGTTTTTTAACCATCCATCTTTTGTTTTAGCCAGTTGCTCTTTTATGTTTACCAGTACCCCTTCACTCCAGTTGAATATCGTCAGCATCAAACATTCTAGAGAATATTGCATATGTGAATTATTTTCCACATGAGGAGATGCACTACTGGCCAATATGACAATAATGAATAATACCGTTCTTAAACGAAAACAAACTACATCTTTGATGTTGATTTTTCTATCCTTAACTGGTTGGGATCTTGGTCGACAATGTGTAATGACATAATCTTTGATTGTTTCTCCACCCTCCTTGAATCAGAAAAATATATGGGGGAACCTCTCCTTAACAGACTAGTTAAGAAATATATATCCTATACTTGTATTTCTAGTGTGTGTGCACCAAGTCTGAATGCTTGCGCTTGAACATCCCATGCATGAACAAGATACCTCAATAACTCTATTTGTTGCCTCATACCAAGAAGCTAGAATAATTTTAAAATTCCACAATATCTTAAATCCTATATTGCTGTGGGATCATTACCTGTAGCCAAATATTGTTCTTCATGTTCTCTTTCCCTCCATATCAAGGCTATTTTTTTCCGATATACACCTGTGACATCACAAGGAGAATCATTAGGATGAATTTCATGCAAAAAACCAGTGAAATTTTGAGGCAAACAAGCAAAACCAAGTTGGGTATTTCACCCAACGCAACCTCCTAAGGGTGGAAAATGCATTGGAGCATTTCCCCAGTGTATTTACCTCTTGATCAATAGACCTTTTGACCTTCTAGGGGTGTGTTGGACCAAGGGCGAAAAATTAAATACCTAGGGGCCTCAAAACCTTGAACAATGTGCATGAAATCACAAAATGGAGCCATGAAAATGAGGAGAAAGGTTTTGGATCCTACATAGAAGTGAAGATGCTTGAAATGATCCATTAGATTGGTCACAATTAGCTACATAAGATTGGGAGAAAAAAGACTCAGAACTTACTCTCTAAGAGGTAAATGTGAAATGGTAAAAGTGAATTACCTTTTTCTTATTTTATGGTCATTTTCATCATTAATTTATTAATTTATTTGTGTTTTGACCTAAATGTGTCTCAGTTTCATCATGAAATAGGTATTTTTAATATTTTGGTGGTGTTTTGAGCAATATGACAGTTGTTTTAACATATTTGACGATGTTAGGATTGAAATAGGTCATTTTGACCAACAAGCATACTTTTATCACCTTTTTCGGGCTTTGTAAACCTACGAAAAATGCACCCCTTAGAGTCCTCTTTTAGCTCTTTCTAGACTCCCTGAACATGAAAATATTTCTGACCAAATATCTTTTCAAACTCGTTAAAGTAAATGAAAATACGTCTACTCAGTATAAGTTTAACCCTTTTCCAGACTGAGATAGACTAACCATGAAAAAGGAATACCTTAGTCAAACATGGATAAGAGTTTCTCCTAAGTATTGTTTTCTACCTTTTCGGACTCAAGAGACTATATACAAAAAGGAAGCCTTGAGGTTTTCTTTTTTGCCTCTTTTTCAAACTCTCCAAACATGAAAAAGATGTTGAGTTAGACCTTTGTTGGACTCGTAAAAAGATCTAATAGCGATGGACTTGTTGAACATGACGAGACTGAACCACTCCTTCTCAGGGTTCGTTAAACATGCTTGGATGGATTCATCCAAAGGATGAACTTACAGATCAAGCATATGTTATCCTCCTCAAACTTGTTAAAAAATAAAGTGGTACTGACAAGCAATTTTTGGGGAAATTCAGAAAATGGGATACTCCACCGATTTTGGTAGTGAGTCACTCTTGAACATGACACTCTTCCACTTCATCTCCATGGTTGCTAGGTTGGAAAATTTGTTTGTGTTTTGATTCATCATACCATTTCAGAGCCTCCATTCTCATTTTTGGGTCAATGCTACCAACTCCATTCAGTGTTACTAATGTATTAGAGAGAAGACATTTACTTGATATTTTATATGATATTCTTAAGTGTTCATTCCATGTCTCTTGTTCCTGAACCAATTCCACATCAAAGTCATTATGTCTTGAATCATGAGATTTGTTTCGTGTCGTTGATGGGGGATACATCATGTCCCTCCTGCTATAGGTCACTTCTTGTCGACATCAATTAATTATCTAGGAAGTTAACTTAGAAACTATTCCTTCGGTACCTTAGGGCTTGCATACATCACTAGCAAGTTTGCTCACTCTCGATGTCAAGTTTACATCATTGGCCTTGGACCGACATATTCTATCCGATGTTTGACTACAACTTGTTCATTCACACCATATGGATTGTACTATAGTACCTTGAGATCCATTAACTTCATCGGTGGTTTCTCATCATTGGTTGGTAATGAGATGGTCTCTACCATGTTTGACTCCATCTCCTTTATTCGCATGGTTAGACTCCTACGTTGGGAAATCAAGTGAACGAGATGGAAGACCTCAGATCTAGTTTCATCCATCTAGGCTACAATTTTAAGAATAATATAAGATCACAATGTATGATGGCTATGATAATACAAAAAAAATCCAATCATGGTTCCACCCTTTGTCATCAGTGGACATGCCTTCTTAACCATTGTACATGTAATGTTATCTTATGTTTTGAGCATGGGTATGCCTCCCTTAGCAAAGATATCATGATGAAAATGTATTGTAACAAATGACAATCTAAACTTGTCATAAGGTAAAGCACTATAGTCATCAGCCATGGTATTTGATGTTACTCTTTAGGAGGGAATATATTATAGGCCATTTTTTCACAAACGGTTAATAGGCCTACAAATTGGATTAATCAACATCCATGAACACCTTGTCATCATCCCTACACAAAGCCCTAAGCATGACTCTCTCAAATCCTTGAGTTTTTGACCTTGACTACTTCGTTCTAGTGCTTTTAAGGCCTAATGCACCTTGACCCTTTAGGGGTCTTCATTCAGCAACATGATGCTCATTTCTGCACCTGCTCTAATCAGAGAAGCTTTTCCCTTGCTAGGGATGCAATAATTCTACAAATTTGGGAAAAACTAATCCCAAAGCTTCCTCTTCCAGAAGATTGTAGGAGTTGTTACAACCAATTACCTTGTATAAGAACTTTGAATCCTATCTTCCCTAACTTGGAGTTTTCACCTCTTATCCCTTGAGTTCATCCTCCCATCAAGAGGGATCTTAAGCCTATATTGGTAAATGGATAAGAATTCCTAAACTACCATCCTCTCCCATATATCTACTGCCATCCACAAGATAGATGGGTTTTTAGAGACTAATCATACCCTAACGATATTTCTTTGATAATAAGAGAGTTACCATTTGCATGCATTAGGGTGGTTTTGAGGTGTGCCTTGTGACAAGGAAGGAAAAATCAAATTGGGAGGATCTCTACAAGATTAGCTTCCACTTTTGGTTGTAAACTCTCTCCTTTCATATTAATACAAATAGTATACCATCTTCCTACATGTGTTACATTATGCTTATTTAAATGTGTTTCAATGCTATATTGATCTATATAATAGAATGGTTGAATAATTCTACACAAATTTCATAGATCTTTGGTTTGTGTTGTTTGTTTGTGCAGGTTCTAATTATAGCGATCAGAGCTATGGTTGGAGATGAAAATCCATGAAGAGAGAATAGCTTTTGATAGATCACAAGTAAGCATCTTTCCATTCTCGAATTCTTCTAGGGAAAACTTTATAGCCTTTGATTTTTGTTGTCCTAGATCAGGCCGCTAGGTCTAGGGAAGGTACTTCTGTCTGTAGTTGTAGATTTCATATAACACAAATGGAAACCCTTAGAGGAATAACTTAGGTGCATGCTATGTGAAATCCAACTTAGGATCATGCATGAATGTTAAAAAAACCGAGAGAAAAGAAAAAGTAAAATCAAATAATTTCTCATAAATAGAAGAGCACTTCATGGTTTCATCATGGCTATGCCAGGATCCTTCTAGTCATGAAACTCATAAAATATATATATTTTTTGAATTACTAATAATTTGTTTTCTATTATATGTAGGGGAGAATGTTTCCATTGTTGCAACTCTATTGTTGTGATTTGATTTTTGCAACTTTGTTGTTACAATTTGTTTACTGCAACTCGGATGTTGCAACTCCACTACCACAATTTCACTAATTGATTCAAGTAGCAACAACACCTATTGCAACACCATGATGACATTGAGCTATAAATTTGGCTCAATAGATGAAGTGTTGCTTATCTAGATGTGATGCAACTATGGATTCTTTCAACTGAAAATTTGTTGCAACTCTCATTCCAGTGAGGATTCCAACTACCTTTGTGGGGCCAACATGATAGTACATCGAAGGTATAGGACATAGAAAAACTTTCTTCCAACATGGAAGGAAGTTACCATTCATGGTAACTTAGAAATATATGTTTCATGACTGCATGATGAATGACATTCAATTGGCATAACCTAACGTGACGGTTGATTTGATCACATATACCAATTGTTTCTTCCATCGACCTATGGCATAATCACAAGCCTAACATTGACTTGGATATTATTCATAGGATACAAATATTTGATAGATGATTCATTTTTCCATCCTATGTAAGAAAAAAAAGAAAATTAAAACACACACACACACACACAATAAATCCCTTGTATGGTAACTCTTAGAAGAATAATGTGGGTGCATGTTATGTGAAAACCAACTTAAGATAATGCATGTCATGGTAAAAATAATGGAGAGAAATAAAACAAGGTGAAATTAAACAATGACTCATAAATAGAATGATTTTCATGGTTTTTTGATGGCTATGTTAGGATCCTTCTCCTCATGAAACTCATAAATTATTTATATTTTTTGAATTACTAATAAATTGTTTTCTAGGATATGCAAGGGAGGGTGTTGCCATTGTTGCAACTCCATTGTTCTGATTTGATTGTTGCAAATCCATTCTTGCAATTTGATTACTTCAAACCAAATGTTGCAACTCCATTTCCACAATTTCACTAATTTATTTTGGTAGCAAAAACACTTGTTGCAACACCATGATCAAATCAAGCTACAGGCTCAATAGTTGAAGTGTTGCAACTCTAGATTCCTGCAACTTTGGAAACGTGTTGCAACTGACATTCCAATGAATATTCTATCTTTATTTGTGGGGAAGACATGATAACATGATGAAGGTACGAGACATAACAACTTTTACCACCAACCTAGAAGGAAGTGACCACTCATAGTAAGTTAAAAAGGTATGTTTCTTGATTGCATGATGAATGGAATTAAATTGGCATAACTTGACTTGACCATTGATTTTATCACATATATCAATTGTTTCTTCCATCAACCGATGACATAATCATGCCATTAGACAATAATTACCTTTCCATAATTGGAAATTGCCAACCCCCCAATGAACTGTTCATTCCAACCTATAGTCACGGATGTCTGAAGTCAAAGTAGAGAGAAAAATGGTAGGCTTATAGCCTTATTGAATTCAAGGGAACCCATAAAGACTCTTGTTGTAGGCCTATGACCACATTTGTGCTATTTTATAGGATGGAATATGGAATGATTACATTCATAGACTATATATGCATCATGAAAATGTAGTGTTAGTATTCTCTTTGAATTTATGAGATAAAAATTCTATGGTAGGAGAGGAGATGATGCAATCGGATTAGGACATCATGGCAAAAGTAACAGGGCTACTACAAATTTTATTGATGATATTACAAGAGGAGGCCAAAACCATAGAATATGGAACATTTTCTTAATCCAAGAGAGGGTTTCAATAGAAAAGGAATTGGGTTCGACCAAAAATCATTTTAAGGCCCTTGGGGAGATGTACTCATGGTAGTACAATGATATCTTACATGTGAGCATCAACATCAAGTAATTTACTTGCAGCAATTGAGGCTATTGGATCACCTAAGGCATGACAATTTGATCAGCATATCTTTCTTCCTTTGGAGAATTCTTCAAATAATGAAAAACATTATTCAAAATTCTTGTCACCTCGGGGATGCCCTCTCACACCAAGACCTCATAAAACTCTTGTTAAAATATGCACTACACAAGGTATGCCACGTCTAGAGTGACATTTATGAGGACACGAATTAAAGTAGTTATTTCTACAACTTTGCCTATAGCTACAAATGTTGCAACTCCACCCAAAGAAATCCATGTTGCAAATTTGAAGGTTGAAACTACTACAAATCCTAAAGCTACAATTGTTATAACCCTATATTCCATTTCATTTCAGTGATACAAACCTTAATTCAACCTATGCTAATTGCTGGCTAGAATGCATCCCATTTCACCCTTTTTTTCTCATATGGTTCTGACAAGATTGTATTAGATGTTATAGGGCTAAAATTACATAATTAAGTAATTTCTCGTAATTATTTTGTCATAATTTCAAAATTTTGAAATAGTAATTATTTCATAATTGAGAAGAAGGTTCTTGGTGGTTTTGGAAAAGCTTATAATTGAGCATAAAACTTGTGCATGACTTGTAATTTCTTGGTTCACATGCCATCAAGTTTATCCATGATTTTTATCCACCTAATTCACATTCCATCAAGCCTAAATTCCTGTGGACTTGAGTTTCCAAGTACATCCCCACAAAAACTGAGGAATACCATACCACAACTCTTATAGAAGAGGATATCATTGTTGCAACTCATATGGTAGAAGAAATACCTAATGCAAATCTACATCAAGAAGAAACTAACCACAACAATGATGTGGAAATTATTAGCAGCAAGACCTTGATGAAAAGGATGATGCAGATGAAAAATAGGCTTATGTATGTGGTAGTACCAAGGTGTTGATGGAGTTGGACCTACCAACATGTCAGGGGATCTCCCTAGTAAGAAGTCACAATTAGACCTTAGACCATTTGGTGTACGATTCCCAGCAATGGGTCGTACGATAATGCCTTGATCGCAATTTCACACAGAGGAAAGTAAGATAACTCTGTTGGTAACAAGTGTGTGATAGTTGCAGTGAGTCAAGAAAGGTGCATGATAGGTTCTAACACATGGGGGTTGAGATGAGTGCGCCCCTTGGAAACTTGTGATAGCACTCGACTTGGAAGGGAACACACGAGAAAAGATACATCACAACATGGAAGGCAATTTAGTGAGCAATCCAAAGTGATGGTTAAACCAATAGCACATTTCAAAAAGATTCATACATGCTTATATAGCATAGTCTATACATGCATGCGTAAGAAAGAAAATACATATATCTTTAGAGTAAGCCAGATAGCATAGAATACAATAAAACATATGCATGAAACATGTTGGCTCTTGTTATATTAAGAAGTGTAAGTTCCAGTCATACAATACATCCATGTCCAACCACTAGTTCCAATAGTGGAACATTACAACCACAATCGCCTGCTCCTCTAAAGAGATGTACTAGCTCTACGTAGTGGAGAATCCAAGGCTCGTTACAATACTGTCCAAGCTCTCTCCAAGATAGTTTTATCAGAAGCTTGGATGACCAAAAGCCTTTACAACGAGTTATGAGGTTCTATTTATAGAAAAGGGTGGGGTGACCCTTGAAATTCCCCTTTGTGATAGTTCATCTAGCCTCATGAATATTCATCTACTCTATGATTATCACATCCAACTATTGACACTTGAGCTTCCACTTGAAACTATGTTATGTTATAATGCACATATGCTCATGTGAGACAAAATGGCTTGAGTAAGCCATGCAAGACATCACTAACACTCGATCTATTGTGGTGAGACCAACTCTTTGACATGCTTGTGATGGTGAAGGTGGTGAGCTGATGCCAAGCTTGGTCATCCGTGATGGTGTGCATGCACCCCATGGTGACATCTTGTTGAAGCGAACTGTTGCCTCCTTTGCATCTGGGTGCATTGGTGCGGCTCCTTCATCCAATTTGTCTACTAGCATGTGCATGGTATTCTTGACGCAACCAAACCAGCAACGCACTGATGCATAGTTTCCATGTTGATATTCCAGCGTGTGTTGGTGGTCATGTGCATCAACTATCAACTACATGCTCAGCTCCAGTCGGACTTTCTTCTTGTCTTTGCCCTAGTGAGTGTGTTGAATGGGTTGGATCACATGCGTGCGCACAATGACATGCATGCTATTGAGTCTCTTGCATGTGATCAACAACACTGCTCACCATGTTTTCTGCATGCCAGCTGTTCATTGGATCTATAACTTGTACAGGTGCAGTTTTATCCGTGAGTGCATGTTGTGCCCCCTTATGTTCCTGTTGCTGCTACAACTCATTCGCTTGTCTGTGCAACTTATGTTCTTGCTTGAGTTGCTACTTCATCACATTTAACTCCTTCTTTGTTCCATTCTCTGTCTTCACTCGATTGCGCTGTCACCTCATAGCTTGATTCTCCAAAGTTTCCTTCATCATCAGTGGATCTGCTTGAGCTTGCAACTTTGTTCTACCTCCATGTTGTCAACAACCTTCCTCTTGCATTCATTGCATCCAGTATGCTACCTTCAGTTTTTGTTCATAATGCTACTCGTTGTGATTTTGTTACCATCATATCTTGATGTCCTTGTCTATGAAAAACTTGATGTCTTCATGAGTAGGTAAGCTCATAGAAATGATTGATTGCATCCCCAAGTGTTCTCTGAACAGTTTCTTCGACTCTGCCCTCCTGGAAACCATTGTACCTGTATTGTTGAGAGGTAGATGAACACCTGTGATACCTGGAGACATGGAAACACACACAGCAAGCAATCTGTCAGTCGAAAACCAAAATGAACCTGAGAAATGACTTGTAACATACTTGTGTGACTGATCATGGAGGTTGCACAATTTCCATCGGGAGGTCGGGAGACTGACTGCCAAGACTACGCAAGGTATAATCTGGGATATTGGGAGGCTAACTGACTACTGGAAATGTGCAATGCACAGTCCAGTCTGGCTGCTGATAGCTGGAATTCCATAATGCATAATTCCAGTTGGGAGTGATTGCGGGCTCAGGGACTGCATTGTGAAATTTTCTAAGCCAGCAGTCACTATCCCTCAGAAATGCGTAAAAAATTCTAGAGGACAATGCCTAGGTAGAAATATGAATTTCTAGAGAGGAAGATAGAGCCTTCCTTCCCCGGATTACGCAATGTTTTCTAAGCGAAGGCAGAGTCTGGACCAAGGGTGGTTAGACTTGCTGACGGGCAACTGAAAGCGAATGTGAATGTGAATGCATGGTGATACTGAGTATAAGAATAAGTGAATGGTTTTGCATGCAAATGGTGAATGACAGATTTAGAAAATAGAACAACATGCATGTGGGTGAGGTGAGTCGTTGAATCGGAGACTGTTCGTCAAAAACCGTTTTATGCATGTGACAACAGTGAGATGTTAACGAAAACTAAAATGGTGCTAGTACAAGATAATATGTATCAAAATGATAGCAAGCACTCACTAAAATCAAGCATATAATGTTATTATGAAGCTAAACACAAAAAGTGCCAGAAAAGAAACACAAGACATGGAAAACAAGCTTACCCCAAAGCAATCGAGTTGTATGTGCTGACAACTCCTAGATGCGATGTGGGATGTCAAAGATACAAGATTGATGTGAGGAATGAGCTCTACAGCGTATGGTTGATGACTTTTAATGAAATCAAGGTTGTGACATGCATGCCACGAATCTAGGGAAAGCGACACTTGGTGGGAGGTTTCTGAAATGATCCTTGCATGTTACCTCCAACTGCCAAAAATAGATCCCTAAAATAAGGGATGCCTTTGCATGCTACCTTGGGAGAAGCATCCCATGCATGCAAGTCTATTTTCCTCAGTCATGGAGGGAACTGGTCAACTCAGCTGGACATGCAAGAGGCTCCTCAACTGCTAGGAGAAAATGTGCATTTCTGGCTGGGAGTTGGGTTGGCTGCTCATAATATTTCTGCAATTTCTAGGTAGAGCAGCCCAACTAGGAAGGATTGAGCAATTTTTTGGGTGAAGCTTGCTCAACAGAATTGCACAATTCTGGGGCCCAATAGGTTGCCATTCAGGATTGCACAATTTCTGGTGGGAAGGTTGGTTTCCCTCTAGATTTATGCAAATTATTGAAGGAGCTACTCAGCCTATTGTTGAACCAAGTCCAAATGAACATCCTGTGAGGGGAATCATCAAGGTTTGATCAGCAGGCTGTATTTCTGCAAGAAAATCACTGGAGCATGTGTACTTAACGAAGTGAGACATGCTGTTGTGAAAGGTTGGTAGGGAGGCTCCAAAACGAAGCTAAGGAAAAAATTTGGAGGGTGGTTGTAGCCGCTACAACACAAAGAAAGAGAGGATGATGTACACTAAAAATGAAGATCCAACCCTAGTTGTTGCAACTTAGGAAGAAAAAGAAGAAACCCTTACTTCCACATAAGAGCTAGCTGGCATGGAAAAGAAAAGTAGCATGTTGCAGCACAAAATGAAGAAACCTCTATTGTCACACAAGAACCAGTAAGGGTAATATAGTAAGAAACCCATTCTATCACACAAGAACTAAAAAGGGAAGGACAAGGATTTGAAGGACCAAAATTGGAGAAAGAGGTGGAAGATGAAAACTTTCTTGTAGCACAAGAACTAGCAAGGAAAACCTATAATAAATCATTTTCGAAACCATAGTTATCCATGAAAATACCTCTTCATCGGCATTGAGGATATGACAATTCTTTTAGTTGAAATAAACCCCTTTACACTCCCTCTTTCCAACCTCTTTAAGACTATAACACAAGTTAGATGAAGAAACAAATAGTTATAGAATATGATAATGTTGACCAATTTTATCCAATTCTATAACACTTTGTATCTTCATATAAATTGTGTTATAGTCTTAAATAGGCTGGAAAGAGGGAGTGTAAAGGGGTGTACTTCAACCAAAAGCATAGTAATATACTCTGAGATGATGAGGAGTTATTTTCATGTATGACATTATAAATCGATATGGAATAGAAAACACAAGAAGAAATGGCTACAAAACCTAGCATACCAACATAAGGAAAACCCTGATGTTACCCTGATGCTAAAGAAAACCTTTGAGGTTACAAAACAAAGGAAAATAATAGGTAATATTTCCCTGATGCCTTTTTATACATCTCTTCTTACAATAAATAAAATTATTTAAAGGAAAAATAGAAAGTGTCAAACCATAAGCAAACTATTTAGAAATGGACTAAAGGAAAATATTCCCTTTCAAAAGTTGGATTTCCTTTCTCAAGCAATACATTTCTTTGCTACAAAAGAAATAGGGGAACCTCTTCCTGAGGCAAGGGAAACAAACTAGGAAGGATTACACAAGAGAGAAATCCAAGAAAGGGTTATTTAAACAAAGCATGAAGGTCCCGAAATATTGGAACTTTCCACTCAGATAAATGCTACCTTGATGGAGGATCAAGAAGTTCAAGTGAACCTTCCATACTCGTGGGTGAAACATAAAAAGGATAAGTGGAATAGAATAATAGTTTCTAGTGAGGAATGAATAGTTCCTATCAAGGAACACAAAATAATTTTCAGGAACCTTAGAGAAATGTGGAAAAAAAAATTGGAAATCTACAGAGTTAGATGGGATCAATGGAAGACGGGAATGAATGAGGAGGGTAAGAAAACTATCAAAATCCAAAAGGTGGACAAGCTAGAAATCAAGAATATCGATCTTGGGTTATTTATAGAATCTACATTTAGTTGCAGAGCTCCTGCCCCTATATACAACATGTACTTAGAAGAGAAATACCTCATCTTCCAAAGGGAGGCTATCATGACCCTTAAATTATATGAAATCATCTCTCTAGGTACATTCCTAGAAGCCTATTATGCATGAAACAACAAAGGAAATAAACTACTATGTGAGCTATACCCACATAATATCTTGTTGCACGATGACCCAATTTGGGAGCCCAACCATTTTCTAGGGGATGCTAAATTAAGATATTTTCTATCCTACCTAAATAAATATACTCACTGGTCGATTTCTTACTAGGTTGTTGAGAATAAATTCAAATGAAATTTGTGGATTAGATGGGAGTATTACAATGATAAGGATGTACTTCTTGAACATTACAGTTAGGTGAAATACCCAAGACATGTAGGTGTTATAACTCAAAATAGACAGGAGGGAATTAATCATTCTAGAGCATAATTTGAGACATTTTGAAGAAAATTTGCAAAAGTATGTGTACTCAGTGCTGAGAACAAGCCACATAAGAAATATGAAAAAAATATCCATTTTTCCCTAGTAACATTGTAGAGGATTTGAAGAGAGTACACTAATACATTAAGAGTATGGAGAGTTCTGGAAACTAGTGGGAGGGTCTCAAATTCCTTTACCCTATGATCTAGTTACCTTCCAAAATATTAGAGACTATAACATATCCAAAAAATGAGAACTTTCCTATTGGAGGGAAGTTGAAGAAAGGAAATTCTACTATCATTCCCATGAATTAGGGGATGTTGACTATAGTATCAGCAACCTCCACAGAATCCATGTGTTGTTGGGAAAAGTATCCAATTCGGAATGCCCCTATCCCACTCTAAGGTGTGATAGTGCCTTAGCAACAAACAAGGAAAACTATCTTCGTATTCTTCTTTATGAAATGTAAATGGAGAAGAAGGATGTAACTAACCGGTGTCTTCCGCTAGTTTGTCGATCCAATCGCTCTCTCCTTTGTTCGCTTCCCGCTGCTTGCTCCTTCACTGGTCCAGCTTACACCAAGTTCCTGCAAGATCACAAGAGAGGAAAACTACACAAAAGACATAGATTTACATTCATAACTACTTTAGGATCAGATATAAACTAAATGTGCAAATATAACAAAGCATCATTGATATACAAGCACATAGGAGAAACTCAAATAGTTTTATTGATATGATAAGAAAGTCCAAGAGGAGATACAACCAAGTGAGTCCCGATCCAGCATCTACCTCCCAGCAAAGGAATCCCTTCCTCTCCTCCAACAAAGCATAAATCACCCAATATACTAATCTCAATCTCAAACCAACAGCAATTCTCTGCAAAGTACAAAATTCCAGCCTCCTGGACCTCTGGGTGAGAGATCCATATATAGATGTAAGCAGAGAGGATGAGTCAGCTTATGTTTTGACTTGTGGCTTCTCTATGTCAGTTCTTGCTTCCACTTGGAGGTTGAGAGCCTCTTACTCATCACTAGTCGAATTCATTGAGGCAAGTGTCATTGAGGAAGATTCTGGAAGCTTCCAGTGTCTGTACACCTTGCGGAATGACATTGCCACTTGGCATTTCTCGCTCAGCGCACCCTGGTAGTGCTTTTAGGTGTGTTGCAACGCACCTAGCTAGTGTACTAGGGTGCATTGCAATGCAAGCAGCTAGAAGAGCTTCTGAATTGATCCTGAATTGACTGTTTCTGAGTGGTTTTTGGTGGAGAACTTCTGGGAGAAGCTGTCATTGGTTGACCTTGTTCCTTTAGGGGCAGGAACAACTCTTTTAGGGACTTTGGATCCCTTGGATTATGGACATTTCATGCTCAATGTTGTAAGGCACAAAAATGTCTATAACAGTTGCCCCCTAAAGTATGAGGTCGTTTATCGGGTGAAATGCTTTATTAGGAGGATCCGAAGTTCTTCCAATGCTGGGAGGAGACCTGTAATAAGATACAATATAATACATTGTTTTTCATACTGTTTTCATGATCTAGCTGAGGCGGGCATTCCCATGCTCAGCTTTATAAATTCATTTTTCTGTACATAGAACAGACAATCGTCTGATGGTAGACTGATGATTTTGAAGAAATCATCATCCTTTTGGTAGGATGATTATCTGTGCTGCAATGCTGTACATGTCAATGTCTTTATTTTTCCTGAATATATATCGCAGCCTGGATGGATGAAACTAGATCCGGGGTCTTCAATCTCGTCCGATCTTCACTCTAAGTACAAGTCGATCCATGTGAGAAATGTTCTGAAGTCGAACATGGAAAGACATCGCTTGATTACCAGTCAATGATGTAAACTGTTAACAAGCGCGAGAGGAATCACCGATAATGATAATGACCCTCAAGGTACTGCAGTACAATTCACGTGGCGTGAATAAAGGACTTGGCATCGAACACCGCGCAAAATCTTTCGGTCGAAGGTCATTGATGTATACCTGTCGCCGGAAGTGAGAAACTTGCCATTGAGGCATGCAAGCTTCAAAGTAGTGAAGGGGGTGTTCCTAGATCAACTTCTTGGATAATGAGCTGATGTCGACAAGAAGCGATCCGTCAAAGGAGGGCCTTAATGTATCCCACATCAGTGACATGAAACGGAGCAAACGATTTTTATGGAGGTGAAAACGATCTGATGATATATGGTTCAGGGTGGCGGTCATGAAAGAATGAAGGATAATGTATGGTAGTGGATGGGACACGGTTGACTTCTCTGGATGACTTCTCTTGAACATATCGGTGACACTTATGTGATGGATTGGTAGCATTTACTCCAAAGATGGATGGTATGGTGAGACCATGGTGATGTGACTGGTGAATGAAACAACCCAACCCGACTCAGGCACGGAGTGGAAGTGTCATGTTCAAGAGCGACTTGCTACCAATAAAAGTTCTTTGAGTTTCTTCCCAATTTTTCCCCAGTCATTTCTGACCAGTACCTCTTTATTTTTGTCAAGCTTGAGGAGGATAACATATGCTTGTTCTATAATTTTCCCTTCGGGCAAACCCATCGCTATGTTTTAACGAGCCTAGCGATAGTGAAACTCGTTCTCGTCTAAAGACAAGTTTGTCGCTATTAATCTTTTTAACGAGTCTAACGACAAAGATAACTCGGTCCTTTTCATTTTTAGAGAGTCTGAAAAGGTACGTAAAGATAACTCCGAAAGTTCCTTTTTCGTCATCTAATCCCTTAAGTCCGAAAAAGTATAAAACAATACAGAAGGGATGAATTTTCGATAGTTTTAATGAGCCGAACAAAACAAGCGCTCAATCTTTTTGTGCAATAATCCCTCGGGTCCAAAAAGATTAAAATCTAGAGGAGGGATAGCACTTCTGGTCGCTTTAACGAGCTGGAAGGCCAAAACTCGGCAATCTTTTCATATTTTACGAGTCAGATGAAAAGAGCTTAAAGAAGACTCGTCTTTTGAGGAACGAGTGATAAAAAGGGTAGCAGCTGATTCCAGGTAAGGGTTGGAATTTTCCAATCACGGCAGTGTCACAAGGATGGCTAGTGAAATCACTCTTCGCAGTTGTTCCTCAAAATGGGTAAACAATCAAATGGAGGTGAATGATCGGCCAATGGAAAAGTGGAGGTGACGGTGCAAACACGACAAAGGCTTTAATGGCTGATAATGTTACATTCACAGTGGTTATTTATCGGAGGATAGTTCATTTTTTAACGAGCTTAAACGCGGATTGAAACACTTGCTCGGTCTTATGTTTATTTTTTAACGAGCATGAACTATGTGCTAAAACTGCTCGATGATAAGTTTGCATGCCCCCAGCATAATAACGCAAATCGAGGTGCATGCCCCCCAAGCTTCATTGCATTCAACTCGGTGGTTGGAATGAAGGTTTACCTTTGAGATTTGAAAAGGGGATTTGTTTCATTTTTTAATGAGGTTGACACAGTAAAAGAACTATCCTCATGACTTCTTGTTTCATTTTTTAACGAGGTCGACACGAGATAAGAACCGTCCTCGGAGTCCAAATCCATTAGATATAGAAGGTTTCATATTCCATTGTGGCCACTTCCGCCAGATTACTCGGAGGCGGTAGGGAAAAGGTACCCATTAAGGCAGGGTCTTTTAGGAGACCTACTCCGATATTTTGGAGCGAATTATTGCTTCCATGGATCATTGGAATGCTTCCCGTAACTTGTGAACTGTTGGGGAGAAATGTTTGTTGGTCGACGATTGTAATTCCTCCTTGGAAGGGAAATGCAATCTTCCTGAAGTAGGTCGACACAACTGCGGCCATGGCATATATCCAGGGTCTTCCCAATAGGACGTTGTAATCAAGGTTTCCGTCGATTACTTCAACATCAATTTCTACTGTTTTCCCTCCTAGTTCAACTTTCAAGTTATTTAGGATACCATATGGGGTATATGTCCTTCTGTCGAATGCTTTTAATGTCGTCGAAGATCGTGACAAGGTTGGAGATCCTAAAGTTTTCCAGCAGATCATCGACATAATACATGTAGATGCCCCCTCATCAATAATTGTTCGCTGAATAGTTTTGTTGAGGGCTTTCACTTGAATAAGGAAAGATAGTTGAGCTGGTAACTGAGGATCGTATCCTTTGTGGTCAAAGGACACAAGATTGGAATCCTTAGGATCAACCCCACCAATGGCTGATAACAAGGCTTGCCTTTGGGATGGGAAATTTTGTAGTACTTCAAGGGTCGACATAGCGGATGGCGATTGGGCCAAATCTTCCACTATGTTATAATGCTGCGTTGCTCTGGTGCGAGGATTAAATGTCGACTTGTGTACTACTCCCTTTGGCGGTTTTATTGTTAATTCAGGAATGATGCGTGGTACAACTTCTGTCGAAGTTGTTGTCGAACTACTTGGTTGATCTTTTTCCTTGCCGTTCGACAGCTGCGGATTCCCGTAATCTTTGTTCCTTGTCGAAATTAAAGCATCATTTTGTTGCTTCGAAATCGACAACATTAGCACTTGCGACAGGGAAGCATTTCCACTTTCAACCAGATTTGTTCCTGGATTTGGAAACGGGTCAGTTAACACAGCTGAGGTTTGTGAACTTTTAAAGAATCTTTTAAGCTCAGCTTTGCATGGACATTGTGAGGTCCAATGATCCTCATCACATATGTGACATCCTGTGTTGGGTGGTTTCCTATTTCCAGGAGGGTTTGAAGAAGTTTTTTCAGGAGATGAATCACCCTATTTCTTCTTATTCCCTTTGCTTTGTTTCTTCTTGCTTCCTGGTTGTTTGGTTTCTTTGCCCTTGTCTGCTGATACGACATTTACTTCCGAAGCAAGAATTTCGTCTTTTGCATTTTGATCTGAAATCTTACGGGCCTTCTTGGATGTGGCCTTTTTCGATTTCGCGTTTGTCGTGCCAATCACACCATCGCCGGCATGAGAGTCATTGTTTGATTTAGGAGGAGGAGGAATTGAGAATTCCGGTCTAGGGGCGTCAGGTATTTTGTCGTAGAGCGTGCCAGACTGAGTATAGACCAAGTCTAGATATTGCGCACGAGTGATAACTTGCTCTTCCGTTACGACTCCCCCCTTTGCCAAATCTTCCGTTATAGCAGGAAGTAACGACTTGATAAACCATTCAGCTAATAACTGATCGGGAACGTATGTTTTTACCATCCTCCGACGACGTTGCCACTCATGTATATGATCAGATATGTGAGTGGCCGTTGTCTGTTTGAATTTGGCTAGGATTTCTGTTCCCATTTCATACCTTATCGGTAATTGAAAATGGGTTAAGAAAGTCGTGGCTAAGGTGCTGAAATTGTCGAACGAAGCTCTAGGCAATTCAATATACCATTTTGCCACTGGACCCGTTAACGTCCTCTGAAAAAGGCGAAGTCTTATCGAATCATCATTTAGGGTGTTTGATGAACACCATAGATGAAATGTCATCACGTGATTCGACGGGTCTTCACCTGGATTTCCATTAAATTTAGGAATATCTGATGGAAGTTTATGAGGAATCACTGGCCACCAAGGGGCGTAAGCAATTGGATCGTTTGTTAACCGGTGTAAATCAGGTAACTCTAAAGTTTCCACGAATGGTAACTGTTGATTCAAGTTAGGTGAAGCATACCCAGGGTACGATGGAATTGCCTGAGCAGTTGGCCTTTGCATACCAGCATAATGTAGTTGATGCTGGTATGACTGATACGGTTGGTGGACTTGACCACTGTAAAGTGGTTGATTTTGGCCGTTTTGAATGTACGGCTGTCCACTGTTCGCAAAGATCTGCTGCTCAGAACCTTGGTACACTTGTTGGAATTGTGGTTGTTGGTATTGCACCAGCCATGGTTGTGAAGCCATGTTCTGTTGCGCTATACTAACCGTTGGACCAAGGTGTGGGGTAATTGTACCCGTTTGGACCTGTGTCGCCCCACCAGTTGGCGATTGTGGTTGAGTCACAGGGTCAAGGGGTTGTTGCATTACAACCTGAGAAATCTGAGGTTGACATACAACAGGAAACGTTTGAACTTGTGACACTGTTACAATAGCTGGTGTTGTCGGGATGTTCGACATAGATACACATTGTTGCATAGAATACACAACTCTTGGTTGTTGGGGTAGTATAGGTACCCAACCACTTGACGTAACTCCAGTATAACCTAAATATTGTCGTGAACTCCCGTATGGGTATCCTCCCGGAGGGGGTAATGAAAGGGTATACTGCCCCCCATACGGTGGTAACCCGGAACTCAAGCGAATGGTCTGCCCTTGGGGACTAGATTGCCCAAATTGACCTCCAAATGGATCAATTTGTCGAGTCTCAACATAAGAGTTGCCGGATATTATTCTAGAGGAACAAACAGGAACCGACCATACTGTCGAAATAGTCCCTGGATGGACTCCTTCTAGCGATTGTGAGCTAGTTGGGACAGATGGTACGCCGGCAAACATTGTCGGAGTGACGGCAGGGAGTTCTGCTGTCGCTGTGTCAGTCGACACAGTCCTAGATGTTGACGGTTGTTCAGACATTTTGAGTCTATCCAAAAGATTACCTAGCGATTCTACAGGAACTTCCACTGGCAGTAGACTAACTTCTGATGTCGAAGGAAATAGAGTGACCCCGACTCCAAAATGTGTTGGAGTACTTGCTTGCGGATCTTCTACAATTTCCTCTATCGCAATCAAACCAGGTGGAAGGGGAAGACCGTCAGGTCCGTAAAATATTTCTGGTGCCGAAGAAGGGGTTGAATCGACAGCGACAGATGTTTGAGGAGCAAGACTCTCTGAACCGGTTGCAGATGGAACTGGTTCAGTAACACAAGTGTTTGCTCTTAGACTAGGATCAGTATCACTGTCCCTCTGTGGCTGTTGAACTTCTTCTGTAGAGGCAGGGTTTCCAGAAATGTTTGGAGTAACCGGAATCTCAGATGTTGTTGGAACACTTGTTCTAACTTTGATAGGAGATTTCGAACCGGTTAAACGAGTTCGCTTTGTCCGTACTGTTTTCGATTCCGGAGACAAAGATGGTTGACTCGTAAGCCTCCGCGAACGACGGGGTTTCAATTGACTTTCTTCCACGATTGCGGATTACTCGATCAACCAAAATACAAAAAGGGGAAAGTGTGTTTCCGAATTAAATGAATTTTTAGACGCTTTAGACACAACTTGCTTTTTCAATTTTAAAGAGTCAAGAAAAAGCAAAAGATGACTCTAGTCTCCTTCGATTTTTAATGAGCCTGAAGTGACAAGTGCTCAGATGGACCTTTTCCGTTAAGGATTCTGAAAAGGAACGAAAGGGACTACTCTGGAGTTCTAGGTAGAGGGTGTGCCAAACTTTTCGCAAAACCGCAAAATACTTTTTAGGGTACGGGCGGTCAATCTTCCCGAATGTTGTGTTCAGTGCATTGCCATCAGTAGGGCGGCCGACATGGCTTCCTATGGATAAAGGTTTTATGCCTATAGGGGTCTCCCAATATATACTCGACGGTACGTGGGAGCACAATCCGTACCACAATCCGTACTGGCACTTATCGTCTCTCAGGAGGAATCACCCAACCATCAGTGAGGCGACCAATGACCAGGTTTTACGACGCCGGAACACGTCTCTAGCCTAGACCTCTATGTTGTGCGTTAAGTTACAAAGCGTTGTTAAGTTCATTCAATTTATTTTAGGTTGATCTTTCTTAGAAGTTTGCCTTTTTGGATCACCACGAGATGTATGATACAATTCCTAAATGCAGTCTAAAGATGATAAGCAAGCTTTTATATCTTTTCAACAATGAAAATCCTAGCTACAAGGGGAAAAGAAAGACACCATCTTTTCTCAAAGAGCATAGAGCACACTGTAAATGCACTTTTCCTAAATCAACACATACAAACTGTCAAAATGCAAATGCACATATGCATGTATTTGTTTTCACTTTCTTAATATTGATGCCTAAAAAGAAAGCTGTTGTACAAATTTGAATTCGATTTCAAGTGAAAAACACAATCAAAAAGACGATTACGACACTTTATGATTTACTTATTTTGACACTGGAAATGCATAAATTCAAACCAAAAGACAAAAGTAAAAGCGTAATCAACTGTGAACAGCAAACAAACTCACTCCTAATATCAAAACGACACTTACGACAAGTCTAGATCTAAGGGCGACAGTATGACTAGTTTACTTTTGTGATGGGAAACTGCAAATGATGTAACAAATACACAAAGAACAAATACAGTTTCTTTATACAACTGAGGTAGAATTGAGGCAAAGAAAAGGGGTTTCAGATAGGTACACACACTGATAACAGGCTGCAAAAAATAGAGATAAAACTGAGCAAAAGGAAGCAGGGAACCACAGTTGCACAAGGCAAAGGCTGATCAGTGCACCCCCAGCACAGAGAAACTAAACTTTAGCGCAGGTAGCCTTCATGGGACCTGCGTTGCAATGCAGAACCTCTTCACAGAGTCTGCGCTGAAGCAGAAACGAGAGTTGTTTCTGGGTTCTGGGTCACGGTTTGCAGTTTAATCTACAGTTTTTGGCCGGATAAAAGCTATCAATTAGGTACAATCAGATGGATGATTTAAAGGAGGACTAAGATCTATCACAAAGGGCTGTTAGAGCACTTGTGGATCAGCTGTTCAGATCATAAACATGCCCAGCAAATGGACTAGAGTAGCAGATCTCTACTTTGCATTTGAAAATGGCAAATGCAGTTCGATTCGGCACTCCTGAGTTTATGAGAAGAACAACAATAAAAACACAAATAAACTAACAAGATACGATCCCCAACGGAGTCGCCAATTTGTTGTTGGGAAAAGTATCCAATTCGGAATGCCCCTATCCCACTCTAAGGTGTGATAGTGCCTTAGCAACAAACAAGGAAAACTATCTTCGTATTCTTCTTTATGAAATGTAAATGGAGAAGAAGGATGTAACTAACCGGTGTCTTCCGCTAGTTTGTCGATCCAATCGCTCTCTCCTTTGTTCGCTTCCCGCTGCTTGCTCCTTCACTGGTCCAGCTTACACCAAGTTCCTGCAAGATCACAAGAGAGGAAAACTACACAAAGGACATAGATTTACATTCATAACTAGTTTAGGATCAGATATAAACTAAATGTGCAAATATAACAAAGCATCATTGATATACAAGCACATAGGAGAAACTCAAATAGTTTTATTGATATGACAAGAAAGTCCAAGAGGAGATACAACCAAGTGAGTCCCGATCCAGCATCTACCTCCCAGCAAAGGAATCCCTTCCTCTCCTCCAACAAAGCATAAATCACCCAATATACTAATCTCAATCTCAAACCAACAGCAATTCTATGCAAAGTACAAAATTCCAGCCTCCTGGACCTCTGGGTGAGAGATCCATATATAGATGTAAGCAGAGAGGATAAGTCAGCTTATGTTTTGACTTGTGGCTTCTCTCTGTCAGTTCTTGCTTCCACTTGGAGGTTGAGAGCCTCTTACTCATCACTAGTCGAATTCATTGAGGCAAGTGTCATTGAGGAAGATTCTGGAAGCTTCCAGTGTCTGTACACCTTGCAGAATGACATTGCCATTTGGCATTTCTCACTCAGCGCACCCTGGTAGTGCTTTTAGGTGCATTGCAACGCACCTAGCTAGTGTACTGGGGTGCATTGCAACGCAGGCAGCTAGAAGAGCTTCTGAATTGATCCTGAATTGACTGTTTCTGAGTGGTTTTTGGTGGAGAACTTCTGGGAGAAGCTGTCATTGGTTGACCTTGTTCCTTTAGGGGCAGGAACAACTCTTTTAGGGACTTTGGATCCCTTGGATTATGGACATTTCATGCTCAATGCTGTAAGGCACAAAAATGTCTATAACACCATGTCCACTTAGACTCAGACAAAATACTTTGTTGCATAGGGACTTGCAACATTCTTTTTCTACGGTGGATGATGAACGCCCAATTTGGCATGTTTTTACCACCTATCTAATAATTTTTTGTACATCTTTTTCCTGTTTTCATCTCGTACAAACACCCTTTTCATCCATGAATATTTATTTTTTATCAACATATAATTATCTTCTTAATATGCCATTTTAATGCTCATTCTTATGTATTTAGGGAGATAATAATATTTCTATGTTAAACATGCTAGGAAAAATATTGATAGGGGAGGTGAATCAGTATTTTAAAGTACTAAAACTTTTCTTTTCTTATTTTTATTTATGTGTGCGACTGTTATGAAGTAAACCAGCGTATGTACGCGACTATGATGAATACAAGTAGTGTATATCTAGTTCACAAACCTTTTCAATTAATTCATCATATGTTTAACTTGAACCAATATATCAGTACTTCATTAAACATTAATTAAACAATAACCATGTGTAGTAAGAACATAATAAGCTATCACACACAAGCAACACATGAACACCATGATTTTTAGGTGGAAACCCAATGTGTGAAAACACCACTATTGTTGTCATCTTTGTCTTCTTCTTTTATTATAAAGAGAAATTTGTTACAAACTTGTACTGCCGCAGACTCATACCAGTATGCAAGCACCCACCTGCAAAAGGCTACAACCTTCTCTCATTTTCAAGCTTCTACTGGAAGGGAGCTACAACCCCCTTATCCTTTGTTCTTTGTGGATCACTTTTCAAAATGTTTCAAACTGAATCTATTGCTAATATCAGACAACGATATTGAAACCAACACTATACCAAGTCACTTAATCACTAAACTAACTATGTCACCAAATCAAACATAGAAATAACTTGTTCAAACAATTATACCAACTTATATCACTGCATACCCATTCATCAGAATGCCAAACCACATAATCTTCATCACTAAAACCAGATTTTGTCACTGCAAACCCTGTCTAAACACATATCAAAATATATACGCTATTGTGCTTACTCATACTTGCGTATGTGCACATTTCCCTTGAAACATACTCGTGTATAGATCTCAAAATATTGATCTCTAAATCTATATCACTATGCTATTGAATCAATCACCCAAACAAATATTGAAGTTAACATAAATCACTAAACCAAATGCAGATTATCACCTAGCAACATCATAACAAGTCAATACTTTACTTTATAATGAATTTAGCCCAAATAGTATTGTCAAACACAGATAATTATTAGATACTTCATCAACAGATAGCAAAAACATAACATAATAGATCAACCATTATCATTATCTCATACTGCAAAATCCTAGCATATGTACGCAACCCTTATAAAGCACTTCTACATGTGTATGTGCCTCTCATACTTGACACCCACATACTGATCTTTGCATACTATAGAATTTATATGCGACTACCCAGAAGTAGATTCGCGTATGTACATGATCTTTCTGAAGGAAACCTATGAACATAGCTATAATTACTGAGTCATACCTTCGTTGCACAATAGAACTTCAGTCAAACCCAAATCTCAACATACACAGTAACAAACACACATCATAACATTATCATCACATATCAAACCATAAGCAGATTATGTAGTCATTTCAGATCTAATAGATATGATCCCTCATCATACTCCTTGTGCACACTTATTTTAGATCAAAATAATTCATTAATAACCCATTACATGCACACTTAACACTTTGATCTCCATCTCCTTATATAGCTTAGGCCTTAGCCAATACCTTAGGCCAAGTCCATAGTTATGTTGATGGTATTCTTTGACGGGATTAAATGTCCGGTGTTGTTGCGCTCACTACTATCAACCAATACAATGGTAAAAACCCCTATTATTGAGAATACTATGGTGTGGAAACTATACGTGAATTTTCTTCACCATACCTGAGTATGTACATTCCCTTTGTTCACATGACCCATGTATACTTCTTAAAACATCACATTTATCCTTCTTCTATCTCTGAACTGATATTTCTTTGTCTGATCTCTCTGTCACATCTATACTCATCATGTTGACATGTTTATCAAGTAGGTTTCCATAAAAGACAACAAATTAGTCATAATGCCAACAATCTCCCCCTTTGGACTTGATGGCAACCATTTTGGTGTTTGGTTACCACCACCTGTAGATGCATCTATAGACATACCAAGATTCTCTCCCAAGTCACCAAGAATTCTCTGAACACTAATTTGTCTCCCCCTTTGACATCAGGGGAAAGGGTTGACCAATGTTGAATGAAGGCTTCTCTCCCCTTTGTTGACATGAGTGGTGTAGATCTAATCTGCTAAGTATGAACACTAAATGTTGACCATGCTCCCTTTGAGAATATGCTGAAATTTCTGAAGTTATTGAAAGAAGTACATGACTCTATGATTCCACCATATATGACTTTTCCTATCACTAATGACTCAAGCTTACATCAATCACCCAAAACAGTGGGGTTACTTATTTGACCCACTATCAAATGCTTAAAATGTGATTACAATAGTAAAAACATGACTAAGTATTACAATGATTACATCGTGGATATATATGTGACTTTTACATCAAGAGAAATTTATTACCAAAAGAAAAGACCTCAATAAGACCATGATAGTCATCAGCAAATATCATACACCATATAGGATCTGTGCCATAAGTATTAAGTGTGACAACAAATAGTTCAGTAACATATGTGTCTTTAGCAGCAACATCCATTATATATACCTATCATGAACATGATCATACTAGAATGCTAAAGGAATCATAATGCCAACAATGCGCTATTAGAAGCATAGAAAATGCTCCCCTTAAACCTGTGCCAACTGTTCACTATTAGAATTGATCACATTAACTCCTCCATTAGTTAGGCCATCAAAGAATCTTCATTATTCAGTAAGTTCATCAAACAATCAATGTCTTCTTGTAGCAACTCGTAAACCATCATAAGATAATATTGCTTCTAAGTAGCATCTAAGAAATAACAGAATGTAACCAATCAACATCAGGACCATAATTCCAAATAATAATTGTTTGAAGCATATCAGATCCTTTCCCCGAGTCTGTCCCATTGTTTCTTCATCATATAGAAGCATACGAGACTATCTAGATCAAAAATCACATATATACGCGACTATCCCCCATAATATTCATGTACAGAAAGTAAAATGTTGATTTTTTTATAACAACAACTCCCCCTAAGTTTGTACCTATTCATTGTTACTACATCAAATGTACTATCAGTAATATAAGAAACATGAATATCAAAACAACCATGGGATTCATCATTAAAACAACATTTGTATTGCTCCCCTTGACTATGAAATATTTGTCAAAATAATTAATGAAGTGATGAAGTAGAGACCACTCTTAGTTTTTGTCTGAGATATTCAAAGGAATCACATGGAAGAGGATTTGTAAATATATATGCAACTTGTTCCTTTCAGGGAACATACTCTAGTTTGACCTTTTGTTCATGTCCCTGTTCTCTCAGAAAGTGATATTTGATTGGAATATGCTTGGTTTTTGAGTATATGACAGGATTTTTAGAAATACTTATGGAAATGTATTATCACATAGAATGGGTATAGGTTGAGGACAATTTATTTGAATATCCTACAATGTTTGCATCATCCAGAGAAGTTGTATGAAATAAGATGAAACAACAACATATTCTGCCTCAATAGTAGATAAAGAAATAGAGATTTGTTTTTTGTTGAACCATGATACCAAGCGGGGTCCCAAATAGAATTATCCTCCACTAGTACTTTTCTGATCATCAAAATTGCCTGCCCAATCTGCATCTGTGTAAGCATGAAGAGAAAAATCTTGAGTTCCTTGTAGGTACTTGAATATTCTCTTGACTACATGGAGATGGGATTCTTTAGGATTTCCTTGAAATCGTCCAACAATCCCAATTAAATGCACTATGTCTGGTCTTGTGCCTGTGTTGAGAAATGGTGACAAGAAATTCTAGTTTAATTTGTCCTTGAATTAAACTAAGTAAAATTGAATAATATTCTCATAGCAGTTTTTTAATAGTTAATTAAGTTTAATTAACTTAATTAGCTTAGGAATTTTGAGTTGGAAGTCTTTCTATAGTCATGCATATGTTCTTCCTAAGTTTTAGGGGTCTAATATGAGTTTAAATTGAGTTGGAAATTAGATCACTTAGTTTAATGAGTTAAAGTTCAGTTAAATTTTTTCCAAATTGTTTTTGGAACTAATAGAGGACTAACAGTCAGTTGGTGCACTAATGCATCCACTAGTGCTACTCCAGTTAATTGAAGATTCCCTCATGAGAAACTCATGCATGTCAGTTCATAGAAAGACCCAATTGAGACTAGAGTGCAGGGATAGTGTACTATCAGTGGTATTATTTACTGGAGTGTAAATATCATGCATGCATCAAAGATTGATCTTGTGTTTGGATTGCATAGTTTTAGAAGAATGAATTCCCTTTAAATAAAGGCTATTCATCCTAGGAATAATGCAAGTGATTAGGAGCTTGGAGAGCTGCAGAATTGGCTAAGTGTTCGCCAAGAGCTACCTTGTGAGCTGAGAGGGTTGAGCATACTTGTGCAGAATTGTTCTAGTGAGAACAAACTTTGTATATTCACTCATATTTCTGATATATGTAATACATATAGTGAGGTTTTGAGCAGTGGCTTTCCCCAGATACATCTTGTGTTATGTGCCATTGATTTATCTTCTTCTTGTTCATATTATTTTCATCGATCTATTGGCTTCCACTGGTTGAAAGTAGAAGTAGGTTCTTATCCTATCCTTTAGTACATTGCATGAGCTTGTGAATCTATATGATTTCCTACTTGGTATCAAAGTTGAAGACAGTATACTAGAGGATATTTCAAAATTTTGAGTTTTGGGTTAGAGGTGAAATTTGAATTTGAAATACATATTTCAGGATTGGAAAATGGCATTCTACGGTTTGTGGCTTGAGTATGCCTTGGAAGACAACTCGAATTTGATACCCTGGAGGGATAGAATGGAGGCTGTGCTAGAGGATAATGGCTTCAAGGAATTCGTTGATCAAGAAATTCCTAAGCCAGCAACATTGGATGTACAGAATTTGCCTGAATGGAAGAAGTGTGTGGCGAAGGCGAGGGGGATAATCCTTGAGGGACTTTGAGACCACATTGTATCGAGTCTCCATCCCAAGGAAACTCCGTATGCAATGTGGAAAACATTGACAGACTTGTATCAAAACAACAATGACCAAAGGAAATTGGCACTGAAGGACAAACTTCGAAAAATCAAAATGGAGAAAGTGGAGACGATTCCAAAATACTTGACCAAGTTCATTCAGTGTCATGTTGAACTTGGAAGTGTTGGAATCAAAGTTTTTGAGGATGATATGGTCAGTCTTGCTCTTCTAGGACTCCCAAAGAGTTGGCATAGTTATCAGGACTCTGTCAATTTTTGGGAGAAGCTGTCGTATTGGGAATGACTGTGGTCATATTTGATGTAGGAGGATATCAGGAGGAAAACCAGGGATGGCTCCTCATCAAAGACAAATGATAAAGAGAACTATGCAGTAGTGATTAAGGCGAAGAAGGAGAAATGGAAAGCATCCCATTCCAAATCTAACTCTTATCATGGGGGTAAGAACAAATACATGACGAAAGTTAAGTGCTTTCATTGTCATGAGTTGCGCCATTTTGCTACAATTTGTCCATTCAAGAAGTCCAAGAAGAAGTCGTCAGGAGGAGTGACGAGTGAGACTTTTGCCTCTCAATTCGAATTGGATTTTTCCCTCATTGCATGCATGGTGTCATCAATGATGGGAAGTGTATGGTACTTAGACAATGGAGCTTCATTCCACATGACTGGCGACAAAGAGTTAATCAGTGATCTGGAGGAGAAAGATCTCTAGATGCATATCGCAATGGGTGACAACGGGAAGTATAGTGTTACTGGATTGGGCACAATTAATTTTTAGAGGGAGCATGGGGCTCCACTCACCTTGAAGAATGTTATGTATGTGCTCAAGATAAAGAAGAACATGGTATCCATTTCCATGCTTGAGGATAGAGGCTATGATGTGATCCTCTCAAAAGGAAAGGCATTCCTTCAGCACATAACCACAATTCAAGTAAAGAAGATAGGGATTCGGGTGAAGAATCTCTATAAGTTGGAGGTAGAGGAGTGTGCTGCTTTGAGCAAAAAAGTAGAGAGGGTGTAGAGTCGAGACGTTGGTGAGTTTTAGCATAAGAAATTGGGTCACTTGCATCATGGGGATTTGAGGATATTGTAGCAGATATCTACTGGTCTTCCAAAAGGTACACTTGATCAAGTTGATACATGCAAGGGGTGTACTTTGGGAAAATATACCAAGTCTTCCTTTCATGACAGAGACAGACGAGCAGAGGCTATTCTAGAGTGAGTCCATTTAGATGTGTGTGGAACATTCTCGATGTGTGTGGACCATTCTCGACAGCATCCACAACCAAACACAGGTATTACGTTATATTTGTTGATGATTATTCTCGTAAATGTTGGATATTTTTCATGGAGAAAAAGGATCAAACTTTCACAATTTTTTTTGAGTTTAAAGAATTGGTGGAGAAAGAGTCAGGCAAGAAGGTTAAAGATCTACCAAGTGATAATGGTGATGAGTCTGTCTCAAATGAATTTAAGAAATTATGTGCAAAAGAAGGGATTAAACAGGAGTTGATGGCACCCCATAACCCTCATCAAAATGGGGTGGATGAGAGGAAGAATAGAAGCATAGTAAGGGCAATGAGAGCGATGTTACATGATCAAGGCCTACCACTACACTCATGGGTTGAGGCATGCAACACAACGGTTTATGTTTAGAATTGTAACCCACATCGGATACTTGAGATGAAGACACCAGAGGACACTTATTCTGGTAAGTGACCAGATGTTGCTCACTTTAGGATTTTTGGGTCATTAATATATTGCCATGTGACTAAAGATGCACAGAAGAAGCTTGAGTTGACAGAAGAGTTGTGGATATTTGTGGTGTACACTGATACACCTCACAACTATCAGGTGTACTTGCCGACCAACAGGATGACAGTGGTTTGCAAGAATGGAATATTCAATGAGGAGAAGGCCATGTGAGTTTCCCTTTAGAGGGAGCTTGAGCTACATGCGGATGAGGAGATTTTAGCTCCTAAGGTTGAGGAGCCTCAAATTGATGTGGAGCAGCCACATCCGAGAGTGGAGACATCCACTTAGGTAGAGTCTTATAGAGAGGGAAGAAAGTGCATAAGAGAGGTTGATAGACTGTTGGATGATGCACAGGAGAATGTGGGAGCACCCACTTCTCAGTGCAAGAAGAGGAGGTGACCTGAGAGGTAAACTGGATACATGGCTCTTATGGGCGAATGTGTTGTGATAGAGCCATCTTCCTTTAAGGAAGAAGTGTAGCAGCCGATTTGGGTTGATGCCATGGTGGAGGAGTAAGACTCCAAAGTTTGTAACAGTGTTTGGGATGTGGTCCTAAGATAGGAGGACAAGTCAATGGGGAGCTCCCATTGGCTTTACAAGGTAAAGAAAGCTATAGCTCATAGTGTGGAGAAGCATAAGGCTATATTTGTGACTCATGGATTTTCACAGGTTCAGGGGATTGACTATGATGAGACCTTTGCTCCTGTTGCAAGGTACTCGTCAATCAAATCTATATTGGCACTATCAGCATAAATGGGTTGGAAGATACATCATATAGATGTGAAGACAACCTTCGTTAATGGTATGATTGAGGAAGAGGTGTACATAGAGAAGCCTGAAGGTTTTGAGACCTTTCACTGTGAGTCGCATGTGTGTCGGCTCAAGAGAGCGTTGTCTGGGCTGAAGCAATCACCCCATGCTTGGTACACCAAGGTAGATAGCTACTTCAATGGGTTAGGCTTCACGAAGAGTGGAGAAAATGTGAACCTGTACCACATAGTGGTGGAAGGTAAGTTGTTGATCATTGTATTTTATGTTGATGATCTCATACTAAAAGATGATGATCATCTGATCAAGTCTTCCAAGGATGACCTTGCAAGAGAGTTTGAGATGAAGGTCATGAGGCTCATGCATTACATTCTTGGCATGGAGGTATGGCAGGGAGATGGGGAGTTATTTTTGTCTCAAGGCAAGTATGCCAATGAGATACTCAGGAGATTCTGCATGGAGAGCAGAAAACCCATGGAGACTCCTCTAGCAGGTAACTGGAGGAAGGAGGATAATACTTCAGGGGAAGTACTTGAAGTCATTGTTTACAGGCAGCTTGTGGGTTCACTCATGTACTTGGTGAACACACAACTAGATATGTGCTATGCAGTTAACTAGCTTAATCAAGCGATGGTTAGGCCTACCAAGTTGTATTGGAAGGAAGCAAAGCATGTGTTGAGATAGCTCAGGGGCACTACTGAATATGAATTATGGTACAGATGGACAGAGGGAGTGAAGCTTCAAGGCTTCACAGATGAAAATTGGGCAAGGAGTCCATCTGACAAGAATAGCACATCAGAAGGGATCTTCAATATTGGGTTAGCAGAAGTTTTTTGGTACAACAGGAAATAGAGATCGACTACACTCAATTCAACAGAGACAAAGTACATGGCTGTGAGACAGGTAGCATGTGAGGCCATCTGAATGAGGAAGATCCTGATTGTTTTATTTGGTCAACAGATGGATCCAACTGTGATTTACTGTGATAATCAGAGTTGTATCAAACTCTTTGAAAATCTAGTTTTTCATGATCAGTCCAAGCATATTGATATCCAATATCATCATCTCAAAGATTATGTATTGAGGCGGATTATGTTGTTAGAGTACATTCCCACAAAGGATCAAGATACTGACATTTTGACAAAGGCATTGTCAAGATGTAAATTCGAGTTTCACAGAGACAAGATCAGGTAGTTGATAATCCCTTTCTTATTGAGAGGGAGTGTTGAGAAATGGTAACAAGAAATTCTAGTTTAATTTTTCCTTGAATTAAATTGAGAATTAAAATCAAATTCTATTCTCATAGCAACTTGTAAATAGATAATTAATTTTAATTAACTTAATTAGCTTAGGAATTTTGAACTAGAAGTCTTTCTGTAGTCATGTATATGTTCTCCCTAAGTTTTAGGGGTCTAGTATGAGTTTAAATTGAGTTGGAAATTAGATCACTCAGTTTACTGAGTTAAAGTTCAATTAAATCATTTCCAAATTGTTTTTGGAACTAATAAAGGACTAACAGTGAGTTGGTGCACTAATGCATCCACTAGTGCTACTCCATTTAACTAAAGATTCCCTCATGAGAAACTCATGCATTTCAGTTCAGAGAAAGACCCAGTTGAGACTAGAGTGTAGGGACAGTGTACTATCATTGGTATTATTTACTAGAGTCTAAATATCATGCATGCATAAGAGATTGATCTTATGTTTGGATTGCACAATTTTGGAAGCATGAATTCCCTTTAAATATAGGCTATTCATCGTAGGAATTACGCAAGAGATTAGGAGCTTGGAGAGTTGCATAATTGGCTAAGTGTTGGCCAAGAGCTAGCTTGTGAGATGAGAGATTTGAGCATACTTGTGTGGAATTGTTCTAGTGAGAACAAGCTTTGTGTCTTCATTCGTATTTTTGATATATGCAATACATATAGCGGGGTTGTAGGTAGTTTCTTTACCCAGATACATCTTGTGTTATGCACCATTGATTTATCTTCTTCTTTTTCATATTGTTTTCATCGATCTATTGGCTTCCTATGGTTGAAAGTAGAAGTAGATTCTTGTCATGTGCTTTAGTACATTGCATGAGCTTGTGAATCTACAAGATTTCATATAGCCTGTAAGTTAGATGAAGCTCTCAATCATAGATCTGTATTCTGGTTGGTTTACCGAGGAGAATCATCATTGGAGCTTAGAGTAAATCCTGTTACCATTGGAGTGCATACAAGCTTGCAGTCTTTCATTCCATATTTCCTCGAAATCTTCTTGAGGTACTTAGTTTGTGAGAGAAAGATGTCATTTTTTATTTGTTGAACTTGAATACCAATAAAGTATGTTAGTTCACCAAGTAAGGACATTTCAAATTCATTCTCCATGACTGAAGTGAATCTTTGACTCATAGATTCTTCATTTATTCCAAATATGATGTCATCTACGTAAATAATAACTATCTAATATATATATATATATATATATATATATATATATATATATATATATATATATATATATATATATATTTATATATTATATTTATATTTGCAGACCCCTTAGTGAAAACTTGTTGTTAAAGATACTTGTCAAGACGATAATACCATGCTCGAGGAGCTTGTTTTAGCCCATATAATGACTTCTTGAGCTTGCAAACAATATTTTTGTCATTTCCTAAGATGAACCATTCAGGTTGTTCAACATAAGCTTCTTCATCTAGGTCCCCATTTAGAAATGAAAATTTAACATCCATTTGATAGACTTTAAAATTATGAAAGCTTGAAAATGCAAGGAACACTGTTATGGCTTCAATTTTCACTACGGGTGCGAATGTTTCTTCAAATTAAATTCCTTCTTGTTGATCATAGCCTTTGCATACAAGTCTTGCTTTGTTTCTAATTACTTCTCCATTTTCATTTAGTTTATTTTTGAATACCCATTTCGTCCCAATAACATTTTTATCATGAGGTCTTGGTACTAGTTCCCATGTATGGTTATTTTCTATTTGATCAAGTTCTTCATCCACTTCCTTAAACAAATTTTTATCTTTGTTAGCTTGATTCACATTTTGAGGTTAAATTATGAATAATAATGCTAGATAACTAGAAGTCCCAACAAGAGTTCTTCTAGTTTTTACTCCTCCTTCATTTTCACCTAGAATTTGAGATTCGAAATGATTTTTTTTAACGTATCTTAAAAGAGTCTTTTCTGATACTTCTGTGCTTTTGGTTCCTTCTTCTGATTCTTCATTGATTCCCTCTCCTACATCCTTTTGGCTTGTCATAGGAATACATTCGTCATCTACTGGCACTTCCTTTTTAATAGGCTTTGGATGCTTTATCAATCACAACATAAATACATTCAACAATCTTTTGAATTCTTTTATTGTAGAATTTATATCCTTTTCTTCTAGAGGAGTATCCAAGGAGAATTCCTTCATCAGCTCTAGCTTCAAACCTTCCAAGCTTATCATCATTATTCTTTATGTAACATTTTCTTCCAAATACTCTAAAATGCTTGACAGTTGGAGGCTTACCAAACCACAGTTCATGAGGAGTTGTATCATCGTTTACCTGAATATGAGATTTGTTGAGGATATTCATGGTTATATTTGTTGCTTCCGCCCAGAAGGTATGAGGTGATCTAGACTCATCAAGAATGACACATTCCATTTGTTGGATTGTTCTATTCATTCTTTCTGCCACTCCATTTTGTTGAGGAGTTTTAGCTATAGAAAACTGCTTCTTGATATCATGTCTTTCACAAAATTAGAAGAACTCATCTGATATGAATTCTCCTCCTCTATCATATCTAAGAAATTTTATTTTCAAATATAACTCATTATGTACTATAGCTTTGAATACTTTAAATCTATCAAATGCTTCATCTTTATGTTTTAATAAGCCAATCCAACACATTTGAGTAAAATCATCAATGAATAATATGAAGTATTGTTCACCCCGAGGAGAATTCTTTCTCCTAGGACCACACAAATCATTATCAATAAGTTCAAGTAGCTTACTTGAAGTACCTTATTTGGCATTGAAATGCACCTTGGTTTGCTTACCAAATTGACATGATTTGCATATGGTACTTTATGGTAGAGAGATGTTAGGAAAGTCACAAATTGCTCCCATTATGCTTGACTTATGTAATTAATTGAATATTAGGTGTCCCAATATTTTGTTCCAGAACCAACTTTCTTCTAATTTTCTTAAGTAACAATGTTCTAGACCACCTTCAAATACATAGACATTACATGGAGTTCTTGTTCCCTTTATTACGATCTTACCTATATCGAGATTTCATACTACACAATTCTTTGATCTGAAAAAAACCTCATTCCATTGGTCACACATCTAAATAACACTTAACAAGTTATGTTTTAATCCATCAACAAACAAAAAATTTCCATCTTTAACCTTTTCTTTCAATATAACAGTTGTTTTTCCTTTGATAGAAACAAGTGAATTATTTCCAAATGACATTATTTTCTTTCTTTATTTCATTAAAGGACATAAAATTATCTTTATCACCTGTCATATGCTTGGAGCATCCACTGTCAATGTACCAACTATTTTCTTGATCTCCTACATACAAATCCAAACAACAAATTTCAGATTCTATGGTTTTTTGTTTCCATACCTTGGATGTTGTTGCCTTTTGTTCATTCTGCAGAGTTGGTCTCACTTTGCTTTTGCATTCAATCTCTCTATGCCCAAAGTTATTGCAAAAGGAACACTTTGTTTCATCTTAGAGAGGTGACAAGGTATTGTAGGAGTATTTTTTTGATCCGATCTCATTCTTTTGTTTTCTTGCTTCTCTAATCATGATATTTCTAAGCAACCTTATGACCAAAATTGTGGCAAGTGAAACATTGAACATTGAAGCAGAAATTTCTGGGAGTAAAGTACCTTTTTGTTTAGTTTCTATTTTTATTTTGGTATGGAGGATTTACCCAAGATACATTTGATCACTTATTCCTTTGTTGAGAGTCGAAACTTTGTTGACTACTTCCCTTTACTACATTGATATAGGTTCCTGTACTTGTTTCAGAAGATTTTGATGATTCTCCATTATATCCAAGACCTATTTTTATTAGAGATCATTATACTTTGATGATTTCTTCTAGGGTCTCAGAACCTTTAGAAAATATAAAATTTATACCTTTTTCTTTCTCAAGTTCCTTTCTTAGACTTACTGTTTCTAATTCTAACTTTTCATTATGTCTCTCCATTTCTAAAAGTTGTTTCTTCGGAGCTTCTTATGCTAATTTAACCTCTTCTAGACAAATTTTAAGCTGAGTTATTTCTTCAATGAGATTATCCTCTTCTAGGGCATCTAAAAAGACATCATCAGACTCATCAATACAGTTATCTATAAATGCCATAAGTAATTGATATTCTTGATCAGGCTCACCTTCTTCACCATTTGAAATACCATCACCATCTTTGTGTGTGTAGAAAATTATCCTGTTTTCAAAACTTCTTCTAACATTTATTTTTGTAGCATCCTTTCCTTTTTCATGGTTTTCTCTATAAGGGAATTTGGCAGCATAATGACCACCTATTCCACAAGAAAAACATTTGAAGGGAAGCTTACCTCTAAATATGCCAATATCTACATCGAGTTTCTTTACGAAATTTCCCTCTTCTTTATCTGATACATAACTTGATTCCTTGAGCTCCTTGATGGGGATCATCAATAGGTAAATCATATGGGCCTTAATTCCACGCTCCAGCTTATTAAAATCAACGTTTCTCACATTTCTTTACATATTTTATTATATTTTGCTTAGTGAGAAGGGTAAAGGTGAGATGTTATGTCATGTGGCCTAATGTGCATTAATTGTAGGATTTGGAGTAGTTTTGGGCTAGTTTAAGTGCAGGAACTCCAAGTAGACAAGAAAGACAGATTTTAGGACATGTGGTCTCCCTCCTTAACTCCTCAATCACTCAAAGATTCCTCCAATAGATCTCATCAACTCAGAGAGACAAGAAGCCAAGCCAACTAAGTTCATTGGCAACCAAGCTAGTGATAGTTGAAGAGAAGTCAATCTTAAGTTTGGGAGCCAAGCCTCCCTAATTTTAGAAATTTGTTGGTATCTTCAATTCTGTAAATAATAAGGCCTAGGGCCTCATTAGGATTCGACTTTTTATTGTATCCAAGAGGCAATTTCGAGCTAAGATATTGTGATTGTTATTCTCATGTTATTTTTGACATTTTGATGATAATGAAAAGGGTTTCTTTGATCCAACACTGAGTTGACTCAGAGGGCTGAAGTTCTTGGGTTAGGGCCCAACCCTAGCAGCAGAGGTTCCTCTTTTTGTACATGTATTCTTAGATTAGAATCATAGATTAGTTGCTGAAGTTATCTTTGCTTTGTTTAATTTACAAGTCTTTGAATGATTGGTTAGTTTTGCTTCCATTAGTTGGAGAAGTATATCAGTGTTACAGTAGTGAAAAAAAATACTTCAAAAATGCTTGTGATGGTGGCCTCTTCCTCATCTCCCTCATGGGATCATGGTCTCAGGGCCTATTGTGCTATTCAATAAGCCCCCATTTTTTAATAGTAGTAGTCAATATTACATTAATAAATGGGGACCCTTTAAAAAATCCTTCCAAAATAAGTTTATCATTTAGGCATTTTCCTTATTAAATTTTGGAATAAAACGAGATATCAATCAAACACCTTTTCAAAAAACTAGTAAATGTCTGCCTTTACCGCATATCGCATAATCAAACGTGATTTAAAGCCTTGCTAATCCACCAAATATAATGAAAAGCAATCAAAAGAGGACTCCACGCTATAACACTTCAAAACTAGTGCGTTTCTTATATAAACAAAGTCCTAAGGCATTTTTATTAAAACTAAGGCCCGCATCACATATCGCTATTCTTAGAAGGCACACCTTAACAAGTTACCTTAAAATGTGTGAAATGCAAAATTGCGATGAAATCATTTCCCTTATCACATCGCATTTCAGACATTTAAAAGAACACCGCAAACTTACCATCTGTCAAGATTGCGAAATGCGATTGACTCAGACCCACTCTCGAGATACGTCACAAAGAACTATTTAGGTTTGCTGCTTAATAAAAGGCGCTTTACACAAGAAAACATGACAAATGAGCTATGTTTTGGAAACAATAGTAAGCAGCTTGCATCTCGCATCTCACAAAAACAATAATGAAAGAAGACAAACATAATGTGATAATGCGATCTGCGATATTGCTTCGCAAATCGCAAAATCAGCATTTTCACAATTTAAAGGCTCGCCACCCTAGAAGTTTTCTTCTCGACTTACGATGCAGACATTAATGAGAATTAAATCTAAGAGATAACAAATATTATTGGGAATTTAGTAAAGGTTAATGGCATTTATGTGTGAAAATCCATCCAACGTGATACGATATCTTCTCACTTGTGTTCAAATAAAACTCCTTTCTTATCACTTTTTCAAGTTATCTGTACTATTCCTTCTTACATTTCTCCATTTTCATGGAAAATCCACAGAAGGAGTCTTTGGGAGCAATGCCAAACAAGGGCAAGGCAGTTATTTCTGAAAAATAAAAAATGACTCCTTTATTCACATACTACATGCAGCAAAGAAGGAGGGAACTCTACAAGGGAAACCATGTATGATTTATTAGAAGAAGAGGAACCAAGACCTTTGGAAATAAATGTCGTAGTTGATGGTTGTGTTTCCTCATATGCCACCTTTTTTTTAGACAACATGCTCATTCCTGCATCGCATAGTTGCATGCCCAAAGATAATCCCTTATACAGATATGGTCAAGTGGATTATTGATCAAGTTGACATCTCAAACAAAGAATTTAAGAATAGAAGCCAAGAGGTTATGGGATCTTTTTCGCCAAACAACCTACGGCTTATGTACCACCTACCAGAGCCACAAGCCATCTACAACAAACAGTTCCTTGAGAATTTTTCCGAAGAGAATGAGGACCCATCAACAAATAAGGGAGCCAACTCCTAACGTAAGCCTAGAAGGAAGCTCCAGAGAAAATTCTAAGGATGATTCCGAAGTAGAGTCCCAAGAGAAGTCTACCAGGGAGTCAGAGAAATCAGAGAAATAGTCACAGAATGGGGGAAGCAAAAGTAAGGAGTCAGAAAAGGATACAGTCGAATCTACAAAAAAGATAGCTGAGAAAACCTCAGCTAAAAAATAGGCTGAAATTCATTCCACCTCCACCGAGTCAACAAAACCCTCGGTGATTGATTTAGAGAAAGAATGGGAGCATTTTAATAAAAATCTCCATACAGAGGGACAAGCACCTGAGCCACAGACTCCACAACACAAAGCAACTCAAGAAATTACAGTAGAGAAAATTGTAAGTACTCAAGCGGTAGAGCACATTCCTACCACTCCTACCTCTGAAATTGTTTTGAGAATTAAGGAGATTCCTCCTTTAGATGTCTTCTATAGCCCAATCCACAAAGTTTTCATCAAAAGGTAGAGAAAGAAGTGGAAGTTGTATTCTATAGCTCCCACCACTCCCGACATTGAACCGATGGATATTGTCTGGAAAGACTCACCCATCGACCCATCTGACAACCTTACTAGACTGTCTTAGTTTGTAGGAGCCTATTCTACAATGACTATTGATAAAGAAACAAAGGTAAAAATGTTTCTCAGAGAAAAGGAAAATAAAATTCTTCTGTTGGGACAATAGTTACAGCAAGAAAAATCTAACCAACAAGAAGAATTGCAAATATCCAAGCTCCACCAAGAATTCAAGCAGATGCAAATAAAACATCAACCCAGTTTAGCAAAAAAGGAGGTGCAGATACAAGAATTAACAGATAAGTATAAAGACAATCCAAATATTGATCATCTTATAATTGAAGCACTCAGGCTTAACTCCCAGCTAATGCACCAAAAGGAAATTCTATGCCATAAGGTCACACAGTTGAGTCCTTATTGCGAGACTAGTGACAAGTTAACGAGTCAAGTCATTGACATGAGACTTGAATATGATGAAGTCTTGAAAAGAGTTTCTGACTTCAACACCTCGAAGAATTTAGAAGATGGGAGGAAGGCCGAATTTCCTATACTAGAGGAGTCACATAAAGAAATTTTATTTGTAGACTGGGATTCTTGTCTTATACAAGCAGAAAAGGCAACAACAATCACAACAGCAGCAACAAACAGTGTTATTGAAAACATCAATGAAAATTTACATAGCGAAAACATGGTGGCAGAGTCTATACCAAGCTTTCTTTCGAATGTCAAACAACTCGAACAACAGTGGAGGCAGGCAACAGGGGAAAAAGAAGAAGCAATTAGGAAAATGACCAGGTTAAATTGGGGAGTGTACTTGCAATAGTTAGTTAAACCTTACAGCCAGTGGATGGCCCTCTGATGCTTAACCTCTTCCACATAGAAAATGGTGCTAGCACTGACCGATGCCATGTTCACTGGGCAGTTGAAATCTACGATCAGCCAACCAACACAACTCAAACTCATGAGGGACATTTGCGATCTCAAAGATCAAATGAAAAGGAGTTAGTCACCATATTTTATTTCTATTTTTGTTTTTTTTTGCACAATTTGAGGAAGGTCGTTTAAACCTCCTCAACTATTGTTGTAATAATCTATTATTAGGATTTATAGTTTAGTATTTAAACCCCTCTCATTCATTTAGAGAGGGGTCCATAAATTTTATCAAAAACAATCTTCAAAACATACACTTCTGTCCCTTTGAGGAAGTTCTGGTGAAAAGAATGGAATAGGATTTATTTTCATCTTATCTGGCATCTTCTACTGAAATTGCACTTTTGTACTCTTAGATGGTGTTGGATTGAATGGAAGTTGGTCGATATTGCTGAAACACATGAGCATAACTTATTACAAATGGTACTTTTATCTCGTGATTTTGTTCTATTTATGTATTAAGCAATAATTTTTCTTCAAATTGTTTATGTATGAAAGTTTAAAGCTTGGTTAGCATTATTGCACTTTTATATGGTGATGGCCTAAATTTTATGCTGAATATATGAATAATTTCCTATGCAATATATCTTTCACAATCGTTTCGGATAACTATTTATTCGAAACGATTATTGTTAAAATGACTTCACTCCTTATTGAAGTTGAATGATCTTTATTACCAATTGCTTTAGGACACTATTGTAGACCAAATGTTTCAATTTTATTCGGGGTATAGTCATAGATAGATAGTGTTTAAATTAAGATATATGCATGTGATTATTAGTTTAGATTAGATTACTTTTATCTTAAACATTCCTCCGAACTATCATATATCGCCCCATCAGCACTATCATAATTTATATTTGGAAATTGGTCCCATCACCCCCAATCGGAGCCACTACACCAAATGGAAAAGGAGCTACCAACCAAGGTCCAAACCGGGTGGTTTTCCCCCAATGTTGTAAGCAACAATTTTCGAGGCTTCAACATTTTTGGCGCTAGAAGGAGGGACTGACTGTGAATGGCAAGTAAATCCAAATTAACAGACCATTCTAAGAGTAAAACTCCCTCACCATCACCTCCAACTTCTCGATCGCATTCCAAATCTCCTAATCCTAAGCGAGAAGTTGTAAAAACAACAACAGAGCCCACTGCTGAAATCCCAAAGAAGCCAAATCATTATTCTTCTACTGAAGCCCCTAAAGTCCAATCTTTGATTCATAAATTATAGGGGATTTTGATATCTCAAGAGGAATTTGAGTTATCCCAAGATAGTGTTACCTCTCATTTTACCCCATCTCAACGGTTAACTAGAGCACAGAGAGAAAAGTTTGGAATCCCACCATTCGAATTCCCTCTACCAAGCTGTAAGAAAGCTAAGAAGACACCATCTGAATCTCACAGCGAGGTTCTTTCATCAACACAATCATCATCTTCATTCATTCCATCCATATCATCACAAGACCAATCATCCACCTCACCACTCCAGATCGTGATTCACACAGGTATTGGAACTCCATCTTCCTCTACCCAATCACCTTCAACCACTGCCACATCTTCCTCTTCTCGGATACCAACAATGGCTCAACCTCCTCAAAGGCCATGGACAAATCCAGGAGCTGTTAGGATGGCTGCACCTTTACATCCATTGCCAGCCCATCCAAAGAAATGGTTACCAAAGTTCAATCCTGATAGTGGCCTACTGGCTGAGGAACACATAAACAATTTTATGTTGTCCATTAACTTGAACGAAGTAGTAGAAGAAGATGCAGTTGTAAGATTATTTCCATATACTTTGCAAGGAGCAACAGGATCATGGTACTTCTCATTACCATTAGGTTCTATTAATAGTTGGGATGCTTTTCAAGAGTAGTTCTTAACTAAATTTGGAGATGATAGATCCATGACTACCCTAATCAATGATCTCTCCAATTTGAAAGCTGAACCTAAAGAACCAATAAAAGACTTCAACTCTCGCTTCAATAAATTATTGAATAAGATACCAGTGGCATCTAAGCCCAACGATGAGGTCCAAAATGAGTGGTATATTTATTCTTTCCCTTCAAACACAACTATTTTCGTCGATAGAGCTGCCAAACCAACTTTGGAAAAAAATATGAAAGAGGCAATAGCTATAGAAAAATGCATTCTAGCTATAGATAATAAAATCGCATTAGGAGAACAAAAATCCAAGAAAGTGAATTTTAGGGATGAATCCAAGAAGAAACCACCAAAATATCCTTTTGATCTTGAAGGTTTGCAGAAAGTCCTCAAAACCATGTCTAATGAAATGGTTGATATTAAAAAACAGGTAGCAGAGACTTCCTCTAAGAAATCTTTTAGACCATTTAAAAGGAATTCCCCTGCTGATCCTAAACCTAAAAATGCTATATCAAATGCTGAATCAGATGGAGAGGAAGATGAAGTTTCAACAAATGAAGAACAAACAGATGATGAAGAAGTGGTAGAGTTACAAGGAATGTGGGATTTTATACTTCCCAATGAAGAAACGCAAGAAGCACTGCATGTTGCTACCCGAAGTAAAAACCTTGTTGACTTTCCACAAACAAATCTAAAGTAGAAGGCTTCAACGCCACCTCTCAAGGACAAAAAAATAGTTAAGAAATCTTCCCCAAAATCCACTCAAACTACTCCTCCTCAGTTGAACGCTTCACCTTCAACTAAAACCCTAATAGTATCGTATGAAATGGAATATAATATTGTTGATGATATGAAAAAGACTAGGGAAAACATCACCTTTCATGAGCTTAGCAAATTGAAACATTAGTAGAAGCTACTCCTTAAGGAGCTCAAAGCAGTACCTACTCACCTCTTCCTACTGCTTTGATCGCGCAAGATGCCCAAGAAATGGGAAGATGCCCTAGCACCTCTTTAAACAAAATTTATTCAACCAACATAGCCCTGATTGGAGGAAGATCTAAATCCCATACTCCTTCATTTCTCCATACTTTTGAAATTTTTAATAGGAACGTACACAACTGTTTAGTTGATTCAGGAGCTTCATCTAAAATTTTACCTAGAACAGTTTGTGCAAAGTTGAATGTTCAGCCCCAAAAATATGATGTATGCATTGTGCAGTTAGATCGGTCTCAAGTCGAAGTTGTTGGGGAACTTAATCAAGTTTTATCAGACTCTTGTCAAATCCCAAAGTTTTTCAAGTCATTGACATTCTTGTAACTGATATTCCCAAGTTCTATGGCTTAATCCTTAATAGAGATTGGTCAGAAAATATTCATGGCTATTTTGCGACTAACTGGTCTCACATGTGGCTTCCCTATAATGGCAAGCCAAACCAAATAAGGGTTTATCGTGAAAAACATCAAAAGTACATAGTCACAGAGCTAGAAGGAGAAAATTAACCAATTGCGTATAGCAACAATATCATCAGAAACTACTCAGTGGAATCATTTCTAGAAAATTTTAATGCTTATACTTCACCTTTCTTGGAAAAATCTATTGTATCTCAAGTTGAAAACTTTTCCAAAACATATACTTCTAAGTGTGTAAATTTTGTAGATAAACCTGTAGTTAGCTCTTTATTTTGGAAATTATTTTTTGATGGATCTAAATCCAATGATGGAGCAAGAGCAAGATGCATATTAGTTAGCCCAAAAGGGGAAAAGACTATGTTAGCATGCAGACTTGAATTTGACTGTGCAAACAACACTACTGAATATGAAGCATTAGTTCAAGGTTTGTATAAATCCATTGGCCTTAATACCAAACACCTCCAAGTGTTTGGAGATTTAGAAATTGTGATAAAGGTGGTAAGAAATACTATACACTATTTGTCAGGACATTTGAATCACTATCAGTCATTAGTCCAAGACTTGACTTCCCACTTTACAGTGTTTAATATTTCCCCTATTCCGAGACTCCAAAATGCAAGCACCGATCTCTTAGCTAATGTGGCTTCCAAGCTTATTCCACCAGGAGATTATAGTCTTGATCTCTTTTCTATTGAATTGATTTTTAGACCTTCTATTCCAGATAATATCACCAACTGTAGAGTCTTTAATAACAATCTGGATATCATAAGCTTTTTGACATCAGAAGGCTCTTATGATGACTAAATAGTTGACGAAGACCAGCATGATAACCAACTTAAGCAAGAAACAACCAATAATTCTATACCAATGTCTATGGTTAAGTTGGAAGATTTATATGACCTCAAGGACATGTTCAAATGACCCACCAATTCAAAACTTCAGAGTTCAACTCTGAGGTTTGAATTGATTAACCTTGGAACTAACCTTAAGCCTCAAAATATTAATCTAGGCCTTTGACTTACGTCGGATGAGAAATTAGCCTTTATACATTTGTTGAAGAAATATAAGAATGTCTTCACATGGAACTATGAAGACATTAAAACGTATGACACTTTCATTATTCAACATACTATCCCCATGACATCTGATGAAAAACCTGTTCAGAAGAAATTAAGAAAAAGCCATCCTAATTTAGAAAATTAGATTAAGTCTAAATTGAAAAAACTACTGAAAGCCAAGATTATTTTCTCTGTCAGACATTCTAGGTGGGTCTCCAATCTTGTCTTTGTCAGAAAGAAGAACGGCGATATTCGGATATGTATAGACTTCCGCAATATAAACAATGCATGTCAAAAGGACAACTTTCCATTGCCTCCTATGGAACAAATATTGCAATTAGTTGCAGGCTCAGAATTAATGTATTTTCTTGATGGATTCTCAGGTTATAATCAGATCCTAGTACATCCAGATGACTAGCTGAAAACTACATTCAGGAAAAAATGGGGCACTTATGCTTACCATAAGATGCCATTTGGACTAATTAATGATGGTGCTACTTTCCAAAGAGCCATGGACATAGCCTTCAAAAGGTTTAGTAAACAAATCAGTAGTAATCTACTTAGACGATATAATTGTATATTCCAAAAAGCGCAGTAATCATCTGAGAGATTTAAAACAAATCTTGGAGCATTGTCAAAGGTATGGAATTTCTCTTAATCCTAAGAAATATTTCTTCCCGTTAAGTGAAGGAAAACTCCTTAGATTCATTGTATCCAAAGTAGGGATTCACATTGACCTTGATAGAATAAGAGAAATCTTTGAAATTCCTTTACCTCATAACAAAAAATCAATGCAATCTTTCCTAGGTTAGATAAATTTTTCTAAAAGATTTGTCCTTGGCTTCTCACGAATTGTTTCACCTCTTCAATCTATAATAAAGAAAAAATCTCTTTGTATATGGGGACACAAAACACGAAGCTTTTGATTTGATTAAACAAGAAATCATTAATGCTCCCTCTTTAGCAACTCCAAATTTTTCAAATCATTTCATTCTATATAATTTTGCTTCCGAGAAATCGTATGCAGCCATATTGACACAAGTCAATGAAGTAAAAGTTGAAGCCCCAATCTCTTTATTTAGCTCCAATTTGTAGGGAGCTGAAGTGAATTACTTAGATGTTGAAAAACAAGCTTTTGTTGTTTTCAAATCAATAAAACACTTCAAACCCTTTCTCCTCAAAACCCACACCAAAGTAATAGTGCCATTCTGAGCAGTAAGAAATATGTTGATACAAAAGGAAGTAGGTGAAAAGAGAGCAAATTGGGTGACAGCTCTACAAGAATATGATATTGAAATCAGACCAGCAAAAATTGTAAAAGGTCAAGGTTTTTGCAGGATGTTAGCAGGAACATCTAATTTATCAACACTACAAGACTCAGGTGATGATGTACAAGTCTATGAGGTAAGCCTTAACGACACTAAGTCAAGTTATGTTGATATCATATTTTACTTAAGAAATGGATATGCCCCAACGTAATTAAATTACAAGAAGAGAAGGGCCTTGAGGCTAAAAGCTAGACAATATCAAATTGTCAATGATGTGCTATTTAGAATAAATTATGATTATGTTTTACTTAGATGTCTTGAAAAATCTGAGGCAGAAAAGGTGTTGCAGGAACTCCATGATGGACCAGCTGGTGGAAATTTTGGAGGAGATACCACCACACATAAAATCCTGCATGTTGGCTATTACTGGCCAACATTATTCAAGGATACACACAGTTATGTAAGGAGATGTAAAGTTTTTCAAACAACTACTGGGAGACAGAGAAAACCTACATTACCATTAGAGCCAGTCAATATTGAACAACCATTTGTGCAATGGGGATTGCACATAATAGGTGAGATTGTTCCTCATTCTTCTAAGCAGCATAGATATATCCTTACAACAACTGATTACTTCACAAAATGGGTGAAATCCATTCCACTGAAGGTTGCCAATTCTGAAAACATCATTGAATTCATCGATTAATTTATCATTACCAGATTTTGTCTACCATATTCCATGATGTTTGATAATGCATCTTATTTTTCAGGCAATGTTATGATAGAATTTGCTCTTAAAAAAAGTTTTAAGCTTAAATACTTTGCTAACTATTATCGATAGGGAAATGGGTTAGCTGAATCTACAAACAAAAATCTCATAAGGATTATTAAATGAATTGTTGACAAAAATTATAAGAACTAGCATAGGTCTTTAATATTTACCCTATGGGCAAATCAAATAACTCAGAAGGCCTCCATTGGAACTTCTCCTTTTAATTTGGTCTATGGGAAAGAAGTTGTCCTACCTACAAATGTAGTTATTCCTTCTCTAGCCCTGGTTTAGTTCATTGAAGAAACTCCTTCCTCTTCTATGCAAGTTCGACAGTTAGAAATCCTTAAGCTCGAAGAGGAAAGGGAAAAGGCTAGAATCACACACGCACATCATCAACAGTTAGTTAAAGCTTCCTTTGATTCAAATTTTGTAAGTTCAAAATCTTTTCAACTTGGAGACCTAGTATTGAAATGGGATAAATCCCACAAGGAAAAAGGTAAGCATACCAAGTTCCAACAAATGTGGCTTGGCCCATTTCAGATTGTGGAACAAATAGGCCCATCAACCTTTTTATTGTAGGATTTATCAGGCAAGAGAGAATCTCTACCTGTGAATGGGTAGATCTTAAAGAAATATATTCTATAAAATATGATCTCTTCTATTCACTATATATTATTGCCTTTATTTTATTTTTCTAGAAAGAATAATACAAGTTGAAGAACATTTACTTTTTGGCTTTACAAATAAGTCTCCTTTTTATTTTTGACTTTTCGCTTGTATAAGTAAAGATTATTATGAAAATAACTTTCACACATAAAATATAGGGTTAAGTTCTGTTTCTCTCAAATTGATTGTTCTCTGCCAAAAATATTTGATCTTTGATAAAACTTAACTTTAGAAAGGAACCTTGCCTCTACATTAGTCAAGAAAAGTATCAATAACAAAACAAAGTCTCTCTACAGAAAAGCATCTTTAAACTCTACAATTGTCATCCAGAAGCTCTTAAGGAGCCAATGATTCTCCCCATCTATTCAGTTTACATTTTTTAGAGTGTAATTCTAAAATATACTTAAACTTAAAGGATAAGAGGTCTCATCAAGAGCTGGCTTACCATGATCATAAGGTTGTAACTAGCTGACATTACTACATATCAAAACAGGGTAATGGCTTGAGATTGTATTAATCAAAATACAAGGGGTCTCATTAAGAGCCAACTTGTCCAATTAAGTTATAATCAAGTGAATGGCATTGTCAATTTTGGTCACCAAACCAAGACATTGTCCTTTAAGGGATAAAAAATGAAATTTTGAAGAAAAAGAATTATTTCAGAAAATAAAAGGAAATAAGTATACAAATCTGAGCTTATCTTTAAAAATTGTATTCTGAACTAGGTGGGATACTGAATCATTGTTGGTTAAAAGGTAACCCTGTCGAGGTTATGAATGCCTACTGGTAGCAAAGGCTCTACCCATAACAACTAAGTATACCAAAAACTAATCTGTGAAGAGCCTCCCTGTTTTTATCTTTGAAACCAAGTAATGACTGATGTAGACAAAGTAACTTTCTTATGTAAGAGGATAATCAAAAGGATGATAGTTAAGTGGATCTTGTTTAAATATTCAAAGAGCAGTATGGCTTATCTTATATTACATGTAATTTTTATTTCCTAAACCATATTTATTTTGGAAGTTTTTAGGAATTTCAAAAATCTCTCAAGATAACTGGTTCTTCCAAGTGAATCGCCAATTGTTGTGTTATTCAACAACCCCCCATTTGTTAATAGTAGTAGTCAATATTACATTAATAAATGGGGACCCTTTAAAAAATCCTTCCAAAAATAATTTTAGAATTTAGGCATTTTCCTTATTAAATTTTTGAATAAAACGAGATATCAATCAGACACCTTTTCAAAAAACTAGTAAATGTCTGCCTTTCCCGCATATCGCATGATTAAATGTGATTGAAAGCCTTGCTAATCCACCAAATCTAATGAAAAGTGATCAAAAGAGGACTCCACACTATAACACTTCAAAACTAGTGCTTTTCTTATATAAACTAAGTCCTAAGGCATTTTTATTAAAACTAAGGCCGGCATCGTATATCGCTATTCTTAGAAGGCACACCTTAACAAGTTACCCTAAAATGTGCGAGATGCAAAATTGCGATGATATAATTTCCCTTATCGCATCGCATTTCGGACATTTAAAAGAACACAATGAACTTACCATCTGTCAAGATTGAGAAATGCGATTGAGACCTAGACCCACTCCCGAGATACATCACAAACAAGTATTTAGGTTTGTTGCTTAATAAAAGGCAATTTACAAAAGAAAAACTAACAAATGAGCTATGTTTTGGAAACAATAGTAAGTGGCTCGCATCTCACATCTTGCAAAAATAATAAGGAAAGCAGATAAACATAATGCTATAATGTGATCTGTGATATTGCTTTGCAAATCGCAAAATCGACATTTTCACAATTTAAAGGCTCGCCACCCTAGAAGCTTTCTTCTCGACTTACGATGCGGACATTAATGAACATTAAAGCTAAGAGATAACAAACCATTAGTGGGCATTTAGTAAAGGTTAATGGCATTTATGTGTGAAAATCCATCCAACGTGATACGATATCTTCTCACTTGCATTCAAATAAAACTCCTTTCTTATCACCTTTTCAAGTTATCTGTATTATTCCATCTTACGTTCATTCTTATCTCTGTATATCTGATAGCTATTGTTTTTCTCCATTTTCAGGAAAAATCCACAGAAGGAGTCTTTGGGAGCAATGCCAAAGAAGGGCAAGGTAGTTGCGTCTAAGAAATCAGAAATGACTCATTTATTCACAGATACTACATGCAGCAACGAAGGAGGGACCTCTACATGGGAACCCATGTATGATCTATTAGAAGAAGAGGAACCAAGACCTCTGGAAATAAAGGTCACAACTGACGGTCATGTTTCCTCGTATGCCACCATTTTTGAGATGGCATTCTCATTCTTACATCGCATAGTCGTGTGCCCAAAGATAATCCCTTATATAGATATGGTCAAGTGGATTATTGATCAAGCCGAAATCTCAGACAGAGAATTTAAGAATAGAAGCTAAGAGGTTATAGGATATTTTTCGCCAGAAAACCTATGGCTTATGTACCACCTACCAGAGCCACAAGACATCTACAATAGATAGTTCCTTGAGAAGTTTTCCAATGAGAACGAGGACCCAACAACCAATAAGGGAGCTAACTCCTAACGTAAGCCTAGAAGGAAGCTCCAGAGAAAATTCTAAGGATGATTCCGAGGAAGAGTCCCAAGAGAAGTCTATGAAGGAGTCAGAGAAATCAGAGCAACAATCATAGAATGGGGGAAGCAAAAGTAAGGAGTCAGAAAAGGATGCAACCAAATCTATATAAAAGTCAGTTGAGTAAACCTCAGCTAAAAAACAGGCTGAAATTCATTCCACCTCCACCCAGTCAACAAAACCCCCGCTGATTGATTTACAGAAAGAATGGGATAATTTTAATAAAAATATCCATACAGAGGGACAAGAACCTGAGCCATAAACTCCACAACACAAAGAAACTCAAGAAATTACAGTAGAGAAAATTGTAAGGGCTCAAGAGGTAGATCACATTCTTGCCACTCCTACCTCTGAAATTGTTTTGAGAATTGAGGAGATTCCTCCTTTAGATGTGTTCTATAGCCCAATTCACAAAGTTGTTGTCAAAAGGAAGAGAAAGAAGAGGAATTTGGAAGCTACAACTGCTACTACTCCTGATAATGAACCTATGCATATTGTCTGGAAAGACTCACCCATCGACCCATTTGACAACTTTACTAGACTATCTCAATTTGGAGGAGCCTATGCTACAACGACTATTGATAAAGCCAAAGGTACAAATGTTACTCAGAGAAAAGGAAAATAAATTCTGCTGTTGGGACAATAGATAGAGCTAGAAAAATCTAACCAACAAGCAGAATTGCAAATAGCCAAGCTCCAGCAGGAATTCTAGCATATGTAAATAAAACATCAAGCCAGTTTAGTAGAAAAGGAACTGCATATACAAGCATTAACAGATAAGTATAAAGATAGTCCAAATATTGATCAGTTTATAATTGAAGCACTCAGGCTTAACTCCTAGCTAATGCACCAAAAGGAAATTCTATGCCAGAAGGTCTCACAATTGAGTCCTTATTTCGATACTAGTGACAAGTTAACGAGTCAAGTCATTGACATGAGACTCGAATATGATGAAGTCTTGAAAATAATTTCTGACTTTATCACCTCATAGAATTAAGAAGATGGGAGGAAGATCAATTTTCCTATACTGGAGGAGTCACATAAAGAAATTTTATTTGTAGACTAGGATTCTCGGCTTAGACAAGCAGAAAAGGAAATAACGGTCGCAATAGCAGTAGCAAATAGTGTTATTGAAAACATCAATGAAAATTTAAATAGTCGAACCTGGTGGCAGAGTTTGTACCAGGTTTTCTTCCGAATGTCAAACAACTTGAACAACAGTGGAGGTAGGCAACATGGGAAAAAGAGGAAGAAAATAGGAAAATGACTATGTTAAACTGGGAAGCGTACTTGCAATATTTAGTTAAACCTTACAGCCAATGGATAACCCTGCAATGCCTAACCACTTCCACGCATAAAATGGTGCCAGTACTGACCCATGCTGTTTTCACTGGGCAGTTGAAATATGCAATCAGCTGACCGACACAACTCAACCTCATGACAGACATCTGCGGTCTCAAAGATCAAATGCAAAGGATTTATTCACCATGTTTTATTTCGATTTTTGTTTTGTTTTTCACAATTTGAGGAAGCTCATTTAAACCTCCTCAACTATTTTTGTAATAATCTACTATTAGGATTTATAGTTTAGTATTTAAACCCCTCTCATGCATTTAGAGAGGAGTCCAGAAATTTTATCAGAAAAAATCTTCAAAACATGCACTTCTGTCCCTTTGACGAAGTTCTGGTGAAATGAATGGAATAGGATTTATTTTCATCTTATCTGGCATCTTCTACTAAAATTTCACTTTTGTGCTCTTAGATGGTGTTGGATTGATTGGAAATAGGTCGATATTGCTGAAACACATGAGTAGAACTTATTACAAATGGTACTTTTATCTCATGATTTTGTTCTATTTATGTTTTAAGCAATAATTTTTTGTCAAATTGTTTATGTATGAAATTTTAAAGCTTGGTTGTCATTATTGCACTTTTATATGGTGATGGCCTCAATTTTATGTTGAATATATGACTAATTTCCTATGCGATATATCTTTCACAATCATTTCAGCTAACTATTTATCCAAAACGATTATTGTTAAAATGATTTCACTTCTTATTGCAGTTGAATGATCTTTATTAACAATTGCTTTAGGACATTATTGTAGATCGCATGTTTCAATTTTATTTTTGGGTATAGTCATAGCTGGATAGTGTTTAAATTAGGATATATGCATGTGATTATTAGTTTAGATTAGATTATTTTTAGCTTAAACATTCCTTTGAACTATAATATATCACCCCATCAGCACTATCATAATTTATATTGGGAAACTAGTCCCATTACCCCCAGTCGGAGCCACTACACCAAATAGAAAAGGAGTTGCCAACCAAGGTCCAGACTGGGTGTTTTTCCCCCAATGTTGTAAGCAATGATTTTCAAGGCTTCAACAGGGCCCCACTCTCATAGCCCCAAAAACAAATTTATCTTTTGGTCATTGCATAACTTAGGATTTCTTGTTGAGTAGATCATTATTTATGATTTCTTAGAAGCACTTGCAATAGTCATTTTGGTTTCTTGAGTTTTTTGTAGATTAGAAAGCATTCCATTCCATTGATTTAAGCCATTAGCCATCAATAAATCGGTTTCTCAAATTCAACTCATCTTTTCCACATTTACATAAAGTTGTGCATGAATGAAGAAAATAATATGTGTTGTTGCAGGAGTTGTTGATATTTAGGGGGAAACCCATCCCACGAGGCTCATCTAAGTCTTCTCCACATCTCACCTAATCCTACCAACCACTAATTCATATGTCTATTTTTAGCCACCATGGACAACCACCTTGAGAAAATCGAACCATCCTGAAGAGTTGGGCCAATCCTTGAGTAGTGTGCACCTTCCCCATACCTTTTTTACCATCATACATCTTCCTAGCACTTCCTTTAACCTTCCCTACCTTCCTATAGCCTTCAGCTAAGTTTCTTGCAGTAAACCAGGACATCCTGCAGTAACTACAGGAAATCCTATAGTAATTGCAAGAAACCCTGTAGCAGCCTATTTTAGACTGTTTTGGGAAGAAATAATGATCAGAGCCTAGGGTAGGCCTTCAAATTGACTTGCATACCCCTCAATTCCATTTCGGATCAGATTTTCTATACCTTCCTCCTCTGCAAAAGATCGAATTATTAGCTTAGCATTTACATTTCTAAAATTGAAAATCAAAAGACTCTTTTCTATAATGTTTAGCTAGTGCATGCATACATCAGTCATAGTAGTGTTAGGATAATTTCCATGCCTACTTAGTCCAGATAGCTAGATGATAGAATGAAAGGTTAAATTAGGTCTCTTCTGCAAGTAATGTGTGTTAATTCTTAGCTAGGTAATTTCATGTCATTTCATAGAACTTTCTATTCAGCACTTTAATTTACTTAAACTAGGCAAGCATTTCCTTTCTGCATTAATGATAGCTTTCCATTCACTATTAGTAGTCAACCTCCTCCTAGTCAATAGAACACTGGTTTGAAAAACCCTAGTGGTCTAAAGCCCTAGTTGAGAAGTGACAAGAGTAGATTTGTTTCATCTATTGTGCATATAGCACTGTCACCTCCAAGTTTATATGAACCCCAGGTTGATAAAGTAAATTTGGTCACCCTAGGAGTTGTAGCATCCTTGCTACAATACTAGGGCTCATCACTCATCCTTTTCCTTTCCTTTATAACTAGCTTTGACTGCATCTTCTTTGATATCTGAGGGACCCCCTTTTCTCATTTCATAGGCTGTTAAAATCCCATGAAGTTGTTCAATTGTAAGGTTCTTCATATCCTGCATTTCTTCAATGATAGAGACTTTCAAATCAAATTTTGGAGTTATATATCTTAAGATTTTCTCAACCAATGATGATTCTTTTATTTCATCACCAAGATTTTTCATAGAATTCACCGTCTCATCTACCCTAAGAAAGAAACTTGCAATACTTTCATCATTAGGCATTTTGAGACTTTCATATTGAATTCTAAGTGTTTCAAGTTTGACACTTTTTACCTTGGTGTCACCTTCATAACTTTGGATGATCTTGTCCCATATAGCCCTTGCGGTATTCATCTGCATCACTTTGACAAATTTTGATTCTTCCAAAATTCCTAACAGAGTATTGATAGCCTTTGGAATGGTTTATGCTTCATCTGTGGGAATGAGGGATGGATACTGATAGCTTCCTTCAAAGGTTCCCAAAACATCTGCTCCAAGTGACTATAGGTAAGCTCTTGTTCTGAATTTCCATATTGGATCCATTGAAGAATGGTGACCTAATAGATTTTGATCCCTCCTAGTTTCTCATCTTTATGAATCTTCCTTCAAGCGATCAAGCTTCTTTTGAAGGACCTGCTTTGATACAAATTGTTAGGAACAATACTAAGAAGGGGGGGGGTGAATCAATATTTTAAACTACATAAAATATTCTTTTCTTATTCAGATTTATGTACACAACTATTATGAGGTAAACATGCATATGTACGTCACTGTGATGAAGACAAGTAGTGTATATCCAGTTCACTAACCTTTTCAGTTAATTCATCATCTGTTTCAATTGAACCAATATATCAATACTTCATTAAAAATCAATTAAATAGGAACCATGTGTAGTAAGAACAAAATAAACCATCACAGACAAGAAACACATGAACACTAGGATTTTTAGGTGGAAACCCAATGTGGGAAAAAACCACCGCTATTGTCATCTCTCTCTTATTCTTTAATTGTAAAGAGAAATTTCTTACAAAATTGTATTGGCACAAACTCATACCAGTATGCAGGCACCCACCTATAGAAGGCTACAACCTTCTCTCATTTTCCAGCTTCTACTGGAAGGGAGCTACAACCCCCTTATCCTCTATTATTTGTGGATCACTTTTCAGAATGTTTCAAACTGGATCCATTCCAAATATCAAACAACAATACTGAAACCAACATTGTACCAAGTTACTTAATCACTGAACCAACTGTATCACCAAGTCAAACATAGAAATAACTTGTTCAAAAAACCATACCAACTTATATCATTGTATACCCATTCATCAGAATACCATACCACATAGTGTTCATCATTGAAACCAAATTCTATCACTACAAACCTCGTCAAAACACATGTGATATTATATATGCTATTGTTCTTACTCATACCTATGTATGTACACATTTCCCCTGAAGCATACTCGCGTACAGATCTCAAAATATTGATAGTTGAATCTGTATCATTGTACCACTAAATCAATCCCCCAAAAAGATACTAAAGCCAACATAAATCATTGAACCAAATATAGATTATCATCTAGCAGCATCATCATAATTCAACGCTTTAATTCATAATCAATTCAGCCCAAATAGTACTATCAAAAACAGATAATTATAAGAGACTTCATCAACATACAACAGAAACATAAAAGAATAGATCAACAAGTATCATCAGCTCATACTGCAAAACCCTAGTAGATGTACATGACCCTTATAAATCACTTATGCATGTGTATGTGTCTTTCATAGTTGATACCCACATACCGATTTGTCCATACTGAAGAATTTATACACAACTACCCAGAAGTAGATCCGCATATGTATGCGATATTTTTGAAGCAAACATGTGTACAGATCTATAATTACTGATTCATACCTTCGTTGCACAACAGAAGTTCATTCAAACCCAAATCTTGGCATACACAACAATATACATGCAACATTATCATCACAGATCAAACCATAAACAAATTATCTAGTCATTTCAGATCTAATAGATCTGATCCCTTATCAGACTCCTTGTGCACACTTATTTCAAATCAAAATAATTCATTAATTAGCCATTACATGCACACTTAGCACTTTGATCTCCATCTCCTTCTATAGATTAGGCCTTAGCCAATACCTTAGGATAATTTTGTGCTTATGCTGATGGTATTCTTTGACGGCATCAAATGTCCATTGTCACACTCATTATTATGGGCCAATACCATGGTAAATATTCTTGGTATTGAGAATACTATGGTGCAGAAAATGTACGAGACTTTGCTTCACCATATGCGTGTATGTACACGACCTTTGTTCACAGGACCCACATATACTTCTTAAAACATCACCTTTATCCTTCCCTTATCTTTGAACTGGGATTTGATCCGAATTGGATCCATGAAGATTATCAAGGTGCCATGACTGTATCCAAACAGGACAGACTTTGAATTTATGGATAAAGAGCGATTAGGAAAACCTTTGCACAGTGGTAGTTTGCAGCCAGCAAGGAACGATGAGGACCTCGGTCAAAGCACACTGACTGAGGCCCATGGAGACCATGCAGGAGGCAACACTGGCACTTGGGAAGCTTTGATCGGGAAACGGAGGCCATTTCTGATGCGCAATTAGCGCTAATCATGCATCAAAAATGGCCTCTGTTTCCTGATCCAAGCTTCCCAAGTGCTAGTTTTGCCTCCTGCACGGTCTCCATGGGCCTCGGTCAGTGCGCTTTGACCGAGGTCCTCGTCGTTCCTTGCTGGCTGCAAACTGCCACTGTCCAGAGGTTTTCCTGATCTCTCTTTATCCATAAATTCGAAGTCTGTCCTATTTGGATACAGTCATGGCACCTTGATAATCTTCATGGATCCAATTCGGATCATGGCCTTCCCACTGAAAAAGCTTTTGGACCACCAAAATTTGGTTTTCAAGCATCGACTAAGTGAGGGTACAATTGTCTCACTTGTCCAATCTCTATCCACTTTGCACTGCTTGGCTTTGAACCCTTGAGCCCAATTCTGAGGTACTCAACATCTCCCCTGCATGTCGTCCTCACCTTCCTGTCCAGAACTGTGTCTTCCTGCAATTCATTAAGATATTCAGGTAGCAGGTCATCAATAGAAGACAATTGACTCTGCTCTTCAGGATCCTCAATTAGTGAGGGTTCAAACAATCTCAAGCAATCTACATTTACGACTGAGTAGATGTGCATGTAAGCTGGTAGATCAAGGCGAAAAGCATTCTCTCCAATTTTATCAAGTATCTTGAAAGGCCCATACCTGATAGGCTTCAGCTTTTTACCTTCACCTTATATCCTGTCCTTGCTGATGTACAACTAGACTTGGTCACCAACTTGGAAACTATGCTCCATCCGATGCTTGTCATGCCTTGCCTTGTATTTGGCTAGGCTCTTTCCAGCTGTTCCTGCACTACCTGGTGGATCTCTTGGATTTGTTCAATGAACCTAGTTGCCCTGTCCACATCACTGTGTCCCTCAACTATGGTGTCTTTACCAAAGATAAAATCCAAAGGAGACCTTGGTGTGAAACCAAAACAGGTCTCAAAGGATATCTCTGTGTAGAGAGATGTTTTTCTCTATTGTAAGCATGTTGCACATAACACAAATGTTCATCCCAAAGCTTAGGATGTTTGCTACAATATCCTCTAAGTAACTAGATCACTGTCCTGTTAACTACTTCTGTCTAGCCAATAGTTTGTGGATGAAAAGTTGTGCTTTTCTTCAGTTTGGTGTCCATCAGTTCCCATAGACTTGACCAAAACTTCCCCACAAATCGGGTGTCTCAATCAGATACAATGGAAGTGGGTAATCCAAAATGAACCCATACATGTTCGAAGAACAGTTTCGCAGTTTGTTCAGTTGTAATCTGTTTGTTACAAGGTATCAAAATACACATTTTGTTGAACCTATCCACAACAACATATAGATAATGATGACCTTTCCTAGATTTAAGCAGTCCTCCAACAAAATCCATGGAAACACTTTCCCAAGGGTGAGAAGGAACAGGTAATGGAGTGTACAAGACTAGTTTTCTATTGTCGGGCTTGCTTTTTGCACACATAGTACACCCTCTTACATATCTAGAAAATGTCTCATTCATTTTTGGCCAATAACAAAATCTTTGCAGCTATGCAACTATTTTACTTACCCCAAAGTGACCTGATATTAGGGAAGTGTGTGCTTCTCGAATTATCTTTACTCTTTCAGTTTGTGGAATGCATAACTTCCCACAATGGTATAAGAGTCGGTCCTTTACATGATAATCCAATTCTTCTACTCATTTGCCTTGACTTAAAGTTGCATATACATGTTTAAAGTCTATATCTTGAGCATATTGTTCAATGTAGCTCTCATGTAACACAGAATTATGCTTAAGTATAGTAGATGCATTTATAATAGGTCTAGATAACATGTTTGCAACTTTATTATGTATGCCCTTTTTATATCTGATGACTAAATGAAATTGTTGTAGAAAGCCCATCCATCTCTAGTGTCTTGGTTGCTGCAACTTACTTTGGGAGTGTAGATATTGAGGTGGTTGATGGTCAGTATGTATTACTGTCTCTTTGCCCATTAAGTAATGTTTCCACTTTTTCACACTCTGTACTAATGCATACAATTCTTTATCATATGTAGGATAGTTAACTATTGCAGGATTAAATGTCTCAGAATGATAACATATGGGTTTACCATGCTATGTCAACACTGCTCCCATGGCATAGTCACTGGCATCTGTTTGGATCTCAAATGGTCTTTGAAGATTAGGCAATGCTAGTACAGGTGTTGTACTAATCTTTTCTTTCAAGGTGTCGAAGGCTTTCTGCTATTTGCCTCCCCACTGAAACACCTTGTTCAATCCTGTTAAAGCATGTAAGGGAGTTGCAATTAAGGAAAAGTTAGAAATGAACTTCCTCCAATATTGTGCTGCTCCTAAGAAGCTTCTAACTTCTGTAGCAGATTTGGGTTTAGGCCAGTTTACAATGACTGCCACCTTAGAGGGATCTACCTTCAATTCACCACCCCCTAATATATGACCCAAATAATTCAGAGATGTTTTGCCAAATTCACATTTTGAGAGTTTAACATGAAGTTTTTCTCTTTTCAAAACATCTAGTGTCTACTTAACATGCTTTAAGTGTTCTTCACATGTTTTGCTAAAAATTAGAATGTCATCTAGATACACAATAACAAAATCATCAAGAAAAGGTCTGAGTACATCATTCATTAATATCATGAAAGTAGCAGGAGCATTAGTTAAGCCAAAAGGCATAACCAACCACTCATACAATCCCTGCTTTGTCTTGAAAGCAGTCTTCCATGCATCTTTTTCTGCAACTCTAACCTGATGGTATCCACTGTGCAAGTCTAACTTGGAGAAATAAACAGCTTCCTTCAATTGATCTAAAATATCATCTATGTGAGGAAGGGGATAACGATTTTTTATTGTTATCTTATTCAGTGCTCGGTAATGAATGCACATTATCCATGAGCCATCTTTCTTTCTCACCAAAACGATTAGTGACCCACATGGTGATGTGCTAGGTCTGATGAACCCTTTCTCGAGCAACTCCTGCACCTGCTTCTTGATTTCAGAATTCTCTAAAGCAGACAACCTGTACATTCCAATGTTAGGAAATGGAGCATCTCGTTGCAAAACAATATCATGTACTATTTCCTTTTTGGGTGGAAGACCTTTAGGTTCTTGAAATAAGATATCATACTCTGAAACAACCTTTTCTAAATTAGCTTGCCGTTTAGCATTACAGCCCTCAAATACATTGGTTTTATCAGGTTTCTTTTCCTTTATAACCATCAGTAAGAATTGTTTTCATGAATTTATCATTCTTTCATCTGCCCTGAGTTTATGAGAGTATAATTATTCTTGAGCTTATGAGCTCTTACAAAGTATTCGATTCCATCTTTGACAAGTAGATACTTGTTCTCAGCCCTATAGAAAATAGCTTTTCTATCATACAAGTAAGGACTTCCTAAAACAATTCCACATATATCCAAAGGAATTATGTCTAACTCAACCTCATCTACAAATGATGACCCAAAAGAAAACTTGAGTTTGCATTGTCTAGTCACTTGTAGTTGTGCTTTATCATTCAACCATCCTAATGGGTATAGTTTCTTGTGAGGTGTAGCTACTAATCCCAACTTCCTTACAATTGCTTCAGAAATTAAATTTATTTGTGAGACACAATCAAACAAAGTATCAATTTTTTGATGTTTGGAAATAACTTGAATATGGAAAAGCTCATGCATTTGTCTCTCATTTTCTTCATCAATAGTAGATTGTGCAGAATTACTAGTAGATGCTTCAGAATTCTTACATCTTATACCTATGGCTGCAATGGTTGTTTCATCTCCCGAATCTGACCCCAAATCTTTCTGAATAGCTATAGTAGTCTTCTTCTTCTTGCCCTCGAACTTCTTAGGTCTCAGCTCTAGATGCATAATACAACAGTGCTCATCATCATGCCCATCCTTTTAACAGTGAGTGCATGAAGCTTTGCTTTTCTGTGCAGTGTTAGCCTTCCTTTCTTTCCATTTCTGCTTTCGTTTCTCTTTATTCTTGCTTGCAGTGGGTTGGGATGATCCCCCAACTTCTGGACTTCCATTCTTTCCTCTAGCTTCTAGATGAGTAGCTTGTACAGATACCTCATCTATACTAGTGGGATTAAACATGAGGATAGTGTGCCTCATGTAGCTGTGTAGACCACCAATGTACTTCAACAGAGTCTCAGGTGAGTCTAATGAGATTCCTAGAATCAATGCTCTCTTTCTAAATTCTTGAGTGTACCCTTGCACACTTTGCCCTTTCAACTGTCGAAGAGTTTGCCAACTCATCATGGCTTGTTGCATGTAGGCCAATGGATAGAACTGCTTTTTTATTGCAAAAACAAATTCACTCCAGATAGAGATAGTCTTACCATGTCTTTTCATGTCAGCTTGGGTTCTGCCTTCCCACCAAACCAAGGCAGTGCCTCCAACGTGTAGGCTTTCCAGCTGAATCTTGCTCTTGTCTGAGTCGATATTCTGCACTCTACAGTAAACATCAATTTGTCTAATCCAATTGTCCAACGTTTCTGCATTTAACTCTCCATCATATATAGGTAGATCAAATTTAACATCTAGTTTGATCAAAGATGCTTTCTTTTTTTGTTTAGGGCTGTTAGGAGGTGAGAGAAAGCTTTCTTCTTTCCCTTTTCCTTTTGAGGTCATGGAAGTGAGACTCATCTTATCCTTTGTCTTGTTTAGAGCCTGATGAATCTTCATCCTTGTGTTTTCTAAAGTCCCTATACATTTCTTCTACCATGGATTTTATGGCTAGGAAACTATCTATGAATTGAGGGTCTGGCCCCATAGAATCTTCCTTTGACATTGTCTTCCAAGGATAGACTCTCCCAATTTCAAGATTAGTTCCGACCAACTCTCCTTCTCCTAATTTGAGCTTTGATCTAGTTAGCATTCAACAGCTAAACCAACACAAGCTTGTCTAACCTTACAGCCTAAATCTCTGATACCACTTGATCTGAAAATCACTTGTGAGTGACCTTAGTTAAATAATTATTGAATGAAGGTATTACAGACTCATGTGCTGGTGTGTGTCTATGTTATTTTAGGAAGCGGATCGATCAAATTTCAAAATAAACAGACACTGGAAAATGGAAAATAGTAAGAGAAACACAGTAAGAAAATAAAAGAACACAACAATTAATAAGGAGTTCACCCTATCCTCCAGGGCTACGTCTCCGGTCTAGCTTTCAGTGGTGGCCTTATTTTATTGTGTCTTTAAAGCATAGATTTACAATGAGAAGCTCACTTTGAGTCCCCTGAAACAAATAATATTTGGTAGGATGGTTCTTGGATCCCCCAAGCCACTAGAGTGCACAGACTCTTTTCCTTACCAGATCTTGACCTCTCTGGTCTTTAATGGGAGGAGCCCAATGTGGTGCTCAATTCCCAACAGATCCTCTCAGGGATTGCTTGAACCTCTCAAGCTTTCTGTCTGCTCGATGCTACCTTAGGTCAGCTCGGCTCTCTGTTTCTGCTTCTTGCTTTACTGTCTTTTCTTCGTTCTTGTTGTCTCTATCTTCGTCCTCTTCCCTTATTTTTTTTTTCTCTGTCTGTTCATGGCTTAAAGCCAATCTGTCTTTGACTGTTCACTTCCTCTTCCACCCCTTTAGATCACCTGCTGCTGTTCGTTTGGAGTTCCCTGCCTCTACATCATCGCCAACGTCTCACAGGGAGTGGCCACTTGTCCTCTCACGAACTGCGCTAGCTCGTCCTCAATGGTTTGGTAGTTCAATTACACAGTGGAATGACTCATCCACCAACTCAACAGTCAAATCGGACGTCAAACTTCTCTATGTCGTGGCTTAATCCCTGTCAAATCTGGTTCCTCCATCGAGCGCAATATCCGCCGTCAGATCTAGAGCCCCCAGATCCTACGACATTCACTCATTTCGTGCGGTTGACCTGCTCGACCGTTAGCACACAGTGAGAGGTGATTTTCTCTCTCATCTACCAGACACACATCGTGCGCTGAATGGAATTGCTCGCTTTCAACCAAATCCACTTACCACCCAATGATGCCCCTGATATACCGTCAGTTTTGGAGCGCAGCTCCCACCTTTCGCCTTAGCAGCTTCCCCACGATTTCCCGGTTTCCCATGCGACCGAGCACTCGAGGCCTTTCCTTCTCGACGGGTTTTTCCAAGCGATGCGTGATTATGGGCAAAACCCCTCAAGAAGGAAAGGCCTCAAGCACCCAGTCGCATGGGAAGCCGGGAAACCGTGGGGAAGGCGCTAAGGCAAAAGCTAAGACCCAACCAGCGGTATATCGAGGGCATCCTTGGACGGTAAGCGGATTTGGTTGAAAGCGAGTGATTCCATTCAGCACATGACATGTGTCTAGCAAATGAGAGAGAAAACTACCTCTCATCGCATGCTAACGGTCGAGCAAGTCAACTGCGCAAAATGAGCGAATGTCTTAGGATCTGGGGGCTCCAGATCTGACGGCAGAGATTGCGCCCGATGGAGGAACTGGATTTGACGGGGGATTAAGCCACAGCATAGAGAAGTTTGACATCCGATTTAACTACTGAGTTGTTGGATGAGTCATTCCACAGTGTAACTGAACTACCGAACTGTTGAGGACGAGCTAGCACAGTTCATGAGAGGACAAGTGGCCACTCCCTGTGAGACATTGGCGATGACGCAGAGGCAAGGAACTCCAAATGAATAGTAGCAGGTGATCTGAAGGGGCAGAAGAGGAAGAAAATAGTCAAATACAAATTGGCTTTAAGCCATGAACAGACAGAGAACAAATAAAAAAGAAGGGAAGAAAACGAAGACAGAGACAGCGAGAGCGAAGAAAAGACAGTAAAGCAAGAAGCAGAAACAAAGAGCCGAGCTGACCTAAGGCAGCATCGAACAGACATAAAGCTTGAGAGATTCAAGCAATCCTTGAGAGGTTCTGTCGGGAATTGAGCACCACATTGGGCTCCTCCCATTAAAGACCAGAGAGGTCAAGATCTAGTAAGGAAAAGAGTCTGTGCTCTCTAGTGGCTTGGGGGATCCAAGAACCACCCTACCAAACATTATCTATTTCAGGAGACTCAAAGTGAGCTCCTCATTGTAAATATTTTCTTTAAAGACACAATAAAAGAAGGCCACCACTAAAATCTGGACCGGAGACGTAGCCCTGGACAATAGCGTGAACTCCTTATTAATTTTTGTGTTCTTGTATTTTCTTACTGTGTTTCTCTTACTGTTTTTCATTTTCCAATGTCTGTGTATTTTGCAATCTGATCGATCCGTTGCCTAAAATAACATAGACACACACCAGCACATGAGTCTGTAATACCTTCATTCAATAATTATTTAACTAAGGTCACTCACAAGTGATTTTCAAATTAGATTTCTTTCTCTCGTCTCTCTGTCACACTTGTACTCATCATGTTGACATCTTTATCAAGTAGGTTTTCATCAAGGACAACACATTAGTCATAATGCCAACAAACCAGTGGTATTCAAAAGGAATAGTTGCAAGGGTACCTTCAGATGGGGGAAAAACATATGTGTTGTAGCTCACTACTTGAATACAGGTGTTTCAACTCTCTATTGTTAGTTGTTGCAACTCACTATTCCAATCTAGATGATACAACTTTGATGTGTTTCCACTCTTGTTGAAACTAATGTTTGTCGCAATTCACACAACACTATTGTTTCAAATCACTCCAGAAGTATTGCTACAACTCTCATACTGTTGACCACTAGAGAACAGTCTTGCAACTATGAGAAAATTGGTAGAATGCAGCATATCAACTACACAATTATTTTGAAATAATTTCCCAAAGTAGTAAATTGATCAATCTCTTAAAAAAAAGTGACAAAGGTAATTAATTTCACAATGATGGAATATTGACCCAACTGCCACTTGTCACACAACTGAATGAGTCAGGACTTGTTTATTTTTTCCATCTTTTGGTGGAATCATTATAACTAGATTATGATATCTATCCATTAAATCCTTTGGTTAGTTTAGGTATTTTACATCATGTACAAAAAGCCATGCTCTATTCAGCTAGAGAGGAGTTCATAGTCAAATAATCAGCTAAGTCAACTGAGTTGTTATCATAATTTGAGTTTTTATAATACAACTTCCCATTATGTTCCAATTTCAATTAATGCTCTGTTGATTACTTAATACCTTACTATTTTCTTAACCATTGATTTTCCTAAGGAGATAGGCCCCTTTCCTTAGCCAAGTACTATATGTAACAATATAATGTAGTTGTAGTTTCATTTACAATCTTTTCATTTTAGAAATTACTCTGTTTTAAAACTTGTTTCAACTCTATGTAGTGCTACAACTCTCTATTGTATACATTATGGCAACTCAATAATTAATATCATTATAACTTGTGAAGTGATTGTTATTGCAATGCACACCCAATCATAGTTATAATTCCTAATTTATGTTATTTTCGTAACTCCACATTTACCATTACTAGGCTCTATTTTATACATTTAGCTAATTACTCTTTCTCTGGATTGATTTCTACTTTATTCTTTCTTCCATAAATTTTAATTATTAATTAAGTTCATGGTGTAATTCTTTATAGCACAATGTGGTTTGAATCTCTTACAACTTGTGGTTTATTTCATTTTGTTAGCCATTGCATGCCATGTGAATTCCTGTTATAGAATTCAAGATTATTTAATACTTGAACAAGTCTCACTTTAATGCTAGTGTAATTTACTTTTTGTCTGTGGGATGTGTCTACCTATGTTGGGGATTCTAGCATCAATATTCCTAAGCCCACTAGGTAGAGGAGTGTCATTTAAATTCCTAAAACTTATATTAGTAATTGTACCTATGTTGGGGGTTACAACAGTAGTCTTCCTAAACCCACTAGGTAGAAGTGTGCTCTTTACTTTCCTGCAAGTGTGCTTTTTATTGCAAATGTGGTGTAGTTTCATGGTGATTTGTAAAGAAATTATTATCATGTCCAATGACATTCATTTAGAGTAATACAACTTAAATAACACATAATAGATTGTACTATAATATGTGGTGCATGATAGTTCACAAGTTCCATACGAACCTTGTATTAAAAATTGAATGTACAACTCTTCAATTTTCTACTAACTAACTAGGAGGTAATTGAAAATCCCATCAATTAGGTAATATATTTTCCCTTTGTATTTACATTTCATTGCATCCAAAAAAAATTGTTGAGGCAATCGAGCCTACGTACCAATTAATATCACGGCAACAAACAAGTGTAGGTCTAATAAGGTCCTTAATCAAATGATATTCCTTGTTTTTGTAGGAGGGGTTATATCTAACCATCAACATTACATTAGGATTTGAAAGACATAAAAAAAATCCATTTAAAAATAAAATTATAATGCGCCTTGAGAAAATTTTCTAACATGATAATTTTGAGAGACCAACAAGGCCGCTTATTCCACCTTCATATTTAGTTCTAAGAGTTTACCCATTTTCACTTGCATAAAAGCGCACATTTATTCTTTCAATTATTTCAAATAATTTTATTATATTTTTCTTTCTACCTAATACATGTTTTTTTCTCGAATTTAAATTAATATATTTTCTTCCTAATCATCATACCTACAAAACCATTGGAAAATAGCATCTAATATGATCTTTCGCACCTTTACCACTCTATGTTCACATATTCTAACACTTATTTGAACTTCAGTTAGGTAAAACCAAAGATAGCTTTGCTTATGATTCAGATGGTCTATAGATGGAGGATTACCTACTAGGGACAACAATGACTACTTCTTCAAGAAAAAATAAATGGTCCTTTGTAAGATATCATGAGGAATTACAAACACCAACCTCCTATCTCACTTTGTAATGTAGATAAGAGTAAACGAGTTTAGGGTTCCAATGAAGATGAACACTGTTAGAAATACCAAAAGATAACACCCCATGCATAACCATATCCTTAGTTCTTTGACCAAGAAGATACATTCATAATTTTTTTGACCATATTATCATTAATATTCCTTAAGGCCAACGAGGGGAAGCGTCAAGAATGTAGAGAACTAATGGACCATAAATCCCTATCCTAACAACCTTGTGTGAAAACACATCTATAAATCACTCTAATGGAAAATTAAAGCGTGAATCATGGTCTGAGAGAGAATAATCCTCCCCAAATTGACACCACACCCCCCAACCCCCCACACATACCAACTTTTATTCCTATTATACCTTCATGTATACTCACTCTAACATTAGTTAAATAATGAGCATCACCACTAAATGAACGCAAGGCTTGGAAGAAATCAAGAACTATTAGGTCTTTAACCACAACTTTAATATGAGAAATGAGATGAGATATACATGAATTATAATATACAACTTGATGATGGAGGAGGTCAAATATTATTGATTACTCTCCCACTACCATTTCTAGCCTTAATCTATATTCCATGAATATTTTTAACCTTTTTTATATAGCTAATACCTCTGCCTAATTATTGGTGGTGATTCCCAATCTACATGTGAAATCTACTTCAATATTTTAACAATTTGAGGAGATCAATAATGATCCCCTCACAGGTCTAACTCCTAATAATCATTTGTAATTATTATTACTAATTTTATATAAATATTATGTAATTATACATGAAAAAAATTATATGCAATCAAATTATTATTTAAAAAAATACTCACTCACTCACACACACACACACACACACATCATTTGGGTCAATATCAAGTGGTTGAGAGAAATGTTGTTATCCTTAACACTTAGGTCCAATTCCTACATTTTACATGTTGAGATCATAATGAGTATCTCTTATAATGTTTTCTATCCTTGGTGCTTCAGTAGGCCCTTGAGTATCAAAACATGGGTGGAATGGGTGGAATGGAAGGGGCAACCTTCTTGCATATGAGAACTACACCAATGCCTTTGTTGGAAGCATCAAATTCTAAGAAAAAAATTGTAGTGAAATTAGGTAGGGGAAAGCCTATAGTGGTGCACATAAGCTATTTGAAATATTAAAAGGAAATATCAATGGTCTTAGTACAACTGAAAGCATTTTTCTTACATAAATATGTAAGTGGGGCCACACATTTTCCATAATTGTGGGGAAAACTTTGTATATTACTTTTTAAAACCAAATAATCCCTGTAAGCTCTTAAGGGTATTAGGTGATGGCCATTCCTTCATATCTTCAATTTTCTTTAGGTCCACTCATACGTCATCCTTACACACAATATAGCCTAAGTATTCCCCTTCTAGGGCCCTAAAAGCACATTTTGACCTTTTAATAAAAGGTTGATGATGAGATAGTAAATGTAATACCTTATTCACATGGATGAGTTGGGCTAGCCATGATTTATTGTAACTGAGGATGTTATCAAAGAAGACAAGAACAAAGTGGCATAAACAATGTTGAAATATATGGTTTTGTAAAGTGGATGGGACATTATATAGGCCAAGTGGCATGACCATGAACTCATAATGATTTTCATTATTTCGAAAGGTAGTATTTAGAATATTAGAATCCTTCGTAGAAATTCGGTGATAATCAAAATGAAGATAAAGTTGAGTAGAAAATTTGTCGCTTGTGAGGTCATCCAAAAGGTAACTAATGATAGGAATAGGAAATTTTTCCTTGAGGGTAATTTATTGAGGGAATAAAAATTAGGGCACATGTGCCACGTGCTTTGTTTTTTTAGGACCAATACCATGGCATAGAACTAGATGTTGCAACAAGTTTATCAGAATCACTCTAAATGCAATCATAATTGTCTCTGTAATCTATCCTAGAATCAGCTCTATGGCCCCTATACAATTCCCCAATGCATTGGACCTATCACTTACAAATTACAACTTCCCAACCATTCAAATTTCTATCTAGTGTTTCATATTTTTTTCTTAATGGAAGTGCTTAGATATAATTGCAATATACAATCTAATCTACAATCATTTGGTTGCATCCTGAAGTATTCCTTAAATATGTTTTTCACTTATATATATTTTTTTTTTTTTTTGTGTGTGTGTGTGTGTGTGTTCTTTTTTAAATAATTAAATTGTATTGTGTATAATAAGTAATATTAGATGTAATGAGTAATTAATTAATTGTGTGTCTGTGTGTTCTTTTTTAAATAATTAAATGTATTTTGTATAATAAGTAATATTAGATGTAATGAATAATTAATTAATTGTGACCAATATTTATGGATAGAGGTAATATCACTTGCTTTAAGTAAATTATCTTAAAAATTATATTGTAGAATGTGGGATTGTCACGTTTTTCATAATTTTTGCTTAATGGAAGTGCTTAGATCTAATTGCAATATATAATCTAATCTACAATCATTTGGTTGCATCCTAAAGTATTCCTTAAATATGTTTTTCACTTTATATTGTGTGTGTGTGTGTGTGTGTTCTTTTTTAAATAATTAAATTGTATTGTGTATAATAAGTAATATTAGATGTAATGAGTAATTAATTAATTGTGACCAATATTTATGGATAGAGGTAATATCACTTGCTTTAAGTAAATTATCTTAAAATTTATATCGTAGAATGTGGGGTTGTCACTACCCCATATAAAATGCTATGCATCTGGTTATGTGTTGTTCTTTGATATTTTTACTAACATTTGTTCAATATTATATAATATATTGTTAATTATATTATATTTGCATTAATTTTAGTTACAATTTATAATGTTTTTAAAGTGCAAAACTGGAGTTTTTAAAGTGCAAATTTTGGTTCCAAACGTGTCAAAATATCATATGCCAAATTGCAAAGTTGAATTCAAAATATGCAAAAATAAAAATTCTAGACATTCAATATGGAATCTGATTTTGGAATTTGAAATTAGTACACCAAGAACTGAATTTTGCAATTTTGGAATATGATATGGGCATATTTGAAACCATATCTTACAATTTAGAAACCCCATTTTTCCACTTAATTTTCAATTACTTTTAATACATATCATTCCAAAATTATAAAATGGGTCCCACCTCATTTACAAATACTCATCATTCATATTTTGATAAGTATTGATAATGTAAACCTAAAATTTAATGTGGAATAAAATGGAACACACCTTTGGCCATGGTGATTAGAGTTGATGTAGAAAATCATTATGAATCCAATAGAAATGCGCTAAAGAATGGAGTTTCAAGTAATTCCTTTCATGATAAATCAGGGACCCTTCTAATCCACCCATGTTTATAATGATCATTCCATCAAAGATCATTAACTAACTTGGAGTTAATGGGGTGGTTTTTACCGATCACAACCAACACTTCATGGAAGTTATCAAACCACATATATGGGTTGTGGAGGGTTCGGCAACAATAAGAAACATTTCTAACATTAATAAGAAATATTTCTAGCAATATCCCACTTGGTCAAAATTGACACAAACATAATATTATCTTCCCTTTCTAGTTTCTTGAGAAACAATTTCAATGAATGAATAATAGTGGTAAATAATCTATTAAATGGAGACTACCTTCCTTGTATTGCAATATCATTAATTCCCTCTAAATAAACACTTTATGTGGCATAATTATTTATTAATGTGTAGTAAAATTCCCATTCAAGTCCAACTTTATTTTCCCAATGGAAAATCTATCATTCATTACTCCTTTATGTTTACAAAATTGAGTAGGCAAATATACTAGGAATCAGAAAACATAATTGCAATTATCAAATTCAATGGTGTCTCAAATTTACATAAAATATGAAGCATGAAACAAGTTAATGAGTCCCATACACTCCACATGTTCTCCATACAGCTTAGGTGGTATCCCTTTCGTAATGGGATCCAAAATCATTGACTCGGTGTTGATTTTCTCAATAGTCACTTGATGATTCTAAACACATTATTTAACAACAAGGTATGTTATGTAAATGTGTTTGTTTGAGATATTCTTCTTATTGTTATTGGAAAAGTGAATTGTAGTGGAATTATCATAGTAAGACCTTAATGGCCTAGAGATGGAGTCTACAACTCTAAGCCCTCTGATGAAAATTTGTAACCAAAAATCTTCTGAGCATAACATGCTATATACTCTACCTCCATAGTAGAAGAAGCGATCAATTTAGGTTTCTTGCTTCCCTGTGAGATGGCACCTTATGCAAGTAAGAAGACATGTCCTAATGTAGAAATTTTAGAGTTGAGACATCCTACATAGTCTGAGTTTGAATACTCGATCACTTCCAAATGGTATGATCATATGTATGTGATCATGTAGTATTTTGTACCTTGCATATACCACATAACTTTCTTTACATCCCTCTAATGATCAATGCTTGGATTAATTTAATATCTACCTAACATTCCAACTATAAGCTAATGTATAGTCTTGTATAGACCTAGGCATACATAAGACTTCCGAATACAAATGCATAAGGAATGGTCTTCATATTTTCTCATTCCAAATAAATTTTTTAACATTGATTAAGACAAAAATTATCAGCCATAACAATTGATTCCACACTAGGTGAACCTTTTTAATGTAGGCCTTCTGAGATAATCATAATATCCCTCGGGATAGGTCTCTATGAAACTATATGCCAATGATATAAGATGCTTCACCATGTCCTACATATCAAATTTCTAGTTCAAAAATTCTTTAACCTCATGTAGCAAGCCCAAATCATTATTGGAACGAAGAATATCATCCACATATAGGACTAAGAATATGAATTTCCTCCCACAAAACTTAAGGTATATACATTGATCCACAATGTTATTTGTAAAACCGAATGAAAAAATGACACCATGAAATTTAAAATATCGTTAATGTGAAGCTTATTTTATCCCATATGTGGATTTTCTAAGTCTACAAACCAAATGTTTTTCTTAATCAAAAACCTTCAAGTTGACTCACGTATACCTCTTCCTCTATATCCCTATTAAGGAAAGTTGTTTTCACATCCATTTAAATAAACTCAATATAAAAATGAGCTACTAATGCCATTGTTATCTGAAGTGAACCCTTTGTAGAAACTATATCAAAGGTCTCATTGTAATCAATACCTTAAACAAGTCTGGCTTTATACCATTCTATATTTCCAGATGAGTCTTTTTCGGTTTTGTAGACCCATTTACAATTAATGGCTTTGGATTCCTTGGGAAATTAAACTAAATCCCAAACATGGTTCTTAGCCATTAAATCCAACCCTTTTAACATAGCATTATGTTAGAGCTTGGATTTTACTTCACTCATGGCTAGGGAAAATAAGATTAGATCTTCTTCAATTCCAATGTCTTGATAAAAATCTTGAAGGGTACACAACATAATTAAAAGAAAATGCAAGTTTCCTTATTCTTAACGATCTTCTTAATCCTATCTCTTCATCCACATTTTATTGTATTTGAATAATATGTTCATTTACAACTACATCCTCATGGGGTGGAATTTCATTAGTTTGTTTCTCTTCCATAATGATATCTTGTGGATATTCTTGAAGTACATTTAGCCAATCCAGATTTGCAAGTATGATAACCAGATACTGCATTCCTAAAAATTTAAACTTTGAGGTTTCTCACTCCCACTAATGTCATTATCCTCAACAAACCTTTCATTTTTTGCTTCAATGATATCAGGTGTATGAGAAGGACAATAAAATTTGTATCCCTTAGAACTATGTACATAACAAATGAAAAACCCACTAATTGTCTTTAAGTACAACTTTTTCTCTAATGGATTATATATCATGAACTCAACAAAACAACCCCATATGTGTACATTTCCTAAATTTGGTTTCCAACAATTCCATAACTCGAAAGCAATTTTAGGAACTTCCTTAGTGAGAACTCTATTTAGGATATATATTGTGGCTTTTAAAGGCTCACTCCATAGAGCTAATGGGAGAGTGGAGTTACTAATCATACTCCTCACCATGTCCATTAGTGTACATTTTTTCCTTTCAGATACACCTTTTTGATGTGGTAAGTTGGGCATGTTATATTGAGCAACAATGCCTTGTTCCTTAAGAAAGTTTGTAAATGGACCTAGTTTTCGTCCTATACTTGTGTACCTTCCACCATACTCTCCACCTCTATTTGACATCACACTTTTAATTACTTTTCTAGTTTGTTTCTCTACCTCTACCTTATAAGTTTTGAAAGTATCTAATGCCATAATTTTCTCGAATATCATATACTATTACATAAATCATGTGTGATTATCTATAAATGAGATGAATTATTTCTGGCCATTTATACATAGATTCAAAAATGGTCCAGAAATATAGGTATTGTATGACTTCTAATATTTCCAAATTCCTCCTAGAACCTTTTTGGCTTAAGGGGGCCTGACCCAGGTTCATAATTGTTCATGCCAACCAACAAAACCCTAACTTCTGGCCCTTTTGGCAACAACCTTCATAGCGTAGGATACAGTCTCACCCAAAGCAGTATTTGGGGATGCTAGAACCAGGTTTCTACATCCAAGGACATGTGATAAGTGGTTCTAAAGCTCTGACAGTTCAAATCTTCCTTCGCGCAAATCGGTAGTCTCCTATGGCTTTCCACTGCAACTCAATGAAAACATCTTCTAGACCTTCGTGAAGGTATATGATCAGTCTTTGCGAACCTTAAATGGGAAGATTATCCACTTTGGTGCATTAAGAAATAACCCTAGATCTGACTTCACGCATATCTATCCACTTCTTTAGAAAACATAGCAGAAATAACCCTTAACTTCATGAAAATAGATAATAACTTAAGTAATGCATAGTTAAGACAAATTCAGCTCTTTTGTGTAGCATTCATACATTATTTTATAGAAAACACATTATAAGCAACAAATCATAACATAAATAGAATCAACAGAAATGCTCAGATTGCATAGTAATTCTTCAAAATCAGTCTTTATTGATCTTCAATGTTCAGATGACAGACCCTTTCACCCTACGCACTTAGCTGCAGGAGTCTGCGCACTCAACTTCAAGAGCCTTCCGTTTTTGCCTAAGTACAGGAATTAGAGCCTTCCTACCTTAGCACTCACCCCAACAGTCTCTATCTTGACTTAGCTTACTTACTTATCTTCTTCTAGGCTCACTATGACTCAAATATATAGCATTCTCAATACAATACCATGGTCCGTGGACCATGGGTGAGTCTCAAAACTGACCTATTTACTTATCCAAACAAGAGGCTAAGACCCCTTTGACTCCTATCTACCCGTGCACTCTGCATCCACATTTCGCGGAGACTTTACATATTTTACAAAAAATTATACAAAACTTGGGTTAACTAAACTCAAAACTGACCCTAGGGACCCTATCCCAACACACCTTTCTTGGTTTTGTTGGTTTATTTTCCCTTTTTCAGCCCACACAAGCACCAAAATAAGATAAATCAAGAGTCTCAAGGACTCCATCATTTATTAATCTTTTCATTCTCTCTATGGATATGTGTACCAAACTCTCGATTTAAAGCATGGAGGATTTTTCATTCATAATACCATGCTTAATTCCAACATTCCCATGCAAGGTTAAAAAGTTGGAAGAAAACAAATAATTCAAATAGAGTTTATACAGATCATCAACAAGTGTTACATCACAAAAAATAAGTAATTCTTTAATAAGACTAACAATGGAACCAGTAAAATTAAAACTAAAACCATAATGAACTTCATTAATTTGGAAGGTAGTCTTTGGAATATTAGCCTCTTTCATACAAATTTGGTGATAATCAAAGTAAATATCAAGTTCAATTGAATATTGGGCACTTAGGAGGTCATTTAAAAGGTCACCGATGACAAGAGTCCTTGATAGTAATTTTGTTGACACAAAAATTAGGGAACATGTGCCAAGTTCCTTATTTTCTAAGGTCCATGACCATGGCCTAGAACCAAATGAAGCAACAAGCTGATTAAAATCACTTTGAATTCCCTTTTACTAAAGGGATCAAGCATTTTTTTGTCTTCAATCATATAAGAAAAATCCCCTCAAAGCTAATCATCAAAAAAATCTGGCTCCAAAATTTTATGGCCCCTATATAATTCCCTCATTCATTCGACCTATTGCTTACAAATTAAAACTTCCCAACCTTTAAAAGATCCATTCATTTTTTCATGTTTCTTACTTAAAGGAAGTGTTCAGGTCTCATTGTAATATTCAATCCAATCTACCAGAATTGGATGAAGAAGGTTCCATGTGGTTACATCCTGAAGCAGTCCTTCACCATTGCGAGAGACATCTCAACTACAGCACAATTCAATAAGTTCCAATACAATAGAGTGATAGTAGGATACTCCACCTAAGGATGCCACCTAGGAACATGCCCACATTCTAAATTAATTTCCACAACTCATGCCATGATGAAACGGTTGTTCTCTAATGGAGAAGGCATGTTATGGTCCTAGCCACCCTAAGACCTGATAGATAGATTAATGTATTTTTATATAAGAAAGGCCATTAGCAGTGAGTAAGGTCGATAATAGTGTGGACACAACTCTTGTAATAGGAATTACTAGAAATTTCCTCCTATAAAATGTTCTAAAATGATAGAAAGTTGTTTATATAGAGGTAAAAGTGTTAAGAGAATTATTGTAACTAAGCTATGCTTGATTGGATGTTTCCCCTTCAAAGAGGAAAGTGAACATTGTACTTGGTAATAAAAGTATCACCTTTTCCTCGTTGTTGTAATCTAGGGAAACGTTAGCATAGTTACCAATAGTAAGGACATCAAGCGATTACATAGAAAAGCACATAAGCAAATAGAGAAGAGAAGAGACACAAGTAGTGGAGAACCAACATGGGAACACTTTTATTATATATATCTTAAAGCTGAACCAATAGATTGATACATTCTTTGATATATATAATTTATTGGGATAGTTATAGCAGTTTAACTATCCAAACTGACTCAACTAAGCCGACTTGGATGTCCACTTTATTAAGTTGTCGACCGACTTACAATATAGCTTTTCGACTAAGTCAACTAGCCTCTCCAACATCTCCCCCACCCTCAAAGCCTTTTTTATCCCGAAGAAGGAGAGATTTAGAGTGTAACAAAAATATTACAATATAAATATTCGACAACTTCTAGAAATATTACAAAACTTGGTACAAAACTTATTACAATTTGGAACAAAAGATAAAGATGTAAAATGAATTATAAAGCTTCTTTTACAATTTCAGGTTCTTCGACAGGTCTTGCAAAATGATCAACCAATGCATTTTTAGTTGGTTTTGCTGAATAATGGCAGGGAAAATTTTAAGAACCACCCTAAATTTATATGTATAATAAATGGGTGAATCCCCATGATACATAGGAAAAATGGGAGGCGATTTTATCAATAATATAATATGTATATATAATTTTTTTGGCGAATCTCTCACCAGATTATATTATCTTGTAAATTCATGGTGAATCTTTCACTGAATTATAAAATCTTGTAAGATCTTGGCAAATCTTTCACTGAATAATAAAACATTGTGAAGTCTTGGCGAATGTTTTGTTAAAGTATGAAACCATATATGATAATAGGAAAACATATTCATTAAACTCTAATATACTAACATACATGTTTGGAAAAAAGAAACATAATTTTCTCTTCCTACAAACAATGTTGCAAGTTTCAGTGGTCGTATTTGTCAAGGTTCTTACTGTACACTCTTTCATGTCCTTCTATTAGTTTTGATAATATTCCACAACAAAGTTCTTGTAGGTGTTGACCTTGACCACCAGTTCTGTAAGGTAGAAGAGATTAATCTTTTCTCTACCACTTTTGTCAAGCTATCAAATTTATTTCTTATTCCATAGACTTAACTGCCAGATAAAAAAAAACACATCAAGTTTGTTTACCCCAACACGCCAACAAGTAGAAAGCCCCAACTATATAATATAAGAAAGTAGTAGGTATCGCAAAGGCCTGAAGGGGATCTAATGGAAAGAAGTGATTGTTGTCAGAAGCCTTCCAATCAATATATAAATATATAAATGTAGATTTATTATTATTTTAATTGGAAATCTCCAATTAAATAATAAAATTTAATTATGTCTCTCCCATTCTAAATTTCTTATTAGCATAATTCACTACCTTCATATGTCTTGCATTTTTTAACAACATTGTAACATGTGGATTAATTTCCTTTTTCGTGCACAATCTCCGCCTTTTAGGAAAATATTATGCAGTGGCCCAATCTAAATTGCTTATTAGCATACCTCACTACCTTCATAAATCTAAATTGCTTATTAGTGTAATTCACTACCTTTATACATCTTGCATTTTTAAACAGTGTTGTAACATGTGGATTAATTTCATTTTTGGTGCACAATTTCCTCCTTTTAGGAAAATATGGTGCAGTGGCCCAACCCCTACAGATCATTATGACAAACTAAGAATAACAGAGAAGATGAAAGGTTGTACAAACCAGCATATTTTACAAACAACTAATCCAACATGAGTACCTTAACTTTTTCATGAAGATATCATATTGAGAATGTTTGAAAAATGGTGGGAAATCTGGGCAGTGACTATCTCTCTTCTGTGAGGGTGATGCGGAAAGAGTGATAAGATTTCATTGTTTTGAATTTTTTTTTGTTAAATCAGAAAAACCAATATTAATGGAGATATTGGTATTTTTTACTAAATTTTGTGAAATGACTAAATGTAGCTTTAACCATTCACCTTAAGATGTTTTTTACAATATAGTTTTCTAACTCTATTTAATATCTTCATTATCATAAAAACCAACCTATATCCATCTTAACTCCACATCTACCACTCTTAGAGGGATGAAATCTATTTATCCCTCTCAGCACTTGGTAGACCTGGAATTAAGATGGATCTAAGAATTTATCTTTTAAATATTCTATGCTCACATGAATACCATGGGTCAATAACATGGGTCATCATAAACCTGGAGCTTAAAAACTACTATTAGTAATTTATAAAAATCAATAAAATTAATAATTGATTTTTATTTTTTTATTTTATTTTAACCAAGTTAAAATGTTTAAGTGACATTAAATTACAATATTCATTTTTACTCTTGATCTACCAAGCCCCGAGAGGGATCAAATATTTTTTCACTCTATACTAGTTTGCATATCACGATATTCAAATATTTTTTCACTCTATGCTAGTTTTCATATCACGATATTTGATCCCTCTCTGCACTTAGTAGATCCAGAGTAAATATGGATCTATGCTAGTTTAATTCCCCCCTTTAAATAGGCTACATTCCATGTGAATACCATGGGTCAATACCATGTGCCATCTTTATTTTTATTAATACTAATATTAGGGTTAATAATGTTTTTTGCATGGTATTAATAATAATTTGGCCCATAGTATTTGGCCCATAAGCTTCACCTAAATATAACGCATTTTTTGAGTGTTCGTAAATATAAGTTGACTTATGGAGTAAATATAAAAAAATGTTTTATTTATTTACCATACTTCTCTTTTACTTATATTTTTATTAATTTACCATACCTCTTTTATAAATATGGTATTTGGCCCATAAGATCCACTTAAATAAAACCTCTTTTTTGAGCCTTCTTAAATAGAAAGAGGGTTATGGACTAAATATAAAAAGAGGTTTCATTTATTTACCATACCTCTAGTTTATTTATATTTTTATTTATTTACCCTACCTTTGGAGTGAGTATAAAAAAGATGTTTTATTTATTTATCACACCTCCACTTTATTTATATTTTTATTTATTTACACCCTTGCGTGTTCGTAAATATAAGGTGACTGATGGAGTAAATATAAAAAAATGTTTTATTTATTTACCATACCTCTCGTTTATTTATATTTTTATTAATTCACCATACCTCTTTTATAAATATGGTATTTGGCCCATCGTATTCACTTAAATAAAACCTCTTTTTTTAGCCTTCTAAAATAGAAAGAGGGTTATGGACTAAATATAAAAAAAAAAAATGTTTTATTTATTTACCATACCTCTAGTTTATTTATATTTTTATTTATTTACCATACCTTTGGAGTAAGTATAAAAAGAGGTTTTATTTATTTACCATACCTCCAGTTTATTTATATTTTTATTTATTGGGACCAAACACAACCTCCCAAACCAGAAAATGGGCGATTGCAAATGAATTTAACACTGCAAAGCATAAAATTGGGCGATTGTAATGGAATATAACCTCTCAAATCGGGCGAATTGGGTCAAATGAGAATGAGTCTTTTCATAGTTTATCTGCCACTTTTTCTTTGGGCTAAAAGATCACTTGAGTTTCCCTTCTGACTAGTGCCCTCAATTGTTTCAAAATCATCTTTTGTAGGTTCCTTCTCTTTCTTAAAATCAGGGGAAGACTCAATTTTATCAAACATATCGACATTGTCATCAGTCGAACTATTATCTAAGTGATTGTCACTTTGCAAGGGAGGATCTTTTGCCAAAAGGAAATTTGGAATTTTCTTTATCATGTGTCTAACATCTCAGGTATCAACACAAGAAATGTTAGCAACTGATTCATGGGATCCTCCTAAAGGTGTCATGGACAGATCCCTTTCAGCTACCAATTCCTCTGACAGTGACACACTCTTATTGATATATGCATCGTTCATTTTACTCTGGTTGACAATGGCATCTGGCTGAAGACTAAGAGAAGTATCAAGTTCAGAATCCTTTTCAAGAGCTAAGCCTTCTGAGAAATTCAGTGCATTATGATCTTGGTTTTCTTGTGAAACCTTGCTCAACATATCTTGTACAGACTTTCCACTATCATGCTTAGATTCTGAAGCTAATATGTGAATTCCATCCTGACCTTTTCATTGGAAACTCATTCGATGAATACCAACAACCTCTCTTTCACCTTTATTCCTATCAAAAATAGGGGTTTCTCATATGTCAAAAAAAAATGATCAATCTCAACCTCTGGTACAGCTATAATTGAATTGTGTTTACCTACCATGCATGTTTTCTCAAAGGTATTTACATTCTACACATCTTCAAGAGCCTTATTTTTCTCAAGAGATGTCAGAGACACCGATGATCATTTTTCATTGACATCTTCTTTTAACAAGGATAAATCTAATATCCTTTCCTTTCCAATATCTACAATAGCCTGCTCTTGCTCCAGGGTTGTGAATGACATTTTTTTATTGACAACATCTTTTTGGGGAACAACTGAATCTTCTACATTTTCTTTCTCAATATCTACAATAGTTTGCTCTTTCTCCAATGTCACATATGGTAGTTTTTTATTGACAAAATCTTTTTCATTGTTATGATATTGTACATCTCCTTGTTTCTCAAGATAATCCTCATCTTGATCTATATTAGCTTCATCAGAATCAATATCTTGATCATTTTTTGCAACATCTTGATTTTCATTATCATCATTCTGATCAAAATATTCTTCTCCTGCTTCATCTTGTTTCGTTTCTTTATTGTTGCAATAATCTTCCTTATTATCAATTTCCTTTATATGTGCTTTGAATTCTGCATATGATTCTTCTAAATACTGAAATGCTTCTTGAATTATACTATACTTCTCCATGAATTCAGGACATGAACATAATGGCACATTGTGCGGCGAACAACGTTCAAAGACCTACATCATTATATTGTGTAGCATGGCTCTGATACCACCGAAGAGTCAAAACTGATAGTTTGTTGACTTTAATGTAAAAATACACAGCAGGTATTTTGTAAATAATAATTTATTGTATATAAAATTGTACAAATGATGAATGTTACAATGAGGACCCGCATATATATACCTAATGAGGTGTCCATTCGTGACTCGGCATGTATTTTAGACATGCCTTTTCACTTCACTTAATTACTATTTAACATAATCAATATTTGATTATTTATTATTTACGTTATTTATATTCATTTTCTTTTAAGCAATTTAATGTTATGAACATAAATTATGTAAAAATAAATAAAAATAGATAATAAATAATAATCATAATAATATAAATATAATAATAAATAATAAGTAAATTAACTAATGGTTAGTTAGTTAATAATGAAAATGAATGTCTTATAGACATGTGCGTTCGTGAAAGGGTCCTTACCTGGAGATATATACAGGACCCTCATTCTCATTCGTAATCATCCTACATCAATTCTTTAATACAATATACATTTACAATTACTATCCTACGATGGATGTCTTTGTCTACGAAGTATTTCAATATTTCCGTTGCGTATACCAATTTTGGTCATTATGTTGATATCAGAGTTGTTTGATCCTCTGGTTGCTCAACTGCTACACAGATTCATGTTCTCCAATCTAGGTATTTGACTGTCAAATTCATCAACATTTTTGTCGTTGAATCGTTTTGCTACAAAAATTTGGAGTTTCTCAATTTCTCCATCAACCATTTGGCCATTTAATAATAACAATAATAATAAATTTATATATATATATATATATATGGAGAGAAAATAAAAAGCCAAAAAAAAAGATCAAAAAATATAGAAAAAAAAAAAAATCAAATTCAAAAAAAAAAGAAAAAAAAAAATAAAATAAGTACATATAAAGATTAAAAAAAAAAATATTAAATAAATAAATAAATATAGTCTGATGTAAATTTTGAAGGAGAACATTCATATATATCAAAAAGGCTCTACATTATTGAGAAAAAGTGCATAATAAAGTTAAGAGGGAATCTTTCCAAATATATTTAAAACTATACGTAATAGAAGGAAGAGTAGATAATATTATTTTGATTCTTCATTAAGTGGTTTACAAGCCCATGGTAGTTGCCCATGGTATTTTAAAGGTAAAAGAAAAAACAAAAGGAATACAAAATCTCTTTATGTGGATGGTAAGTTTTACTTTTTACGTGGAGAACATTAATTAAGGTTTAGAAACCCATGGTAATTGCCCATGGTATTTTAAAAGTAAAAGAAAAACAAAAGGAATACAAAATCTCTTTATGTGAATGGTAAGTTTTACTTTTTACGTGGAAAACATTAACCGAGGTTTTAGAAACCCATGGTAATTGCCCATGGTATTTTAAAAGTAAAAGGAATACAAAATCTCTTTATGTGAATGGTAAGTTTTACTTTTTATGTGGAGAACATTAACCGAGTCAAAAGTACATAAGTGAACATATATTTTATATTATACCCCAAAGAGGTGAATAGCCACGTTTCACTAGGGTTGTAACTTTTCAAAAAGAAAAAGAAAATATTATAAATAAAAGATATATAAAGAGAAGTATTATATTATAAAGGGGTATTTAAAGAAAAGTTCACGTCATAAAATTATTGAAAATATATAAGTACAAAGCGGGTATTATTATAAAAGGTTACATAAGGATAAAATATCAGTTAAGAGTTTACATTCAAGTGAAGTTGAATTAAAGTTTAAAGGGTTATATGAAAATTAAAAAAAATAAATACAAGGACAGTAAGATATTTAAAAGAAGCCAAATGAAACAATATTTAAATATTATGTTTAAAGTACAAAAGGAAAAAAGGGTAGAATTATATAAAAAGAATACAAAGGAGTTTTGAAATATTAAGGATAATAGCAAATTGGATTAAACGAGTTTTGAAGAATTATAAATATATATATATACATATTAAAAAGGAACTTTTAAAAGAGGCTTGATGTACAAATTCCAAAGGAACTTTAAATATAATACCTTAAGTCATCTTGAAAAAACAAATGGGATCAATCATTGAAAAAAATGATGGAGCTCAATTCTAAAATGATGAAGGAAGAAAGATTTTCCTATAATGGTCTTTTAGTTACAGATCACAGAGTAATTACATTAAAAGGAAGTATCCAAGGAAGAGAAGTTAATGTTGCCATCAACCCAAGCAATGATAAAAATCATATCAACATCAACTTCTCAAATCAATTATTAATTCCAGAGCTAAGAATTGGTGTAAAGAAAAATATTTTTGACCAAAACAAGTATAAAATTAGTGATATACAAGTGAAAATACGTCATTATGACTACATATCTCAATTTCATGTTGTAAGGACGGATAAAAACATTGACATCATACTAGGTCAACTTGGTTTAAGGATTTGGGTACATTCATGTTAAACATAAAGAAACAAGTTTTGACATTTCCTTATAAAGGGAAGATGATCATGTTTCGAGACATAACAAGTAAATAAAAATCAATGAAATATTCATTAGAAGACCTTAAGTATATCTCATATTTGATGTTTCAAGATAATGAAAAAACTATATCAAAGAAGCAAAAAGGGCTTGAAGAAGTCATCTGCAATAAAGATTAAGAAATTTCGTGCCTCAGAGATCACCAAGAAAAGCTACTCGAACAATTCAAGAAAGCTAAAGAATCAAATAAGGAACTCAAAGAGCATTTATTAGAACAAGAAGAATAAATTTTACGTTTAAAGAGCCTTAACCAAACATTCATAGAACAAATCAAGTGTTTAAAAGATGAGAAGCGTGAAGGCCAAAATAAAGTTGACTCAGAGAATGAGGAATGCTTACGTCTCAAAAATCATAATAAAAATATGCTCAAACAGATTTAAAAACTTAAGGACTAAAATAAATTACTGATGAATAGATTCAAAGAACTTGTCGCAAAGGAAACATCAAAATCTCCAAATGTAGCAGTCCAAACTAAAGAAACAAAGATCAAGACCACTAACCTCGCAGTTCAGGCAAATCCAAACCCTATTGAAGTAAAAATGTACTCAAAGGTTGTCGTTCAAATAGAGGACACACCAAATAAGGATTTATTACTTAAGTCAACAACAACAATGTCTGATGGAAATCAGGAAACTGCCATTAAAACATTCAAGGAAGTTCAAACTAGAAAAAATCCTCATCTACGTCAGAATCACAAGAGTAGACACCTTAATCAATCTACAAATATATATCACATAGAACATAAACAAACTTATGTTTTGAAGAATATTTGAAGTGCACTCAATCTGGTCATACAATAATTATTCACCACACATCTCCAAGGATCAGAAAATTCCCTAGAAGATTAATCTAGGATGGTTTGATCTGTTTTCAGCACGACAATTATGTCCATCACTCACAACATCATATCTTCCTGTATCAACAAAGATAAAAGCTCAGAAACAAGAAGATATTTCGAAGGACAGAATAGATGTTATCCTTCATCAGTAAGCTTTGAGGACAAATCTCTTTTAAGGAGAAGGCAATGTTATGAACATAAATTATGTAAAAATAAATAATTATAAATAATAAATAATAATCATAATAATATAAATATAATAATAAATACTAAATAAATTAACTAATGGTTAGTTACCTAATAATGAAAAGGCATGTCTTAGAGACATACTTGTTTGTGAAAGGGTACTTACCTGGCTATATATACAAGACCCTCATTCTCATTTGTACTCATCCTACATCAATTCTTTAATACAATATACATTTACAATTACTATCCTATGATGGATGCCTTTATCTACAAAGTATTTTAATATTTCCGCTACGTATATTTTCATTAACATTCCTTAAATCTAAGGAGGGGAAGTGCCAAGAATGTATAGAACTAATGGACCATAAATCTCTATCCTAACGAACTTTTGTGACAACACAACTATAAATAACTCGCATGGAAATTTCAAAGTGTGAATATTTATCATGGGCTGAGAGAGAATAATCCTCCCCAAACTAACACCACACCCCACAACCCCCCACACCTACCAACTTTTATTCTTATTATACCTTCATGTATGCCCACTCTAGCATTATATAACTAATGAGGCTCACTACTAATTGAACACAAGGCTTGGAAGAAATCAAGAACTATTAAGACTTTAACCTCAACTTTAATATGATAAATGATGTGAGATATACATGAATTCTAAGATAGAACTTGATGACGGAGGAGGTGGACTATTATGGATGACTCTCCCACTACCATTTGTAACCTAAATATCCATTCCTTGAATATTTTTAACCTTTTTTTATATAGTTAATGCCTATGCCTAATTGTTGGTGGTGATTCCCAATCTACATGCGAACTCTATTTCCATATTTTTACAATTTGAGGAGATCAATAATGATCCCCTCACATGTATAACTCCTAATAATCATTTGTAATTACTATTAATAATTTTATGTAAATATTATGTAATTATACATAAAAACAAAAAACAAAAAAAATAAATTAAAAAAAAAACTATTGAATCAAATGATTATTTAAAATTAAATAAATCACACACACACACACACATCAATTAGGATAAGGTTGTTAGAAATAATACTGAGAGGGGGGGCAGGCGTAGTGAATCGGTATTAGTCAAGCCAATAATCTTTTCCTTTTCATACTCAAAGTTATATACGCTACTTCCATATGGGTAACCCGCGTGTACACACAACTGTGTTTAAGGAAACAAGCGTATATCCAACAAACTAATGATTTAGTGAATTCATCATATGTTGATCTTTAATCTGTGCATTAGTACTTTATTAAACATTAAACAGTAACCATATGCTGTTAATAACAAAGTGAAACATCACACATAAGCAACACACATGAACACCAAGATTTAAGGTGGAAACCCAATGTGGCTGAAAACCACCTATTGTTGTAGTCTCTATCTTCTTTTAATAATAATAAAATATGTTTACAACATTGTACTAGTGCAAACTCACACTAGTACGCAAGCTTCTACTTGCATGAGGTTACTACCTTCTCTCGTTCTTCGGCTTCTACTGGAAGGGAGCTACAACCCCCTAGCTCTTGTACTAGCCAATATGATTACTAGTACGTAGGCATCGACCTACAGAAGGCTACAACCTTCTCTGTTCCTCCAGGGACCACGTTTCATAAATTTTCAGACTGGATGCTCCTGGTACACAACAATACACATGAAGGCCTCTTTTCATCTAATTTCATACTGGACCCATTATCAGCATTAAAGCTCAAAATCAATCACCACTGCACTACAACCATCAAATACCTCTGCATTAACCAATCATTGAAACTCAAACATAAATCTCTGAATCGCCCATAACTGAACACTGAAATCCCATCGTCACTAAAACAAGTCACAATCAATCAATCTGAACATTCAGTCTGTTGTCATCAAACTACAGTCACCAGAACACAGAGAGAACCCAAAATTTTGCAACAATAGTCAAATCCACCTGTAACTTCAAATATCATATTACATAATGTATATGCTACTTAGATGTGTTGAACTATCATGTATATGCGCTTTTATCAAAGCCAACTAGCGTATATATCTGTAAATATTAATTCATAATTTAGCAGCTATTCCAAACTTCTGTCATACCCAGATCATAACATTTATAGAACAACATATGTGTTAGTATTTAGATCTAGACTATACATGATCAAACCATATAATGATAATTCATTTCAAGCCTTAAGATCTCGATCCATCATTAGATCTTATCCTTCATCAACCGCTAAGGTACATCCTTAGTTCAGATCAAACAAATCACCATAAGCTAATAATCTGCATACTGGATCTCAAACTTCATCAGATATTCAATTGCTTATTCACTAGGCCTAATGATATCCTCCTCCTTATATAGTTTTAGGCCTTTCTCAATACCATGGACCAAAACCACTAGACCAATACCTTGGACCAAATACCTAGTGTCAATACCTTGGACCAGATACCTTGGACCATGGATCAAAATACCATGGACCAAATGCCTCTGAACAAAACTTAGTTTTCCAAGATATACTCGTTTTTCCTTCTGTGAAAGTGCGTGTGTACGTTATACACACCTTTTGTTCTGTTAACCTGCATGTATACACAGCTTGGTCAAGGTGAACCTACGTATACCTCTCTTTCTTCATTCTTTGTAGTCTGAACTATAATTCTTTGTTGTTGTCATGTTGTACTGTGATTTTTCATTTGAGTGAGTTGCCTTCTGAACTGATTCCTTGAAACTGCCCTGCATTTCATCACATCTGTAAACACTATTGTCATGCATTCTGTCACATCTGATATCTCTTTTGTAGATTCATCTAGTTACCATATACAAGTGAGTTGTTCTACTACAAGTGGGTTGCCATCAAGTACAACACATGCATCATAATGCCAACAATCTCCCCCTTTAGACTTGATGGCAACCATGTTGGTGTTGATTACTGCAAGATGTAGAAACTGTTAGAGATAACAAGAAACACCAAAATACTCTCCCCCTTTGACATCAAGGGCAAAGGGTGGACAAGATAATCTCCCCCTGTGATTTCAAGAGCAAAGGGCTAACCAAAATGAAGACTTTCATATCTGAATAGCCGAACATAAATATTGATCATGCTCCCCCTAAGCACATGCTGAATTCTCTGATTAAACTCCCCCTTTGTACATGCTGAGATGCACTATATCATCCATGCTCCCCCTGAGCACATGCAAAGTCTGCAAATATTTTCCAAAAGAATAACATGAATCTATAACTCAACTAAGTGATTTTGACCTTCCTATCACCAATGACTCACACATGTATCAATATCCCAACCAAGTGGGGATATACCAAATTTGACTCATCCTCCCAACCAAGTGGGGATATACCAAATTTGACTCATCCTCCCAACCAAGTGGGGATATAAATGACTGAAATATATCAATTATTACTTCATGCTTCCCATGCATAGTGGGTTTATAAATTACATCATATGATCAAAAGGGACTCATCAAAATACTACAACAGAGAGAGACAAATTGTTACATCATGGGTCTTTATATGACCTTTCCATCGAATGATATACATGACATTTATAACAGAGACCAAATATCTAAACAAGACCATGATAGTCATCAGCAACTAACATACACCATGTATGATCTGCTCCATAAGTATATGTCAACAGCATCCAGACCAGTAACCTGTATATGTCCATCATTAGTTCCCAAGATATGACAGTGTAAATATCATCAACCTGTGACAAAGTATGTCTGCATATAGATATCAACTCATCCTCTTGATCTCATCAAGATCAACTTACTTCGTTTCCTTAGTAAAAGGAGCCTTATCATAACCTTCCACGAATCAACTAAGTATGTGTCATATTTCCAAGTAATAGCACAAAATCATTCACATCATATCATATGTATGTGAAAACACCATAGTCATCATCTATGATCATAACATCATCATTAAGAACTGCATGATCTTTCCACAAGAACCTTCAATATATCAACCATGTATCATCACTAAGAAACATCCCACCTCTAATAAGCATAAACCATGATAACCAACATATGTGAGTATCAACCTATCATCATAAGGTAAGAACTCATCATCATTATATGACTAAGTAAACCATGTCTTTGAATATCCATGTCCTTAAATAGCTATGTCTTCATGTGTGTTATAAACATATTTGGGCACTGCAACCCCAATCTTATATGTCAATAAACCAAGGGCTCTTTAACCCCTAAAAGTGTTGTTTCATACCGTAAAGGATCATGGTCAACTGATTACATCGTTCCCCAAAAAGTTCCACCTGAAAAACCACTCAAAACTGGCCAAAACTGGACCATACTGTCTGCTCCACTATTAAGGTGTGATTCAGACTGACTCCTACACTAGCCAAGTGTGATGCATACTAAAGAGGCCTTCTGTGGGGTGCGATGAGCGAGAATGGACAAATGTCAGAGACAGTTTGCTAAGTGGATGCTCATGGAATCTTCTAGAAACTTCTCCTATGACACTTGCCTCTCTGAATTCGCCTAGGTATGAGTAAGAGATCCAAGAAATCTCCAAGTGGAACCAAAAATAACAAGTGGAATGACACTAATCAAAAACCTAGAGATGACTCACACCCTTGCAGACATCTATAAATGGATCCCTCATCTGAGAGATCTGGAGGCTGGAATTTGGTAATTTGTAAGGAAGTGTTAATAGTTTGTATCTGAGAAAGAGCATTGTATTGTTGGGTGATCTTGCTTTTCATGAGGTGAATGTGGCTTTGATGCTGGGAGGATGATGCTGGATTAGAAAGCTGGGTTGTAATTCTCCCTTATATTTTAATAAAGTTATTTGAGTTTTCCTCCATACAATTATGTATTTGTGAATCTTGTTATTTTTGAATGCTATTGTATGTTCAATGTATTTCTGATTCTACATTGTTTATGATATCATAGATTGAGATGCTTTGATGGTGTTTTGTTACTTTGTCTCTATAGGTATTCACTGAGTGGGATAAGTAGGAGAAGAGGCGCAAGCTCTATCAAGGGGGGGAGAAATCAAGCAAGGAGTCAAGCAGAAGATCCAAGTTGGTCCCTTTTCTTCTCTCTTATCTATCATACACAGGGGAAATCACAAATTGCTTTGATTGTTTCATTCTAGGATAGCTGCCAATACTAGTGGGACTAGCAGATCGAAAAGACACTAGTTTTCCTGGAAACAAAATGGCGACTCCACTAGGGAGCGAATAGTTTGTTTGTTTGTTTTCGATTTTTTGTTTAATGAACTATATACGGAGCCTGAAGTTAGCCAGATAGCCTTCGAACTGCTCTTTCTCTGCAATTGCAAAGTAGATGAATGCTGCTTCAGTCAATCTCTGGTTTAGTTTATGATTTGAACATCTAACTTACAAGCATCCTAGATGCCCTTTTGGTAGCTCAATAACCTCTCGAGATCATACCTCTGTACTTTGCTCTTTACTGCTCATCATAGCTCAACTTAACTTACTGAAATCAACTGCAAATCTAAGCCAAAACCCATCTCAGTTGCGTTCCCTAGCCCATTACACTGTCTATCACTGAAAGCCAGTATGCATCACACTTCCAGAGTGTAGCAGGTGCGATGCATCGCTGTTTTTGTGAATCACAGGTGCGATGAATGAGTAATCCTATTTCTCTCCTTGAAATTTGGGGTTTTTGTCCTTTGTTTTCAACTCTGTTTAATTGTTTTGCTGCTTATGAACAGTATCTCATTGCTAAAGCCTCCTTTCTTTACATAGTTCAGCCTCCATTGATTAGGATTAGTAAATTTCTTTATGTATTTGTCCATCATTTACGATCCTTTGTTAAAAAGTTGCTTAAATCGATCTGTCATTTTAGTACAAAAGTGTCGTAATTGTCATTTTGTGTCAAAAAAAAAAAAAAGAGAAGTGTCGTTGAGTCTTCCTTCTTTGGATAGTTGATTGAAATTTTGTCATGTATTTGATTTGACTTGTTGATATTTGAAGTGTCGAAAGCATCTTCTATTTGAAATTGAAAAGTGTCGTTTAAGTCTTCCTTTCATTTTGAAAAGAAATTGTCGAAATGTTGCTTTGAAGAAAATATTTTAGATCTATACTTAGTTTTCCTTTTTGCATTCTTCACATTAAGGGGAACGAAAAACAAATACATCCATTTGCATTTGCATTTAGACTATGTGTGAAAAATTATTTAGGAAAAGTGCATTTAGTGTGTGCTCTTTGCTCTTTGTTTGAAAGAATCGTAATCTTCTTTCCTTAGTAGCTAGGATTTTCATTGCTAAAAGTAAACAACAGTTGTTTATCATTTTAGATTGCATATTTAGGAATTTTACATCTACATCACACGGTGAACCTTGAAAGGCAAACTTCTAAACAAGATCAACTCTAAAATAAATTTCAATGAACTTAACAACTCTTTGGAACCTAATGCAACACATCTAGAGGTCTAGGCTAGAGACATGTTCCGATGTCATAAAATCTAGTAACTATCATTTTCATTGAAGGTTGGGTGATTCCTCCTCTTTGATATGACAAGTGCTAGCACGGACTTATTCTCCCCGTACTATTGAGTATATATTGGGAGACCACAATCGGCTTATATCCTTTATCCATAGGAAGCCGTGTCTGCCGCCCTATCAAACGCAACGCACTAAACACAACATTCGGGAAGATTGACTGTCGTACATAAGTCCTTGGTAGTTTCTCTTTATTTTATCATCAAGGTGTATATTGCAGTTTTGCGATTGGTTTGGTAATCGCTCTGTCTAGATTTCTAGAGTAGTCACTTTCGTTCCTTTTCGACTCCTTAAAAGAAAAGGTCCATCTAAGCACTTGTCACTTCAGGCTCATTAAAAATCGAAGGGGACTAGAGTCATCTTTAGCTTTTTCTTGACTCTTAAAAATTGAAAAAGCAATAGTTGTGTCAAAGCGTCATTAACATTTATTAATTTCGGAATAACATCCCTGTTGCTTCGTTGATCTTAGGTTGAGATAATGGAGTCCACCAATCAAGGAATCCCTTTGGAGGGGATTCCTAGTCCTTTTACATCTTGGGGAAATATTGGTGCACCTCATATGGCCACTTTGTCCCTTCCGGGACTTACTATTGGCCTACCAGTATGGCTATTCTCAACCTCTGTGGTTCAAAATAACGTGATTCCTCAGCAATCGAATCAACATCCAGTTGATGTTAAAATTGACCCCTCACCTTCTTCTTCGTTTGTTTCTCCCTCCCCTTCTTCCTCTTCACTTGGTGAAAGTAGTGATGCTAATAAACGAGTGGCTAAGAAGAAGAAGAAAGGTAAGGAGAAGAAGAAGAAGCCAACTCAGCAAGGGGGCAACCAAGCAAACATAGATTTGGATGCATCAGTTGGTGAAAATCCGCACATTAAAGCTCATAAACCCAAATATCCTTGCATAATCTGTAGAGGAGACCATTATCATCGAGATTGTCCATGCATTCCTCGGATCTTGAGAGAATGGTCCCCTCGTTCGCACCAACCAATGTCATTAACCTCTGCTAATCATGTTGATAATACACCATCAACTAGTGATATTGATGTCCACAAACAGAAAGGAAAAGTCAAAGTACCACGTGCATTATGTGAAGGAAACCATATACTTCCCCATTGTCCTTTTTTGGGTGAGGCCAAAAGAGTCTTGCATAACCGTCCTGCTTCACTGCAGCGACTTCCACCTGGATACAGGAAACTCTCCCCTAGTCCTTTACTAGTGGAAAATCCAATTGACTTAACTGAACCGTTGGTCAAAACATCTATCGTTGAAAGTGAATCTTCTGAGTCCATATCGGACCAAAGTCAACAGGTCGAAATGGAAGTCGACCTAGTTTTTCCTTCAAAAGGTCCACCTTCAGATGATACCACTCCCAAAGAGAGTAAGAACGATACTGTTCAAATTATTTTTGTTACTTCAGAGTCTGATGAACTTGGGGGAAATCCACCCATTCCTTCACAACAGGAAGAGAATCTCCCAATTCCCGTGACTCAAGGGGTTAATTAAACCATTTATTCGGTACCCCCTCCAAGCAGTCTAATCGCTTCCTTTCATTGGAATCGACTAGCAAGATCTCGCCTTCCTTCTAATGTACCATTCCGGATCATAGTACAAGTTTACAAAATGATCATGTCTGGCACTATCATAGATGAAGGGGCATCAGTGAGTATCCTTTCCTCAACTTCTTGGAAAGTGCTTGTTTCGCCATTGCTTATGCCTGTTACACAAATTTTTTGGGCTTTAACAAAGGAACCAGTCGACCATTAGGGATCCTTCCTAAGTTACCGATAACTTTGGGAAGGAAAATCATTCACTTGAACGTGATGGTAGTCCAAGGGCCGTTAGATTACAATCTACTCCTTGGGCATGACTATGTTTACAACATGGAGGCTATTGTTTCAACACTCTTTCAAGTGATGTGATTCCCACATGAAGGCAAAATTGTCACTATTGACTAGCTTTCATTTCCCGGTTCAAACACAGCTCCAAGTCAAACATCATCCCTAAATGGTCTTTTTGCATCAAGAGAATCTCTTCAACCTTCATTCCATCCACCGGATTGCTAGGAGTAGTCTGGTGAATGTAACGGAGCTTAGGGGGCATGCACCCTGGTCTACTTAGGCAGACGAACCCAGCTGAAAAGATAGGTTTCCCTATAGGTTATGTGATTGGAAGTGTTATCTCACACCATTCACCTTTTTCTATTTGATGGACAAAGCCAAGGAATTTTTTCATTGGCTCTGCTGACAAAAACAATCCTACTTAACCGCAGTGATTTCCATATGGTTACCTGGAGACTCTCCTTTTCTCGATGCCTGGGGGCATGCAAACCTTTTTATGCAAGCTAAAAATGACAAATTTCATTTTTTAGCTTTTTAGCTTTTTATTTTTTCAACTTCTTAGGTTAGGTGATTGGTCTGATCCACCATCCACCTTTGTCTACGCCGCAGACAAAGTAAAGGAAGTGTTTTGTCTAAACTGCTGACAAAACCATCCTACCTAACCTCAATAGTTCCTTAGCTTTTTAATTTTGTCATTTCTAGTTTACATAAAAAGAAAACTAAAAACTGAGCATAGTTTCCGCAAGGTTCAAGCTCGCTAAAAAATGAACCCGACTTCACCGAGCATAGTTTCCGCAAGGTTCAAGCTCACTAAAAAATGAACTCGCCTTCACTGAGCATAGTTTTCGCAAGGTTCAAGCTCATTAAAAATTGAACCTGCTCCCAAGAAGAGCATATTTTCCCCCAGAGTTCAAGCTCTCTAAAAAATGAACCTACCTTCGGTAAATAACCTTCTTGATTGCCATTACATCAGCCTTTGAGCCTTGGTTGTGTTCCTGCCATCACCTCCATCCTTTTGGTCGATCACATGCTTCCACTTGATTGTTTACCATTTTGAGGAACAGCTGCAATGAGTGGTCCTGTTAGCCACTCTCTTCACATCACCATGTTTTGAGAAGTTCCAAGCTTTCCCGAAACCAGTTGCTACCCTAAACACCACTCGTTCCTCAAAAAACGAGTCTCCTTTAAACTCTTTTCAGACTTGTTAAATATGAAAATATTGTCAAGCTATTGGCCTTTCCATCTCGCTAAAGTGATTGGAAATGCCATCCCTCCTGTATATTTTAATATTTTTTGGACCTGAGGGATTATCTCATTAAAAAGCTCGAGCGCTTGTCTTTTACGGCTCGCTAAAGTGATCGGAAAAGTCATCCCTTTCATATTATTTTATCCTTTTTCAGACTTAAGGGATTATGCTACGACAAAGAACTACTGAAGTTTCCTTTTCATCCCTTTTCAAACTCTCTAAACATGAAAAGGACCGAGCTAAAGGACCGATCTATCCTTGTCATTAAACTCATTAAAACAATAGCGACAAACTTCTCCACCCAGACAAGAACGAGTTTCATTGTCGCTAGGCTCGCTAAAACATAGCGATAGGTTTTCCCAAAGGGAAAACTATAGAACAAGCATATGTTATCCTCCTCAAGCTTGACAAAAATAAAGAGGTACTGGTTAGCAATGACTGGGGAAAAAGGGAAGAAAACTTAAAGAATTTTATTGGTAGCAGGTCGCTCATGAACATGACACTTTCATTCCATCACCGTGATTGAGTCGGGTTGGGTTATTCCATTCACCGGTCATATCACCGTTGGTCCTCCATACCATCCATCTTTTGGGATTAATGCTACCAATCCATCTCAGTGTCACTGATATGTTCAAGAGAAGTCATTCAGAGAGTTCGCCATCCAGTTAAAGCCTCATCCACTACAATACCTTCACCCTCCATTTTTCATGACCGCCATTCCTGAACCTTGTATCATCAAATCATTTTCACCTCCAGAAAATAATTTAATTCACTTCATGTCGTAGATGTGGGATACATTAAGGCCCTCCTATAACAGGTCACTTGTTGTCAACATCATCTCATTATCCAAGAAGTTGACTTAGAAACAACCCTTTCAGTACTTTGAAGCTTGCATGCCTCAACGACAAGTTTCTCACTTCTGGCGACAGGTTTACATCAATGGCCTTCGACCGAAAGATTTTGTGTGGTGTTCGACATCTGATCATATATTCATACCACGTGAATTGTATTGTAGTATCTTGAGGGTCGTTATCATTATCATTATCAAGACATCTTTTCACATGGATCGACTTGTACATCGGGCAAAGATTAAATGAGTTTGAAGACCCCAGATCTAGTTTCATCCATCCAGGTTGCGATATATTCAGGAATATAAATACATCAAATGTACACAGAATCTGCACAGATGATCATCCAAGCTAGGGATGATGACTCTACATGTAAAGAATCACCAGTCTGCAACTGCAGACGATTATCTGTCCTATGTACATGAAAATGAATTTATAAAGCTAAGCATGGGAATGCCCGCCTCAGCTAGATCATGAAAATAATATGATGATGATGTATTGTATTGTTTCTTATACAGGTCACCTTCTAGTTCGAATACCTCGGATCCTCATGATAAAGCATTTCACGGGACATCAAAAGATTTACTGCTTCATTCTTTAGGGGGCAACTGTTATAGATGTATTTGGGCACTGCAACCCCAATATTATATGTCGATAAAATAAGGGCTCTTTAACCCCTAAAAGTGTTGTTTCACACCCTAAAGGATCATGGTCAACTGATTACATGATTCCCCAAAAAGTTCCACCTGAAAAACCACTCAGAATTGGCCAAAACTGGACCATATTGACTGCTCCACTATCAAGGTATGATTCATACTGACTCCTACACTAGCCAGGTGCGATGCATACTAAAGAGGCCTTCTGGGGGGTGTGATGAGTGAGAATGGACAAATTTCAGAGACAGTTTGCTAAGTGGATGCTCATGGAATCTTCTAGAAACTTCTCCTATGACACTTGCCTCTTTGAATTCTCCCAGGGATGAGTAAGAGATCCAAGAAATCTCCAAGTGGAATGACACTAATCAAAAACCCAAAGATGACTCACACCCTTGCAGACATCTATAAATGGATCCCTCATCTGAGAGATCTATAGGCTAGAATTTGGTAATTTGTAAGGAAGTGCTGATAGTTTGTATCTGAGAAAGAGCATTGTATTGTTGGGTGATCTTGCTTTTCATGAGGTGAAGAGGGATTTGATGCTAGGAGGATGATGCTGGATTAGACAGCTAGGTTGTAATTCTCCCTTCTATTTTAATAAAGTTCTTTGAGTTTTCCTCCATACAATCGTGCATTTGTGAATCTTGTTATTTGTGAATGTTATTGTATGTTCAATGTATTTTTGATTCTACATTGTTTATGATATAATAGATTGAGATGCTTTGATGGTGTTTTGTTACTTTGTCTCTACATGTATTCACTGAGTGGGATAAGTAGGAGAAGAGGCGCAAGCTCTATCAAGGGGGAGAGAAATCAAGCAAGGAGTCAAGTAGAAGACCCAGGTTTTTCCCTTTGCTTCTCTCTTATCTATCATACATAGAGGAAATCGCAAATTTCTTTGATTGTTTGTTTCTAGGATAGCTACCAATCCTAATGGGACTAGCAGATCGAAAAAACACTAGTTTTCCTGGAAAGAATGTGACCTGCAATAACACCATTCTCTTGGCCAGCGAAAAATATTTATCAATATGCAAATTAAGTAATCATCCATGTATCCAACATAATATGTTTCCATCAACTATGTATCTAGCAAACCATGAGCGCATGGTCATTTGTCTAGCTTTCCTGATACCATCAACAGCAACAATCCTCAACGATGTGAGAACTATAGGAATCCTGAATCATAACTCCACCGTATGCATCTTTGGAGGCATGATGACACCAGCATAAAAGAAATGAGTGGCTTATCATCAAATAATGAAGTTGTGTACTCAATATTTGTACTTCTCCTTGTCCTTATGAAGATCACCATGTAAGCAACATATATGTACTATATACATCATCAAAAAGTCATCCACAATCATCCATAAATCTGATCTAAATAACAACTATGCAACCCCAATCAATACAAGTATCATCTGAGATTTCATCATGGGCAACTCATAACCGTCACATAGCAAGATGTATCATTTAAACACTTTAGCCACATAAGCATCATTATCATTGATTAGGTACCAAAGACTTCTAAACATAATGGCAACAATGCTTTGTTAGAAGCATAGCATGTTCTCCCCCTGAACCTGTTCCACCTATTCATTGTTAGATCTTATCACTGCATACATCAGTAAGAAGTATCAAGTCATCATCATCAATCAGATATACATCAAGTTATCAACAACTTGTGAGAATCAAAAAAACTTCTAAATAACATCCACAAACTGTAGCCATCTATCATCACAACAAAAAAGATAACCGATAATTGTTAGAATCATATCAAATCATTTTTTCTGAGTCTATCCCACTGCATTTTTCCTCAAACTATATATATGCGATTGTGCAACTTTGAACTCGCGTATATACACAACTTGTTTTCATGAAACTTTCATATGAGATTTAGAACATTGAAGTTTCATACTTTCGGCTTCCCCTAAGTCTGTCATGTCTATACACTGTATCATGCCACATTTTTCTGACTGTACTTCCTTGTTTTTCCATATCTTCGAGTGTGATGATGTTTTCTCCTTTTGGTATGGTGCCCAAAATTTTCTCCTGCATTCCTTTGCTATATGTCCAAACTTTTTACATGCATAACATCTTGTAAGTTTCGTATTTCTTCTATAGCAGTCAATGGCTTTGTTACCAAACATATTGCAAGAAAAACAATATCCCTTAAAGTACCTAGAAGCTGATGATCTTTCTGTGTGATGGTCTTGAACCATTCTACTTCCGCATCTCGCTGCAACATGTCCAAGATTATGACATATAAAACATTCAACATTATTCATTTGAGGAAATAACCGACTATCATTTCCATAGTTAGGAGTAAAATATTTTCTTTGAAGAATTTCTTTCCTTGGTTGTTGATGGGATTGACCTCTCATCTCCTTGTTGAGCATTTCAGATTTTGCATTAGAGTTCCTTGCCTCACTTTGTGAGCTAGATTCACCTTCAACAGATTCATGAAAACTAAGACCAGTTTTGATGGTAGGAGACCTTTGACTACTGAGAATATCATCCAAAATCTTAGTACTATCTTGAAATCGTAAAAGCTTATCCTTTTCTCCTAATTTACCTTTTAGGATATTTACCTCAACTTGATATTTCTCTTCCTTTTGAATTGTTTCTTCATGAATTTTTTAGCTTCTCTTTCTTCTTCCATTTGTTTCCTTAATTGAAGAACTTTGTTTTCTTGTTCTTCAAGAGCTTGGAGTAGTTCTTCATTCTGCTTATCTGATTTTTCAAGATCTTATTTTAGAGAGAGGATCTTAGCTTCAAGACTCTCATAGTAACTGGATCTATCTTTGAGTTTCTTGATTGTTTTGCTCCTTTTATTTACTTCATTTCTTAATGATGTCACTTCATCCTGCAGCTTTTGACATTGATCTTCCTTTTCCTTGTTTCCTTCCTCTAGTTGAGTTTTTAGTTTGGTAGCTTCTTCTTTGAAGGCACAGTCCCTTTTGTCCAATAGATCTTGTTGATCTCTAATTTTGTCTGTGAACCTTTTAAATTCTACCTCTATTTTATATCTTTCTCTCTCACCCATAAGAGCAAATTCAATTGTTTCGCTATCACTTTAATCATCTTCAAATGGACAAAGAAATGTATCACCAAAGGATAACAAGTTCATACTTGATAGTTCTTTTGTTTGTTCATCTTCATTCTGAGGTGATTCTGAATCTGAAGAGTTCCTTCCACATAATCCCCAATCGACTCTCCCACTATCATAGTTCCTTTGAGATGTCTTCTTCTTCTGAAGTGCTTTCTTCTTTAGCTTCTTTCCCATTGTTCTACGGATCTCCTTCAAGCGATCAAACTTCTACCAAAGGACCTACTCTGAAACCAATTGTTGGAAATAATACTGAGAGGTAGGGCGGGTGAATCAGTATTAGTCAAGTCAATAATATTTTTCCTTTCATACTCAAATTTATATATGCTACTTCCATGTGGGTAACCCGCATGTACACACAAATGTGTTTAAGGAAACAAGTGTATATCCAACAAACTAATGATTCAGTTAATTCATCATATGTTGATCTTAATATGTGCATCAGTACTTTATTAAACATTAAACAGTAATCATATGCAGTTAATAATAGAGTGAACCATCACACATAAGCAACACACATGAACACCAAGATTTAAGGTGGAAACCCAATGTGGGTGAAAACCACCTACTGTTGTAGTCTCTGTCTTATTTTAATAATAAGAAAATTTGTTTACAACATTGTACTGGTGCAGACTCATACCAGTATGCAGGCCTACCTGCAGAAGGTTACTACCTTCTCTTGTTCTCCAGCTTCTACTGGAAGGGAGCTACAACCCCCTAGTTCTTGTACTAGTTGAAGCTTCCAGACTATACATGATCAAACCATATGATGATAATTCATTTCAAGCCTTAAGATCTTGATCCATCATTAGATCTTATCCCTCATCAACTGCTAAGGTTCATCCTTAGTTCAGATCAAACAAAGTACCATAAGCCGATAACCTGCATACTGGATCTCACACTTCATCAGATATTTAATTGCTTATTCACTAGGCTTAATGATCTTCTCCTAATTATATATTTTTAGGCCTTTCTCAATACCATGGACCAAAACCACTAGACCAATACCTTGGACCAAATACCTAGGGTCAATACCTCAAACCAGATACCTTGGACTAATACCATGGATCAAAATACCATGGACCAAATACCTCGAACCAAAACTTAGTTTTCCAAGATATATGTACTTTTCCTTCTGTGAAAGTGCGTGTGTATGTTATATGCACCTTTTGTTCTGTTAACCTACGTGTATATGCAACTTGGTCAAGGTGAACCTCCATATACTTCTCTTTCTTCATTCTTTGTAGTCTAAACTGTAATTCTTTGTTGTTGTCATGCTATACTGTGATCTTTCATCTGAGTGAGTTACCTTCTGAACTGATTCCTTGAAACTACCCTGCATTTCATCACATCTATAAACACTATTGTCATGCATTCTGTCACATCTAATATCTCTTTTGTAGATTCATCTAGTTACCATATACAAGTGAGTTGTTCTGCTACAAGTGGGTTGCCATCAAGTACAACACATGCATCATAATGCCAACAAAGGTCAAGTGGTTGAGAGAAATGTTGTTATCCTCAGCACCTAGGTCCAATTCCTACATTTTACATGTTGAGATCATAATGATTATTTGTTTTAATGGTGTCAATCCTTGTTTTCTCTGTAGTCCCTTGAGGATAAAAACATGGGTGGAAAGGAAGGGGTGTCCTTCTTGCATATGTGAACTACACCAATTCCTTTGTTGGAGGCATCACATTCTGAGACAAAAATTTCAGTGAAATTAGGTAGGGGAAAGACTGTAGTGGTGCACATAAGCTATTTCAAATATTAAAATTAAATATCAATGGTCTCAATACAACTGAAAGAATTTTTCTTAAGTAAATCTATAATTGGGACAACACATTTTCCATAGTTGTGGGAAAAACTTTCTATAGTACCTTGTTAAACCCAAGAATCCCTACAATATTTTAAGGCTCTTAGGTCATGGCCAATAATTCATATCTTCTATTTTTTTGGGTCCACTCATATACCATCCTTACTCACATTATAACCTAAGTATTCCCCTTCTAGGGCCCCAAAATCACATTTGGACCTTTTAAGAAAAGGTTGAAGATGAGATAATAATTTTAAGACCTTATTCACATTGATGAGTTGGGTATGCCTTTATTTGTTGTAAATGAGGATAGCATCAAATAATACTAGGACAAAGTGGAACAAAAAATATTGAAATATATGGTTTTGGAAAGTGGATGGGACATTATATAGGGCAAGTGGCATGACCATGAACTCATAATGATTTTCATTATTTCGAAAGGTAGTCTTTGGAATATTAGCCTCCTTCATATAAATTTTGCAATAATCAAAGTGAAGATCAAGTTCAGTGGAAAATTCGTTGCTTGTGAGGTTATCCAAAAGGTCACCAATGATAGGAATAGGAAATTTGTCCTTGAGGGTAATATGTTTAGGGCATGAAAATTAGGACACATGTGCCAAGTGATTTCATTTTTTAGGACCAAGACCATGTCCTAGAACTAGGTGAAGTAACAATTTGATTAGAATGATAGGAATAGGAATTTTTTCCTTGAGGGTAATTTGTTGAGGGCGTGAAAATTAGAGCACATGTGCCAAGTGCTTTCTCTTTTTAGGACCAAGACCATGGCCTATAACTAGATGAAGCAACAAGTTGATTAGAATCACTATGAACGCCATTTTTATAAAGGGGATGAGGTGTTTCTTGTCTCCAACCATATAAGAAAACATTCCTCAAATCTAACCATCAACAAAAGCTAGATCCAAATTTTATGGCCCCTATATAATTATCCAATGCATTGGATCTGTCACTTACAATTTACAGCTTCCCAATCATCCAAAGATATATCTAGTTTTTCATATTTTTTTTCTTAATTGAAGTGTTTGGATATAATTGTAATATTCAATCTAATCTATCATTATTGGATGAAAAGGGTTCCATTTAGTTGCATCCCGAAGAATTCCTTGAATTGTTTTTTCACTTTATATATAGATTTTTATTAATTGAATATCGTTATTATTTTTATGTTTTCTTTTAATTAATTAAATTTGATTATGTACAGTAAGTAATATTAGATGTAATGAGTAATTAATTAATTGCAACTAATACTTATGGATAGAGGCAATATCACTTTCTTTAAGTTAATTTTTTTTTAAATGGTATCGTAGAATATGGGATTTTCACTACTCCATATAAAATACTATGCATGTAGTTATATGTTGTTCTTTGATATGTTTACTATCTTTGTTTAATATTATATAATATATTGTTAATTCTATTGAATTTACATTAATTTTAGTTACAATTTCTTATGTTTTCTAAGTGAAAAAATTGGTTCCAAACATGTCAGAATATCATATGCCAAAATTGCAAAGTTAAATTCAAAATATGCAAAAATCAAATTCTGAAAATTTAATATGGAATCTAATTTTGGAATTTGAAATTACTACATCAGGAACTGAATTTTGCAATTTTGGAATATGATGTGGGCATATTTGAAACTACATCTTACAATTTAGAAACCCAAATTTTAGACTTAACTTTCAATTACTTTTAATACATATCATTTTAAAAATCTAAAATGGGTTTCACCTCATTTACAAATATTCATCATTCATATTCTGATAAGTATTGATAATGTAATCTTAAAAGTTAATGTGGAATAAAATGGAAACCTCTGGCTATGGTGATTAGATTTGATGTATAAAATCCTTACGAATCCAATAGAGGGATCTTCTAATCTATCCAAGGCTTAATGCCCTACTAATGAGCTACTCTGGATCAAAATGAGCTACATCCATTTGAAGCAACTCTGGATCAAAATGAGCTACTAATACCATGATTATTTGAAGTGAGTCCTTTGTAGAAACTATAGTAAAGGTGTCATGGTAATCAATACCTTCTTTCTAAGTGAATCCTTTGGTCACAAGTCTAGATTTATAGCATTCTATACTTATATATGAGTCCTTTTTGGTTTTTTAGACCCATGTACAATGAATGCCTTTGACTTCCTTCGGAAATTCAACTAAATCCTAGACATGGTTCTTAATCGTTGAATCCAACTCTTATAACATAGAATTGTGATAGAGCATGGAGTTTCCTTCACTCATGCCTTGGTAAAAAGATATTAGATCTTATTCAATTCCAACGTCGTGGTTAAGATCTTGAAGGGTACAAACATAATCAAAAGAAATTCCAAGTTTCCTTATTCTTTAGGATCTTCTTAGTCCTAGATCTTTATCCACATTTTATGGTATTTTAATAATAGGTTCATTTACAAATTGATCCTTATGGGGTGGCATTTCATTAGTTTTTTTCTCTTCCATAATGACAAATTCTATATCCATATTTGCAAGTATGATAACCAGAGCCTTCATTTCCTAAAAAGTTAAATTTTGAGGTTGCTCACTTCCACTAATGTCAGTATCTTTAATAAACCTTGCAATTTTTGCTTCAATGATATTAGGTGTATGAGAAAGACAATAAAACTTGTATAGCTTAGGCCTTTCTACATAGCCAATGAAAAAACCACTAATTATATTTAACTGAACTCAACAAAACAACCCCATATGTGTACATGTCCTAAACTTGGATTCCAACCATTCCATTCCATAACTCGAAAATAGTTTTAGGAATTTCCTTAGTGGGAACTTTATTTAGGATATGTAATGTGTTTTTTAAAGGATTACTCCATAGAGATAATGAGAGAGTGGATTTACTAATCATAGTCCTCACCAAGTCCATTAGCGTACAATTTTTCCTTTTAGCTACACCATTTTGATGTGGTGGGTTGGGCATCGTGTATTGAGCAACAATGTCTTGTTCCTTAAGAAAGTTTACAAATGGACCTCATTCTTTTCCTATAAGTGTGTACCTTGCATGATACTGCCCACCTCTATTTTATCTCACACTTTTTATTACTTTTCCAGTTTGTTTCTCTACCTCTGGCTTATAAGTTTTTAAAGTATCTAGTGCTTTACTTTTCTTGAATACTAGATAGAGTTACATAAATCGTGTGTGATCATCTATAAATGAGATGAAGTATTTCCAACCATTTATACATAGATTTATAAATGGTCCACAGATATCAGGATTATACGATTCCTAATCTTTTTGAACTCCTCCTAGAACCTTTCTTGGTTTTGTTCGCTTGTTTTCCCTTTATGCAGTCCACACAAACACCAAAATAAGATAAATCGATAGTCTCAAGGACTTCGTCACCTATTAATATTTATTATCTCTATGGATATGTGTCTCAATATCATGTGCCAAATCATCGAAGGATTTTTCATTTATAATACCATGCTTAATTCCAGTATTCCCATGCAAGGTTAAAAAAATAGAAGAAAAATCAAGATTTAAATGGAGTTTATACAAACCATCAGCAAGTGTTACACCAATAAAAATAAGTATGTCATTAATAATACTAATAGTCGAACCAGTAAAATTGAAACTAAAACCATAATATCCTTCATTAATTCAAAAGGTAGTCTTTGGAATATTAGTCTCTTTCATACAAATTTGGTGATAATCGGAGTGAATATCAATTTTAGTGGAAAATTGGGAACTTGTGAGGTCATTTAGAAGGTTATGAGTAATAAGAATAGGAAATTTATCCTTGATAGTAATTTTAAGGTCCCAAAAATTAGGAAACATGTGCCAAGTTCCTTATTTTCTAAGGTCCATGACCATGGTCTAGAACAAAATGATGCAACAAGATGATTAAAATCACTCTAAATTCCATTTTACGAAATGGGATCTGGTGTTTCTTTGTCTTCAACCATATAAGAAAAGTCCCCTCAAATCTAATCATCAACCAAAATTTGGCTCCAAAATTTTATGGCACCTATACAATTCCCTCATTCATTGGACCTATTGCTTACAAATTACAACTTCCCAACCATTCAAAGATTCATCCAGTTTTTCATGTTTCCTAATTAAAGGAAGTGTTCAGATCTAGTTGTAATATTCAATCCAATCTAGCAGAATTGGATGAAGAAGGTTCCATTTCATTGCATCTCAAAGCAGTCCTTAACTATTGTGAGAAACATCTCAACTAGATCATAATTCAATAAGCTCCAATACAATAGAGTGATACAAGATACATGACCTCGGGATGTCACCTAGGAGAATTCTTACATTCTAAAGTAATTTCCACATATCATGCCATGACAAAAAGGTTTTTCTCTAAGGGAGAAAGCATGTTATGGTCCTAGCGACCCTAACACCTGATAGATAGATTAATGTATTTTTATGTAAGAAAGGCCATTAGTAGTAAGTAAGGTCGATAATAGTGTGGACACAAGTCTTGTAAGAGGGCTCAGTAGAAAGTTCCTCCTATAGAATGTTCTAAAATGATAGAAAGTATTTTATATAGAGGTAAAAATGTTAAGAGAATTATTGTAACTAATCTATGCTCGATTGGAGGTTTCCCCTTCAAAGAGGCAAGTGAATATTGTACTTGGTAATAAAATTATCACCTTTTTGTCCTTGTTGTAACCTAGGGAAAAGTGAGCATAGTTACCAGTAGTAAGGACATCAAGCGATTACATAGCAAAGAACATAAGAAAATAGAGAAGAGAAGAGACACAAGTAGTGGAGAACCAACACAATCACACTTTTATTATATATCTCTTAAAGCCGAATAGAACCAATACATTGATACATTCTTTGATATATATACTTTATCAGGACAGTTACAGCAGTTTAACTATCCAAGCTGACACAACTAAGATCACTTGGATGTCGACTTTACTAAGTTGTCAACCAAATTACAATATAGCTTTTCGACTCGAGTGGGTTAGTAGACTAACCACTCCAACATCTCCCCCACCCTCAAAGCCTTCTTTATCCCAAAGAAGGAGGGATTTGGAGTGTTACAAAAAATTTGTACAAAATTATTACAATATAGATATTCGACAACTTCTGGAAATATTACAAAACTTGGTACAAAAATTATTACAATATGGAACAAAAGATAAAGATATAAAATGAATTAAAAAGCTTCTTTACAATTATGGTTCTTCAAGAGGTGCAGAATGATCAATTGGTGCATTTTGATTTGGTTCTACTAACTAGTGGGCTTCTTGATCAACTTCAATTTTAATTTCATGAGATTGTTTCTCTGAAGTCGCAGCACATGTTGAGATAATTGTTTCAAAAAATGGATGGGTAGGTCGTAGTGGTTCTAGTGGCAATAAGTGAACTAGTGGTGATGGAAACATGTTTGGAAAGGAAATATAGTGTATTACTAGAGCAAGTAGTCAAAGATAATCATCAAAGATCAACCATTCTTGAACTGCTAGCCTGGCTTGCGCATCTAGTTCCTTGATTTTTTCAAGGTATTGAAATTTTTTTTATTGTGAATTATATTATGATATCATGTGGTCGAGAGGTCATTTGTTCCATCTATTGCACTCTATTAAGAATTCCCTGCAAAAATTTTGAAGCATTGGATGCTTCCAAATGGGATTTCTTTCCTTCTTTGAGTCATTGGTGCTCCTTTTGCATCAACTAAGCTTCATGGAAAATTTTGAGAATACAAATTTATTTTAATGTTTACAAACCTTGGCGAATCTTACTAGTCTCTAACATGCAAAGTATAAAATGTTTGGAGATACGTTTGTAAAAATATTCAAATTTATAACAATTTTATATAGTGTTTGTAAATTTTTGGCAATTTTTAAGCGAAAATAAGTTTATACTATAAAATTTGGGCGAATCAGATTTAGAAAAAAATGGAAATTGGCGAATCCCTTTTTTTGGAAAAAACATGGAAAATTAGCCCACTTATGAATATTAGCCACTAAAATTTTCCCAGCTAAGCTTGAAGTTTGTTTTCTTGATCAATACTTTTATCCAATGCTAGTTTTTCCCTTGGACTTATGACTTCCCTAAATTCTAAGTCATGAATAAGCATGCCCCACGTTCTGATACAACCATGGGTTGATGCTAAATATATAGGCCAATTATTCAATGTGGTGGTCAAGGAGGCTCCCTGATCAAGCGTGTGCTCTAATTCTTTCTTAGCTTCTAGAAATTCCAATTGTTCTTTCTAGATTACATCTTATAACTATTTGCTTCATGCAACTATTATTTTCGACTACAACTCACTTTTCTGAGTGTTGAGTTTCTCATTTTGGTCAATCAACTTATGTACTAAATTTTGAATGGTAGCTAGATGATCATAAACATTGGTTGGTATGTCAATATTTAAATTTTTTTCTACACAATGTTGGAAGTCCATCCAGATCTCCCTTTCTTGTTCCTCTTTCTGTTGAAGCTTGTTAGTGTCATTTTTTCTTTTCTTCATCCTTATTTTTTATTCTTTTACATATTTTTCTAACATTTCAAAAAACAAATGTCGTTGGAAAGCCTTAATTCAGGAAACTTACTTGGAATTTCAATAATATGTTTCTTCACCTCAGTCATTGATGTAATAGTCGAGGTTGGTTTAGTCGATGACACATGTTGCTAAGTTGTCAATGTGGCCATCCTAATTTGGTAGTTGAAGGAAAAATTCCCTCCACTGGAAAATATTCCTCATCAAGGAAGACCCCTTCTATCCCTTGGAAGAATTCAATTTGGTTAAGGAAAAATATATTTTTAAAATGGAAAGTCACATGTGCACAAAAGGATAGGTCATCCCAAAAGAGAAATTGGACAACCTTATATGGTTATAAATACAAAGAAAGGGACCCTCATTTGAAGAAAAGACTTAGGAATTATTCTTTTCTCTTATTTGGTTTTGGCTCACATAGGTTTGAAATTGGTTCATAGGGAATTCATTTGTACAATTTTGAAATTATAGGGTTTGAAGCTCACACATGTGATTAGGGTTTTTGGTTCACAGTCATAGGGTTTCCACAGAAAAATTTTAACTAGATTCGCATGCATGCAAGCCTTTGTGTGAATCTGGAAAGTTTCAACCGCATGCATATCTCTCTCTTTGTGCAACTTGGACCTAGTGGTTCATTTGAAAATTGACTGCAGATTTCGATAGTTGACCGCAGATGTTGAAAGTTGACCACATGCTTCTAAATGATGGTTTTTATTGGTATTATTACTAGGTTCATCTCTGGGATATGATTTATTAATTTTGTTAAATGATCTTGTGAATGAAGAAATGGATTATTGTACTTTCTCTTTGTTGAACATTTTATGACAATCTAATAAGAAGAAGAATTTGAAATGGTTTCCCCCTTGTGGGGTTTTTCCCTGGTCTCCAACCAATCCTGGTGTCTCTATGTGTTAATTAGTTTCTTCTATTGTTCCTTCATGTTATTGTACATTAATGATGATATTGTTCTTTCTACATAATTGCATATGTTGTTAATGATTTCATGATGTTGTGGGGTGAATTCAATATATAAATGATGGAATGCAATTATTTAAAGCAAATAAAAATATAACCCTAAGAAAAACTAACATGGTATCATAGCTAGGATGAAGAAAGTCATTGAGATCACCCCTGAAAAGACACCTTTGAAGGAAACCCTATGAAATTGGTTATTAGGATTCGATGGATTACATGTGTGTTACAGGTCATTTTATCACATCCACTCAAAAGGACTAAAAACCAGATCAATAAACATCCTTGAACACTTTTTCATTATCCCTTCGAAAATCCCTAAGCATCACCTCTCCAAAAAGTTTGATTTTTTGAGCCAATTAGGTAGGAAACCATGTTTTTATCCCTAGTGCACCCTACATAACTGTTGTGATTTCTCTACTTTGCAGGTGTGATGGTTCTAGAATTTCGAGAAAAATAAAAAATATTTGCAAATATTCTCCTTCCAGAAGCTTATAAGGTGGTTTTAACCATTTACCATGGATATATATATATATATATATATATATATATATATATATATATATATATATATATATATATATATATATATATATATATATATATATATATATATATATCAAAATCCTACACTAGAGGTCTTATCTCTTATCATTAGAGCTCATCCTCTTTCATATGTGGATCTCAAGCCTAGATTGGTAAATCCTAAACTACCACTTTTACCTTATAAATCTACTGCCTCCCATAGATTCTAGGTTGCCTTTTCGAGATTCCTATTTCCCTCATGCTGCTACTTTGATCTTAAGGAGACATCATCCATTTATGCATTAGGGTTGAGTTTGGAGGTTTTCTTTGTGACAAGAAAGGACGAGACAATTGGGGAGATGTCTACAAAGTCAACATCTATAAATGGTTGTAACTCTCTCCATTTATTAACACAAAAAGCACTACGTTTTCCTATAATTGTGTCATGTTGATGCTTATTTATTTCAATTCCATTTGACTCATTGATTATAGACATTGGTTTATGTTATGTGGATATTGTAGTTCTCTTACTTGTTTTAGTCATTATCGCAGGTTCCATTTATAGTGCTTGGAGCTAGAGTTGGTACTTACAAGCAAGGAGAAGAGGAGGACTTTCTATAGATTCTAGGTAGGTCTTTATTCCATATTATAATCTCTCTAAGGAAAGAATAAATCTTTTTTCCCTTGTTGTTGCTAGATCAAGCCACTAGATCTAGGGAGTTCCCTTTTCTCAGTAGAAGTGAATTTTCCATTAAAAAAATGGGCGACTCCACTGGCGAACGAAATGTTACTTTGGTGCTTCCTTAGTTTATCCATTTTATACCTTTCAATGTGACTTAAATTTGCTATTTTATGGAGTAATTGGTCCTTGGAAATTATTAGTCTAAGCTTGGTATGATTTTTGTTTCGCTTTTGAACAAAAGTATCCCTAGTGCACTTTCTGGTCTACAATAGAGTGACCCAGTGCACTTGTCTCTCTCTACAAGTGCGATGCATCGCACTGGTGTCTATGTCTAACCTACAATGGTTCTTGTAGGATGTGAAAATTACATTTATATCCCTTGCTCTCAGTTTTCATTTTGTCCACTGAATTTTTTTTAGCCTCTGTAACATTCATTGTCTCTACAAAATCCATCATTCTATTTACATTTGAGTTTGATTACCTTTTTATGAGGATTTGTTTGATTTTTCATCCTTCTTGTCAATTAGGGTCTATAAGCTTGATTGTTGATTGAATGAAAATAATTTTCATATTACAGTTGTAGTCTATGTGAGTTATTTTGGTCAATGATTTAGCTTCATTTTTATTTTCATTGCATTTGAAATTGGAAAAGAAAATAAAAGAAATATATCATTTTTGCATTGCATATAGGGTTTTTGAATTGAATTGGAAAAGTATATTGAAATATCTAATTAGGAAGTTTCCATTTGTTGTGTATTTGATTGTTTCATCTTGTTTGTCTCTTCCTTCCCATGTATAGATCTTCATTGAAATGAAAGAGTCATTTTCATCATGTTAGCTGCATCATAGGAAGTTCAAGTGAATTTGTACCATAAGCCTTGAAATTGAAACATAATTGAAGATCAACTTTAAAAAACTTTCAATTAACCTAAGAAGCACTTGCAACATTAACGACACACATAGAGGTTTAGGTTAGAGACGTTTTTCGACATCTTTAAACGTAGGAGTTGTTGTTACTTTTTTGTGTTACATTCTGGTGGTAGTCGGTATTTCATGTGCGTAAGTATATTGGATCATTCTCCACGTACCTTCAGGTATATCAAATGGAATTCCTCATGTGAAAAGTATATTGAAATACTTCCTATCATATAGGATGCATTAGACAACACTACCACGAACTGCACTTCCATGTAACTCTGGGTATATTTTGGAAGTCCCCATTAGTTTGTTATCCCACCAAAGGTATCTGAGTCATCCACCTTGCTTATTGTGATACACTGAACACAACATTCAGGGATATTTCTTGCATGAATTGGAAACGTTATATTGCAGTTCACAATGACTTGGTAAATCTTTTTGCCTAGTTACCTCTGTTTTGTTTTATTTGTGTCTTTAATTTCGAAAATCAATTGATTGGCGATGGAACAAAATCCTCACTGTGAAACAACTCCTTAGTATATCTTAGGTTGAGAATAATCACAACGGTTCCTAAATCCACCATTCAAAGAAGCCCCTCTAATGGGAGTCATGGTCCTTTTCCTTATTTTGGAAATATTAGTGCTCCTTATATGGCAACATTGTCCCTTCCTGGATTTACCATTGTGTTATCATCAAAAAATGATCACCTAGCCATTTCTAACTAGGCAGATCGAAATACACCATGTAGATTTAATTTTATCATAGTAAAATCACATTCACTGTGGAAAATAGTTTAGTAAACCACTTTTATTAAATTATTTTCTTATTTAAATAAAAAAACCCATGAGAAAAATTAGATAAATCATTAGTTATTTAATTTTCTCTAGGAATAATTATTAAATCATTATTTAAAATATTTTTGCTTGTAACATTTGACTAAATCACTTAGGAATAATTAAATAAATTATGATTAAATAAATCTCTATTTATTTAATTTTCCTTATCTCTGTTATTGGAATAGTTGTTAAATCACTATTTAATAATTATTTCAATTTCACACAATTCTTAATTATCGCAAAATAATTAAATTAGTAATTGTATTTTTTAATTATTTCTAAATAAAGATATTTAACCATTTTAAATATATTTTCCCCATCCAATAAAGATAATAAATTATTCCAAGCAGTTAGATCTTGATTTGGTTAATATTATTTTATTATTCTCCATTTTCGAGATTAACTCAATACTTTGTTATAAATAGGAGGGTTTCTAATTCGTTCTTCACCATGAGCACAATCATCATCACCATTATTGTCTTTTCTTTTGATCTCATATTCGGGTCCTCCACATTTTGTCTGGGTTTTTCACATATTGAGAGAGAAGATCATTTTCTAAAGCATCAAGGATATCAAAGGACCCATCCCACGGAGGGGGACTTATAGACCCATTTGTAGATCTCCTTCACCAGGTGTTTTTAATAAAAAAATTATTCAATTAAAGTCTTTCCATTTGGGTTATTGTATTGGATATTTTTACTGTTGCTTTCTATTCTGGATTGTTTATACTTTTGTTGCAAGTTTTCCATTTTTATTTTAGATCTGATTCACAAGTAGCTATCAACTTGTTGTTAGGATCACTTGTCACCTAGTGACCTAAGTGAAGTGTTTTTGGTACACCTTCCAAGAAAACGTACACTAACAAATGGTGACTCCACTGGTGTAATAACAATGTTCTTGGGTGACTGAAGTTTCAGAAAATTTCAAGGTTTTCTATAGCTATTTTTAGCCTCTCAATTTCTATTTATAGTATTAAACCCTTTTTTGTCAAATTTTCAAATCCTGGTAGTTTTTTGGTTCTTTCCATAGGTCATAGGTACCAGCCAAGCAGGAGACAAAAAAATTGTGTGAGATCTACAGAATGAGAGTCTGGAGAGAAAAAATCACTTTTCAGCCCTTGATTTGTGTTCCAGACTGCACTATTTGGCCCCAAAATTGTGTTTTCCATTGTTCCAGGTCAGTACTTGCGTTTTCAAATTTTTTGGAAACTTTTTCAGGGTTTTTTCAGCTCCTTTGGATATGTTTCTTTTACCTTTTCTCCCTTTAGATTTTTGGTTTGCCTTGTCCCCCTTAGGATCCCCTTGATCATCCTAGGCTTTAGAGCTTCACACCTATCCTTTGCAACATTTTTCAACTCTAACTTTTGTTATTTGTCTACACCATTTATAGCAGATTAGAGCCTCTAGATCTCAGTTCCTTGACATTAGATCTTTTAGGTTGTTTTATGTGTCTTTGAGTAGATTGTTTTCCCTCTCTTGCTTAGCTACTTGGTAGCCTCTGTGGGTGGGGTTTTGTGTGCTTGATTGGCTATTTATTTTATGTCATTTTCATATTTATCTACAGTATTTCTGCACTTTACTTTCAGTAGCACATGGAATCATAAAACGTGCTTAATTAACTCATCCACTTGACATATTATTTTCACACACTCAAACCCTAAGAGAAAGTGAGCTTGATTAACACTGCCAAGACAAGACTTGAAACACTACACCTTAATAAATCAACACATAGAAATTAAGCCCACTTGGGCCCAAGCCAAGACTTGAAACACTACACCTTAATAAATCAACACATAGAAATTAAGCCCACTTGGGCACCAGGGCTAAACATTCTTTGTAGTGTAAGTGTAGGATCGGTGAGATAGGCTTCCAATAACACCCATCGATCACTTTCATTGAGACAAAGAAGTTGACATATTAGGGATATTAAAATCCTTCACCATCCCACGGTCCAAAGCTAGAGTATGTCAGAAACCTGATTCAGAGGGGGTTAGGTTAGTTCATCATGTGAGCAATTATCCTCAAGGCTACCTAACCTATAGCAGGGAATCCCATGTAGTGGCTGACTACCAAGAAGCTCAAGACTCGACCACCCCTATGGGATGAAGGTAATCATAGTGATCAATCTTAGGAAAACACCCTATAGGACTAGCTGTGGGAAGGATTTGTTCCTCTACCCCACCTTTCTCTGGACAACTCTTCTTGCGGGGATCATATTCCACCAAGTAAGAATTTCTTTGGAAGGTCATATGAAAAAGTAGACCCAGGATTGTTTTAGGATTTAGATCACCTATAGTCTAGAGGTATTTTTATTTGATAGCATGTGTTTTCTTATATTAGAGTAACATCATTAAAATAGTTAGTTTACACTTGGCACCACTACACTAGGTGTTTGTTTGTTGTTTGTTGCTATTTTATTCCTGTCATCACCCTTTAGTTCTTAGATCATTATTGTATGGAAATCATTGCATCCCCTAGGCATTTTCTGCGTCGAATTTGAGGTCTTCACCCTCAATTCCCATTAGGGCATATTACTCCTCTCCGTCGAGTTAGAGTTCATCCTCCCAGTCCTCCATCGAGTCATCATTTTGATTCTGATTCTATTGATTCATCTAGTTCCTCCTTTTATTTTGTGTCGTCCCAACCCTGTATTGCCACCATGTCAGGCACCAATGTGGGTGCAGGAAACCAGGGTGGTAAGCCAAGTACAAAACCCCACCTGTGTGGCCACTCCTACTCCCTTACTTCCTTTTATGGCTGGTTTGATTCTCCCATATTTCAGCCAGCTTATCAATGATCCTCTTCTCCATGATCCCACATGGTCAGCTATGCCTACTAAACTCCCTTCAGACATCCCAAAGTTTGAAGGTAATCCTAGAGAAGATCCAACTAATCATGTTCACTCATTCCACATGTGGTGTTCATTAAATTCCATTACTGAAGAATCTATTTGTCTTCATCTGTTCCAACCAAGCTCACTGGAGCTGCTGCTAAGTGGTATGTCAATCAACCCAGAGCGGCTCATGCTACTTTAGCAAATATTGCCACATCTTTTCTTTCCCATTTCAAATTACCTCTCCATTATGATATCGGTACCAAACTTTTGACTTCTTTCCATCAAACTTCTGCCACCCGCCTTTCTGACCATGTTCAAGAATGGCATAGAAGGAGGAGCATCTATAGAGCTCTTGACTTCAAAGACTGAGTCTATATGGATTGGTTCCTTACATCGATGTTGGCCCCCATTGATAAATATGTTGTGTCACAGTTCCCCCATTTTGAGGAAGATGCACTTGAAGTAGCCTTAAAATTTGATCTGATCTACGCCCAATCAAGTTATGTTTACACTTTCAACCCCGATCTACCTTGGCCTGGTGCTACTAATGCATCGAGGGAATCTCATGTCTCGGATGGCATAGTTGGAACCCTTTCACAGCCCTAACCATATGCTCCACCTCAGATGAGTTATGGTCCACCTTAGGGAGGGACTAGTTCCACTTACAATTATCCCCACCCCCCAATCCCCCACCAGGAAACTTTTATCCATGTCCCAGCACACCATCTACATCAATAGATGCTACGGCTAGTTGTTGTACCACTTATTTATCCCAATGTTTCCCCATCTCTTTATTAGCATTATGCACTGCCTAGCACTCCATCCCCTCCAGCACCATCTCCCCATGCCTGCTCCCCCTTTGCCACATCAGCCACCACCTCCACAAGGACAAGTGTATGCTCAACAGAGCAGACCCAATTCCCCTAACCCTAAGAAAAGTAACAAGGGGAAGGGTAATTGGAACCATCATCCTCAAGGTAATCAAGGCAACCAGGGTCCTCCACCCAATTCACCTCAGGGTCCTCAACCTAATCCCACAACCCAGTAACAGGGCAGTCATCCCAAGAAAAACAAGGGTCTTCGTATCAACAATCCTTGTGCATGTTATGATGCATATGGTAATTATAGCCATGAGTGTCTTCTTTTACCTCAGATGCAGCAAATATGGGAAGCTCAAGCAACTTCTTAAGGATTGCAGCCCACCATTCCTCCTCCCCTTCTTGCTTCATTTGATCCGGAAGTGATTACCAATCCTTTCCCTCACCAAGGATATATAGCTACCCAACCTACACAAGGTAAGAAAGCTCAACCAGATCCACCATCTAGTCACCATGAATATCATATTTGTATGATGAATTATGATGAGGTTAATACTAAGCAAGTCGACCTTCAAACTCGATCACGCTAATATGACAACCCATCTACTAAATCAGTGACTGAGTCCCAAACCGAAGTTTCCACTGAGCCTCTATCATCACCCAATAGTACCTTACAGATCCCTCAGCCGAAGGTTGACATTATTCCCAAGATCACCAAAGGTTTGTTACGTTGAAATGTTGCTTCATCTAAAGCCACCCATACATATAGCATAGTAGATGACTTGGCACAGTCTCCTGTTGCCATGTTAATGCTGCAAGTACTCCAAATGTGACCATCCCAACAGAAGGCTCTACTATCTGTGTTGGGTGTCATGGATCCCCAAGAGGATCAGATGATTGTCTTTCATGTTGACAAGTCATAAAATTATCCCCTACCTTCATCCATTTCATTCCAAACACTGGTCTCAATTAGAAATACCATTGTTCAGCAATGTATCATCGATGAAGGTGATTCCACCTGTGCGATGGCCACCATTGTTTGGAAAAAATTTGGTTCCCCTAACCTATCCCCATCCACTATCACTCTTCGGGCATGGGATGGTAATCCTTCGTAGCCCCTTGGCTTATATCACAACTGCCCAGTCATAGTTGTTGGTAAGATTTTCTGTATTGACATTGAAGTCATTGATGCTCCCTTAGACTATAACATCCTTTTGGGTCATAGTTATGTTTATGCCATGTCAGCTCTCTCATCTACGGTTCACCGTAGGATGTGCTTTCCCTGAAATGGAAATATCTTCACCGTTGATCAATTGACATACTATAAACACAAAGCCCAGACTTCACCTTAGTCCAACATTTCCTCCGTGACTGACAATATGAATGTCTCGTCCTTCACCAATGTCTCTCTAGGAGTCTACAAAGATTCCACTTTTCTTTGTTCTTATTATGGTCCACTGCCTACCCCTTCTAAACCTAGCTCATCTAGTGTTTGCATGCTCCAAGCATCGTGGGCCACCCAAAAATGGTCTGGTATGCCTCCACAGTAGACAACACCACCGTAACATGTTATTCCTAAATCAACCCAGTCATTTGTTACTACTCCTCAAGGACCCTTTCCTTCTGTTGCCATCTCTCCTATTCCATTTCTGGCCGGAACCATTCCCCTAGACCTTAACCATCTCAGAGCATTTTCTCTAGGCCACTATCCTTCTGGTCAGATATCATTTTTCTTTCCACCTCCTGGAATTTATCCTCCACCTATTATGGCTACGTTGATTTTACCCAACATTACCTTAGGGATCCTAGTCTGGTACATCGATCCTCCTACAAACACTCCATCCAATCAACTTAAACCTTAAACTACTTTGACCCTGGTCCAACCTGCTGTTCCTAGCCCTGCCTTTGCTTTAGTTCCACAACAACCTCAACATGAGGCTACTATTGTGAAAGCATTTGGCGAGGGGGGTAAAGCCTAGAAAAAGGGAACTAAAGACAAGGCACCCCCAGCAACTCCAGCTCCTCCTAAGCTGCCAAAGCCTATTCCTCCTTGTGCTTTGTGTGATGTTGTCGGTCATGCCACCAATAATTTTCCTGAACTCCCTCATGTTAAAGATGTGGTCACTGATACCTTCCCTAATTCTAACATTCCTGAGGTCCATGTCACCTTACCTGAGTCAGCAAGAAGAAAAGATCATTATGCATGAATCACCCATGTGCTTTATGTGATAATTATGGCCATCATTCTCATCGTTGTCCCCGTCTCGACGATTTTTCTGATACACTTCAAGTTCTTTGAAAAATATAGGCCACTCATAGTGATTCCACCTCTCCTCTACCTATGGATTCTAGTCCCACTCATACACTGGAACAGGAGATCTCTCAAACACCCATTGTGATCCCTGCCCCTGATTCCAAGATGACAGATAGTACCACTTCCATTCGCTACATGTCATCATCAATGAGATCAATGCCTTGGAACTCCCTTGGTGTCTCCTTTTGTGATTATGTTGAACCTTCTTAGATGAACACCCTGGTCTCAACATCAGTAGATATTCCATCTACTAATCATATGTCTCCCAACCTTGACAATGTGTATGTGAACCTTATCTCTCATGAAGATACTTCAGGTAACTCTAATCCATCATGTGGTTCTTCTTCGTCCATTCTGGTCATGTTCCATTGTGATGAAGACATCATGGAAGCTATGACCACCCCTGATTATCCTTGGGATGATATGCACCATCGTGTGTACTGTTAGGACCCTACATTGTCCCTTTTTCCTCATATATTTTGCTATCATTCCATCCTTTTCAATCCATAATTAAAGCCCATGTTATTACTTTAATCCATTTTCCAAAGGTATATAACATTTCTTCTCATTACTATATGTTTGATTTGTTTTACATATAATTTTACATTACCTTCGTAATTAATCGTTGATTGGATAGCTGCTGAAATAGTTTGAAGACTGCAGATTTATCATTGCGGTCTACGTTGCTGAAACAGTTAGAACAGTGTGCAAATCCTGTTGCTGAAATAGCCCGTGATTTTCATTTTAGATTTGGTAGAAACATGAGGAGATCATCGAAGGATCTATTACACTGGCCGTAACAACTATATTCCAAAGTCAGCATTGTCACAACCATTGTAATAGAATTTTGTTAATGGAAGAATCGATTATCCTATTTTAGCATATCAGGTTAAAGATAGGATTTATAATGTAATCAATTGTATAATAGATGTCTCCTCCTTAAAAAGAGGAGACATCAACATTCGAGGGGATAGACAGACTACAGGAAGGTCTAGTTGGGAGTAAAGGAACTTAAATCTTTTTGTAATATGATACTTTGACAGATGAATAAAATATTGTTTTGAGCATTCCTTCGTAGTTCGTTTTTCTGGGGAATCTTGTGAGAAGGAAAGGGCCCACCTTCATCACAAGATTCACCCATTAATCCCTATATTGTGATAAGTATTATTTTGTATTCATACCTTTTTAATTCTATTTGCTGAAAGTACTTATGCATTATTAGAAATTTGTATTTATTACTGGACTTCGTTTTTATTTGATTATTGCATTGTTTCCATAAATTCATTCATAGGTGATTAGTGATTATTTAAATTGGTTTTCCAGAGTGATTTTGTGTAGCATGGTAATTAGAAATAGCTACTGAAGGTTCCTGCTTGGGGAATAGGGTCCTGTTCTCTGTTAAAGCACAGCTAGTCTTTTCCTTTGCAGATTGATTTCCTTTCCTAGATTGTTCTTTTTAATATAATCCAGGATTCTTTTGATAATTATCTGCAATAGAGAGATTGTTCCTGCTGTAACTCAAAGTAGAACTTCAGTTTGTTTAAAGCAAGGTGTGATTAGAGTAATTGCTACTACAACTTTTTATTGCTTTTGGGATTGAGCATATACAGTGTGTGATTGCCTTTGAAATAAACAAACTTCCTTGGGTTGACAATTCATGTAGCACTTGGTTGTTTAAATTAATAAGCAATTAAAGTTACTAACATTTTGGCGTTGTTGCTGGGGAAGGAAATTGTAAATTTCAAAAGCATTAATGCTTTTCTCTTAGATATGCAAAATGCATGAGAGGACACAAGAAAACTAACCATACAGGTGGAAAGGGCAAAGGAGGAGGAAGAAAGACCTTTATTGACGATATCATATCAAAGGCTAAAACTTCTCAAAGGCTAAGCTCTCGAAAGCCAAAGCCTCAGCTCTCCCTTCAAATAAACTACGAAACAGAGGAAGTTGTGGGCCCTGAAAAGGTTGAGGAGACAGTAGAAGACATTGAGGAACCAACAGAAGACATTGAGGAACCAATCGAAGATATTGAGGAGCCAACAGAAAACATTGAAGATAGAGCAAGTGCAGCAGGAGAACAACCAATGGAAGAGAACAATGAAGGATTCTTTGGTGGAGGACAGGTAGAACCTAAAGGAAGAGATGAGAATTCTCTCTCTACCTTGGGATTTCCTATTGGTGATATTCCCAGAGGAGCAACTCCCATGAAGAATATCCCACTTTCGGCCTTACCTAACTTCCATGGTTTATCTTCTGAAGATCTTGATGAGTTTCTTTTTGAGTTTGATATATTATGCAGAAGCTATGATTATGTTACTAATGCTCAAAAACTGAAGCTGTTTCCAGCAACACTAAAAGGAAATGCACTAAGATGGTTCATGAGTCTGGGAAGCCATGTAATCATAACATGGGAACAAATGAAACAGAAGTTTCTGCTCAAATATCAAGACTACTTCCAGATGAGAGAAAAAAAGGAGGAACTATTTAAGATGGTACAAAAGGAGGATGAAAATTTGGAGGACTTTATGGAAAGGCTACAATATAATCTGCAGAGATCCAATCATCTCGATGTAAGTAAAGATATTCTTAAAACAATATTATTGAAAGGGGTGAGGGATGATTGTCTAGACATGTTAAATATGCTTGGTAAAGGGGACATATCTAAAGAATCATATGATGAAATTGTTAACCTCTGTAAAAGATGTTCAAGAGGAGCTGCAAGGAATAGATCAAACAACAAGGATAATACATATTCAAGAGTTCAAAAATCAGCCAATGGAGGAGAAACAAGAGTTAAAATAGGTAATTTACTTGAGGAATTTAAAACTAAAATGTTAAGTTCTTTTGCTTCATAGATTGACACCTTACAAGTTAAGAAGAAACAAGCATAATCAAAGTTGCTTTGGCTATCTTTTGTTCCTAATGCAGAGATAAACACCCACTAAGGGAATGCCCATTGGACAAAGTGCCAATTTGCACCCTTTGTGAGAGGGATCATGAAACACAACAATTCCCTTCTTTACCAGGAATAAAAGCAGCATTGCAACCAACCGAAGAAGAAGCTGAAGCAGTCTATCTGCTGACACAGAGGAGGCAATGGCAACCACGAGGACAAGGTATGAACTCTAATATGCCATTTACATCTTCTAATCGTTGGAATAATTATCCTTCTTTTAATCAAGCAAACTACCCGCCCTTTAATCAGATGCAATACTTGCCCTTCAATCAAATGAATTACCCATCCATGAAACAACCAAACCCTCCCTTTGTAGACCCAGCAATGTGGACTTCTTGGCCTCCGCAACAACAGTCTTACTTTAATCAATGGAATCCAAACTGGAGGGGTCAACAACTCCTGTTTCCAAATCAATTTCCTCAGTTTCAGCAACCACTCCCTCTACCATCATGCGCTCCACCAAATAATCAAATGATGAGACCCTAGCTACCTGTACAACCAAAACCTAACCCCAATAATAAAGCTATGCAAGTTATTGATATTCAGAACCAGCCTATACTTCCTGTTTTCCCTACGCAGTGTAATGATATTCATTTACGATCTCGGAAAATAGTTGAACCCATTATTGATGATATTACCTCTTCTGATTCTGATCAAGAAGAGATAGAGAAAAATAATTCACGTAAAGAGATACAGCCACCCTCTAATAAGGGTGTTGAAACAGCAGAGCCACCATTTCCTGAGCGTTTATCTTTGACTAAAATGCCTGAGCCACCTGCTTTCAATCTTTTAGGGGAATTACAGAATCTTTATGTTAAAATTCCACTTTTACAAGCACTAAGAGATGTGCCAATTTATGCCAGAACTATGACAGATATTTGTATTAAGAAATTCGGTAGGAAAGCTAAAGATCCCCTTACAGTTCATGTTATGAGTGATCTATCTACTTTAATGTCTGGTAAAGCCCCTCCTGTTAAATATGGTGATCCCAGCCATCCTATTGTTACAGTACAAATTGGAAAAAACTATCATTTCACAAGTTTTGGTAGATTTAGGTGCTGCTTATAAATATTATAACTCTTGAAACTTCACAACTGTTATAGCTTAAGAATGTGATGAGAGAGACACCAACCATTCTAGAGTTAGCTGATTGTTCTACAATCAAGTCGAAAGGAGTCATTGAAGACCTAATTATCTCAGTTAAATCCTAGAATTACCCAGTTGACTTTGTGGTATTACAGACTAAAACAAAGTTGGGGGGACATCCTCTAATTCTGGGAAGGCCCTGGTTGGCCATGGTTGATGCCTTTATCAGCTGTAGATCCGGTTCAATGACAATTTCTAATGGATGTGAAACCAAGCAGCTTACTCTCTACCCTCATGCTACACCCATGCTTAATAATGATAATTTTGTATGGTTGGACTATGATGATGATGATACTCAACCTATTTTGACTATCGGACAAGCCTTAAGCCTTAAAGATACCACTGAGGATGAAGTAATTAATAATTTTTTTTGTGAACCCTCCTCGGTCACTTTTGAAACACATAATCAGTTAAATACAATTTTGAAATCTGATACCCACGAAAAGCTTAAATCTGAAGATCTACCTCAAAAATCAACTACCATCTCCTCTAAAAGCATAACAGTAGAAATCGAACCTGGCAAGACATTGAACATAAACCCCAACTTGACAGATGCTGAAACACAACAATTAATGAAGTTACTTCGTGAAAATAAGGAAGCATTCGCATGGGATTATACAAATATGAAGGGAATCTCTCCTGAATTATGTACTCATTGCATCTATATCAAGGAGGGTTACCGACCAATCTGTCAACCCCAGCGACAAATGAATCCCAATTTGAGGGAAATTGTCAAAGAGGAACTTCAAAAATTGCTTAATGCAGGGTTTATATATCCCATATCTGACAGTGAATGGGTTTCTCTGTTGGTAATAGTACCTAAGAAAAATGGGAAATGGAGGGTGTGTGTAGATTATAAAGCCTTAAATAAAGCCACTCAAAAGGATCACTTTCCCTTTCCATTCATTGATTAGGTGTTAGATAGTTTGACAGGGAAGAAATTCTTCTCCTTTTTAGATGGTTTTAGTGGGTATAATCAAATCAGAATTGCACCCCAAGACCAAGATAATACCACTTTTACTAGTCCCTGGGGAACTTTTGCCTATAGAGTTCTCCCATTTGGACTATGTAATGCACCAGCAACCTTTCAAAGAGCAGTGATAGGAATCTTCTCTGATATGCTTAATGACTCTATGGAGATATTTATGGATGATTTTACCCCTTATCGTGTGTCTTTTGAGGATGCATTACAAAACCTTAAGAAAGTACTTAAATGTTGTGTACAAGCTCACCTTTCCTTAAGTACTGAAAAATGTCATATGATGATGAATGAAGGAATTGTAATTGGACACTTTATTTCATTTAAAGGAATTCAGGGAGATCCATAAAAAATACAGGTAATTAAGAACCTTCCTATTCCTAGAACACAAACTGATGTAAGAAGTTTTTTAGGACATGTAGGATACTATAGAATATTTATCAAAAAAATTTCCAAAATAGCTTCTCCTTTGTTTGTGTTACTTATGAAAAATGTTGAATTCAAGTGGACTGATCTTTGCCAGAAAGCATTTGATGAACTCAAGCATCAGTTATCTACAACTCCTATTTTAAGGGGACCTGATTGGGCACTTCCCTTCCATATATCCTCTGATGCTTTGAATACTGCAATTGGATCTGTCTTGGGACAAGAGGAAAACCATATTCCTTATGCTATCTATTTCATTAGTAAGAATATGACTCCTGCTGAGCTTAATTACACAGTTACTGAAAAGGAATTTTTAGCATTCATTTATGCCATTAATAAGTTTCGACATTACATTACTGGTTACTCTACTTTTGTCCATACTGACCACTCAGCTATTAAGTATTTAATGAACCAATTTTTCACAAATCCCTGAGTTACTAGGTGGTTATTGTTATTACAAGAGTTTGATATTACAATTGTAGACCAACCAGGTAAGGAAAATGTAGTTGCTGATTTCCTTTCTCGGTTAAAATTGATGATAATACTCTAGTAGATGATTCCTTTCTTGATGAATATTTATTTGTAGTATCTGCTCACTCACCTTGGTATGCAGGCATTGCCAATTATCTGGTTGTAGGAAAGTTACCACCACACCTATCACATCGAGAGAAAAGAAAGATCATTCAACAAAGTGCTCAGTATAGCTGGATAAGTGGGTGTCTTTTCTACACAGGACTTGATCATGAAATTCGGAGATGCATTAGAGAAGATGAGGTTTATGATATACTGAAAGCTTGTCATGATGGCCCTTGTGGAGGGCATTTTGATGATAAGAGAATGGCACATAAAATTCTCAGGATGGGTTATTATTGGCCCTCACTCTTCAAGGATGCAAAGAAATATGTTTGGGCCTACGATAGTTGTCAGAGAATGGGTCAACCTAATCATAGAGATGGAATGCCATTGAATCCCCAAGTAATACTTGGACCCTTTGAAAGATGGGCTCTAGACTTTGTAGGGCCCATTAATCCTCCATCCAATCAAAGAGTTTACATATTGGTTTTTACAGATTATATCACTAAATGGGTGGAGACTAAAGCACTCATTAGAGCTAATGAAGAATCTGTTTTAGTTTTTCTATTTGAAGAAATCTTTGTTAGACTTGGAGTGCCTAGAGAGCTAGTTACAAATGGAGGACCTCCTTTAAATTCTCATGGTTTTAAAACTGCCCTTCAAAAATATCATATTCATCATAGAATGACTACATCATACCACCTCCAAGCCAATGGATAGGTGGAGAGTACAAACAAAGTCATAGAAGCCATTCTAACAAAAACAGTGAAGGAAAACAAGAAGGATTGTTCTCAAAGGCTCCCTGAAGCACTATGGGCTTATATAACTACCTAGAGGAATACTGCAAGATTTTCTCCCTATGAATTGGTTTATGGTAAAAGTGTTGTTTTTCCTGTGGAATTTGAAATTAAAACCTTAAGAACTGCTTTAGCTGTTAACCTTGATTTGCCTAATGCATAGACAGCTAGGTTGTACCAGCTTCAGGAATTGGATGAAAAGAGGTTAGATGCCATTCATCAAACAACTATGATCCAACAACAAAGGACAAGGTGGCATGATAACACCATCAAGCATAAGTAGTTCCAAAAAGGTAATTGGGCTTTATTGTATGATTCTCGGTTTCAAAATTTTCAAGGGAAACTACGTACAAGATGGCTGGGACCTTACGAAATAGATACTGTTTTTCCCAATGGAACAATAAGGCTCCTAATAATTGATGATTCTAGAACACCATTATTAGTAAATGGTCATCGGCTTCGTCTGTACCAGCGACCCATTTCGAAAGAGGATTTTAAGGCGACTTGCATGGCAGATTCACATTAACTCTTTTTGGGGGAGCCTGTTGCCCCTCATTGCATCTAATTTCTGCATTGTATTTTTAGCATTAGATTAGATTTCTTAACTAATAATCCTTGTCAACGGTTGGCATGTTGCAATTGATTATTTTGTAGATTCTAGATTTAGGAAAGGCTGATTGGAAAGGACAATCCTACTACAAGCAGATCCAAGCTTCATCTTGCGAAGTACTGCTATCTCATTTCAATCCATCCATAGTTCATTTCCCCATCTTCCAGTAACATTTCCATCATTTCCCCTCCTTTCTCTTCCCCATGTTTCCCATCATTTTTCAGCAACATTTTTCCTATTTTTCTCATCAATGAAATAGTACTCTTCAGCAACATCTTCCCTATTTTTCCCATTCTTGGAACAGTATTCTTCAGCAACATTTTCCCTATCTTTCCCGTTGCTAAAACACCACCCTTCACCCATTTTCCTGTTGCTGAAACACTATCCTTTACCCATTTTCCCATTGCTGAAACACCATTTCTTTTCAAAAGACATCACCACATAGCACTTTCTGTCATGAAAATTATTTCTTCCATTTTTATGCTAATTTTGTCCTTTCACTGCCTTCTCCTATGACTGTACAGACCTTTAATATAATCACCCTCATGTTTCAAAAGCTTCTTCCATGACTATTGATGATCTATTGTCAACGAGCACTATACTTTTCAAAATATGAATTAAAGGTAAACATGAGGTATGTAAATATTATGTGTAAGTACTATTAAACTATGGTTAAATGAGAAGATTATGTCAATATTACCACAATCCCCGTACATTTAAAGCTATTATTTCAGTCGTAGTTGGGGGGGAATACCAAGATTACATGCCATCATTTCACAACAAGCCAATTACCGTCATTTTTCTTACCCACTATCACGTCTTATCACCTCGCCTCTGTGCTATTACTCCATGTTCTCATTCGCAAAATTTACTCTGTCCGAAGTGCGATAACTCGGTTTTTGACTGTGCATTTTACCAAAGCTGGTTAACTATGGGAGGACATGCTATTTGACATGAGCCCGACTCAATAGCTCTACTTGAATTACATCCAGAGGTATATCAGATTTTTCAGCGGGCAGGCTGGGTAGGATATTTTCAGAGGCTTCAAGGGTTCGATCCACAACAGGTCCTTGAATTTGCACATAATCTATGGGAGGGCCATTCTACTGTCTAGGGAGTTTGAATTCTGGTCTCAGAGCATGACATAGCACAGGTTTCAAGCCTGTCGGTCACTAGCATTTGATGGTTTAGTCGCAAGCATATCATTCTGAATGCACAAATGGATTTTCTCCTGCCAGGAGAATAGGTTGAGCCCAAAGGTCGGGGTGTCTGACTTCACTCATTACCGCCTCCATGGCCGACGGTTGTTGAATTCGTCAAACATTATCTCACTTGTGAAGGTCGCTACCAGGTAGTCTATCAGCATGATTTTGTCTTGTTAAATCATTTGAGACATGGTCGACTGTTAAATATTCCGTATTATTTACTTGGGTGTCTAAAGAATATGTCACATTACTGTAGATAGGTAAAATTCCCACTCCTTTCCCTCACCCATCACCGTCTTGTCCAACTACTAATTTAGAGGGGTTTTGCTCAACAAATCCCCCCTCTCAATAATCCACCCCTAGACCCTGAGCAAGCTGCTGAAATCCCTCAGCAAGTTGCTGAAAATCCTCAAGAAATTCTTGAAAATCCCCATGAGCAGCAACCAGAGAACATTCCTGATCCCCTAGAAATCCCACCAGCAGAATCAGTCAATCCAATTGACCCTCCCACCACATCAACTCCATCCCACAATTTAGCAAAATCATCTAATCCTACCGTTCATATTCCTAGTGATGATTCTAAAGATAACCTTCCCATCACTATGCTAAAAAGAAAAAGGAAAATTAAGACTGTTTTCCTACCAAAAAGATGAATGAGGGCCTCAACCAAAGAAGCTACCATTTCTGATAGCCCTCCCCCTTAGAAGAAACCCACTCATAAAAGGAAAATTACTGCTCTCCCTGCCTTTTTACCCCGAAGACGAATGAGGGCGTCAACTAAAGTGGCAATTGTTGCCACCATCCTAAATTCCCCACCTATTCGTCTAAAACCCCATACCCCACCACAGTCCCAAGTCCCTGAATCTTTACTTGTCTCACCCTCGGGCACTGAAACACAAGAACTAGATGCCTAGGATTTTACGACATCATTTCTTTCAGAACAAGTAGCTGTCACACAAGAACTAGCTGCTGATCCACAAAATCCAAATGCCCAGGGTGTTGCACAACACGTAGCTGCCACACAAGAACTAGCTACCCATTCAGTAGCTGCCACACAAGAACCAGCTACTGATATACAAAACCTAGATGCTCAGAAGCTGCACATGACATAGCTGCTACACAAGAACCAGCTACCCATTCAGTAGCTGCCACTTAAGAACCAGCTACTGATATACAAAACCTGGATGCTTAGGATGTTGCACATCACGTAGCTGCTACACAAGAACCAGCTACTCATTCAGTAGCTGCCACATAAGAACCAGTTACTGAGACTGTGACTGATACACAAAGCCCTGTCACCCTGGCTTCCCTTTTACAGGAAAAAAAGTTTCTAAAATCAAAACTCAAAGCTTATAAGTAGGAATTACTAACGACAAGAGAAGCCTATGACAGAGAGCTTAATTGGTACACTTTAGCCCATGCAACATCCATGACTGAGAAAAGTACAAAGAAAGACCAGTACAAGGAATATATGTGCAGTCAATGTGGTAATATTTATCATCAAACATGGTATAAAATAGTTGAAATTCCACTGCCTAGAGCCTCCCCTGCATCCACGTCTTCTGCAATTAAGAAGGAATGCCCTACTATTACACAAGAACCAGTAGGGCCTTCAAAAATTTCTGCATCCATGTCTCCTGCAATCAAAGAGGAATGCCCTACTATTACACAAGAACCAGTAGGGCCTTCAAAAATTTTTGAAAAAGAAGCTAAACCACAAATACCTCAGCCTACTGTGCCTGTTAAAGCTGAAGATCAGGTACCTCGGCCTACAAAAATGGTTTTTACTCAGACTGAACCTCTACCTACAAAAACTATTTTTACTCAGACTTGCAGTATTGAAGAACAAATTGATAAATGGAAGAAAGAATATGTTATGTCACAAGATAAGATCTTGCAGGAGCATAAATCACTCTGGAAAAATCATATATATTCAAATTGGGAAGCCTTAGAGCAAGTACTCCAGCAGTCTCGCGCACAGAAGAAAGAGAATAAAGAGCTAAAGAGTAAACTGTTCCTTATGTTTGATCTTGTTCACAAATTATTAGCTACCAGGAAACCATCTTCCAATTATTCTCTTTTTCTTGCAGAACACTTAGCATTCTTTCAGATAAAGGCAATTAAAAATGGGAGACCTCATGAAGTATCTACACTCGAGTAGTTTGTGGAAACTTTCACAGAAGCATCCACCACTGATCAGCATTTGCTCTGTGAGTTGTATCTCCACAATGAGGCTATCCCTAAAAATAGGAAGATCAATCTTAACCCTTTGGTTGGTGATGTTCAAATCAGGGAATTTGCCTCCTTCCTTGCCAATCAGATCACATGGCAGACTGCCTTTCTTGCAGCAAAGCATAATGAGGACAACTACCTCCTGTGGATTCAACCAGAGCCACAAAATCCTGCCATTTTCATTTGGGAATATCGTCAATTTTTGAAAGAACTAGGGATGGTTGAACACATCAGGCAACTACAAGCAACAGTGCTACAGGACTGCCAAAATTTTGTTAAGACTAAGGAAGTTGTTGCCTTAAAAGCAAACAACTTATTCTGGCAACAGTCCTCTAAGGAAAGGCAGGAGTATAACCCCTTTAGTCCCCCTAATCTTGAAGCAACAATCTCAAGGGTACCTGACTATATCAGATGTGTTCAGCAATGTGCTGAAAAATGGATAGGATATCATTTTCGTTTTCCTCTTCTATGGATGCCAGCACAAGAATATAAGGCTCATTACAAGTTGACTAAAAAGGAAGAAGCAATAGCATGGCAGAGGCTACAAAATGTGCACGGGTTCAGAGATCTAGCTGACAATACCTTCTATAGTTACTGCTTAAGTAATTTGCACTCCAAGGCCCAGTACCTGGACTCAGATTTAGAGTGAAGTTGCATGAGGACATGCAACCCTTTCAGTTGGGGGGGATGTTAGGACCTGTTGAAGCCCCGAAAATCAGGTCTACAACAAGGGGGATACCCACCCAGTCCGGACCTTGGTTAGCAGCTCCTTTTCCGTTTAGTATAGTGGGTCCGACTGGGGATATGGGACCAGTTTCCCAATTTATGTGTGTGTGTGTGCATAATTGATATTTGCTTTCTAAAAGTTCCTAAGTGAGATGCTCTAATTCTAACTCTAATCTAATAACATGCAAATTATATTCTAATAAGAAGAAATATCTAAGTCTACACTAACCCGGGGTGTAATCCTTCTGTTATGCGATCTAAAATGATTTTAGGTAACAATCGATAATAAATATCATTCAACTATTATGAGAAAAGAATTCAATACATATAAACCACTTCGTATAAAAAGTTAGATGAAACAGTTGTGAAAAACATATCGCATAATAAGCTACTCATACATTAAGCATAAATAAATAGCTATCACCGTACAAAAGTGCCAAATGATAACTCAAGCATTCACGCATCAATATATAAACAACTGAACATGAATATCACTTTGACACAAAGTTAGAAATAGTTAAAAGATAGAAGTACCATTTATAACTAGTTCTACTCATGAGCTTCAAGCGATAATGATTTATTTCTTCTTAATCCAACATCCACTAAGAGTACAGAAGTGCAACATCAGTAGCAGATATTAAATACAGATATCAATAAATCCTATTCCATTCATTCATCAAAACCTCCTCAGAGGGTACAAAAGTGCATGTTCTAGGGATACGTTTTTGACAAATTTCAGGACCCTTCTCTAAATGCATGAGAAGGGTTTAAATACTATTAACTAAATCTAAAAATAACTTATTACAAAAATGTAGGATGCGGTTTAAATGACCGTCCTCATTTCAGGCAAAAATAAAGCAAAATTAATACTAATATTGAATCTAAAACTAACAACTAACTATTTCTGTATCTGATCCTTGAAATCCCAAGCATTCAGCATTTGCTTGAGAAGAGTCGGTTAACCGAATTCCGATTTTAGCTGTGCTGTGAAAACAGAATCGGCAAGAGCCAGCACCATCTTCTAGGCACAATTGATGATACATTTGAGAGTCATACACTGGCTGTGTGGTTTTACCAAGTATGCCCAGTAAGAATCCCAATTCAACTTGGTTAACCTTTGGATTGAATCTGCCTCTTCTTGAGCTTTCTATCTCCAGACTGTCTGTAGTTGCTGTTCATATGTACATACCATATTGAAGATGTTTCAGACAATTACTATTGGTTTTAGGATTCAAGTTTTACTTTTATTTAACCTCTAGCGTTCTTTTCACAAATTTTTGGGCTTACAAGTGACTATGAAATTAAAAGCTTTCCTTTTCAAGAAGTTTTTCCCAGCTAAGTGCTAATCACGCATCGGAAACTGCCTCCGTTTCTTGATCCGGGCTTCCTTGGTGCATTTTTCACCTTTTGCGCGTTTTCTTTTAACGGATATAAAGCTCAAATTTTGTGAAAATAATGATTCCGTAAGCTCTTGACCCTGAGTTTTAAATTGTCTGTTGTTGATGTCAGCGCTGTCAAGTACCCATTTAATCATGTCCGTGTATGGAAGAATTTTGGGCCTCGCCGCTATCCTATGTAAGAACGAACAAGCTAGCTCTGTAATGGATGCCTCAGAAGAACCATGTGAGCCAGCAGTAGCCACAACCTCCATCACTTTAGGATTCTCTTCCTCAAGTAGACTATACATGCCTTCCCAAGTAGCAATACCAGCGTCTCTGTTACAGGCGGTGTCTGTATACAAGGGCACAATTTCTTTCTCTTCAAAGCTCGGAGCTTTGCCTTTCTTCCCCATAATATCCTGTATACTGCTTTGTATAATTCTTTGTTCTTCGTTCCTGTAGTTTACAAGTAAGGTGAGAGTAATGATAAGGAAAGGTGACGGGAAAGCTTTAAATGCTAAAGACATATAAAATATACCACCTTACGTGAACTAGCTTTTCGATAAGCACAAAACCATATTTCATTAACAACTGGCAACTAACTCATTAATTAGCATTAAAGTGCATAACTAGGTCTCAGTTTATGGAAAATACTTTTTTTGAATAACGAGCCCGAAAGACTTGCGATGAAGTGATTTTGCGATTTGCTTCACAATATCACAGATCGCTACATCGCAGAATCACAACATCGCTATATCGCTATATCGCAAATTGCTGGAGCACAATATATGTCAGTCATTTGTTAATTTGTTTTCTGCGAAATGCGATTTGCAATATACGCCATCGCATATCGGGAGTTTAAAGTTTTTCAGTGTAAGTGATTTTTTAGACATGCGATGCGATAAATGTTTTCTTAATGTGTAGTTTCGCATCGCGATCTCGCAATCTTAGAATTCGGCTTGCAAGGAGGTATCCTGTTATCCTTTTTGCGATGCGATTTTTCTTAAGGAAAGATTTTGTCATACCTTATCATGAAACTTAAACTTTTTAGATTTTTAAGGGTATTTTCCTAAGTTTATGATGGTAAGTTTTATTAAAAAGGAAATACAAACACTAATTAATCTTTTAAATTTTTGACTAAGGGTCCCCACTTATTTAGTATTAGTAATAAAACCAAATAAGAAGGGGGGTTGTTGCTGGCCACAACAATTGGTGATTCACTTGGAAGAACCAGTTATCTCTGCTTTTCTTTTGGATTTTCTAAACTTCCAAAACAGAAAATTTTCCAGAAAATTAAACCTTATTATAGAAAGACAAAGTACATTATTCTTTTACCTATCAATGATATTTTGTTTCTTCTATTTTCAACTTTGATTATTTACTCCCTCAAGCTAGTCCTTGTATCTACATCAATCATTACTTGGTTTATAAAGATAAAAACAAAGCCTTCTCTGTAAATCAGTTTTGAATATGCTCATTTGTCGTAGGTACAGCCTCTGATGCTAGCAGGCATTTATAGCTTCGATAGGGTTACCTGTTACCCAGCAATGATCCTGTATCCTACTTAGAGAAATTTACAACTTTCAAAGAGAAATCTGTATCCACACTTATTACTTTCATTTTCTTTTTTACCCTTAAAGAACAATGTCTTGGTTTGACAGCCAATTTATGACACAGTCATTCACTTGATTTATGGCTTTGCTGAACAAGCTGGCTCGTGATGAGACCCCTTGTCTTTTGATTGCAATAATCTTCAGTCATTGCCCTGTTTTGGTATACAGTTTTGGCAAAGTCAGCAAGCTATAATATCTATGATCATGATAAGCCAGCTCGTGATGAGACCTCTTACTCTTTAAGTTAAATTGTATCTTTGGACCATTCTCTGAACATTGTAGTTTCCTAGGTGGGGAGGAATTCATTGTTTCCTTAAGACAGCTCTGGACGACAATGATAAAGTTTTTTGAAAAGAGCTTTTCTACAGAGAATCTTTATTTTTGTTATTGATACCTTTCATTGGATTGATATAAAACAATTTCTTACTAAAGGTTGTTTTTTGTCAAAATTTGCAAAGTTCAAACTAGTACCATTTCTAGGCCTAGAGTCTTTAACTGTATCTTTCAATAATAATGATCAATTTTCTAAAAGAATTCTATTTATACAAGTGAAAAAACAAAATCTAAAAGAGAATTTGTGTCTTTTTCATAAATCTCAAATGTAACCATTTACAACCAGTTTTATTATGGCAATAAAAACTAATCTACAAAATGGAAGGATGATCTCCTATGGAAAATATTTTTTGAGGATCTGTCCATTAACAGGTAAAGAATCTCTTTTTCCTATTAAATCCTGTAACATAAAAGTGGACGGACCTATGACTTCTATGATTTGAAAAGGGCCAAGCCACATTCTTTGAAATTTTGTATGTTTCCCTTTTTCCTCATGAGCCTTGTCCCATTTTAAAACTAGATCTCCCATCTGAAAGTCTTTTCTGGATATCATATTTGAATCAAAAGAGGCTTTTACTAATGCTTGATGATGAGCATGAGTTATTTTGGCCTTTTCTCGTTGTTCTTCTAACTTAATTATTTCTAGTTGCCTTAGTTGTAAGGAAGAAGTTGGTGCTTCATCAATATATTGAACCAAGGCTAAAGATGGAATTGCCAAATGAGTTGGAAGAACCACTTCTTTCCCATAAACTAAATTGAAGGGGGAAGTGCCGATGGAGGCTTTCTGCGTTATTCGATCTACCCATAAAGCATATATTAATGGCTTATGCCAATTTTTATGATTTTGGTCAATGGTTCACTTAATAATTCTGATTAAGTTTTTATTTGTAGATTCAGCTAATCCATTCCCCTGTGGAAAGTAATTGGCGGAGTATTTAATCTTGAAACCCCTTTTGAGTGCAAATTCAGTTATTGCATTACCAGAAAAATATGATGCATTATCAAACATTAAAGCACAAGGCAACCCAAACCTGGTGATTATGAACTGATCTATGAACTCGATGATATGTTCAGCATTAGCCGTCTTGAGTGGAACTGCTTCTACCCATTTAGTAAAGTAATCTGTTGCTGTAAGGATATATCTATGTTGTTTAGAAGAGTGAGGAACGATCTCACCTATTATGTCTAATCCCCACTGATTGAAAGGTTGTTCAATGTTAACTGGTTGTAGTGGCAAGGATGGTTTCTTTTGTCTCCCAGCAGCGGTTTGACAGACTTGACATTTCCTCACGTAGTTATGTGAGTCTTTGAATAACGTGGGCCAGTAATAGCCTGCACGTAAGATTTTATGAGTAGTAATGTCTCCAGCATAGTGTCCACCTGCTGGCCCATCGTGGAGTTCCTACAAGACTTTTTCAGCTTCAGATTTCTCAAGACATCTAAGGAGAACATAATCATAATTTATTCTAAAAAGAACATCGTTCATGAGCTACTATTTTTTGGCTTTCAGCCTTAGGGCTCTTTTCTTGGTATGATCGAGGTTTGAAGGAGTGTATCCATTCTTTAGATAATAAATGATATCAGCGTATAATGACTCAACATCGTTTAGGCTTACCTCGTACATTTGTATCTCAGCAAATGGAATTTCGTACATAAGCGATGCTCTGGCCAGCATTTTGCAAAGGCCTTGACCTTTTAGAATACTTCCTGGTTTGATTTCTACGTCATATTCTTGTAAGGCAGTAACCCAATTGGCTCTTTTCTCACCCACATCCTTCTGTACTAGAAGATTTCTTACTGCTGTAAACGGTACAATGATTTTTGTGTGTGTTTTGAGTAAAAAAGGTCTGAAATATTTAATTGCTTTGAAAACAGCATAAGCTTGTTTCTCCACATCTGAATAATTTAACTCAGCCCCTTGTAAATTGGAACTGAAAAAAGCAATTGGGGCTTCTTCCTTTTCATGATTTTCTTGAGTGAGTATTGCAGCATATGATCTATCAGAGGCAAATGTATATAAAATAAAAGGATCGAAAAAATTTGGAGTTGCTAAAGATGGAGCATTAACAATTTCTTGTTTGATCAGATTGAATGCCTCATGTTTATCTTGGCCCCATTTAAAGTTTGAGTTCTTTTTAATCATTGCTTGTAAAGGAGACATGATTCTTGGAAAATATGGAACAAATCTCTTTACAAAGTTAATCTGGCCAAGAAAAGATTGCATGGCTTTCTTGTTGTGAGGTAGGGGTATTGCGGAAATCTCCTTGATTCTGTCAGGATCAATGTGAATTCCAGATTTTGACACTATGAATCCGAGATGTTTTCCTTCACTTAATGCGAAAAAGGATTTTTTCAGGTTAAGTGAAATTCCATACCTTTGACAACATTGGGAGATTTTTTTTAAATCTCTAAGATGATTTTTTCGTTTCTTGGAATATACAGTTATATCATCCAAATAGATTACCACTAATTTATTAACTAACCCCTTGAATGAAATGTCCATGGCTCTCTCAAATGTGGCACCAGCGTTAATCAAACCAAATGGCATCTTTTGATATGCGTATGTGCCCCATTTAGTTCTGAATGTGGTTTTTAATTGATCATCGGGATGTACCAACACCTGATTGTATCTTGAGAATCCATCCAAGAATGACATTAATTCTGACCCCGCGACTACCTACAGTATTTGTTCCATGGGAGGCAAAGGAAAATTATCCTTTTGGCAAGCTTTGTTAAAATTTCAAAAGTCAATGCAGATTCTAATGTCTCTGTTTTTCTTTCTAACAGGGACCATATTGGAAACCCATTTGGAATGTCGAACGGAAAAAATTATTTTGGCTTTCAATAACTTATTGAGTTCAGATTTGATCTGATTTTCTAGATTGGGATGGATCTTTCTCAACTTTTGTTGGACAGGTTTTTCATCGTCTATCATTGGAATAGTATGTTGGATGATGGAAGTGTCGTACCTTTTGAGTTCATCGTAATTCCAAGCAAAGACACTTCTGTATTGTCTCAAGAGACGAATATATGCTAATTTTTCTTCAAGAGCTAGACCAAGGCCTAGATTGATATTTTGTGGTTTGGTATCAGTTCCTAGATTTACTAATTCATAGTTCAAAGTTGAACTTTGGAGTTTTGAATTGGTAGATCTTTTAAACCGATCTTTCAAATCATAAAGGTCTTCTAACTTGACTACTGACTTAGGTATGGCATTGTTAGTGCTATCTTGTTGCAATTGTCGGTCATGTTGGTCTTCGTCAATTATTTGATTGGTGTAGGATCCTTCAGATGTGAGGAAACTCACGATATCAGGATCGTCATTGAAAATCCTCCAATTGGTAATGTTATCAGGAATAGATGGTCTAAAAATTAATTCAATTGAAAATCGATCAGGGCTAAAATCTTCTAAAGGAATGAGCTTGGAAGCTACATTAGCTAAGAGGTCTGCACTAGCATTCTGGAGTCTGGGAATTGATGAAATATTAAATGCTATAAAGTGTTCAATCAGATCTTGAACTAAAGATTGGTAATGTTTTAAATGACCTGATAAATAATGTATAGTATTACGTACCTGTCTGATTACAATTTCAGAATCTCCGAAAACTTGAAGGTATTTGACATCTAATCTGATTGCTTTGTATAACCCTTGGACTAAAGCCTCGTATTCTGTGATATTGTTGGTGCAATCAAATTCGAGTCTGCAAGTTAGCATAGTTTTATCTCCCTCTAGACTTATTAACACACATCCTGATCCTGCTCCTTCGTTAGACTTAGAACCGTCAAAAAATAATTTCTAAAATAAAGATTTATACATTTAGAACTATCTATAAAATTAATACATTTAGAACTATCTATTTGAGAGAAATTTTCTACTTGAGATAAAATAGAATGTTCTAAGTAAGGTGAAGTATGAGCATTAAAATTTCCTAGGAAAGAATCTACTAAGTAGTTGCCAATGATGTTATTGTTGTATGCTACTAGTTCAATTTCTCCCTCTAGTTCTGTTATTATGTATTTATGATGTCTTTCCCGTTCAACATTTATTTGATTTGGTTTACCATTGTAAGGGAGCCACATGTGCGACCAGTCAGTTGCAAAGTATCCATGAAGTTTTTCTGACCAATCTTTGCTAAGAATCAAGCCATAAAATTCCGGAATATGAGCAACTAAAATGTCGATAACTTGACATACCTTTGGGTTGGATGACAGCCTTATGGTAACCTGATTTAATTCGCCAATCACTTCGACTTGTGATCGATCTAATTGAACTATGCACACAGTGGATTTTTGTGGTTGAATGTTCAATTTTGCACATATTGACTTTGGTAAAATATTCGATGAAGCTCCAGAATCCACTAAGCAATTATGCAAATTTTTATTGAAAATTTCATAAGTAAGAAGAAATGGGGGAGTATGAGATCTCGATATTCCTCCAATTAAGGTGATATCGTTTGGATCAAATTTATTAACCGCATTAGTTGGAGGTCTTCCCATGTCATGGGAAGCTTGAGAGATTACAGTGAGGGGAAAAGGTGAAACTGGTACAACATGTAATTCTTTCAAAAGTATCTTTTGTTGGTGTTTTAACTTGCTCAATTCATAAAAAGTGATATTGGCCCTAGTCTTTTTCATGTCTTCTATGATATTATACTCCATTTCATCCAAAACGATCAGCGTTTTAGATGGAGTTCATGGGTCTGTTTGGACTGGGCTGGTTTGAGTCGCTTTAAGTGTTGTTTTCTTGGCTGCGACTTTATCCTTAGTCATTGATCTTGCGCTCTTTGGCTTAGGGGTAGGTTGAGGAGGATCGAGTTGATTTCTAGTGCGAGTACTAACCAGGGATGCCTCTTGATCCTCTTCATCTGGGAGGATGAAATCCCACATACCTTGTAACTCTACAACTTCTTCTTCATCGATATGTTCTTCAGTAGCGATTTCCTCTTCTTCTTCTTCGGATTCAACACTTGTAATAGCATTAGGGGGTTTGGAATCGGTCGAAGGGTTTCTTTTAAAAGGTCTGTACGGCTTTTTAGAAGAAGTTTCTGCCACTTGTTTCTTAATGTCGACCATCTCGTCAGACATGGTCTTCAAAACTTTTTGTAATCTTTCTAAATCGAATGGATCTTTCGATTGTTTTTTCTTGGGATCTTCCTTGAAAGAAACCTTCTTGGATTTTCTTTCTTCTATCGCGTTTTTCTTTTCTAGGGCTATAATACATTTCTCTACTGCTATTTCTTCTTTCATATTTTTGGCTAATGTTGTTTTGTTAGCCCTATCAATGAAGATTTCTATGTTTGATGGTAAAGCAGTGATATACCATTCACTTCGCACTTCTTCGCTAGGCTTGGAAGCCGTAGGAATTTTGTTTAACAGTTTATTGAAACATGAATTGAAATCTTTGATAGGTTCTTTTGGCTCAGCCCTAAGGTTAGACAGGTCATTGATCAATGTCGCCGTAGACCTGTCATCACCGAACTTAGTCAAGAATTGTTCTTGGAAAATCTCCCAACTAGTAATAGATCCAAACGGTAATGAGAAATACCATGATCGGGCTACTCCTTGCAGAGTATAAGGGAAATGTCGGACGACAACATCTTCATTGGTAACTCCATTGAGATTTATGGATAGCATAAAGTTATTTATATGTTCTTCCGCTAGCATGCCTGCCTCAAGATTAATCTTAGGCAGCCATTTTTCAGGATGGGCCGGTAGCTGACTCAAGGATGCAGGCATTATGACTGCCCCTAGGTTATTCCATGGAGATTGGGCCATAGCTAATCTATTCACAGAGGAAAGTGCAGAAGATGATCCTTGCGGTTGAGAAGATGAGGATATTACGACTCCAGATGATTAAGAAGGAGATGTGGGAGTAGAGGTGGACTGATGGACAATGATCTGAAGTGGAGGAGTGGATGGTTGACTTCGTGGTGGAGAGGTTGAGATGGATGATGATGATGAAAGAGTCTCGCTATCGGACCCTTTAGGAGATTTCCTTGCTCTCTTCCTTGTAGGTAGAGGTAACTCGATTGGCTGAACGCCAAATTTTTCACTCTTTAATATGGTAAGAGGATGAGCAGGGTTATATTGCGAAGTCACGCTGCCTTGAGATTTATCAGATCTTTGAGGTGATATAGAAAATCGCTAAAGTTTGTGAATCAAAGATTCAACTTCAGGAGGTTCAATAGTAGATTGTTCTGAAATGTCAGGGTTTGTAGCAGCGACTGTTTCTCTTGCGACTTCTGGCTCGGGATTCAAAGATTCTAAATGCAAAGGAGAAGTTGGGGGAGATGGTGAGGGTGATTTACTAGAATGGTATTTAGATTTAGACTTGCTTGTCATTCACAGTTTGAGGCCTTCCTTCTAGTGCCAAATATGTTGAAGCCTCAAAAATCAGGTCTACAACAAAGGGGATACCCACCCAGTCCGAACCTTGGTTAGCAGCTCCTTTTCCGTTTGGTATAGTGGGTCCGACTGGGGATATGGGACCAGTTTCCCAATTTATTTGTGTGTGTGTGAAGAATTGATATTTCCTTTCTAAAAGTTCCTAAGTGAGATGCTCTAATTCTAACTCTAATCTAATAACATGCAAATTGTATTCTAATAAGTAGAAATATCTAAGTCTACACTAACCCGGGGTGTAATCCTTCTGTTATGCGATCTAAAATGATTTCAGATAACAATCGATAATAAAGATCATTCAACTATTATGAGAAAAGAATTCAATACAGATAAACCACTTCGTATAAAAAGTTAGATGAAATAGTTGTGAAAAACATATCGCATAATAAGCTACTCATACATTAAGCATAAATAAATAGCTATCACCGTACAAAAGTGCCAAATGATAACTCAAGCATTCATGCATCAATATATAAACAACTAAACATGAATATCACTTTGACACAAAGGTAGAAATAGTTAGGAGATAGAAGTACCATTTATAACTAGTTCTACTCATGAGCTTCAAGCGATAATGATTTATTTCTTCTTAATCCAACATCCACTAAGAGTACAGAAGTGCAACATCAGTCACAGATATTAAATGCAGATATCAATAAATCCTGTTCCATTCATTCATCAAAACCTCCTCAGAGGGTACAAAAGTGCATGTTCTGGGGATACGTTTTTGACAAATTTTAGGACCCTTCTCTAAATGCATGAGAAGGGTTTAAATACTATTAACTAAATCTAAAAATAACTTATTACAAAAATGTAGGATGCGGTTTAAATGACCATCCTCATTTTAGGCAAAAATAAAGAAAAATTAATACTAATATTGAATCTAAAACTAGAAACTAACTATTTCTATATCTGATCCTTGAAATCCCAAGCATTCAGCATTTGCTTGAGAAGAGTCGGCTGACCGAATTCCGATTTTAGCTGTGCTGTGAAAACAGAATCGGCAAGAGCCGGCACCATCTTCTAGGAAGAATTGATGATACATTTGAGAGTCATACACTGGCTGTGTGGTTTTACTAATTATGCCCAGTAAGAATCCCAATTCAACTTGGTTAACCTTTGGATTGAATCTGCCTCTTCTTGAGCTTTCTATCTCCAGTCTATCTGCAGTTGCTGTTCATATGTACATACCATATTGAAGATGTTTCAGACAATTACTATTGGTTTTAGGATTCAAGTTTTACTTTTATTTAACCTCTAGCGTTCTTTTCACAAATTTCTGGGCTTACAGGGGACTAAGAAATTAGAAGCTTTCCTTTTCAAGAAGTTTTGCCCAGCGAATTGCGCATCAGAAACTGCCTCCGTTTCTTGATCCGGGCTTCCTTGGTGCATTTTTCACCTTTTGCACGCTTTCTTTTAGCAGATATAAAGCTCAAATTTTGTGAAAATAATGATTCCATAAGCTCTTGACCCTGAGTTTTAAATTGTATGTTTTTGATGTCAGCGCTGTCCAGTACCCATTTAATCATGTCCGTGTATGGAAGAATTTTGGGCCTCGCCACTATTCTATGTAAGAACAAACACGCTAGCTCTGTAATGGATGCCTCAGAAGAACCATGTCAGCTAGCAGTAGCCACAACCTCCATCACTTTAGGATTCTCTTCCTCAAGTAGACTATACATGCCTTCCCAAGTAGCAATACCAGCGTCTCTGTTACAGGCGGTGTCTGTATATAAGGGCACCATTTCTTTCTCTTCAGAGCTCGGAGCTTTGCCTTTCTTCCCCATAATATCCTGTATACTGCTTTGTATAATTCTTTGTTCTTCGTTCCTACAGTTTACAAGTCAGGTGAGAGTAATGATAAGGAAAGGTGACGGGAAAGCTTTAAATGCTAAAGACATATAAAATATACCACCTTACGTGAACTGGCTTTTCGATAAGCACAAAACCATATTTCATTAACAACTGGCAACTAACTCATTAATTAGCATTAAAGCGCATAACCAAGTCTCGGTTTATGGAAAATACTTTTTTTGAACAACGAGCCCGAAAGACCTGTGATGAAGCAATTTTGCTATTTGCTTCGCAATATCTCAGATCGCTACATCGCAAAATCGCAACATCACTATATCGTTATATCGCAAATTGTTGGAGCACAATATATGTCAATCATTTGTTAATTTGTTTTCTGCGAAATGTGATTTGCGATATGTGCCATCGCATATCGGCAGTTTAAATTTTTTCAGCGTAAGTGATTTTTTAGACATGCGATGCGATAAATGTTTTCTTAATGTGTAGTTTCGCATCGCGATCTCGAAATCTTAGAATTCGGCTTGCAAGGAGGTATCCTATTATCCTTTTTGAGATGCGATTTTTCTTAAGGAAAGATTTTTCCTTACCTTATCATGAAACTTAAACTTTTTAGATTTTTTAAGGGTATTTTCCTAAGTTTATGATGGTAAGTTTTATTAAAAAGGAAATACAAGCACTAACTAATTTTTTAAATTTTTGACTAAGGGTCCCCACTTATTTAGTATTAGTAATAACACCAAATAAGAAGGGGGGTTGTTGCTAGCCACAACAAGACCCTACATTGTCCCTTTTTTCTCATATATTTTGCTAACATTCCATCCTTTTCAATCCATAATTAAAGCCCATGTTATTACTTTAATCCATTTTCCAAAGGCATATAACATTTCTTCTCATTACTATATGTTTGATTTGTTTTACATATAATTTTACATTACCTTCATAATTAATCGTTGATCGGATAGTTGTTGAAATAGTTTGAAGACTGCAGATTTATCATTGCGGTCTACGTTGCTGAAACAGTTAGAACAGTGCACAAATCCCGTTGCTGAAATAGCCCGTGATTTGCATTTTAGATTTGGTAGCAATAGGAGGAGATCATCGAAGGAGCTGTTACACTGGCCATAACAACTATATTCCAAAGTCGGCATTGTCACAACCATTGTAACAGCATTTTGTTAATGGAAGAATCGATTATCCTATTTTAGCATATCAGGTTAAAGATAGGATTTATAATGTAATCAATTGTATAATAGATGTCTCCTCTTTAAAAAGAGGAGACATCAACATTAGAGGGGATAGACAAACTACGGGAAGGTCTAGTTGGGAGTAAAGGAACTTGAATCTTTTTGTAATATGATACTTTGACAGATGAATAAAATATTGTTCTGAGTATTCCTTCTTAGTTCCTTTTTCTAGGGAATCTTGTGAGAAGGAAAGGGCCCACCTTCATCACAAGATTCACCCATTAATCCCTATAGTGTGATAAGTATTATTTTGTATTCATACCTTGTTAACTCTATTTGCTGAAAGTACTTATGAATTTTTAGAAGTTTGTATTTATTGCTGGACTTCGTTTTTATTTGATTATTGCATTGTTTCCATAAATTCATTTATAGGTGATCAATGATTATTTAAATTGGTTTTCCGGAGTGAGTTTGTGAAGCATGGTAATTAGAAACAGGTGCTGAAGGTTTCTGCTTGGGGAATAGGGTCCTGTTCTCTATTAGAGCACAACTAGTCTTTTCCTTTGCAGATGGATTTCCTTTCCTAGATTGTTCTTTTTAATGTAATCCATGATTCTTTTGATAATTGTCTGCAATAGAGAGATTGTTTCTGCTGTAACTCAAAGTATAACTTCAGTTTGTTTAAAGTAAGGTGTGAGTAGAGTAATTGCTACTATAACTTTTTATTGCTTTTGGGATTGAGCATATACAGTGTGTGATTGCCTTTGAAACAAACAGACTTCCCTGGATTGATAATTCATGTAGCACTTGGTTGTTTTAAATTAATAAGCAATTAAAGTGACTAACACGTACTTCCTTCCATAGCAAACCCATGACCAATATGCTGTGGAGTGCAAAGACTTCATTCATGTGAAGTCGATTAGTTTAAAAATTCCATTCGCTCCCTAGATGTTTTTGAAGAAGGAAATATGGCTAACATTTCTACTACCATCAAAATTAACATTTTGAATAAACCAGGGATTCAATAAAATATCATCTTGGGGGCACAATGAACCCCAGAAGAAATTGATGTTTACACCAAGTTATTCAAGGAATTATGTGATTTTTCTACCTAGTCTTTTTCTGAAATGCCGAAACTAGATCCCACCATTGTTGAACATCATATTGACACTTGGCCTGATGCCATACTGTTATAGACATATTTGGGCACTGCAACCCCAAACTCATATGTCCATAAACTAAGGGCTCCTTAAGTCCCTAAAAGTGTTGTTTCATACCCTAAAGGATCATGGTCAACTGATTACATCATTTCCCAGAAGTTCCACCTGAAAAACTACTCAGAACTAGCCAAAACTGGACCATACAGACTGCTCCATGGGCAAGGTGCGATGCATACTGGCTGCCAAACTAGCCAGGTGTGATGCATACTGAAATGGCCTTTTGTGGGGTGCGATGAGCGAGAATAGACAAATGGTAGAGACAGTTTGCTAAGTGGATGATCATGGAATCTTCCAGAAACTTCTCCTGTGACACTTGCCTCTCTGAATTCGCCCAGGGAGGAGTAAGAGATCAATGAAATCTCCAAATGGAACCAAGAACTATCAGTGGAATGACACTAATCAAAAACCCAATGCTAACTCACACCCTTTCAAGACATCTATAAATGGATCCCTCATCTGAGAGATCTAGAGGCTGGAATTTTGTATTTTGTAAGGAAGTGCTATTGGTTTATCTATGAGAAGAGACATTGCATTGTTGGGTGATTTTCTTGTTTATGAGGTGAAGAGGGCTTCTACACTGGGAGGATGATGTTGGATCAAACAGCTGGGTTTTAATCCTCTCTTTCACTACTATTAATAAAGTTCTTTGAGTTTTCCTCCATATAATCGTGTATTTGTGAATCTTATTGTTTATGAATGCAATTGTATGGTCATTGTGTTTTTTATTCTGCATTGTTTATGATGTTTTAGATGGAGATGCTTTGATGTTTTTCTGTTACTTTGACTCTACAGGTACTCTTTGAAGCGGGACAAGTAGGAGAGGAGTGGCAAATTCTATCAAGGAAAGGAGAAATCAAGCTAGGATCAAAGCGAAAGATCTAGGTTGGTCCTCTTTTCTTCCCTTTAATCTATCACACTTAAAGGAATTCTCGAAAGGCTTTCATTGTTTGTTTCTAAGATAGCTACCCATCTCAGTGGGACTAGCAGTTCAAATCGACACTAGTTTTCCCTGAAACACATATCCATCTACCAAAAGGAAAGGCCTATCCATCCTTCCAAACGTTAAGTTATTAAAGCTGAAATCGATAAGCTCAAGAAGGATAGTTTCATTTATCCCATTGAATACACCACATGGGTGTCTAATCCTATTCCCGTTCTCAAGAAACAAGGCACCATCCATGTCTTCATTGACTCCCATGATCTGAACAAATCTTGTCCCAAAGGAAACTTTCCCACACCCTTCATCGACCAAGTCATTAATGAGTTTGTGGGGCATGAGGTTATATCCTTTATGGATGAATTCTTTGGATATAAGATACGTATCGGTTACACCGATCAACTTAAAACCACTTTCAGTAGTCCGTGGGGAACTTTCGCTTACAAGCTCATGCCTTTTAGTTTAAAAAATGTCAGGGCCATGTTGTAGCATGCTATGTCCTACTTCTTTCATGACTTGGCTCATATTATCCTTGCATATCTCAACAATCGCATCGCTCATTCCAAACTTCATTCACAACACCTACATGATTTTCCTACCGTGTTTTTGCAATGTCACAAGTATAACATTTTTGTCAATCCCCTTAACTATGCCTTTTTCATAATTGTTGGCAGAATTTTTGGCTTCATTGTGTCAAAAAATGGTATCACTCTTGACCTGCTCAAAGTTCCAGCCATCCTTGAACTTCCTCCTCCTCGTACCCTTTGTTAGTTACAAAGCCTCCAAGGCAAAGATAACTTTCTTCATTGGTTTGTTCCTGACTATGCCACCATGACTCATGGGTTGCTTAGACTCCTTCATTCTACCATTTCATTTGTTTGGGATGACCAAACTCAACAATCTTTCTTTTCCTTCAAATGTGCTCTCACTTATGCTCCCCTGATTAGTCCACCTAAATTTGAGATGTATTTTATCTTGTACATCTTTTCATCCACCCATTCAGTTACTGGGGTCCTTATATAAGAATATTTTTCATGTATCGAGCATGTCATATACTATGTTAGTAAGACCCTTAACGTTCCTCCTGTGTCCTACTCCCATGAAGAAAAGCTAGTGTTGGATGTCGTGTTATGTGTTCAAAAAATTCATCATTATATCCTTATGCGTACCACCAAAATTGTGACCAATTCCAACCCCATGGCTTTATTGTTGATTCGATGGATCATTAGCAAGAAATATGCCTGTTATATCATTATCCTTCAAGAATTCGATCTTGAATTTGTCACACCCAAGAGTAAGAAAGGTTTTGCCCTTAATGAACTCATTTCTAAATTTCCCACCGGTGCACCTGATCCACCTGTAAATGATGATCTTCTATATGAACACTTGTTCACCATTACCTGAGATTCTCCTTGGTATGGTAATATCCTTACCTATTTTTTAGCCCAAAAATTCGCCCCCCACCTCACTCGTGATGATCAACAACGTATTTGACATCAATCCCCTCGCTATATCCTCATCGGTGATGATCTTTATCATTACGGTGTTGATATTGTCCTTCACCGTTGTCTCACCCATGCTAAAGTTGAGCAAGTGCTCAGTTATTTCCACGGTGGTGCTTGTGGTGGTCACCTCTCCAGAATGGCCACTGCCTAAAATATCATGTGCATTGGGTACTTTTGGCAATCTGTCTTTAGCGATTATATTGAGTCAGTCAAACACTATCCCAATTTCCAGTTATACGCCCCTAAGGTGCAAGCTCCACCTGCTCCCCTCCATCCAAGTATCATATATGGCCCTTTCTGTAAATGGGTTATTGACTTCATGGAGTCTCGACCCCCATCTGCTAATAAACATAAGTATATTATCATGATTGTTGACTATTTCACCAAATGGGATGAAGCCATGCCAACATTCAATAATATTGCAGCTACTTCAGCCCTCTGCTTCTTTAACCATATTATCACTCGATTTGGTGTCCCGAACCAATTGGTCTCTGACCATGGCCGACACTTCGAAGATGAGACATGGCATGAGCTATCCTCCTTACTGGGTTTCAAACATCAATATTCATCGTCTTATTACCCCTAAGACAATGGCCAAGTTGAAGTTGTCAACAATATCCTTAAGATTATGCTTCAGTGGACAATGAATAGACACAATACCAACTCGCATTTAATGTTCTTCCCTGCTTTGTGGGCCTATATAACTTATGTCAAGACTTCCACCAAGTTCATTCCTTTCCATCTTGTTTTTGGAGAGGAGGTAGTTTTACCAATTGAGTGTGAAATCTCTTCCCTTCACCTTGTTTTCGAACTCCTCCCGGAAAACCAACCCTTAGAAAAATGACTCATCATGCTTGAGTGCACCACTAAAGACCATCATGTTGCATTGCAAACCATCAAAGCAACTAAAAAGTGCACCAAAGCTCAGTATGACCGCAAATTCCACCCTCGCACCTTCCATGTAGGTGACCTTGTTCTTGTGTATGACCATGCTCATGATGTCCTAGGACGTGGGAAGTTCAAACCATTTTATGGCTAGGGCCTTATATCATCCATAATGTTTGGGCAAGGGGGCATACCTGTTAGAGGATCCAGAAGGAGAAACCCTTCCCAATCCTCAAAATGCACTCTACCTTAAGAAATTATACCCATAACATTTCCCATTGAAATGTGTGTATCTCTTTATTTATTCTTGAACATAGGTAGTTTTCATCCCCCACATTCTTACACATTGTCTTCTTGCATCTTTCATATGGATCCATCATCCACACCTTATATCAGTTTTTCTGATGGTGCGAGTTGTTGCACCAGGAATCTTGCCTCAGCAACTTGGGCCATTTTCACCCCCTTACATTCGTTACTCCACTCCAATGGTGTTTGCATTGGATCTTCCACCAATAACCAGGTGAAATATGATGTTTTGATAGGTTTTTAGGTCGATTCCCTTGACCGTCACATCCTGCACCTTCATGTTTTTCTTTATTCCTTGCTACTTATCATGCAATCTAATGGCGTTTATCATGTGCATAATCCTATTCTATTTAGAAAATATCTACGAGTTAAGTTTTGGAGCATGAATTTGAATCCATTTCATTCAATCATGTTCCTATAGCCCATAATCACTACATAGATACCATTGCTAGAAAAATTCTAAATTGGAATTTATCATAACTAAGATGACATCCATAAACAAATGGCAAACCATAATCATTACAAAAAGATGTATAATCATAAATATGTATCATAATACAGTGTTTTGAGTCCACTACTTTAAATACATCTGACATTCTCATTCGCATGTTATCATGAAACAAAAATGGGGACACACATGTCCCTATGCCTAATCACTATCATCTAGAGTCTCCCGAGACAATGGCTCCGTTCCCCCAACTCATAGATCCCGTACTGCCTGACCATCCATCGCAATGTGCCACATGATTCCTCACCACTTAGAGGTAAGGCCCATGTACTCATATGCATATCGATCTTCTAGCTCATGCCACCCATGCTCTGTCACCCCATTCAGTAATACATCGCATCTGCATAAGATATCCTTCATTTGAGCTTCACCACCTAGTCTCTGTTGTGATGAGGTACCACCCTTATCTGTATCCCCTGGCATTGTGTCTCGTCCCATGTATCATGTCGGCCTCACTAGTGCTATATATGCATACGAAAAAGTTTAGAAATCAGTACCACATACATATATTATTAAACTATAAATGCATCAAATGTATAGCAACTTTCACTTACCATATGGGCCCCATGCTCATCCTGGTGGAAGTGGTAAGTCAGGATCCCTTTAATAGTTCATGCCACTGTATGGATAGTCGTCTATGTAGATTGGGATCTGGTCCTAATGAGCAAAAAACTCAAGTCAGAACACTCATCTGAGTCCCCCTCCTCCACCTATCCTGCGCTCCTGTGGGTCACCATCAAGAATCTGAACATGAGGTTGAATAGTGGGGATATTCTCAAGGAAGAGTGGGCATAAAACTATCCCAAATGAACAGTCATCATTGGTCCTCCATCTGTATAATGTCAACTGTCATTTCAACAACGATAGAATCATCTAGGCCCACCGATAGTAGGTCCCTCCCAGCACACTCTCCGCCAGCATCATTTTCCCTCCAGTGATATGGTGCAAGGCATGACTACCACAGATCCACAGTACCATTGCAGTTGTAGCTTATGTCTCTAGCCTCTCCATGTCATTGATATCTATGTTTCTTCCCTTTGCACGACTCCCCAATACACAATGATGATCAACAAACTCATCTATATGCCTCCCACGAGGCAGCACTGGATGTATCTCTCCTACCAACCCCAAGGAGGGTAATCCTATCAAAAAATATATGTCTTGGATTGTGATCTTGATCTTGTGCCCTTGTACTACAAAAGCCTCCTAATCTGGGTCCCAGTAACTCACTATCTCAACAACAAAGGCTCGCCAACCCTCATCATAGGGTTCTCTAAGATTTGCAGCGTGCCATATCATGCCAACACCCCTCTCATTGCTTGATTCCCTTGAATCTCAGCATGGAGGAACCCCAAAACTTGTTCTCGCCATGATACCTTTAGTTGTGCCATACCTAAAAAATACCATTATTTTTTTTCATTCAAGAGTCAAAGGCATGCATGTCCAGTACATAGCTTCAGCTTCCACCAGACCACCGTTCATGCTCATCCCCTTAGCCTAGAACGCAGTTTTTTCCATCTAAACTGCGCTAAATGCACTTGTGGGTCCCATTCTTGTGATATAGAGCACATATTAGGCCCCCAAAAGTGTGTTGTGGCTGTGAGGTTGAGCAAGGTTCTGCCATATGGAGTTGAAGCCCTAATCTGAAAATCTAATCCCCCAAAACTGATGAGTAAGGTTAGGCCACCTACCTTCAACTTGAAAATATAAATTCTAATGGTTGGTTTGTATTCTACGATCTCCATAATATTTAGGTCCTTCTCTTCCTCTCCAAATTATCCATAGCTCATTATGCAAATTAATTGGATTTGGAGGCAAAAAGCCCTTTTATAGGAAAAACCCTAGTTTTTTTGTCACACATTGCGACCAAACAGTAGCATCGTTTGATGAACCATAACCACCATTGGAAATATCTCACCAAGTTCTATAATGGTTCTCTCTTTATTTTTGGTAATTTGACACTTCACTAGGAAGCCATGTTTTCCATGAGGTCTCACTTTTCTGCCTCTTAAAACTGAATTTCTTCATTTGAGCCACTCATACTCTCGTACCACTTTACCTTTGCACTGGTTGACTCAAGTATCAGTTTTCATAATGAGTAACCATCACTTACTCATGTTCTCATGGTCCCCTCCAGGCCTCCCTGACATGGCAGCATCATCGAGTCACCCTTGTTCAGAGCATCGGAGATGAGTCACCCTTATATTTATGGATTCTGTTCCACATCCCCTTGTGTCCCATTACAGTGTTTCAAATGTCGGCGTGTCACATCCCATGTATTTTACTCATATTTGGCCAACATTTGTACTTCTCCATCTTTTTCGAACCCCCATTTGAGTCATTGACCATCCCCTCAAGAATCGAGTCAGTCACTGCGAGATCAACCACCTTTATTATGCTCTGACAAAGGAAGTCGTCAATCTGCCACCCATCTTCTTTCATTCCATCATCATCCTTGGTGTTAGTCCATCAATCGCTCTACTATGATCCCTCATGCCTTTGTTGAGGATTCCTTATTACCTTAACTCTGGGAGGCCATCTTTTGTCGACCTCGACACATTTATTCTAGAAGAGTGTTCTCAAGGGTGGCGTACCATGGTTCCAAATTCCATCTTTGTTCAGTTCCTCAGTTCAAGAAAAGGGACTCATTATTTCCCTTTAACTTGATTTGTATGCTTGATGCTTCGTTGATCTAGACAATTGTCCCAGTGATTCTCGGGTGTGTGTGAGATGTTCTAGACCTCATGAGGGGGTGGCCCTTTAGGTAGCCCCCCACATGCCCATATGACCACAGATGGTGATCCAACCTCAAATTTAGTTCGGCAGATGTGATGGGTTCAGTTTCTGCTGCATCCAGTGCCCACAGCATCGATGTATCCTTCAAATAATCCATTCATATCTTCATAGCCCTTTCCTATTCAGCAGGGCTTCTTTGGTTGTGATCCCCCATCACCATGTTAGCTTGAGGGGCATTATGTCTCATGTACTCAGATGTTATTGTATTCACTCTTGGCCTATGTTTTTCCAGATGCATTATGTATATGAGATCCATTCTATTATTTTATGGCCCATTGATGCCATTGTATCATGTATCATGTACTTTGTAGCTCAGTCCCACATTGTTGGGCTCATCATTATTCTTTCTACGCAGTTTTCTCGATGGGTATGGGTATGCCTCCCCCGCCTTATTTGAGATCATGTGCTCCCACATAAAAGGAGACTTCTATCAGTCTAGTAGGTCTCGCCCCCTCTATTATTTCTTTGTCCTTTACTTGCTTCAGTTCTTCCTCTCTCTCTTTGAATCCCTTTTTGTGTCTCATGGAAGTGTAACCTACAACATATTTCAGTCATAAGATTTTATCCTAACACTCATATGTGTGGAGGGAATCTGTTATCACCAAAAAATGATCACCTAGTGATATGAAACCAGCTCACAAAAAGATAGAAAAGATAGATGAACATCTTAGAATTAAGCCTCTTCAAGGGGGCAACCTCCTTTACATTACACAAATGAACAATTCTTGGATGATACAAATGACAAGACCTCCTATCTATATATAGGAGTTTAAGGGGTCATAATATAATCAGAGCCAACATAACAATAATAATCTAAGGGCACACTAATAACAATAATGGGATTCTATGGGGCACAATAATAACAATATGGGGACTACATGGACACAAAAATATAATAAGGGGGTTGTATTAATAACAATAAGGGGTTACACTAGTAGTATAGGGACCTAACATGCCCCTCTCCTTCAAAAAGTGTTGTCCTCAATGCTTGAGTAGTTCTTGATGCTTCTATATAAAATTCTTGTCCTCCTATGTGGAATCTTTAGCGAGTAAGTTCTTCCACTTGATGAGATACTCTGAAATTCATTGATTTCGTAGTTGTTGGGTTCTTGTTTCTGTGACTACTCCAGGTTCCAATATGATTTTTCCTTCCTCATCAAGTTCTGGCAATATTGTTTGAACTGGGATCTTCTACAACTTTTGAATGAGTGGCGACACTTCTTCATCATTCTTCCATTCATACCCTGTTTCATTTATCCACTTTAGTTGGATAATAGAAATGGCGCACAACAATGCTTCCACATCCTCATCCTTTCTTGAGAGTGCATCTGCCACAACATTTTGCTTCCATTTCTTGTAGATGATTTCAAAGTCAAAACCCAACATCTTTGTGACCCATTTTTGTTGCTCTTCAGAGGATAATCTTTGTTCTAAAAAGTATTTAATACTATCATGATCCGTTGTTACCTTGAAGTGTCTTCCAATTAGATAAGGTCACCATTTCTTAAGTGTGTGTAGTATTGCCAACATTTCCTTCTCATAAATAGCTTTCATGAGGGACATTTGTTTATATGTATGTAACCATAAAAATACCCAATCACCTACATCAAAACTTCTTTCATTGCGATGTTGATCAACCTGTTGTTTCATTCGATTTTGCACCAAAGTGGCATTATCCTTTAAAAGTTGGAGAACTTGATGTTGATGCTCGATGTGATCTTTCACTACTTGAATCTTTTTCTTCTTGATATGTCCTTCTATATTTAGAGTTTGAGGAGTGGTAATTTCTTCTCTTAGTGCCTGGATCTACCTCAGGCTGAAGGAAGGCAGGTCTAGGGTAACATCAAACCACGCTTAACCTGGTAGCTAGCCCTACCAGGTCGGGAGAGGGCTCTCTCCTTGTCAATCTTAGTTAAGATGACTTAAATGAAATTAGATTTTAGGCAAGGTATAGTAGCTTAGAGGATTTGATTGGATTTTTGTTTTGGGTCGAAACAACAAGAGAAAGGATGATTTGGATTATGGCATCAATGTATGTTTCTACCGGCAAACCTGGGGCAAATTAAGTGCCATGTTCAGCCAAGTGAAGACTGTAAATGTGAGAAGTATAAGGGAGAAATCCTGCTTCCCTGCAGGCATCAAACAAAGGATGGATCTACAACAGCAACTTTAGATGAAAGAGAATTATGAGGTTGCTCAACAGAGCATCTAGCCAAGGATGAATTCTGCGAAGACAACCATTACAACTAACAGCAAAATCATCATGAAAGGAGCATCATTACGGATGAATTCCTAACATATCACTTAGATAATGCTGTAACAAGGTAGAAAAAACATAATGTGTAAATGAATTATAGGAAAAACATACTAAACATCAGCACCATGATGAATCCCAGATCCAAAGGGCAAAAGACTGCTTTATTAAAATGATATTTAGGAAAAAATTTACACAAAGCCAAGAAAGCCTCTCTACTACCAAAATCAAACCTCTACACTATGAAATTCATAAAATGTATACATTTTCTCATCCCTGTAATAAGGGAATTGAGCTCAACCATCTTATTCAAAATAGAATTGGTTACATTAAACTTGGACCGAATTTCTAAAAATAGGTGTTGAAGATGAACTCGTATCTCCTAAACCATAGCACCTATTACAAAATTGAAAGAGGTTTTTGTATATAAGTTCATGCTGGAGAAAAACCTCTCCAGAAATTTGGAAATTCATTTCCAGTTGCTCGCAATATGTGCCACAAAATAATCTCTAAAACAGAAAATTATTAAAAAGTTAAATTTGTGAAAATGAGTTGTAAATATCTAGTCACATATCCAAATTCACGACACCTGTGAATAAACTGAAAGAGGTTTTTGTTATATGGCTCATGTTTAACAAAAAACTCTTGGGTTTTTCAAAATTACTTTCCATCTGTTGTAAAATGGCACCACACTAAAATGACTAAAACAATAAAAAATATGAAAAGTTTGCTTTGTTTTAATGCAGGCTCCAAATATCACTGCATATCTCCCACATAGTAGCACCTGTGCATAAACTGAAGGATGTTTTTTTTATTTGGTATGTGATGGACAAAAACCTCTTTCACTTTTTAAAATTCCTATCCAAACTAATTTTGTAGTAAACTTGTCCCTGTGTGCAGCAACTGACCTCAAAACATGCATAACCAAGAATCAATCATTCATTTCGATCATATCTTATGATCCAGAAACCAGTTATAGGAGTGTGATATACCATTGGAAATATTTTTTGAGCTGCTCCTGATGAACACACTTATGACATGTTTTGTGCTGAAGATCATGTGCAAAACATCTAACCAAACCAAACATAGTAAGAGCTCCTGTTGATCCCTGGTGATAGGCTACGAAGACTGGAACTAACATCGGCTCCATTGGGGATGGTAGCTCCTTGGAGGTGTCAAGAACACGGTAGACCAAGTTCCTCATCCATTGGGAAATATGGTTAAACAACTGCAAACCCAAAACAACTCATACCAATCCAAAAACGTATACATACTGCAACCTGTACATTAGGAAACTAAAACAAATGCCGAAAACCGAAATGCTACTTTGGGAAACTTATTTATGTACAACCCTACCCTACTTTGTAGCAAAATCAATAGATCAAGTAATGCTATAATGCTAGACCAACCAATCAAGCAACTGTGACAATGATGTTGTTGTTTGATAGTGTTTGAACCAGAACATAGTTGGAAATCCTACCAGCAACATATACCCAAAGTACCTCTAGCTCTGTAAAGGGCAACCTAGTTTTTCTTTCAACTTAAAAATATATTCCATATATGCTGCTATAGGATCATAGAAACTAGATTCTATCTGCTGCCCCAACTCATTAACATTTTCTCTTGGCTGGAGATTGTCATATCCTCGCTGTAACACATAACATCCTTCCATCCAACCATCTAAGGGCAGCCTTATCTTTTCTTCTTTAGGAGGAGGGAGAGTTTCCAAGAACTGTTTAGGGTCTTGGAATTCATGTGAATTAATTTGAACATCCAATAATTCAATTTCGTTTTCCAATCTTTCAACCACCAAGCCAAGAAAACATATTTATTCATAGGTGTGAGTCGACTGGATTTCAAGCTAAGAAACAATGATGTTAAAAAACTCTGATCAATCTGAAATTTTGTTATCTCATCCCTTAAAATCAATAACATTTCACTAGATAATGGATTTTCCACATACCATATCATCGGTGATTACCATCATCATTCTGAAAACTGGATTCTTTGGTAGTGAAGTCAAAGCTCAGGATCTTGAACATTGGAGTCATTAGGTAGATGATTTCAGCCTTCATATGTGTATGACTACTTTCCACCATCAGCAATCAGATCTGCAACTTGAATGATCTTTCCTGAAGAAGATCTGCCACCTCTTCCCCAGTATGGTTGCCACTATGTTAGTGCCTGGATCTACCTCAGGCTGAAGGAAGGCAGGTCTAGGGTAACATCAAACCATGCTTAACCTGGTAGCTAGCCCTACTAGGTTAGGAGAGGGCTCTCTCCTTGTCAATCTTAGTTAATATGATTGCAATTACAGTTTGAGATGACTAAAATGAAATTAGATTTTAGGCTAGGTATAGTAGCTCAGAGGATTTGATTGGATTTTTGTTTTGGGTCGAAACAGCAAGAGAAAGGATGATTTGGATTATGGCATCAATGTCAGTTTTTGCTGGAAAACCTGGGGCAAATTAAGTGCCATGTTCAGCCAAGTGAAGATTGTAAATGTTAGAAGTATAAGGGAGAAATCCCCCTAAAATATGGATCTGTAGCAGCAACTTTAGATGAAAGAGAATCACGAGGTTGCTCAACAAATCATCTAGCCAAGGATGAATTTTGCTAAGACAACCATTACAACTAACAGCAAAATCATCATGAAAGGAGCATCATTACGGATGAATACCTAACATATCACTTAGATAATGTTGTACCAAGGCAGAAAAAACATAATGTGTAAATGAATTATAGGAAAAACATACTAAACATCAGCACCATGATGAATCCCAGATCCAAAGGGCAAAAGACTACTTTATTAAAATGATATTCAGGAAAAATTTTACAAAAAGCAAAGATAGCCTCTCTGCTACCAAAATCAAACCTCTACACTATGAAATTCATAAAATATATACATTTTCTCATCCCTGTTCTAAGGGAATTGAGCTCAACCATCTTATTCAAAATAGAATCAGTTACATTAAACTTGGACCAAATTTCTGAAAATAGGTGTTGAAGATGAATTTGTATCTCCTAAACCATAGCACCTGTTACAAAACTGAAAGATTTTTTTGTAGATAAGGTTACGTTGGAGAAAAACCTCTCTCAAAATTTGGAAATTTATTTCCAATTGCTCACAATCTATGCCACAAAATCATCTCTAAAACAGAAAATCATTAAAAATTTAAATCTGTGAAAATGAGCTGTAAATATCTAGTCACATATCCAAATTCATGACACCTATGAATAAAATGAAAGAGGTTGTTGTTATATGGCTCGTGGTTAAAAAAAGTCTCCTTGGGTTTTTCAAAATTAATTTCCATCTGTTGTAAAATGGCATCGCACTAAAATGACTAAAACAGTAAAAAATATGAAAAATTTGCTTTGTTTTAATGCAGGCTTCAAATATCACTATATATCTCCCACATAGTAGCACCTGTGCATAAACTAAAGGATGTTTTTGTTATTTGGTATGTGATGGACAAAAGCCTCTTTTACTTTTTTAAAATTCCTGTCCAAACTGATCTTGTAGTAAACTTGTCCCTGTCTGCAGCAACTAACCTCAAAACATGCATAACCAAGAATCAATCATTCATTTCGATCATATCTTATGATCCAGAAACCGGTTACAGGAGTGTGATATATTGTTGGAAATATTTTTCTGAACTTCTCTTGATGAACACACTTGTGACATGTTTTGTGCTGAAGATCATGTGCAAAACATCTAACCAAACCAAACATAGTAAGAGCTCCTGTTGATACCTGGTGACAGGCTACGAAGACTGGAACTAACATCTTCCATTGCATTACAAGATATGGTCGAATTCATTTCTTGATGCTCTATGTGATCTTTCACTTCTTGAACATTTTTCTTCTTGATATGTCCTTCTATCTTGGTAGTTTGAGGAGTGCTAATTCCGACCATTGCATTACAAGATATGGTCAGATTCATTTCTTCTTTCTTGATGTGGTCTTTCACTTCTTGAACCTTTTTCTTCTTGATATGTCCTTCTATCTTAATAGTTTGAGGAGTAGTAATTATTTCCAATGCTTTACAACATGTGGTCGGATTCATTTCTTCTTTTTGTGATGTTGGTTCCTGGTGTATATACTCTTATTTTGACGTTTCTTGATCCTTTTCTTCCTCCTCTCCACAATCAATGTAAAATAATTTCTTCTCAGCACACTTATGACCTTTAATGTATTTTTTATCACAATTGTAACAAAGCCCTTTTTCTCTTTTTTCTTCCAATTGTTGTGGTGTAACCCTTGTAGGTTGTGGAAGGATAGGAGAAACAACACTTTCATCTTTGTAGTTGTGAGGGGTAGACTTCCTTGTTGCCATAATTTTTCTTTCCACTTTGTAACAAAGCCCTTTTTCTCTTTTTTGTTCCAATTGTTGTGGTGTTTCTCTAAAGAAGGTGTTGCTTTTTGTATCCTCATAATGTGATATAATTTCCTCCGTGAAAATTGACCACGTAACAAGTGGTTTATGAGAACAAAGCCCTTTATACCATAAAAATTGATCTTGCCCTAAATATGAAGATTCAATACATACCTTTTGTAACAGTGGTACACCGTGTAGATCAAAATATTTCTCCATCTGTAGTATCCAATTTACCGGATCCTTGCCATCAAACTTCCTCATCTCGATTTTTCTTGATTTTAGGATCTCGATCTAAAAACGAATATAACTCTGTAATTTTAGATCTCCAAGTTCTGAAATTTCTTCCTGCGGTATCTCTCTGAGTTCTCTTTCTAACCCCGCAAGTCTGATCAGAATTTGATTATCTAACAAAGCATTATGTCAAATCTCCCACGCTAACTTGATTATAGACTAGTTCAGTATACCGAACTTGTACAACGTGGCATGTTTCACTTTTCGACCTTAGTACCTAAAACTGATATACAGAAAGCTACAGGCAGTCCTCTTTCTAGAACTTCTTACGAAATTTCAATTTGATGCTCAGAACAAAAGGTTATGACGATTTTCCCAAGGTGACCTATTTAGAATGTAATTCAGGGGTCTGCAAAAACCTTAACTTCCTCAAATTATATCTACAAAACTATAGCGAGACAGGATCTGAAATTCGAAACCGAGGTTCAAACCGATTTCTTCTCAAATGGTTTTTTTGTTTAGCTTTTGAAACTTTGTAGCGAAATAGTTATAGCGAAAATTCCACAATGACCAGTTTTAGATGAAATTCTGGAACTTGCAAAAACCCTAACTTCCTGAGATCATATCTTTGAAAATATAGCACGAAACGATTTGATGTTTGGATGCAAGGTTCAGACCATGGTTTTTTTTTTTAGATTCTAAAACTTTGTAGCGAAAAAGTTATAGTGAAACTTCCACGATGACCTGTTTGTGGCATCGAAACCCTAGAATCCACAGCTCTAATACCAGATTTTATGAAACCAGCTCACAAAAAGATAGAAAAGATATATGAACGTCTTAGAATTAAGCCTCTTCGAGGGGGCAACCTCCTTTACATTACACAAATGAACAATTCTTGGATGATACAAATGACAAGACCTCCTTTCTATATATAGGAGTTTAGGGGGTCATAATATAATCAGAGCCGACATCACAATAATAATCTAAAGGCACACTAATAACAATAGTGGGATTCTATGGGGCACAATAATAACAATATGGGGACTACATGGGCACAACAATATAATAACGGGGTTGTACTAATAACAATAAGGGGTTACACTAGTAGTATAGGGACCTAACACCCAGCCATTTCTAACTGGGCGGATTGAAATACACCATGTAGATTTATTTTTACCATAGTAAAATCAATTTCACTGTGGAAAATAATTTAGTAAACCACTTTTATTAAATTATTTTCTGATTTAAATCAAAAAACCCATGAGAATAATTAGATAAATCATTATTTATTTAATTTTCCTTAATTTTGTTATTGGAATAATTGATAAATCACTTCTAAAAAATTATTTCAATTTCACACCATTCTTGATTCTCACAAAATAATTAATAAATCATTTTATTTATTAATTATTTCTAAATAAAGATATTTAACCATTTTAAAGATTTTTTCCTTATCCAATAAATATCATAAATTATTCCAAGCGGTTAGATCTTGATTTGGTTAGTATTATTTTATTATTCTCCATTTTCGAGATTAACTCAATACTTTGTTATAAATAAGAGAGTTTTTCGTTCATTCTTCACCATAACCATAATCATCATCACCATTACCATTTTTTTTATTTTGAGCTCCCATTCAAGTTCTCCACATTTTGTCTGGGTTTTTCACATATTGAGAGAGAAGTTCATTTTCTGAAGCGTCAAGGATATCAAAGGACCAATTCCATAGAGGGGGACTTACAGACCCATCTGTAGATCTCCGTCACCAAGTGTTTTTAATAAAATATTTATTCAATTAAAGTCTTTCCATTTGGGTTATTGCATTGGATATTTTTACTATTTCTCTCTATTCTGGATCATCTATACTTTTGTTGCAGGTTTTCCATTTTTATTGCAGATCTAAATTGCAAGCAGCCATGAACTTGTTGTTAGGGTCAGTTGTCACCTAGTGACTAAAGTGAAATGTTTTTGGTATACCTTCCAAGAATTTTCACACTAACACATTGGTTTACCAATTTGGTTCTTTTCAACCTCTTTGGTCCCGAATTTCCAAACTGCTTCTCAAATAAGTAGTCCTCCACCTGAACAACATCAACCTCAAGTTGATCCTAAAGTTGATCATGTACCTTCTTCACATATTGTTTCTTCATCCCTTTCTTCCTCCTCGCCTGGTGAAAATATTATTTCTAGTAACTAAGAGGCTAATAAGAAGAAGAAGAAAAATAAGCAAGGAGGCAACCAAGAAACATTGGTATTAATGAAATTGATGTTTAGAAACCTTCCAACAAGTCTTGTAAAGTTAAATTCCCCTACATGATTTGTAAGGGTGATCACCTTCTTAATTATTTTCTTGGTATTCCATAGTTATTAGAAGTGTGGTCCTCAAGCTCATATCAACCCTTATCATCTATTTCTAGAGATCATGTTGGTGACAAACCATCAACTAGTAATAATAAGGTCCATGGAAAGAAGGGTAAAGTTAAGTTTCCTTATAGGTTAAGTGAAGGGAATCATCTATTCACCTTTGTTCGTATATGGATGAAATCTCAAGAGTGTTGGAAAACCTTACATATTCTCATCCATGACTTCTGTTGGGGCCTTTGTTTTGAGTTTTTAAGGAAGGAAGAGTCGGGGATAGCTGGCAAAGATGACCATTGGGTTGTGGAGATGACAGCCAAGGGGGGGAAGGGACCAGAAGGGAAGTAATAGTTGTGGGAAGGTGGTAGAGAAGAGAAGAAGCAGCCAAGCAAGGGGAGAGAAAAGGCAGCCAAGGATAAAGCCAATCGAGCAGAAGATAAGCAGAACTGGTATTCTAAGCGTAGGGGTGAAGATAAAAGGCAAAAGGGAGGGCGAGAAATGGTTGGTTGTTGATTAGTTGAGAAAGTTAGGGATCGGTAGGGCTTGCTTGAGTTGCGGAAGGTGCGAATCGTTCCCTATCCTATCTTTGTATGTTCCTATGGGTTGTTGTATTTATGTTCCTGATGATCAGGCTTCGAGCCTCTTGTAATTATATATGTATTTCCTTATGTTAAGCTTAATGAAAGAGACAATTTGATCAAGAATGTGTTATTAAGTTCTATATTGATTCATTAAAATTTTTGAATGCATGCTTATAAGTTGTATGGTTCCATAAGAGTGTTTAAGTAGAGAAGTATGATTGGATTAATGTGGATGATTGATTGTTATGAGACACTATCATCTATTTTTTGCGATTCCCGTGGTACCTCATTCTTCCCCTTCTCACCTCAGTTGCGGCACGCCTCGAGTGAGACTCCTTACCCTATCTAGGTAAGGTGAAAATTTATGCGTGCTCTAGACTACAGTCGAGCCTTTTTGGCCCCTTGTGCCTGAACCCAAGGTCTCTGCCCTGTTGTCTAATTCATGCCAACAAATGGTTCCATTGTCGGGACCTCAAATCAAAAAGAATATGGTATCAAGGATTTTTAAGAAGGAGATATGGAACTGCTACGATAGCCAAGTGGATCAGTTCGTATCCCAGCAAGCCATACTTGGCAACCGAGTTGTTTCTAAAGTGAATGAGATTTTATATTAATAAGCTACAGGTGATCGATACGATATATTCTAGGGTAAGGTCACAGAGGAATTGTACAATTGTTTGGAGAGACTGCAGGTGATGGGTCGGATGGGAGGATAGATGTTAACTCGTCGTGATTGGATTCTTGTAGATCTCGCGACGCTCCAATGTCTTGACATGTATTTGACGAGAGAAGTATATTTTTGGGTGAAAACTACCCTAGAAAGATACATGGTCAAGTTCATCGCAAAAAGATACAAGCATTTCTTTAAGGTTGGCATTATGTTCCAGACTGAGTTAAGAGGGAAGTTGCTTAAAGAAATACCTCTCGGGATTAAGGTTTTAATGGTGGAAGAGGGTTTGATTCCTTTCCAAGGGTTAAGTGTGGAGAAAAAATCTACCGAGTGGGGACAAAGATGTTGTTAGAAGGATGGATGTAGAAGATTCATGGAGGGCTAGGGAGGTGAGAGCACGGAGGAGAGCGTAGATGGCAGATAAGTGGCAAGAAAGAGCCATGCAGGCAATCAGATAGCAACAAGAGGGACTACACAAAGAAGGAGCGGTGTTGAAGAGTCCAAAGAAGAGAGATGGAAGGGAAGAGAATATGGCAAGAGGAATAGAGACAATAGGGACGACCGGGAGTCCAAAGGGTGATATGATCCCTTCCTCCCCAGTTGCAAGGGAGGGGTCGGATGGAGATGGTCATAGTAACCCTAAGGAATACATGGAGAATGGGATGTGCTTTGTGATGAGAACATTGTTTGAGGAGAATTTTGCATTCAAAATAATTGAATATCTAAACCCCCGAGGCTTAGGTAATGTTCCCCTCGACCTTCCCCTGGTACTCTATGATAACCCTAATAAATTTGTTGTTAAGTTGCTGAAGGCGATAAGAGTGAATAGTGTGCATGTTAAATATAGGACTAGTACTTCTAATTGTAGCAGAAATAGTAGCAATAGTAATATGGGATTACAAGGATCTCAATAACTGAGAACCCAAGGCTTTGTGCTTTTAGCATGAACACAGTCCAGTATGGCGGGATCATTTGCAAGATACCTAGAATTCTCTGGCAAAGGGAATGAAGATGTAGAACAAGATTGGTACCTATGTGAGGTTATATGCAAGGCTCATCAGATGCTTGACAATGTGAATCTAATAGAGTTCCAGACAAATATCAGGGAACAAGCCTAACAATGGTTTATAAAATGGGCGGAGTTACACCAAAACTCAACCGTAGATGAGATTAAGAGGAACTTTGTGCAAGAGTTCAAGCTCACCCGGACGGATCAGCAGGGGCTATCAGAGTTGTGGGAGATCAAGCAGCAGAAGGGAGAAACTACCTAGGATCTAATTTAGAGGTTCAAATATGTAATCGGTAAGCTCAACTACATTATATATCCGAATCATCAAAGGGATTGGCTCATCAAAGCATTGCTACCCCTCACCTGGACACCATTGACACAACCAAAGATTGAGACACTACAGGATGCCCTGGAGCAGGTGACCCACATAGAGGCTATGGTGGGATATCCACATGAGTACTAGGGAGGAGTTGCATCAGATGATCCCTCTATCTTGGGTCTACAACACCATATTGCTAGCTTAATTGAGAAGTTAATAGATTTACATCCAACTCGACCCGCAAGACCGAATGTGTGGTGCACCAACCACTCAGTGGAGGGTCACGTTGCAACAGAGTGTTCAAGGTTGAGGTGTGTGGGAACTGCATTGGAGCCAGTGGGATGATCGGGGACCCCAACTATGGTAGGTGTCACAATAGTAGGATCACAAGGTGCATTCATGAGCTGCAACCCACCAGAATATTCTGAAGTGTGTAGGGGATATGGACACTCACTGTGATTATGCCTCATACTGCAGAAATATTCAAATGTCTCGAATAATAACTACTGTGAGTTTTGTGTATCTATGACCCATCACACAAACTAGTGACAAGTGTTGGATGTGCTAAATGATCAACTATATCAGTCGATTTTTAGGGTCAATGAAACTACTCGCAGGGCGTGAGGAGGAGGAGGAGGAACAAGAGGAGGTAGAACAAGGGACAGGGGACCTATGTACTACTATAACTATGATCAAGAGGGACATTTCACCTGGGACTACCCCCTACCTAAAAGACTATGATGCTCCCAATGCAGGGTCAACACCCATGCAACTGAGGATTTCCCTGAGCTGATCGCATGGTGGGAAGAATAGACCAGGCAATGGGGGATGAACCTGATCAATGCAAAACTAAGGATTACTAAGATAGCTCCAATATCCAACATAAACATAGCCACCCGTGGTGGTAAGAAAACGAGGGCTGACCAAGGTGGCCTAGACCATCCAATGATCATTTGGGTGGCTTAACCAAAGCGGTCATACAACCCTGGATAGCAGAAGCAATACTACCAGGAGGCAGAAAAACTATTCAAGAATTTGAAAAACTCTCATAAGGATAATATGCCTGACCCTGGAAAATCCACTGTTTCCCAACCAATTAAGGAATGGTTTAGGTTGTTCCTACAAATTGTCAAAAATGACTAGATGCTAGGATAATTACACAAAAGTCTGAAAGCAGTCCTGCCATAGGAGGAGACTAGAGAAGGGAATGTCTCAATGAACTTGCCTAAGAAACACACAAGGCAAGTCAGGAGAAATAAGAAGAGAATGGGTAGGGACTTCAGGATTGATGCGCAGGTTGCGATATTTCAAATTAAAGATACTATGTTAGATTTGGGTTCTGACATCAATATCCTACCAAGGAAGACGTGGGAGGCACTGGGAAAACCACAATTGAAGTTCTCACCAATCCAATTATGGATGGTCAACCAGTACTATATACTTCTGAGTGGGAGACTGGAGGACATATAATTTGATGTGGCAAGGGTGAAGACACACATGGATTTTGAAGTGATTGATATCATGGGAGATAAATATCCTTACCCAGCACTACTAGGTATTAACTAGGCTATGAAAAATACGTCATTGTCGACCTAAAGAAGGAGTTGATGATATTTGAAGTGGAGGGAGTATGAGTCATCCAGCCACTGGACCCATACCAGGGACCTAGATTCACAGAACTAGTAGATGATGGAAACTACCTGGCGATGCTATACCAGCTCTACTGAATGACAGCAGGAAAGAGGGAAGATTACATCAACCCCATAGCAGAAGGATCAGTCAGCTAGAGAAGTATTCAGGGCTCAGAAGTTGGCTCTGAGGTGGCATGGGATGCTTGGCGGCAGGGTGGATATGAAGTTGATACAAGACGATGAGCTATGATATGCCACATCAACTAGATCGGAACAGAGGTAAGGGATTTTCCCACTTTCCATAACATAATTTCAGTAGATGTATTTCTCAGTAAAGTTGATAAAATTGTAACGGAAAGCCACAAAATACCATTGTTAGATGTTGCACTACAAGCAACCTCGGTACACTGGTGGAGAGTGCACTGTAACAACCACCAGAATTGGGGAAGACTCAAGAGGGACATGAACGAAAGGTTCAAGTAGGTGGGGAATAGCTCACAAGAGATCATAAATTACAGGTGCAACTCAGATCCCCGAAAACACCTGGAAAATTGCACAAACTGATGGAATAGAGAAATAATTCTAAAGGAATTATGGGTACACATGTTCATACACACCTTAGGCACAGTCCCTCAAGCATGGTACATACATGAAGAGATACGAAGACAAACAAGAGATTGAGATGCCCTAGAAGAAGAATTCAGTAGAAGCTTCTCATTTAAGGATAGTAACAGGTGACTAACCGAGGCTCCGTATTCCATTAAAAGGATAGTATTAACCTCAGCCAAATTATGGGAAAGATGTATCGATGAGAGGTTCTTGTAGTACTTTCATGAGTCAGGATACCCAGCAGCCATGGGCTATGGGAAAGTGAACGCAGATCTGGAGGAGGAGGACCTGGAAGGGTTGAGGAACCTTACATTTCATGAGACCTAAGGGGAGAGGGATATCCAAGAAGGACTCGTAATGGATGCTCCACACTTTCTCCCAATAGAGTTACAGAAGAACAACATTGGCATAGAGGATAAACCCAAGATGGCATCAATAGGGGACTACTGGGATGAGCACATGACAAGGGAAATTATTGATCTCTTATAGGAGTGAGGATTTATTCCCAGCTTCGGTTGCAGAGTTAAAATGAATTAAGGGGGGACATCAGGGAAATGAAGATCATATTAAAACCTGACACCAAGCCAATGAAACATGGACCATACAAGCTAAATCTAAGAGTAAAGGAGAAGGTCAAGAAGGAAATAGATAAAATGCTAGAAGCAAGACTTATTTTCCCCATGAACGAGGTAGAATGGGTAAGCCCTATAGTGATACAAAATAAGAAATATGCCACGGAGATAAGGGTTTGCGTAGACTATCGCAACCTTAACAACACTTGCGTGTATGACCCATTCCCCACACCCTTCAGCAATGAGTTCCCAGACAATGTTGTGGGGAATGAATCATAATCCTTCACAAATGTATTTTTAGGGTACCATCAGATCAGAATAGCTAAAGAGGATAAGAGGAAGATCACTTTCATGACAGAATGGGGGTCATATGCTTACCACATGATGCCATTTGGCCTCAAGAATGCACCTAATATATTCTCCCAAATTTTTATTTCCACATTCAGACATTACATTCATATATTCCTGGAGGTATACATGGATGACTGGAAAATATATAGCCTATTGAAGAAGCATGCTAGCCTACTTAGGGTAATGTTTGATCATTGTCAGTAATTAAAGATCTCCTTGAACCTAAAGAAGTGTATATTCACAATTCCATTCGGCACACTGCTAGGCCACATCATATGCAAGGATGGAGTTTGTGTGGACCCAGTCCAAGTTGCAAAAATCATAAACATGGACCCACCAGCAATTGTGAAGTAGTTACGATCAACATTGGGACACATAGGGTACTATCGCAGATTCATCTGTAACTACTCTACCATCACCGCCCCAATGGAAAAGATGCTCAAGAAAACAGAAGCATTCATATGTTTAGAAGACTGTCAAGCTGCATTAAATATACTAAATGAGAATTCAGTAAGTGCTAGAATTTTAATATATCCTGATTGGAATAATCAGTTCCACGTGCATATAGATGCATCTGGCATTGCTCTCAAGGCAATTCTAGCACAACCGAGAGAAGGGAACTTGGACTATCCCATCTAATATTCCAGCAAGAAGTTGTCCACCAGAGAGAAAAAATACACCATTACCAAAAGAGAAGCATTAGCCATGGTGTATTCTTTACAGAATTTTAGGAACTATTTGTTGGGGGCACCGTTCAAATTCTTCACAGATCACTCGGAATTGAAATACCTAGTCAACAAGTGGGTATAGAAGGGAGGATATGCAAATGGCTACTATTGTTTCAAGAGTTCACATTCGAGGTAATCATCAAACCAAGCCAATTGAACGTCAGACCTGATCACCTATCTAGATTGGAATCGGGGGAAAGTGGGGGCTCCCTTGATGATCAATTACCGAATGATGATTTATTTAGAGTGGAAGAAATATCCAACTATTTAGAGGAGCTCGCAGGATTATTGGCCATAGGGAAATGTCCAAAAGAGTACACAGTGACGTAAAGGAGATACATGATCGTGCGGGCAACTGACTATCAACTTATCGCAAGATACTTATATAAGTTGGGGTTGGATCAGGTGTTGTGGTGATGTGTACTCTAGCACGACCATTAGGAAGTTCTATGGGAATGTCACTCCGGAGTCGTAGGGAGCCACATAGGGGCGAAGGCAACCGTAAGGAAAGTTTTGCAGGCGAGCCTGTGGTGTCCAACAGTATACAAAGATGCTAAGGAATTTTTTAAAGGATGTGATGTGTGCCAGAGGGTTAGGAAACCATCACATTGCAATGAACTCCCACTGCATCCAGTATGCACTTTACAGATATTTGAAAAGTGGGCAATTGATTTCATCGGTCCGATCAATCCGCCGATGAGTCACACCCAGGCAAGGTACATCATCACAGCGACCGAGTATCTCACGAGATGGTATGAGGTGACACTAGTGAAAGAATATACAATGGACACAACTGCAAGATTCATCTTTGAAAATATCATCTCAAGGTTTGGGTGCCTAAGAAGCCTGAAAAGAGACCAAGGAAATCATTTCATTAATGAAACAGTCGCCTCTCTGTTGCATAAATTCCTAATTCAACACCACAAGAGAAGCCCATATCATCCATAGGTTAATTGAACAGTAGATTCATTTAATAAGATACTTGAGAAGGGCTTAACCAAGGTCATCTTAGTAAATCAGGATGATTGGGATGAAAGAGTGCTAGCCATGCTCTGGGCGTACCACACAACAGTTAAAAGATTACACAAGCAGATGCCATTCTAGTTGGTATATGGCCGAGAAGACATTATATCTGTAGATTTCGTGATCCCTAGCATCTTCATCGCCTAGGCCACAAGTATGACAGAAGAGAAGTCACTACAGAACTGACTGGAGGAATTATGAGAAATAGACGAGGCAAAGTTCTTAGCATATTTTCACTAATCAGTCGAAAAGCGAAGACCGAAAACATGGGACGATAGACACATCAAAAATAAATTCTTCACGGTTGGAGATAAGGTTTTGTTATATGACAACAAGTTCCAAAATTTTACGGGCAAGCTATAGATACACTAGCTAGGGCCATTCATAGTTGCAGAGATCAGGGAGTATGGAGCGGTGAAGCTCATGCAACTAGATGGGATACTGCTACTAGGATGGGTGAATGGTGCATGCCTAAAACCCTTCCACCAACCAAACATTCATATTCAACATTGATGAAGTCCACGTAAAGATACTCTAGGTAAAGTTAGGAGAGTCAATAGGAGTTAGTCAGTCAATTCGTCAGTTAGTTTGTTTCCAATAAAACAAACCTGAAGTACCAATTTTAGTTGTGGTTTCCATGTCACCACACTCCAACTGATTGTGGTCACGGGGGGGTCAATCGCACATACCAAGTGTTTTTTCTATAATAATTGGGCAATAATACCACTTTCAGTCCAAATGTTCTGTAGGATATTTCCCGTTATAGAAAAAATAACTCTTAAATGTCTTCCATTACACTAACATTATTACCCATCCACTCCACCTTGTCTTTTCACAAAATCTGTCAACTAAGTCAAGGACAGATCAATCGACGATGAGATAACACATTCGAGTCTACATAGGGAAAGTTGGCGTAGTAATTAGTTAGAAAGTCTAATCAGAAACATCATGTCGAAGCTGGTCTACTTAATCTGCATGGATATGTCGAAGTTCTTAGAGTTTCAAGTTCAGGTGGTAGAATATTTTGAGTCATAGACTGATCCTCAGTGTTGTCGCCCAAGAATTCATCATTAGCCTCTAGTGATTACAGTCTATCAGCAGTGATACAAGATGAAGAAGCTGATAATTTCAGTTCCTAAAGAGGGGGTGGATACAAGAATTACAATCACTAAGCTGTTGTATGGAAAATATGACAAGGCCATGGTGGTATATAAAGACCTGTCAGATTGCTTCCAATTCCCGGCACTGAAGTGGGGAATATACGTAGACACAATTACAAAGGAAGATGGGACAAAGGTGACGAGAGCCAAGGTGGATTTTAGGAGAATTCAATGATCAACACTGATAAACCTGAGAATCTTTCCCGTGTTCTGCACAAATTTAGCCGTGATGCAATGAATGAAACTGTTAATCACTAGGATGCATGGAGGGTTGCTTTGGCTGGACAAAGAATACCCAATTCATATAGATGGCATTCAGCACTAATGGGGTTATCCACCTGAAGAAATGTAGTCTCAACAACATTTTAAACCACTTCAAAGCGAGTGAAGAAGGAGGGAGACAATGACTACTACAGCAAATACGACACCAAGCGAGGAGGGAAGGGAGCAAAGATTGACTTAATCAATAAATAACACATTATATTTTCCTTCTATATCATCGTTGGGAAGGTGATACAACACTTTTCAAGAAATGAATGTACTTTAGACACCATTTCGGTTGCGGACCACTGTGCAGAAGGGGAATCACTAAACTGGTCTACGTTCCTTTTGAATGAACTATTCGAGGCATGCGAGGATGTGTACAAAAGGACCACTAATTTTATTTTCGATTATCTGATCATGACCCTAGCAATGTGGAAGTTGTGCCCTCAGTCAGGAAGGGACTTAGCATAGATCTCTGGAGACCAGCCTTATGCTCTAAGATACATGCCTTGGAGAACATTAGGGGACCCAAGCAGCAAAGAAATCAACGAAGCGACCTTCACTGAGTGGTATGGTAAAATGCTAGGTGTCATAAGGGTGGTTGAAAGGATTCCCGGGGCACTACTTGATGAATACTCATAGGTGATTTGGTTCGAGGTAACACACGAAAACACTTTCCTCAAGTGACATTGTCTCCATCTGGTCATGTTCCAAATGTGGGCATAGAAGTTTGCGTTAACAGCTGAAGCATTCCACGTGGAAGTCAAGTCATGGCTAGGAGTTTCCTACGAGATAAAATAAGGCAGATACATATATTTGTTTCGGGGAATTATAGCGTAAACAATGACAGGAGATGCAACCTTGGACACCAGAAAGTGGTTGGCAGAGTAGGAATTGCAGCAAATGGTCACCCAGATGAAGAAAAAGATGATTTCCATAAATAAGACCATTGCAAGCTTAACTAGTTCATCAGGTGAGGCCTAGGGTTCTGTTGCATTGCAAGGCCTTTCACAACATAATCTGATAATCACTACACCCCTAGTTGTGGCTATCCTAACTATAGTGCCTCATTCATAATCCAATCCAAGAATTCCTAAGCCCATGCAGCTAAAATGCACCAAGCCCCCCACTGCAAAGAAGCAAAAAGCCATGCCCATCATGAGTGTTGTTGACCTCACTGATGAGGGACCCCAGACAGCCACGACCTCCCTGATTTTAAAAGAAACTCTACCTTCTACATCTACTGTCACACCTTGCTCACGAGATCCATCCCCGCATATGACCTCAACCTCTGTAGCATTGTCTAACCCCATATTGTATGTTGTTGCTTCCATAGACAGCCTCAGATTGCTTACAAGACCAGTTCCTGGAACATCTAGATTTTTGTGTGTCTCATACGATTCTCAGGAGACTAGAGACATCACATATATTTTGAACCTATATTTTATATATATATATATATATATATAGATATACAATAAACAACATTTGTTGTGTTATCACTTAAGAAGCGATTACTAAATTGTTCACATCAGTTTAATTGTGAAGGTCAGCTGTTAGTCCAAGTTCAGTTTTTCCATGTTCAATGTAGTGTCTAGGTCTTTAGAATCTTGGTGGTATGGTTAAATAAAGGTCAATAATCTGTTCTCATTCATCACTGGTCCCACAACCCACATAGATTCCTTGTATCAACTTTGTTTTAAGGTTCATTTGTGTTATAAAGCAGTTTAGGTGTTTTCGTAGTGCAGAAATGAGTCTAGGTGTTTTTGTAGCGCAAAACCTAGATTTTACACTGGCTGCGCTACGAAATTGGGGATTCGTGCGGATCCGTAGCAAATCTCGCTCAAATGTCATATCTGTCAAGGTCTGTTTTGTTTACATCATCATTTGTCAGTTTATACACTCTGCCTATCATGTCCAACCATTTATCCTCATCATTAGAGTCATTAGGCACTTTGGTACGCTCAAATTTCAAGTTTCAAGAAAAGCCAAGCACTCACAGTCATGATTTGTGATTAGATTCATATGTAAGGAATAAATTGTCAAGCGTTCAATTTGAATCCCTTGGAAATCAGGCGAGGCAGTTTTCAAGTGAGGCGGTGATCAAAGTGTGAGACAGTGCCAGTCTTTCAAATTTTCATACTACTGGAGTTTCATGGAGGGATCTGCAGAGAAAAAAGATCATAGGTCAGGCAGATGTTTGAGGAATGAACCTGAGGGTTTAGACAGCATCCTAAAGAATGATGAAGTTGCACAAGCCTTCAAACAGGTTGGCTATTGGAGATTTTGCGAAAAACATCAAGGAGGCCATATACAAGTCACCAAAGAGTTCGCTTTAAATTTCATAGGATTGAATTCAAAGGTTGGGGTACTTGAGTTGCCAATCTCTCCAGAAGTTATATCGATAATCATTGAGAATCCAAGGGGACAGGAAAAATGGTTTAAAAACTTCAAGTTTGACATGGCCCCCTGCAAGGAATTTTTGAAACCGGAGTTCATTAATTCAGATTTAAACAAGTCCATGCCCAGAAGTTCTGTCAAAGATTCATATGCTAATTTGCTTACCTGCATACAGAGGTACTTCACCTGTGAAGGGAGGTATCATAAGGTGTATCCTTATCACTTCAAGCTGCTTCTTCATTTCACTGGAAAGATCTCCATTGATTTACCTTTCTACTTGTTTCGTAGCCTGGGAAAAATGTGTGATAAGGTCCAATTAAGGAAGGAAGCCTGTGAGACTTCATTGTTTCATCACGGTTTAGTCAATTTGATCATTCTGCATGAGCTCCAGAAGATAAATAAAGAATGGTCCGTGTTCATGTTTATGTCTGGCTTCAAGACTGAAACCAGTCTCAATCCTCAGGCTACGAAAAGCTCTCCACCAGCAATCAGTCATCGTGCAGACACAAGATCAAGAAGATTCACAAAACTGAAGGCTAGGAAACAGGTAAAAGAGCCCACCAGACCACTGGTAATCCAAGACACACCCCAGCAGTCCCAGAAACAGAAGACCCAGTTCAAAGAGGTTGTACGTGAATCATCTATAGGTGAAGCAGTCCATAGAAGAATGACCAAGAGTCAACTAGATAAAGAAAAAGGCAAGAGAGTGGCTACTGAGGAAAGCCCACTTTCAAAGGGAATTCTGAACGACTTGTTGCAAGCTATTGATATTGAAGAATCTCCCCTGGTTCGAGCAGACTTGATAGAATCAGGTAAGAACAAAACCAAAGGGATCAAAGCCTCGAAAAAGCTTAAATTTGATGATCAGGTTTCTAAGTTTGTCTTTAAACCAAGAAGACCTGTAACGAGGCATTCAAAGGAGATACCAGAGGAGCTGCCACAGTCAAGTGAAATAGAGGAGTTAGCCAAAGCTCATGAAGAACCTGTGACTACATCAAAAACACCATCTCAGTTGCATAAAAATGATAAAGGTAAGGCAATTATCCCTCAAGAGGAACATAGTGTTGAAGAATTGAAAAAGAAGTTGAAATTACTAAACCTTGAAATTGCTAGACTGAAGAAATCCTCAAGGGAACATGCGATCAAAGAATCTCATTTTAACAAAATGGAGGCTCTGTGGGAAGACAAAACAATCCAAATACCTGAGGTGGTTGACTGTCATGCTCAATACTACACATGGTCAGTTCTCGCAATAAAAGAATCAAAATTCATCAGACAAGTTAATATGAAACTAAGAGCTGGGATCAGGGTTATGAAGAGACAGATTGAAGATTTGAAGATGCAGCTAAGCCAGCGGGAAAGAGTCCCTTGAGGAAATCACACAGCAAGTAAAGTTATATTCCAAATTTTGATGACTTACCTTGTTGTAGTTTTTTCTTGAAGAATGATGCATCTCCACTCAGTTTTGAATAGCTTCAGGGTAGTTGAAAGGGACATTCTAATACAAAAGAGGCTCAAGACAATCGATTTTTGGCATTTAAACTGTGTTTTTGTAATTACACAGCAGTTTCGTAGCTCTATGAAACTGTTGTGCATTAGGCATTATTTTCAGCAGTTTCGTAGCACGCTACGAAACTGCTGAAAATAATGCCTAATGCACAGTAGTTTCGTAGCGCGCTACGAAACTGCTGTAGCTACATAATTAAACTCAATTGACTGATTTTGGATAATCAAGGGGAAATCTTTTTGAAAAGAAATCTCTTCAAAGGATCACTTAAAGGGTGTCAACATTCAGCAAGAGCAGAACAAGTGGGGAAAACATATATATGAACTCTAAACCATTTGTTATAAAATGATCACAGTTACTGTGTTTCATGATATTTCAAGTAGCTTTGAAGAGGTTTTGTCTTCACACACGGGAACAGTCTACAGAACATAAAGAACGTGGCAGTCCAACACATTTTTTTGTAATCAAAGAAGAACAACATGATTAATTGGTTTCGAATATCCTTGAGGAAACCAACAGCAGAAAAACAGGGGCAATTTCCTACTTTCCAATAGCAGTTGAGAAATGTGACATTAAGGGCCAGCAAGCAGCTTCAATCATCCATCAAAGTTAAACTGAAGGAAACCACTTGTCAGAGAACGAGTTTTTATTGTAATAAATGCTATTATTAGCATGATGTGGAGTTAGACTCCTATTTGTCTTAGGTTTCTAAAAAACTTCCAGTTAGCAGTTGTTGTATTTAATAGTTAGTTAAAGTTTGAATAGGTGTCATGGCAAGCAGAATTCGAGTTCCCCTCATGCTGGAGCAGGAATCTCAGCTTTGTAAAGAATTCTATATATAGGAAAAAGAGCAATGTACTTAGGGTTGGAAATTGATTGAGAAAAGCTCTGATATTTTGGGTTTATGTAAGGACTTTGTTTTTAGTAATACAGTACTTTTGGCTTTGCTTCTCAGGAATCAGAAGGAATTTGATGCTTGGAATGGCTTGTATTGTTCTCTTCCTATTATATTCAGTGGTATGAATGTGTGATTACTTAGAAATCACTAGCAGTGCTCTAATTTCCTTCATCCATTCATAAACTGTGTTCGTCCCTTGTTTTTCTGGTGTTTTTTACATGCATTGAGTTCTAAATGCCCTAACTTATATGTAGAGCTAACCTTACTGTTAATACTAAAGCATATCTGACTCCATAAGCCCAATGGATACTTTCTAATTGTGTTTCCACCACTTACATTTTTATCTTTGTTTCATAAGAGTTAGCCATCTTAATCATAATCAAAAATCATTAATCCTTTGAGAGAGCCCTCTCGGGTTAGGGAGGCTAAGCCTCAGCCTAAAGTAGGTTTGAAATAGTTACTTAAGGTCTTCCTGGTCAGCAGCCTTCCAAGGTCTGATTTTGAGATAACAGGTTGGTTCATTCATACAAGGACATAAGCCATGTATTTATGCTACTCTTTCACATATACAACTCGCAGAAATATATGTATAAAACAGTGGAGGTCGAGTAGTTCAAGGACCTATAGTTTAATCAGCTTTGGCAGAGCAATGAAAGAAGAGAAGGAGATAGAATAACTCATCATATAGAGCTTGAAACATCAAGAATTCTATACTTGTCTAAGTTAAAGATAGACATAACGGATGAAAGAGGATTGGGTGCGATGATTCATGGAGCACAATTTTAAAGATATAATCTCAAAGATCCATAGAGGCATGTGCATTAACGAGTCCACACAAATGAATCTGTAAGAACATATGAAACATTTATAGAAGCTACAATTACATGAAATTAGAGAGGAAACATGAACATAATGGAATTTGAACAGAGAGGTAACATATTGTAGTACTCAAAGGTAGCAATCACCACCATTTCATTAATATTCTGAAAGATGCAAATGTTGAAGTCATACAGTCTCAAAAATAACATGTAGTTAATCTTTAGGATTCAAAACATTTTCTAAATGTTTCTTCCTCCTCTTTATAAGGAGAGGGATAACATGGAAATTAGTTACAAAACATCTCAGGCCAAAGCTTCCAGCGGTTGGCATGACTAGCTATCTCGGTGTGTAGTCTTTGTCGCCTCCAATTATTACAACAGAAAGGTACTTTTCTTGGAAATAAAACAGAATAACAATAGAAATCAAAATCAACAAAACAAAATTAACAAGTGAACTGAAATGATGGTCCTATAAAAATATCTCCACGCCACTCTCTTTGTTAGCCTCTGGTCCAACCACGCTTTTGCTACATTATGCCTCATGCTCTCTTGGCCAGTTCCCTGTCACTTTCGGTCTCAACAGTTTCACTTCTGCACTTACAAGAACCTGAAAGTGGTTCTGCGTAGTGGCCATGACATATCCTGAACACTGCTTCCAACTCATTTGTCCCTCTAGACTTCCTACGGAACACTATCGGAGCCATACATGCCTTGTGAAACAGTTATATAGCTGTATCAGAGCTCAGGCTGTTCGGGAACTTTAAACTAGACAGGCTTTGTAAAACTACGAATGTTGATCTTTTTAAGCCCCTTTTGCTTTGATCCCTTTCGGTATTTCTTCATCATATGACCGAGTGCTTGGCCAAATATCAAAGGTCAGAAGATCGGTGATTTTCTATCAACGTCCTTGGTGCATCCTCCTAAAACTTGCGATCATCGATCATCCTTTATGGTTTGCCCTTGCTTCCTCGGTTATTTATGTGACTGTGAGCTAGCCCCTGTATTGGAAACCCTTTATCGACGGATCGCAATTGGGGTTTAAACTTTGATGTAACAACATGCCTAATCCTGCGAACATCGATCTCTAATTAGTGATATCATCACTCTACCATGTGTTGTTTTCTTAGTGGTGACACGTGTCACCCAAATATGCCCCCTTTGGACCCTTGAAAATGCCAGATCTACATGGAATGTGTCCTCCATACTTCCACATCATGATGATGTCAGATGCCACATGGATTTATTGGGACCAATAGTATTCCGCCACGTGGTGACGTGGCCTTCTAGAGGAGAGAGAAGATACTCGCCTGCCCTTAGTTTTTCGCTAAAATCCTTTGTAAATCGTTTTCTGCCTTTCCCAGCATTTTAAAACTAACAACGTTATTATATATCGCACATCGCAATTCCATTAGGATTGACACTTTTGAAAACGCCGATCACTAATATGCGATATCGCCTAGTCATCGACTGTCGATTGCACTATGTATAGGACCCCACCGATTGTAGATTTGCGACATGCCCAACGTTGTTACGATCGTTGATGACCAATTTTACTGTACCTTGGACCTCTAATATGTGATCGCCAATATCGGTGATTGTTGATCGTGAGTTTGCTCTGACCTCACCGATATGTGAGCCCGCTGATATAGGACCTTCGATACATCAAGCATATGAAATGCGATGGGCTGATATGCCATGCTTCTCTGAGTGCGATCGTCGATATGCCAATATATTATGCGCCATGGACCCCCCAATCACCGATATGCCAATATCGATCTAGACTTCTGATGTGTGGGACCTCCAATATCTCGAGACTTCTGATTTGCAGGATCATCGATATGCCAAGACCTGGGGTTTTACACTTAGGCATTTTCTCTTGTTTTCTTGTTTTCAAAGGTAACCTTCAATCTGCTCAAAATTTTGATTCTAGAGTCCCTATGGGGAGTTCTATATACCATTGGAAAGCTGCTTCAGATCGCTTTCCAATGGATAGGGTCAGATTTAGGTTTGAGTGCTTCTATGGCATTAGAGTCTAGCTCCAAATGTATCTCTTCTTTTTCCCTCTTTGTAAAACTGGAACTCTTTTTGCAGAAGATGACAACATTGGCTCCACCTAGGGATGGGGCATTAGATTGCAATGCGTCGAGAACCTACATTCTGTGAACTTCTTTTTTTTGGGCATGGAGTCTTTTTAAACAAGTGAAAATTTTGTGAAAGTGAAATTTTAAATAGAAAACTAGAAATTTCATATGATAATTACAATGTACACACCGGTATTTACAATGAGTGCAAGATAGGTACCTTTAACTCTGGAAATAGAGTTTGAGGAACTGACCATTTACTGGCAGGTCCAATGATTCATCTTCCATATTTTTGAGTAGGTACGAATTATTTCCTTTTTCCTCTGAAATTTTGAAAGGGTCGAACCAAACTGAATCAAATTTTCCGTGTTTACCTTTTTCTTCCCGTTGGACGTCCCTTCGGAGAACTCAATCTCCTGGTTGAATAGGTCATTCCTTGGCCTTTTTGTCAAACAGGGATTTCATCTTTTGTTCTTAATTTTCCAATTTAGACCCACCTGTTCCCTGTTTTCATGAAGCTCAACCAGTTGGTTTATCCTTCGTGTCAAAGCACTTGGCTCCTCCTCAACTTCTTGTAGTAACTTCGTCACTGTTATTTCTAATTTGATTAGGAAAACTACAGCCTTATGATACACTAGCTCGAAAGGTGATTTTCCAGTGGAACGTTTAGGAGTCACTCATTAGCCCAGAGTGAAAAATTCAATTGGGTGTCCCAATTCCTCTGATTTTTGGTGATGGTCTTCTTCAGCACTCTCATCACAGTTTTGTTTGAGGAGTCAGCTAAACCATTTCCTTGAGGATAATAGGTAGTGAAGTGCCCAATGATCATATTGAATTTCTGACATAAGCTGATGAATTTTGCAAACTTGAAGACTTGAGAATTGTCAGTGATGATTTTGGTAGGGCAACCAAAACGCGATAATATGTTTTCCTCCATAAACATAATTACCACTGAGTCTTCAACATTTTTGGCTGGGATGGCCTCTACCCACTTGGTGAAATAATCTGTGGCCATTAATATCCACTTATGTTGGCCACTGGAAGGTGGGTTTATCTCTCCTATAAAGTCTAGCCCCCCATTGTCTGAAGGGTTCTTCCACATGCACTGGGATCAAGGGAAGAGCAGAAAGTTTTTGTCTCTCAACAAAGATTTGGCACTTCTAACATGACCTCACTTGTAAATGCACATTTCCAAACAGTGTAGGCCAGTAGAATCTTGCCTATAGGATTTTGTGAGCTATGGTCTCCCAGCTGTAATGACCTCCACAAACTCCTCCATGAAATTCCATAATCAGTTTATGAGTTTTTCCTTCTACCAAACATAACAAAAAAACTCCCACCAGGTCTTTCCAGTAAAGTTGAACATTGTATATGATATACTTTTAAGCTTGGAGTCTCAACGTCCTATATTTGGATTTTTCTAGCCCTAGTGGGCACCTCAGAAATAAGAGATAATGGATGATATTATTATACCATGGTGATCCCTCATATTTAGCACAGATATTTTGCTCTATTGTTTTAATGCCATTCTACTGAACTTATGTTTTGTCTTCCTATGTTATCAAGTTTATTCCCAAATCTTGGCAGTTAGATTCTGATAAACTCTTGGCCAACCCCTAGCCTTTTATGAGCTTAGTAGGATTTATGTCTAACCCATATTCATGTATCTTCGTTATCCACCTATCCATTTTTCCTTCACTATCTCCTTGCATAAGGATGTCCTTGACCACTATCATTGGGACAAATGTTGTGATTTTTTATTGTAGCACATACACTCGAAATTGCTTAAAAGCTTTGACTATAGCATAGGCTTGTTTCTCCAAGATGTTATATTTCAACTCATCATCCCTCATGACTTGGCTGAAGAAGGAGATGGGTTGTTCATAACCATCTCTATTCTTCTGTGGTGGGACTGCAGCAATAGTATGTGGAGAAGCAAAAGAAAAGCTATAGAAAGGTGTTGAGTAGTCATGGTTGACTTGTACTAGTGCTTCAGTAAAAGTTTCTTTAATTCTATTAAAAGAATCTCGAGAGGTAGGGCTCCATTTGACTTCATTTTCCTTTTTTATCATATCTGTAATACCCTTCACTGTTTCTGCATTGTTGAGTATGAACCTTCTCAAGAAATTGATTCTCCCCAAAAACACTTGGACCTCTTTCTTATTTCTGGGTAGACGAATGTGACTGATAGCTTCGACTTTCTTAGGATCAATTTTCACTCCTTATTGTGCTACTATGTGTCCTAGTAGCTTCCCCTCACTCAAGGCAAACTGATACTTCTTAGGATTTAAAGATATTCCATACCTCCTGCATTTCTCAAAGGTGAGCTTCAAGTGGAGGATGTGTTCTTCATTAGTCTTAGAGAAGACTGTGATATCATCCAAATATACCACTACGAACTTGTCTTGATCTCCTACAAAAGCTATATCCATAGCTCTCTGAAAGGTGTCCCTAGCATTAATAAGACCGAAATTCATGCGAGCATACATGAAAGTTCCCCAAGGGGTGGTGAAAGAAGTCTTCTTCTGATCATGAGGTTGGATTGCCACTTGGTTGTAACCATAGAACCCATCCATTATGGACATTCTAACTTATCCATCCACCTTCTGTAATATCTAAACCATCTTGGGCAATGAGTAATTTTCTTTCAAATATTCCCTATTAAAGTTACGAAAATCTACTCATAACCTTATTTCTCCATTCTTTTTTCAGACTAGGACTAGGTTGGCCACCCACTTCAAGTACCTTAAGGGAACTATGATTTTAGCCTATAGAAGTTTCCTCACTTATTTTTCAATAGAGGGGAGTAAGAGTGAATTAATATGCGTGAGCTTTTTCTTGCATGGTTTTATTCCACTCTTTAAAGGAATCTTATGGTGCATGATGTTAGTATCAAATGCTTTTAAATCCTCATAAGACCAAGCAAAAACATCCTTATATATTTTCAAGAGATTTAAATACCTTTGCTTATATTGTGACAGGATTCTTTTTGATAGTTTGACCATCTGGGATTCATCTTCTAAGACGATATTGCAATCTTCTACTTGTTCGTCCATCTCCAGAGCCATTGGTTTGGAGGCTACATCATTCTTATTAAATAATCTTTCCAGTGGGACTAGCCCACGAGGAATAGTATTCCCTTCCAGTTGTAGAATTTTTTGTCCAGCCACTGTGTCTTCCCACGAAGTTGGTTCTTGATCTGCCTCTTTTTCCTCTCCTTGATCAATAGTTGAGCTAGTGAACTCCCCAACTACTTCTATAAATTTTTTGATTTGCTCATTGTCCTCGAATACCTACCAGTGCTTAACATTATTAGGTATAGAGGGTCTATATCTGACCTCCACCTCGTACCTGAGAAGCAGATTTTGAGGAGATTTGAAATTTTTGCTGCTACAGCAAAGGAATCAGCCATTCTATTTCCTTCTCTAAGCATAAATTGGATATTAAAGGCTAGGAAGAAGTTATCAATTAAATCCCATACTTCATTCTAGTAAGTTTTCAATCTGGGGTGTTTAGCCTGGCACTAATTTCAGATCTACTTTACAATCAGCTTGGAGTCTCCATACATAGTTAAGAATTCAATATTCATATTCCTTGTTGTTTGTAGCCCAAGGAGCAATGCTTCATACTCTGCCACGTTGTTGGTTGCCTCAATCTATAGCTTGAATGAGAGGGGTATCAAGCTACCCTCAAGAGATACCAACAGTATTCTTGCTCCATTCCCCTCTTTGGAATTCACTCCATCAAAGTATAATTTCCATACTTTGTTTTTATCTGTGTGCTGGTCATCTAACTGCATCGTTGGATGTACTTGTGTTTCTTCTAAGATGGTCTCATCTTCTTCTAGCAACAAGTAGGAGAGGTCACTTTCTTTTCCATACATAGGATAATTCTTAGAACCTTCAGCTGGGGTTAGTTTTTACAAATCTGGACTCTCTGTACAACCTCCTTTCTTCGCCTCCAAAAGTGGGAATAGTGGCATAAGTTAGATCTAATTTGATAGAGCCCCCCACCTTGGAACCCCAAGACCTAGATAGGAGCATGTCGAATCGAGGGGGAATATCTGCCACTACTATGTCCATCACTACGCTCTTCATAGGGATCTGAGCCAGGTTTACCACCAGATCTTTTATCATTCCCAAGAATTTGACCCTCTTAGAGTCAAAGGAGTATAGGTCCTTGTAGGGTCTAGTGATCTACAAGCCAAGTTTTTCCATGACGGCTAATGGCATGAGGCTATGTGAGGCTCCAGAGTCCAACATACAATTACGCAATAAGATGTCATGAATTACCAGGGTCACATAGAAGGGTGGAGTGGAAGAATCAAGTTCTTCAACATGAGGCCCAAAAACAACCATTGGTCTTTCTTCTTAAAGGTTTAAACAATCATTGGTCTATATTGAGGTGGATGGAAGCACGAACTGGGAGACTTGAGCTTTATAAGTGGGTTGTTTTAGAAGTTCAGTTAGGGGAACATGGATCTTTACCTTCTCGAGTTCCTTCTAATGATTGAGTGTAGACTTACCCTTTTCTATGCCTCACAACTCTACCTCTCTTTCTTTATCATCGGTAGTTTTTATCAGAACATGTGCCTTCTCACTTGTGTGTTCCTTAGAGCTATTGCATTCCTTATTTAAGGATACTTTTACTTTGGATGATTTAGGGTTTAGCTTCCCTTTCCCTTTATTTAACACTACAAGAATATCTTGGGAAGAAGTTTCCTCTTGTTGTTCAGGTTCCCTCCACCTCTTTTTTGAAGATCCGAGATCATACCTTCGATGTAGCTATGTTTACATGAAATCCACAAATTTCTTACAATAATCCCTTATGCCTTCCTCATTTACTGTCGCTTCTCTATCATGGCACATCTCATGGTGAGCCATGTTTTCCTGTTCCTCTTCAGAGAAGGAGGAATACAGGTTTCCATGCATCTCGTGTGTATCTGGTACTTGCTCATCTAGATCATCTTCTATATATAGAGGAGGAATCGGATTAAGTTGATATTTTATATACCTTTGTGTTGTGGGGAAAAGTATCCGACTCGGATGACCCTATCCCTACTCTAAAGGTGACAGTCTTTAGCAACAACTGAAAGTAAAGCTTTAATGTTTTCCTTTATGAAAGTACAGAGAGAAGGAAGAAAAGATTAACCAACCAGTGTCTTTCGCTTTTGTCAATCCTTATCCTCTCTCTTTATCTCTTGTTCCCAGCTCCTTGCTCTCTTTGCCGGTCCAGCTACACACAGATCCTGCACAACAGAGAGAAGAAAACTACAAGATACATGTACTCATAACTGATGCATGGATTAGAGTGAATCAAATATACAAGTAAATACAATACATCAATGCAATACAAGTATATAGGAGAACATTTAAAGCTTTATTGATAAAAGTAACAGGGTTCTGAGAAGGTTACAACCATCAATGGCTCCAATCCAACAGCACCTCCCCAGCAGCAAGAAGTCTCCTCTTCACCTCTGGAAAAACAATCACCCAATAGCTCTAACTGTAAACCAACAACACTTCCTTGCTTTGCACAAAATTCCAGCCTCCTTAGACCTCATAGAAGAGCTCTATATATAGGATAGAAGAAGAAAGGATGAGTCAGCTTGAGACTGACATAAAGCTGCCTTGTGTCCTCTCCCTCTTCAGTTAAACTTCAGTTCTTGAGTTCACTTGGAGATCCTTGCTTACACATGGAGATCAAGTACCTCTTACTCATCACAAGGCGAATCCCTTGAACCAAGTGTCAGTTTGGAAGCTTCCTGGGCAATTGACACCTTGCAGAATGACTGTGCCACTTGGCCAATCTCGCCCAGCGCAGGTAGCCTTCATTAGATTTGACTTTCAGCGCAGGTACAAGGAGGAGCAGTTGCATTCCAGCGCAGATGCTCAGTGGAGCAGCTGACATGATCCAAAAATAGCCTGTTTTTGAGTGTTTTCAGGTGGAGAACTGATGGGAAGTGCTGTGGTTTGCTGACCTTGTTCTTCTAGGGGTAAGAACAACATGTTTAGGGACTGAGGATCCCTGTAATTATCGACATTTCATGCTCAATGTTACGAGGCACAAAAATGTCTATAACAGTTGCCCCCTAAAGTATGAGGCCGTTTATCGGGTGAAATGCTTTATCCAGAGGGTCCGAAGTTCATTCAAGTGCTGAGAGGTGCCCTGTAATACAATACAATACAATACATTATTTTTCATTCTGTTTTCATGATCTAGCTGAGGCGGGCATTCCCATGCTCAGCTTTATAAATACATTTTGGTACATAGAACAGACGATCGTCTGATGGTAGACTGATAATTTTCTGCTGAAATTATCATCCTTTGAGTAGGATGATCATCTACTGCAATGATGTACATGACAAATGCTTTTATATTTCCTGAATATGTATCGCAGCCCGGATGGATGAAACTAGATCCGGGGTCTTCAAACTCATTCGATCTTCACTCTAAGTACAAGTCGATCCATGTGAGAATTTCGCTGAAGTCGAACATGGAAAGACATCGCTTGATTACCGGTCAATGATGAAAACCGTTAACAAGCGCGAGAGGAATCACCGATAATGATAATGACCCTCAAGGTACTGCAGTACAATTCACGTGGCGTGAATAAAGGACTTGGCGTCGAACGCCACGCAAAATCTTCTGGTCGAAGGTCATTGATGTATACCTGTCGCCGGAAGTGAGAAACTTGCCATTGAGGCATGCAAGCTTCAAAGTACTGATGGGGTTGTTCCTAGATCAACTTCTTGGATAATGAGCTGAAGTCGACAAGAAGCGATCCGTCAAAGGAGGGCCTTAATGAATCCCACATCAATGACACGGAACGGAGCTAATGATTTTAGTGGAGGTGAAAGCAAACTGTGATATATGATTCAAGGTGGCGATCATGAATGGATGAAGGATAATGTATGGCAGTGGATGGGACACGGTTGACACTTTCAGAATGACCCCTCTTGAACATATAACGACACTGATGCGATGGATCGGTAGCATTACCCCAAATGTGGATGGTTTGGTGAAGACCATGGTGATGAGACCGGTGAATGAAACAACCCAACCCGATGTGGAACGGAGGAAAAGTGTCATGTTCAAGAGTGACTTGCTACCATTAAGCTTTGATGTTCTCCCAATTTTTCCCCAGTCATTTCTGACCAGTACCTCTTTATTTTTGTCAAGCTTGAGGAGGATAACATATGCTTGTTCTATAACCTGCCCTTCGGGCAAGCCCATCGCTATGATTTAACGAGCTTAGCAATAGGGAAATTCGTTCTCGTCTAAAGACAAGTTTGTCGCTATTTAATCATTTTAACGAGTCTAACGACAATGAAAACTCGGTCCTTTTCATTTTTAGAGAGTCTGAAAAGGTACAGAAAGTTAACTCCATAATTCCTTTTTCGTCATCTAATCCCTTAAGTCCGAAAAAGTATAAAACAATACAGAAGGGATGAATTTTCGATTGCTTTAACGAGCCGAACAAAACAAGCGCTCGATCTTTTTGTGCAATAATCCCTCAGGTCCAAAAAGATTAAAATCTAGAGGAGGGATAGCTCTTCCGGTCGCTTTAACGAGCTGGAAGGCCAAAACTCAGCAAACTTTTCATATTTTACGAGTCAGTGAAAAGAGCTCAAAGAAGACTCGTCTTTTGAGGAACGAGTGATAAACAGGGATAGCAACTGATTCCAGGTACAAGTTGGAATATTCCAATCATGGCAGTGTCACAAGGATGGCTAAGTGAAATCACTCTTCGCAGATGTTCCTCAAAAAGGGTAAACACACAAATGGAAGTGAATGATCGGCCAAATGACGGTGGAGGTGACGGTGCACAAACACGACCAAGGCTTTTATGGCTGATGAATTTACGATCTCAGAAGGGTATTTACCGGTTCATTTTTTCTGAATGAGCTTGAACTCTAAAGGAAAGCCTGCTCATAAACTTATGTTTATTTTTTAACAAGCATGAACTATGCGCTAAAACTGCTCGGATCTTGCGTTTATTTTTTAACGAGCATGAACTATGTGCTAAAACTGCTCGATATACCAGTCATAGAATAAGAACGCCTCCTGTGAGATAGCTATTTTTTAAGGAGCTTTATCTCACGAAGCTATGCTCCAATTTTGGCAAGTTTTTACCTTTGCCCCACAGGCTTTCTTCATGCAAGGTCGGAATCGGCTAATCCTATGAGTTTAAAGGGTTAGACCTACAGGTTTAAAGGGAGGACCTAAAATTTAAAAAATAAATAGTCGTCCCTCGCTCACATTCCAAAAGTTTGCATGCCCCCAGGTATAGGATAGAATTTCGAGGCTGCCCCTCCTCTCCCCTACCTCTGCTTTTCTTTGGGTGTTCACAGCTACCTGTCATCTTGCCAATCTAATGTTAACGATACTAGTCTTCTCATTATTTTAAGGGGTCTTACGCGGTACTCAGGCTTCCCGTCGGCCCGACTTTTAACGAACAGCTATTTGTGACAAGAGAAGAACACTACTCAAAGACAAAACAATGGTATTATTGAGGGAGGCTTGCCTCTTTCTTATTATCCGAAGAGGGTCCTATTTGCTGCCGCAAATCAATCTCTTTCTTCGGCGATGTCTATCATCAGGTTACTAAAGATGGCGACCACCTGTTGCAGCAATAGAATCTCTTTCTTTGAAGGCTGCCCCTACTTATCCTTCAAAACATATGTTTTAATGGGTGAGGCTTGTCTTCAAAGATGGTTACTACTTGCTACCGCAAATGGTCCCCTTCCTTGGTATCCTGATTATCTAGACAAGGGGAGCGAGAAGCTGATTATCTCACTCGCATAACTTTGACAAAAGAATATTATTCTAGAACAACCCCTCTTCCACCGCCGGACGGGGTACGGACTAGTCCATTCTTCTGCGGAAATTCTTCCTTATACCCAGGGTTTCTTCTGCCCGAAGCAGACCAGGGTGCATGCCCCCTGGGTTCCAGTCTTTCTTTCCGAATCACTCGCACTCATCGGGAAGGAGGACTGGGGGTGGAGGCGAATCTTGAGTGAACAGACCATTTAGGATTGGTATTTGACTATTTGCGATGCGAGATCCCGGAAATGAAAGTTGGTCTACGAGCTTGACCATCCTTCCTTCATGTGGAAAACACATTACTCTAAAGAGTGAGGAGACTATCGCTCCCATGCAATAAATATAGTCACGTCCAAGGAGTAGGTTATAATCCAAGGGTCCCTGGACGACCATCACGTTTAAATTGACGGTCTTCCCTTTCAATGTAACAGGTACATTGGGGAGGATTCCTAATGGTCGACTGGTTCCTTTATCAAAACCTGAGAGATTTCTTAACTCAGGTAAAAGCGCCGGGGAACCCAGTGCTTTCCAAGCAATAGAGGAAAGGATACTCACAGACGCCCCTTCATCAATGATAGTACCAGCCATAATCATTCTATAGATCTGGACAATGATTCTGAATGGTATACTGGCTGGTAACCGGGGTCTGCCTAGTTGATTCCAATCAAAGGATACAACCAGGTTGCTTGGTGGTGGGACCGAATATACGGCCGGGTATGACCCTGATGATGTTCCTTCCTACGATAAAGGAATGGGTGCATTGCCTTGACGCTCATCAGAGTCGGTGCTGATGAAAAGAACCTGGATGGTGTCATCCTTATTCTCTTCAGTGAGGGTGTCGCATGAAGCTGACTCTTCGGCGACGGTGTCATTTGAAGACGGGTCTTCAATGACGGAGTCATTGGACGATGAAACCTCTGAAGGAAGAACCGGGTCAACTGCCGTTTCGACCTTTAGACTTTCGTCTGGTCTGGATTCAGTAGGTTCATTCTCAATGACCGACACTTCAGCTGACCACTTGAGCGGGTCAACTGGATTTTCAACTATCGAGGGATTAGGCGCGAGTTTTTGGTATCCAGGAGGAAGTCGCAACGGTGAAACCGAGCGATCTTCCAAAACTCTCTTTGCCTCATCTAAGAATGGACATTTGTGGATGGCATGATTGCCTTCACACAATAGACAGGGTGATCTTGGTCCCCTTCTTCATCCTTCACTCTCGTTAGTTGACGGACTGCAATCAACATGACAACCAGAGGTTGATGCTACCGGATTGTGCAACCTTGGGGACCAGTCCCTTAGTATCCGGGGAATACAAGGACAATCACGATGGAAGTGGATCCCTTTGCAAATGACACATGGCGATTTAGGCCCGGTCGGTGCAGTGTGTGGGTTTTTGTCAGCTTTCTTCTGCTTGCCCCCAGTCGCCTTCGCCAGAGGCTCCTTCTGCTTCTTTTCTCTCTTCTTCTTTTCCTTCTTCTCCTCGGGAGGCTGACTCTTGCCAGCTCTACCTTGCGAAGATGAAGGATCAGAGGAAGTATCGTAAGAAGTGGAAGGCTGGTGGGTAGTTCTAGATTGTTCTGACTGTTGATTCGACTGCTCAGGATTAGTGGCGATCTGGACTACATTAGTTGAAAAGAGCCATACAGGTAGGCCGATTGTCAATCCTGGAAGTGACAATGTTGCCATATGAGGTGCACCAACATCTCCCCAAGAGGAGAAGGGATTTGGACTTCCGCCAAGGTTACTTCCTTGGTTGGTGGGCTCCATACTTTTCAACTGAAAGATCAACGTGGGAATAACAGGTGATTATGTTCCGCTTAAAATAAATTTTATTAACGACGCTTTTAGACACAAACTTGCTTTTTCATGTTTTAAGAGTCGAGAAAAAGCTAAAGATGACTCTAGTCGACTTCGATGTATTAACGAGCCCGAAGTGACAAATGCTCGGTTGGACTTTTTCAGTTATAGAGTTTGAAAAAGGCCAAAAGAAACTGCTCTGGAGATCTAGGCAGAGGGTGTGCCAAACCTTTCGCGAAACCACAGAATACGTTTTACGGTACGGGTGGTCGATCTTCGTGAATTCTGTGTTCACTGCATCGCGATCAGTAGGGCGGCCGACACTGCTTCCTAAGGATAAAGGATAAATGCCTATAGGGGTCTCCCAATATACGCGACGGTACACGGGAGCACAAGTCCGTATTAGTGCCACCGACTCTCAGGAGGAATCACCCACCTTTGTAGAGATCGACAGTCACTACGTTTAACGACGCCGGAACACGTCTCTACCTAGACCTCTAGATGTTTGCGTTATGTGACAAAGCGTTGTTATGTAAATTGGATTTATTTTAATGTTGATCTTGCTTAGCAGTTTGCCTTTAAGGATCACCACGAGATGTATATATACAACTTCCTAAATGCAATCTAAGATGAGAAGCAAAACTTTTCAATCTTTCAACTTTGAAAACCTCAATCTACTGAGGGAAAAGAAAGACACAACTTTTCGCACAGATCATAGAACACACACTAAAATGCAAATTTTCCTAAATCGTCAAGCACACAGTCAAATGCAAATATGCACAATGCATGTATTTCTTTTCGTTATCCTTAATGTTGATGTAAGACAGAAAGGAAAACTGTTGTATGACTTTTGAATCTAATTTCAAGCGAAAAATAAACAAGCTTGTCCAAAATCAAAAGACACCTTAAGATCGACTTGTTTAGACACTGGAAATGTATAGATTCAAACCATAAAATGAAAAACAAACAAACTCAAACAGCCATGAACAGTAATAAAACTAGCTCTTAAGATCACAAAGACACTTTTACAGTTCAGGATCTAAGAGGTCACCGCTATACTGGTTCGCTTTTCACAATGGGAAACTGTAATTGAAGCAAGAAATACTGAAAGAACACTCACAGTTTCATCACACAACTGAGGCGGAATAATGTCAAGGAAAGTTGGTTTACAGCAAGTACAATGACCAGCAATCAGCAGTAAAAAACAGTGAAAACAGGGCTAAGACACAGTGGGAAACCTCAGGAAGACATAGCCTAACTGGGTCAGCGCAGGCTCTGGTCTGTCAAATTGACTCTCAGCGCAGTTCCCGAAGGGAGTAACTGCACTGAAATGCAGACTGCCTGTGGACAACCTGCACTGAGACACGAGAGTTGCGTTTACAAGGATTTCTGGGTCATAAAAAGCTCAAAAATGCACTGTTTTTGCTGAAATAAAAAGCTATAGGTCAAGTACAGGGTAAGGGATGATCAAGAGGATGAAAAGCTATCACAAAGAGTACAAGAGTCTTTTGTAGATCAGCTCTTCAAATCATGAATCTGCTCAGAAAATGAGCAAGAGTAGCAGCCCCTCTACTTCGCTTTTGATATAGTCAAAAGCTTTTCGATTTGGTACTCTTTTCTTCAGGAAATGAATAGCAAAGATACTACAAACACCAACAAGATACTAGGCTCCCCAGTGGAGTCGCCAGTTTGTTGTGGGGAAAAGTATCCGACTCGGATGACCCTATCCCTACTCTAAAGGTGACAGTCTTTAGCAACAACTGAAAGTAAAGCTTTAATGTTTTCCTTTATGAAAGTACAGAGAGAAGGAAGAAAAGATTAACCAACCGGTGTCTTTCGCTTTTGTCGATCCTTATCCTCTCTCTTTATCTCTTGTTCCCAGCTCCTTGCTCTCTTTGCCGGTCCAGCTACACACAAATCCTGCACAACAGAGAGAAGAAAACTACAAGATACATGTACTCATAACTAATGCATGGATTAGAGTGAATCAAATATACAAGTAAATACAATACATCAATGCAATACAAGTATATAGGAGAACATTTAAAGCTTTATTGATAAAAGTAACAGGGTTCTGAGAAGGTTACAACCATCAATGGCTCCAATCCAGCAGCACCTCCCCAGCAGCAAGAAGTCTCCTCTTCACCTCTGGAAAAACAATCACCCAATAGCTCTAACTGTAAACCAACAGCACTTCCTTGCTTTGCACAAAATTCCAGCCTCCTTAGACCTCATAGAAGAGCTCTATATATAGGATAGAAGAAGAAAGGATGAGTCAGCTTGAGACTGACATAAAGCTGCCTTGTGTCCTCTCCCTCTTCAGTTAAACTTCAGTTCTTGAGTCCACTTGGAGATCCTTGCTTACACATGGAGATCAAGTACCTCTTACTCATCACAGGGCGAATCCCTTGAACCAAGTGTCAGTTTGGAAGCTTCCTGGGCAATTGACACCTTGCAGAATGACTGTGCCACTTGGCCAATCTCGCCCAGCGCAGGTAGCCTTCATTAGATTTGACTTTCAGCGCAGGTACAAGGAGGAGCAGTTGCATTCCAGCGCAGATGCTCAGTGGAGCAGCTGACATGATCCAAAAATAGCCTGTTTTTGAGTGTTTTCAGGTGGAGAACTGATGGGAAGTGCTGTGGTTTGCTGACCTTGTTCTTCTAGGGGTAAGAACAACATGTTTAGGGACTGAGGATCCCTGTAATTATCGACATTTCATGCTCAATGTTACGAGGCACAAAAATTTCTATAACACTTTGACATATCTACAACAGTGATCTTCTATATTTTCAGTTATAACCTCAGTTGTTACCTTGAGCATTCTATTTCGGGAGACTCTTGTTCTCAAGCTCAAGTTTCACCACCTTATGAGATAAACTCTTAATGAGTTTATCCATTTCCTCCCACTTCAGATCTGGTAATTATTTAGCTTGACCAGAGGAGGGAGTTTCTTCTTTCTCCTTTTTCTTCTTAGTAGGTTCATTCTTTCCTCTTGACTTCCCTGCCGAGGTGAAATTTGCTTCCACCTCAAGAGCATCAACTTGGAGTTGATCCAAAGTACGAGACTTCCTCTCCCTTAGGGTAAATCTAAATGTGGACTCAAAGGTTCCCACAAATACTACACAAGCAACAAATTTAGGAGGCTTTATCTCAATAGGTAGGTTATTATACTGCTTATTGAACCTTTTTATGAATTTTGAAATATCCTCTTCTGGTTTCTTCCTTATAGCATTGAACTCTGTGAGGACATACTCATGATCTCTCTTTTTGCCCCACTTTTGTGTGAAAGAGTTTTCAAGTTCTTCCCAGGTGTTGATGGATGCATTGGGTAGGGATTTAAACCATTTTCTGGCTTCTCCATCAAGGGATTGTACAAAGAGTCTCAGGACCACATCCAATTGTTCTACATTTAGATTCTTAGCAAAAGCACAGAAGGTTTCAATGTGTCTCTGTGCAGTGTTTTCGTCTTCCCCATTCAACCTAGGAAAAAGCTTTAGGTAGTCCTGAGCCATGGAAATTAGGGGTTGAGGTAAATCAAGAGGGGCATATTTATTTAGTAAGAAACCCAGAATAGCCATCTGGATTAATGGAGGGGGATTGAGATTTTCCAAAAAAACTTGGGCCAAAACCACAGTGGTTGGAGTAACTAGACTAAGAGCAATGTGACTGAGTCTATAGTGGATATTGCTATTATTGAGGATATATTTACCTTTTTCAATCTCAAGAGGAGGGAGAAATGAAACATAAGGAGTTGTAACAAATATTTCTTCCTCGTTGATCTCTGATTTGGGGGCACGATGCTCTAGATCATCTTCTGCAGGGTATGTAAGGACCTTAGGAGTAAGATCTAAGTAGTAAATGACACTTTGCTGGGAGCTAGATGAGGAAGCTTCAAAGAATGATGAGACAGTAGCATGGGTAGTAGGAGTTTTCTCCTTCAAGACTCTCCTGAAAATTAATATCTCTTGGTCAAATACAGATGGGGTTTTTTGCTGAGAGGTATCTGTTATCACTCAGGTTGTTCCCCAAAAGCTGTGTGAAAAGGGAATACGGCCGAGGTAACCACTAACCAGTCTTTTAGATGCAGAGTCTAGCCAATCTGCAGCCAGAGAGGGCTCTCTCTTTATGATTTAGCTTTGTTTTGTTATATGTTAGGCTAGTTATGAAGCACAAGTATTTGTTTGGTTTTTGGACGGTGAATTTTCAATAGAACAGGGGTGCAAAGTACGAGAAGTTCAGGCCATTGGGTTAATGGAGTCAATGAAAATAACTTTCTGGGTATGGTTTCTTTGACAAAAGGAGGGACTACAGAGCAAGAAAATTAATCATGGAACTATTTTCAAGCTGGAATGTGGTGAAATGGAGTCAGGAGATGAAAGGAAATTAAGAATATTTCATCATGCTAACAGAGGGAAAGTGGGTAAATATTACCAAAGAGCAGTTAAGAATTCCTTAATTATATTCAGGGTGTAAGAACCAGGGAAATAGGAGTAGTTAAGAATTCATGCCTATGCTAGTCCTGAAGAAAACATAAAAATGATAGGAATTGAACACAGAGTACAGTTAAGTAAATTCTGAGCTATTATTTTTTCCTGCAGTTTAGAGTATGATATGTAAATGATATATAAAACATAGAAACAGTAAAACATGAGTTAGAAAAGACTTATTGATCCATGAAATAATTCAAGAATTCTGCAACATGGGCTTCTGCCATCAATTCCATAACCAGAGAATTCATCAGCAAAGCATTTCAGTAATCTTTATTCAGAAGAGTTCACAAATTTATAGCGTAGTTCCAGAATGATATTCACCAACCCTAATACTTAGATTGGGGAGGTATTTGTACAAAAATGTTACAAAATACCTCAAAGAGATAATATCTTGCAATAACTTCTTTCACCTACTCTACAGAAGGAGTAAATGCTCTTGGGAACAGAGAGAAATGAATGCAGAAGTAAGAAATGTTGTGCTGGCCGTTTTGTTAGTGAGATGCATTGATTACTTGCTCAGCGAGTCGGCTGATGGATACATTAGTGAACTTCCACGTTGATGGCGTTGCTTTCTCGGGTGCCTTTTCCTGTGCTTTAGTTGACTGCTACCCAGCGCGATTTTTTATCTGCTCCTTTCTTCACTTTATGGCATCTATTATGTTCTGGAAAAATAAACAAAACTTTGAAATCCATCCTACAAAATTTTGAGCATACTCTGCCACCAATGGTCATTTGGCAATTGCTGCCTGTGCATTTTTATCGGAGTTTCATCTGCATCTGTGTATCTGAAGAAAGTGGGCTGGACTGTGAAAAGATGCCTCACTTCATGTTCAATAAAAAACAAATTTTCCAAATTGTCATATAGGCTCTATCCAGATGAGAGTGCCTTTTCTTCTGCAGAACTTGATGATGTTGTGGCCTGGCTATCCACATATGCATTCAACCTATGTACATAGGCTGCATGTGTCATTAGTCTATAGTCATCAATTAATAAACTGGGCAGACCCTTTTCCACCAAGGCTGCGGATTTCTGTGTGAAGGCATTTATCTCCGTTTGCATTTCTTGGCACTTCCTTTCCAGATTTTGTATGTAGCTCCTCATAGTCATAACCCTTTTGATTGTCAGGATGGTACCTGTCCTATCCCTGATATCCAGCCACTGGACCCATACCAGGGACTTAGATTCACAGAACTAGTAGATGATGGAAACTACCTGGCGATGCTATACCAGCTCTACTGAATGACAACAGGAAAGAGGGAAGATTACATCAACCCCATAGCAGAAGGATCAGTCAGCTAGAGAAGTATTCAGGGCTCAGAAGTTGGCTCTGAGGTGGCATGGGATGCTTGGCGGCAGGGTGGATATGAAGTTGATACAAGACGATGAGCTATGATATGCCACATCAACTAGATCGGAACAGAGGTAAGGGATTTTCCCACTTTCCATAACATAATTTCAGTAGATGTATTTCTCAGTAAAGTTGATAAAATTGTAACGGAAAGCCACAAAATACCATTGTTAGATGTTGCACTACAAGCAACCCCGGTACACTGGTGGAGAGTGCACTGTAACAACCACCAGAATTGGGGAAGACTCAAGAGGGACATGAAGGAAAGGTTCAAGTAGGTGGGGAATAGCTCACAAGAGATCATAAATTACAGGTGCAACTCAGATCCCCAAAAACACCTGGAAAATTGCACAAACTGATGGAATAGAGAAATAATTCTAAAGGAATTATGGGTACACATGTTCATACACACCTTAGGCACAGTCCCTCAAGCATGGTACATACATGAAGAGATACGAAGACAAACGAGAGATTGAGACGCCCTAGAAGAAGAATTCAGTAGAAGCTTCTCATTTAAGGATAGTAACAGGTGACTAACCGAGGCTCCGTATTCCATTAAAAGGATAGTATTAACCTCAGCGAAATTCTGGGAAAGATGTATCGATGAGAGGTTCTTGTAGTACTTTCATGAGTCAGGATACCCAGCAGCCATGGGCTATGGGAAGGTGAACGCAGATCTGGAGGAGGAGGACCTGGAAGGGTTGAGGAACCTTACATTTCATGAGACCTAAGGGGAGAGGGATATCCAAGAAGGACCCGTAATGGATGCTCCACACTTTCTCCCAATAGAGTTATAGAAGAACAACATTGGCATAGAGGATAAACCCAAGATGGCATCAATAGGGGACTACTGGGATGAGCACATGACAAGGGAAATTATTGATCTCTTATAGGAGTGAGGATTTATTCCCATCTTCGGTTGCAGAGTTAAAATGAATTAAGGGGGGACATCAGGGAAATGAAGATCATATTAAAACCTGACACCAAGCCAATGAAACATGGACCATACAAGCTAAATCTAAGAGTAAAGGAGAAGGTCAAGAAGGAAATAGATAAAATGCTAGAAGCAAGACTTATTTTCCCCATGAACGAGGTAGAATGGGTAAGCCCTATAGTGATACAAAATAAGAAATATGCCACGGAGATAAGGGTTTGCGTAGACTATCGCAACCTTAACAACACTTGCGTGTATGACCCATTCCCCACACCCTTCAGCAATGAGTTCCTAGACAATGTTGTGGGGAATGAATCATAATCCTTCACAAATGTATTTTTAGGGTACCATCAGATCAGAATAGCTGAAGAGGATAAGAGGAAGATCACTTTCATGACAGAATGGGGGTCATATGCTTACCACATGATGCCATTTGGCCTCAAGAATGCACCTAATATATTCTCCCAAATTTTTATTTCCACATTCAGACATTACATTCATATATTCCTGGAGGTATACATGGATGACTGGAAAATATATAGCCTATTGAAGAAGCATGCCAGCCTACTTAGGGTAATGTTTGATCATTGTCAGTAATTAAATATCTCCTTGAACCTAAAGAAGTGTATATTCACAATTCCATTCGGCACACTGCTAGGCCACATCATATGCAAGGATGGAGTTTGTGTGGACCCAATCCAAGTTGCGAAAATCATAAACATGGACCCACCAGCAATTGTGAAGTAGTTACGATCAACATTGGGACACATAGGGTACTATCGCAGATTCATCTGTAACTACTCTACCATCACCGCCCCAATGGAAAAGATGCTCAAGAAAACAGAAGCATTCATATGTTTAGAAGACTGTCAAGCTGCATTAAATATACTAAATGAGAATTCAGTGAGTGCTCCAATTTTAATATATCCTGATTGGAATAATCAGTTCCACGTGCATATAGATGCATCTGGCATTGCTCTCAAGGCAATTCTAGCACAACCGAGAGAAGGGAACTTGGACTGTCCCATCTAATATTCCAGCAGGAAGTTGTCCACCAGAGAGAAAAAATACACCATTACCAAAAGAGAAGCATTAGCCATGGTGTATTCTTTACAGAATTTTAGGAACTATTTGTTGGGGGCACCGTTCAAATTCTTCACAGATCACTCGGAATTGAAATACCTAGTCAACAAGTGGGTAAAAAAGGGAGGATATGCAAATGGCTACTATTGTTTCAAGAGTTCACATTCGAGGTAATCATCAAACCAAGCCAATTGAACGTCGAACCTGATCACCTATCTAGATTGGAATCGGGGGAAAGTGGGGGCTCCCTTGACGATCAATTACCGAATGATGATTTATTTAGAGTGGAAGAAATATCCAACTATTTAGAGGAGCTCGCAGGATTATTGGCCATAGGGAAATGTCCAAAAGAGTACACAGTTACGTAAAGGAGATACATGATCGTGCGGGCAACTGACTATCAACTTATCGCAGGATACTTGTATAAGTTGGGGTTGGATCAGGTGTTGTGGTGATGTGTACTCTAGCACGACCATTAGGAAGTTCTATGGGAATGTCACTCCGGAGTCGTAGGGAGCCACATAGGGGCGAAGGCAACCGTAAGGAAAGTTTTGCAGGCGAGCCTGTGGTGTCCAACAGTATACAAAGATGCTAAGGAATTTTTTAAAGGATGTGATGTGTGCCAGAGGGTTAGGAAACCATCACATTGCAATGAACTCCCACTGCATCCAGTATGCGCTTTACAGATATTTGAAAAGTGGGCAATTGATTTCATCGGTCCGATCAATCCGCCGATGAGTCACACCCAGGCAAGGTACATCATCACAGCGACCGAGTATCTCACGAGATGGTATGAGGTGACACTAGTGAAAGAATATACAATGGACACAACTGCAAGATTCATCTTTGAAAATATCATCTCAAGGTTTGGGTGCCTAAGAAGCCTGAAAAGAGACCAAGGAAATCATTTCATTAATGAAACAGTCGCCTCTCTGTTGCATAAATTCCTAATTCAACACCACAAGAGAAGCCCATATCATCCATAGGTTAATTGAACAGTAGATTCATTTAATAAGATACTTGAGAAGGGCTTAACCAAGGTCTTCTTAGTAAATCAGGATGATTGGGATGAAAGAGTGCTAGCCATGCTCTGGGCGTACCACACAACAGTTAAAAGATTACACAAGCAGATGCCATTCTAGTTGGTATATGGCCGAGAAGACATTGTATCTGTAGATTTCGTGATCCCTAGCATCTTCATCGCCTAGGCCACAAGTATGACAGAAGAGAAGTCACTACAGAACTGACTGGAGGAATTATCAGAACTAGACGAGGCAAAGTTCTTAGCATATTTTCACTAATCATTCGAAAAGCGAAGACCGAAAGCATGGGACGATAGACACATCAAAAATAAATTCTTCACGGTTGGAGATAAGGTTTTGTTATATGACAACAAGTTCCAAAATTTTACGGGCAAGCTATAGATACACTAGCTAGGGCCATTCATAGTTGCAGAGATCAGGGAGTATGGAGCGGTGAAGCTCATGCAACTAGATGGGATACTGCTACTAGGATGGGTGAATGGTGCATGCCTAAAACCCTTCCACCAACCAAACATTCATATTCAACATTGATGAAGTCCACGTAAAGATACTCTAGGTAAAGTTAGGAGAGTCAATAGGAGTTAGTCAGTCAATTCGTCAGTTAGTTTGTTTCCAATAAAACAAACCTGAAGTACCAATTTTAGTTGTGGTTTCCATGTCACCACACTCCAACTGATTGTGGTCACGGGGGGGTCAGTCGCACATACCAAGTGTTTTTTCTATAATAATTGGGCAATAATACCACTTTCAGTCCAAATGTTCTGTAGGATCTTTCCCGTTATAGAAAAAATAACTCTTAAATGTCTTCCATTACACTAACATTATTACCCATCCACTCCACCTTGTCTTTTCACAAAATCTGTCAACTAAGTCAATGACAGATCAATCGACGATGAGATAACACATTCGAGTCTACATAGGAAAAGTTGGCGTAGTAATTAGTTAGAAAGTCTAATCAGAAACATCATGTCGAAGCTGGTCTACTTAATCTGCATGGAGATGTCGAAGTTCTTAGAGTTTCAAGTTCAGGTGGTAGAATATTCTGAGTCATAGACTAATCCTCAGTGTTGTCGCCCAAGAATTCATCATTAGCCTCTAGTGATTACAGTCTATCAGCAGTGATAGAAGATGAAGAAGCTGATAATTTCAGTTCCTAAAGAGGGGGTGGATACAAGAATTACAATCACTAAGCTGTTGTATGGAAAATATGACAAGGCCATGGTGGTATATAAAGACCTGTCAGATTGCTTCCAATTCCCGGCACTGAAATGGGGAATATACGTAGACACAATTACAAAGGAAGATGGGACAAAGGTGACGAGAGCCAAGGTGGATTTTAGGAGAATTCAATGATCAACACTGATAAACCTGAGAATCTTGCCCGTGTTCTGCACAAATTTGGCCGTGATGCAATGAATGAAACTGTTAATCACTAGGATGCATGGAGGGTTGCTTTGGCTGGACAAAGAATACCCAATTCATATAGATGGCATTCAGCACTGATGGGGTTATCCACCTGAAGAAATGTAGTCTCAACAACATTTTAAACCACTTCAAAGCGAGTGAAGAAGGAGGGAGACAATGACTACTACAGCAAATACGACACCAAGCGAGGAGGGAAGGGAGCAAAGATTGACTTAATCAATAAATAACACATTATATTTTCCTGCTATATCATCGTTGGGAAGGTGATACAACACTTTTCAAGAAATGAATGTACTTTAGACACCATTTCAGTTGCGGACCACTGTGCAAAAGGAGAATCACTAAACTGGTCTACGTTCCTTTTGAATGAACTATTCGAGGCATGCGAGGATGTGTACAAAAGGACCACTAATTTTATTTTCGATTATCTGATCATGACCCTAGCAATGTGGAAGTTGTGCCCTCAGTCAGGAAGGGACTTAGCATAGATCTCTGGAGACCAGCCTTATGCTCTCAGATACATGCCTTGGAGAACATTAGGGGACCCAAGCAACAAAGAAATCAACGAAGCGACCTTCACTGAGTGGTATGGTAAAATGCTAGGTGTCATAAGGGTGGTTGAAAGGATTCCCAGGGCACTACTTGATGAATACTCATAGGTGATTTGGTTCGAGGTAACACACGGAAACACTTTCCTCAAGTGACATTGTCTCCATCTGGTCATGTTCCAAATGTGGGCACAGAAGTTTGCGTTAATAGCTGAAGCATTCCACGTGGAAGTCAAGTCATGGCTAGGAGTTTCCTACGAGATAAAATAAGGCAGATACATATATTTGTTTGGGGGAATTATAGCGTAAACAATGACAGGAGATGCAACCTTGGACACCAGAAAGTGGTTGGCATAGTAGGAATTGCAGCAAATGGTCACCCAGATGAAGAAAAAGATGATTTCCATAAATAAGACCATTGCAAGCTTAACTAGTTCATCAGGTGAGGCCTAGGGTTCTGTTGCATTGCAAGGCCTTTCACAACATAATCTGATAATCACTACACCCCTAGTTGTGGCTATCCTAACTATAGTGCCTCATTCATAATCCAATCCAAGAATTCCTAAGCCCATGCAGCTAAAATGCACCAAGCCCCCCACTGCAAAGAAGCAAAAAGCCATGCCCATCATGACTATTGTTGACCTCACTGATGAGGGACCCCAGACAGCCACGACCTCCCTGATTTTAAAAGAAACTCTACCTTCTACATCTACTGTCACACCTTGCTCACGAGATCCATCCCCGCATATGACCTCAACCTCTGCAGCATTGTCTAACCCCATATTGTATGTTGTTGCTTCCATAGACAGCCTCAGATTGCTTACAAGACCAGTTCCTGGAACATCTAGATTTTTGTGTGTCTCATACGATTCTCAGGAGACTAGAGACATCACATATATTTTGAACCTATATATATATATATATATATATATATATATATATATATATATATATATATATATATATATATATATATATATATATATATATATCTATATATATATATATATATATATATATATATATATATATATATATATATATAGATAGATAGATAGATAGATATACAATAAAAAACATGGGTTGTGTTATCACTTAAGAAGCGATTACTAAATTGTTCACATCAGTTTAATTGTGAAGGTCAGCTGTTAGTCCAAGTTCAGTTTTTCCATGTTCAATGTAGTGTCTAGGTCTTTAGAATCTTGGTGGTATGGTTAAATAAAGGTCAATAATCTGTTCTCATTCATCACTGGTCCCACAACCCACATAGATTCCTTGTATCAACTTTGTTTTAAGGTTCATTTGTGTTATAAAGCAGTTTAGGTGTTTTCGTAGTGCGGAAATGAGTCTAGGTGTTTTTGTAGCGCAAAACCTAGATTTTACACTGGCTGCACTACGAAATCGGGGATTCGTGCGGATCCGTAGCAAATCTCGCTCAACTGTCATATCTGTCAACGTCCATTATGTTTACATCATCATTTGACAGTTTATACACTCTGTCTATCATGTCCAACCGTTTATCCTTATCATTAGAGTCATTAGGCACCTTGGTACACTCAAATTTCAAGTTTCAAGAAAATCCAAGCACTCACAGTCATGATTTGTGATTAGATTCATATGTAAGGAATAAATTGTCAAGCGTTCAATTTGAATCCCTTGGAAATCAGGCGAGGCAGTTTTCAAGCGAGGCGATGATCAAAGTGTGAGACAGTGCCAGTCTTTCAAATTTTCATACTACTGGAGTTTCATGGAGGGATCTGCAGAGAAAAAATATCATAGGTTAGGCAGATGTTTGAGGAATGAACCTGAGGGTTTAGACAGCATCCTAAAGAATGATGAAGTTGCACAAGCCTTCAAACAGGTTGGCTATTGGAGATTTTGCGAAAAACTTCAAGGAGGCCATATACAAGTCACCAAAGAGTTCGCTTTAAATTTCATAGGATTGAATTCAAAGGTTGGGGTACTTGAGTTGCCAATCTCTCCAGAAGTTATATCGATAATCATTGAGAATCCAAGGGGACAGGAAAAATGGTTTAAAAACTTCAAGTTTGACATGGCCCCCTGCAAGGAATTTTTTAAACCGGAGTTCATCAATTCAGATTTAAACAAGTCCATGCCCAGAAGTTCTGTCAAAGATTCATATGCTAATTTGCTTACCTGCATACAGAGGTACTTCACCTGTGAAGGGAGGTATCATAAGGTGTATCCTTATCACTTCAAGCTGCTTCTTCATTTCACTGGAAAGATCTCCATTGATTTACCTTTCTACTTGTTTCGTAGCCTGGGAAAAATGTGTGATAAGGTCCAATTAAGGAAGGAAGCCTGTGAGACTTCATTGTTTCATCACGGTTTAGTCAATTTGATCATTCTGCATGAGCTCCAGAAGATAAATAAAGAATGGTCCGTGTTCATGTTTATGTCTGGCTTCAAGACTGAAACCAATCTCAATCCTCAGGCTACGAAAAGCTCTCCACCAGCAATCAGTCATCGTGCAGACACAAGATCAAGAAGATTCACAAAACTGAAGGCTAGGAAATAGGTAAAAGAGCCCACCAGACCACTGGTAATCCAAGACACACCCCAGCAGTCCCAGAAATAGAAGACCCAGTTCAAAGAGGTTGTACGTGAATCATCTATAGGTGAAGCAGTCCATAGAAGAATGACCAAGAGTCAACTAGATAAAGAAAAAGGCAAGAGAGTGGCTACTGAGGAAAGCCCACTTTCAAAGGGAATTCTGAACGACTTGTTGCAAGCTATTGATATTGAAGAATCTCCCCTGGTTCGAGCAGACTTGATAGAATCAGGTAAGAACAAAACCAAAGGGATCAAAGCCTCGAAAAAGCTTAAATTTGATGATCAGGTTTCTAAGTTTGTCTTTAAACCAAGAAGACCTGTAACGAGGCATTCAAAGGAGATACCAGAGGAGCTGCCACAGTCAAGTGAAATAGAGGAGTTAGCCAAAGCTCATGAAGAACCTGTGACTACATCAAAAACACCATCTCAGTTGCATAAAAATGATAAAGGTAAGGCAATTATCCCTCAAGAGGAACATAGTGTTGAAGAATTGAAAAAGAAGTTGAAATTACTAAACCTTGAAATTGCTAGACTGAAGAAATCCTCAAGGGAACATGCGATCAAAGAATCTCATTTTAACAAAATGGAGGCTCTGTGGGAAGACAAAACAATCCAAATACCTGAGGTGGTTGACTGTCATGCTCAATACTACACATGGTCAGTTCTCGCAATAAAAGAATCAAAATTCACCAGACGAGTTAATATGAAACTGAGAGATGGGATCAGGGTTATGAAGAGACAGATTGAAGATTTGAAGATGCAGCTAAGCCAGCGGGAAAGAGTCCCTTGAGGAAATCACACAGCAAGTAAAGTTATATTCCAAATTTTGATGATTTACCTTGTTGTAGTTTTTTCTTGAAGAATGATGCATCTCCACTCAGTTTTGAATAGCTTCAAGGTAGTTGAAAGGGACATTCTAATACAAAAGAGGCTCAAGACAATCGATTTTTGGCATTTAAACTGTGTTTTTGTAATTACACAGCAGTTTCGTAGCTCTACGAAACTGTTGTGCATTAGGCATTATTTTCAGCAGTTTCGTAGCGCGCTACGAAACTGCTGAAAATAATGCCTAATGCACAGTAGTTTCGTAGCGCGCTACGAAACTGCTGTAGCTACATAATTAAACTGCTACGAAACTGCTGTAGCTACATAATTAAACTCAATTGACTGATTTTGGATAATCAAGGGGAAATCTTTTTGAAAAGAAATCTCTTCAAAGGATCACTTAAAGGGTGTCAACATTCAGCAAGAGCAGAACAAGTGGGGAAAACATATATATGAACTCTAAACCATTTGTTATAAAATGATCATGGTTACTGTGTTTCATGATATTTCAAGTAGCTTTGAAGAGGTTTTGTCTTCACACACGGGAACAGTCTACAGCACATAAAGAACGTGGCAGTCCAACACATTTTTTTGTAATCAAAGAAGAACAACATGATTAATTGGTTTCGAATATCCTTGAGGAAACCAACAGCAGAAAAACAGGGGCAATTTCCTACTTTCCAATAGCAGTTGAGAAATGTGACATTAAGGGCCAGCAAGCAGCTTCAAACATCCATCAAAGTTAAACTGAAGGAAACCACTTGTCAGAGAACGAGTTTTTATTGTAATAAATGCTATTATTAGCATGATGTGGAGTTAGACTCCTATTTGTCTTAGGTTTCTAAAAAACTTCCAGTTAGCAGTTGTTGTATTTAATAGTTAGTTAAAGTTTGAATAGGTGTCATGGCAAGCAGAATTCGTGTTCCCCTCATGCTGGAGCAGGAATCTCAGCTTTGTAAAGAATTCTATATATAGGAAAAAGAGCAATGTACTTAGGGTTGGAAATTGATTGAGAAAAGCTCTGATATTTTGGGTTTATGTAAGGACTTTGTTTTTAGTAATACAGTACTTTTGGCTTTGCTTCTCAGGAATCAGAAGGAATTTGAAGCTTGGAATGGCTTGTATTGTTCTCTTCCTATTATATTTAGTGGTATGAATGTGTGATTACTTAGAAATCACTAACAGTGCTCTAATTTCCTTCATGCATTCATAAACTGTGTTGGTCCCTTGTTTTTCTGGTGTTTTTTACATGCATTGAGTTCTAAATGCCCTAACTTATATGTAGAGCTAACCTTACTGTTAATACTAAAGCATATCTGACTCCATAAGCCCAATGGATACTTTCTAATTGTGTTTCCACCACTTACATTTTTATCTTTGTTTCATAAGAGTTAGCCATCTTAATCATAATCAAAAATCATTAATCCTTTGAGAGAGCCCTCTCGGGTTAGGGAGGCTAAGCCTCAGCCTAAAGTAGGTTTGAAATAGTTACTTAAGGTCTTCCTGGTCAGCAGCCTTCCAGGGTCTGATTTTGAGATAACAGGTTGGTTCATTCATACAAGGACATAAGCCATGTATTTATGCTACTCTTTCACATATACAACTCACAGAAATATATGTATAAACTAGTGGAGGTCGAGTAGTTCAAGGACCTATAGTTTAATCAGCTTTGGCAGAGCAATGAAAGAAGAGAAGGAGATAGAATAACTCATCATATAGAGCTTGAAACATCAAGAATTCTACACTTATCTAAGTTAAAGATAGACATAACGGATGAAAGAGGATTGGGTGCGATGATTCATGGAGCACAATTTTAAAGATATAATCTCAAAGATCCATACAGGCATGTGCATTAACGAGTCAACACAAATGAATCTGTAAGAACATATGAAACATTTATAGCAGCTACAATTACATGAAATTAGAGAGGAAACATGAACATAATGGAATTTGAACAGAGAGGTAACATATTGTAGTACTCGAAGGTAGGAATCACCACCATTTCATTAATATTCTGAAAGATGCAAATCTTGAAGTCATACAGTCTCAAAAATAACATGTAGTTAATCTTTAGGATTCAAAACATTTTCTAAGTGTTTCTTCCTCCCTTTTATAAGGAGAGGGATAACATGGAAATTAGTTACAAAACATCTCAGGCCAAAGCTTCCAGCGGTTGGCATGACTAGCTATCTCGGTGTGTAGTATTTGTCGCCTCCAATTATTACAACAGAAAGGTACTTTTCTTGGAAATAAAACAGAATAAAAATAGCAATCAAAATCAACAAAACGAAATTAACAAGTGAAATGAAATGATGGTCCTATAAAAATATCTCCACGCCACTCTCTTTGTTAGCCTCTGGTCCAACCACGCTTCTGCTACATTATGCCTCATGCTCTCTTGGTCAGTTCCCTATCACTTACGGTCTCAACAGTTTCACTTCTGCACTTACAAGAACTTGAAAGTGGTTCTGGGTAGTGGCCATGACCTATCCTAAACACTGCTTCCAACTCATTTGTCCCTCTAGACTTTCTACGAAACACTATCGGAGCCATACATGCCTTGTGAAGCATTTATATAGCTGTATCAGAGCTCAGGCTGCTCTGGAACTTTAAACTAGACAGGCTTTGTAAAACTACGAATGTTGATCTTTTTAAGACCCTTTTGCTTTGATCCCTTTCGGTATTTCTTCATCATATGACCGAGTGCTTGGCCAAATATCAAAGGTCAGAAGATCGGTGATTTTCTATCAACGTCCTTGGTGCATCCTCCTAAAACTTGCGATCATCGATCATCCTTTGTGGTTTGCCCTTGCTTCCTCGGTTATTTATGTGACTGCGAGCTAGCCCCTGTATTGGAAACCCTTTATCGACGGATCGCAATTGGGGTTTAAACTTTGATGTAACAACATGCCTAATCCTGCGAACATCAATCTCTGATTAGTGATATCATCACTCTACCATGTGTTGTTTTCTTAGTTGTGACACGTGTCACCCAAATATGCCCCCTTTGGACCCTTGAAAATGCCAGATCTACATGGCATGTGTCCTCCATACTGCCACATCATGATGATGTCAGATGCCACATGGATTTATTGGGACCAATAGTATTCCACCACGTGGTGACGTGGCCTTCTAGAGGAGAGAGAAGATACTCGCCTGCCCTTAGTTTTTCGCTAAAATCCTTTGTAAATCGTTTTCTGCCTTTCCCAGCATTTTAAAACTAACAACGTTATTATATATCGCACATCGCAATTCCATTAGGATTGACACTTTTGAAAACGCCGATCACTAATATGCGATATCGCCTAGTCATCGACTGTCGATTGCACTATGTATAGGACCCCACCGATTGTAGATTTGCGACATGCCCAACGTTGTTGCGATCGTTGATGACCAATTTTACTGTACCTTGGACCTCTAATATGTGATCGCCAATATCGGTGATTGTTGATCGTGAGTTTGCTCTGACCTCACCGATATGTGAGCCCGCTGATATAGGACCTTCGATACATCAAGCATATGAAATGCGATGGGCTGATATGCCATGCTTCTCTGAGTGCGATCGTCGATATGCCAATATATTATGCGCCATGGACCCCCCAATCACCGATATGCCAATATCGCTCTAGACTTCTGATGTGTGGGACCTCCAATATCTCGAGACTTCTGATTTGCAGGATCATCGATATGCCAAGACCCGGGGTTTTACACTTAGGCATTTTCTCTTGTTTTCTTGTTTTCAAAGGTAACCTTCAATCTGCTCAAAATTTTGATTCTAGAGTCCCTATGGGGAGTTCTATATACCATTGGAAAGCTGCTTCAGATCGCTTTCCAATGGATAGGGTCGGATTTAGGTTTGAGTGCTTCTATGGCATTAGAGTCTAGCTCCAAATGTATCTCTTCTTTTTCCCTCTTTGTACAACTGGAACTCTTTTTACAGAAGGTGACAACATTGGCTCCACCTAGGGATGGGGCATTGGATTGCAATGCGTCGAGAACCTACATTCTGTGAACTTCTCTTTTTTGGGCATGGAGTCTTTTTAAACAAGTGAAAATTTTGTGAAAGTGAAATTTTAAATAGAAAACTAGAAATTTCATATGATAATTACAATGTACACACCGGTATTTACAATGAGTGCAAGATAGGTACCTTTAACTCTGGAAATAGAGTTTGAGGAACTGACCATTTACTGGCAGCTCCAATGATTCACCTTCCATATTTTTGAGTAGGTACGTATTATTTCCTTTTTCCTCTGAAATTTTGAAAGGGTCGAACCAAAGTGAATCAAATTTTCCGTGTTTACCTTTTTCTTCCCGTTGGACGTCCCATCGGAGAACTAAATCTCCTGGTTGAATAGGTCATTCCTTGGCCTTTTTGTCAAACAGGGATTTCATCTTTTGTTCTTAATTTTCCAATTTAGTCCCACATGTTCCCTGTTTTCATGAAGCTCAACCAGTTGGTTTATCCTTCGTGTCAAAGCACTTGGCTCCTCCTCAACTTCTTGTAGTAACTTCGTCACTGTTATTTCTAATTTGATTAGGAAAACTACAGCCTTATGATACACTAGCTCGAAAGGTGATTTTCCAGTGGAACGTTTAGGAGTCACTCATTAGCCCAGAGTGAAAAATTCAATTGGGTGTCCTAATTCCTCTGATTTTCGGTGATGGTCTTCTTCAGCACTCTCATCACAGTTTTGTTTGAGGAGTCAGTTAAACCATTTCCTTGAGGATAATAGGTAGTGAAGTGCCCAATGATCATATTGAATTTCTGACATAAGCTGATGAATTTTGCAAACTTGAAGACTTGAGAATTGTTAGTGATGATTTTGGTAGGGCAACCAAAACGCGATAATATGTTTTCCTCCATAAACATAATTACCACTGAGTCTTCAACATTTTTGGCTGGGATGGCCTCTACCCACTTGGTGAAATAATCTGTGGCCATTAATATCCACTTATGTTGGCCACTGGAAGGTGGGTTTATCTCTCCTATAAAGTCTAGCCCCCCATTGTCTGAAGGGTTCTTCCACATGCACTGGGATCAAGGGAAGTGCAGAAAGTTTTTGTCTCTCAACAAAGATTTGGCACTTCTAACATGACCTCACTTGTAAATGCACATTTCCAAATAGTGTAGGCCAGTAGAATCTTGCCTATAGGATTTTGTGAGCTATGGTCTCCCAGCTGTAATGACCTCCACAAACTCCTCCATGAAATTTCATAATCAGTTTATGAGTTTTTCCTTCTACCAAACATAACAACAAAACTCCCACCAGGTCTTTCCAGTAAAGTTGACCATTGGATATGATATACTTTTAAGCTTGGAGTCTCAACATCCTATATTTGGATTTTTCTAGCCCTAGTGGGCACCTCAGAAATAAGAGATAATGGATGATATTATTATACCATGGTGATCCCTCATATTTAGCACAGATTTTTTGCTCTATTGTTTTAATCCCATTCTACTGAACTTATGTTTTGTCTTCCTATGTTATCAAGTTTATTCCCAAATCTTGGCAGTTAGATTTTGATAAACTCTTGGCCAAACCCTAGCCTTTTATGAGCTTAGTAGGATTTATGTCTAACCCATATTCATGTATCTTCATTATCCACCTACCCATTTTTCCTTCACTATCTCCTTGCATAAGTATGTCCTTGACCACTATCATTGGGACAAATGTTGTGATTTTTTATTGTAGCACATACACTCGAAATTGCTTAAAAGCTTTGACTATAGCATAGGCTTGTTTCTCCAAGATGTTATATTTCAGCTCATCATCCCTCATGACTTGGCTGAAGAAGGCGATGGGTTGTTCATAACCATCTCTATTCTTCTGTAGTGGGACTGCAGCAATAGTATGTGGAGAAGCAAAAGAAAAGATATAGAAAGGTGTTGAGTAGTCAGGGTTGACTTGTACTAGTGCTTCAGTAAAAGTTTCTTTAATTCTATTAAAAGAATCTCGAGAGGTAGGGCTCCATTTGACTTCATTTTCCTTTTTTATCATATCTGTAATACCCTTCACTGTTTCTGCATTGTTGAGTATGAACCTTCTCAAGAAATTGATTCTCCCCAAAAACACTTGGACCTCTTTCTTATTTCTGGGTAGACGAATGTGACTGATAGCTTCGACTTTCTTAGGATCAATTTTCACTCCTTATTGTGCTACTATGTGTCCTAGTAGCTTCCCCTCACTCAAGGCAAACTGATACTTCTTAGGATTTAAAGATATTCCATACCTCCTGCATTTCTCAAAGGTGAGCTTCAAGTGGAGGATGTGTTCTTCATTAGTCTTAGAGAAGACTGTGATATCATCCAAATATACCACTACGAACTTGTCTTGATCTCCTACAAAAGCTATATCCATAGCTCTCTGAAAGGTGTCCCTAGCATTAATAAGACCGAAATTCATGCGAGCATACATGAAAGTTCCCCAAGGGGTGGTGAAAGAAGTCTTCTTCTGATCATGAGGTTGGATTGCCACTTGGTTGTAACCATAGAACCCATCCATTATGGACATTCTAACTTATCCATCCACCTTCTGTAATATCTAAACCATCTTGGGCAATGAGTAATTTTCTTTCAAATATTCCCTATTAAAGTTACGAAAATCTACTCATAACCTTATTTCTCCATTCTTTTTTTAGACTAGGACTAGGTTGGCCACCCACTTCAAGTACCTTAAGGGAACTATGATTTTAGCCTATAGAAGTTTCCTCACTTATTTTTCAATAGAGGGGAGTAAGAGTGAATTAATATGCGTGAGCTTTTTCTTGCATGGTTTTATTCCACTCTTTAAAGGAATCTTATGGTGCATGATGTTAGTGTCAAATGCTTTTAAATCCTCATAAGACCAAGCAAAAACATCCTTATATATTTTCAAGAGATTTAAATACCTTTGCTTATATTGTGACAGGATTCTTTTTGATAGTTTGACCATCTGGGATTCATCTTCTAAGACGATATTGTAATCTTCTACTTGTTCGTCCATCTCAAGAGCCATTGGTTTGGAGGCTACATCATTATTATTAAATAACCTTTCCAGTGGGACTAGCCCACGAGGAATAGTATTCCCTTCCAGTTGTAGGATTTTTTGTCCATCCACTGTGTATTCCCACGAAGTTGGTTCTTGATCAGCCTCTTTTTCCTCTCCTTGATCAATAGTTGAGCTAGTGAACTCCCCAACTACTTCTATAAATTTTTTGATTTGCTCATTGTCCTCGAATACCTACCAGTGCTTGACATTATTAGGTATAGAGGGTCTATATCTGACCTCCACCTCGTACCTGAGAAGCAGATTTTGAGGAGATTTGAAATTTTTGCTGCTACAGCAAAGGAATCAGCCATTCTATTTCCTTCTCTAAGCATAAATTGGATATTAAAGGCTAGGAAGAAGTTATCAATTAAATCCCATACTTCATTCTGGTAAGTTTTCAATCTGGGGTGTTTAGCCTGGCACTAATTTCAGATCTACTTTACAATCAGCTTGGAGTCTCCATACATAGTTAAGAATTCAATATTCATATTCCTTGTTGTTTGTAGCCCAAGGAGCAATGCTTCATACTCTGCCACGTTGTTGGTTGCCTCAATCTATAGCTTGAATGAAAGGGGTATCAAGCTACCCTCAAGAGATACCAACAATATTCTTGCTCCATTCCCCTCTTTGGAATTCACTCCATCAAAGTATAATTTCCATACCTTGTTTTTATCTGTGTGCTGGTCATCTAACTGCATCGTTGGATGTACTTATGTTTCTTCTAAGATGGTCTCATCTTCTTCTAGCAACAAGTTGGAGAGGTCACTTTCTTTTCCATACATAGGATAATTCTTAGAACCTTCAGTTGGGGTCAGTTTTTACAAATCTGGACTCTCTGTACAACCTCCTTTCTTCGCCTCCAAAAGTGGGAATAGTGGCATAAGTTAGATCTAATTTGATAGAGCCCCCCACCTTGGAACCTGAAGACCTAGATAGGAGCATGTCGAATCGAGGGGGAATATCTGCCACTACTATGTCCATCACTACGCTCTTCATAGGGATCTGAGCCCGGTTTACCACCAGATCTTTTATCATTCCCAAGAATTTGACCCTCTTAGAGTCAACGTAGTATAGGTCCTTGTAGGGTCTAGTGATCTACAAGCCAAGTTTTTCCATGACGGCTAATGGCATGAGGCTATGTGAGGCTCCAGAGTCCAACATACAATTACGCAATAAGATGTCATGAATTACCAGGGTCACATAGAAGGGTGCAGTGGAAGAATCAAGTTCTTCAACATGAGGCCCAAAAACAACCATTGGTCTTTCTTCTTAAAGGTTTAAACAATCATTGGTCTATATTGAGGTGGATGGAAGCACGAACTGGGAGACTTGAGCTTTATAAGTGGGTTGTTTTAGAAGTTCAGTTAGGGGAACATGGATCTTTACCTTCTCGAGTTCCTTCTAATGATTGAGTGTAGACTTACCCTTTTCTATGCCTCACAACTCTACCTCTCTTTCTTTATCATCAGTAGTTTTTATCAGAACAGGTGCCTTCTCACTTGTGTGTTCCTTAGAGCTATTGCATTCCTTATTTAAGGATACTTTTACTTTGGATGATTTAGGGTTTAGCTTCCCTTTCCCTTTATTTAACACTACAAGAATATCTTGGGAAGAAGTTTCCTCTTGTTGTTCAGGTTCCCTCCACCTCTTTTTTGAAGATCCGAGATCATACCTTCGATGTAGCTATGTTTACATGAAATCCACAAATTTCTTACAATAATCCCTTATGCCTTCCTCATTTACTGTCGCTTCTCTATCATGGCACATCTCATGGTGAGCCATGTTTTCCTGTTCCTCTTCAGAGAAGGAGGAATACAGGTTTCCATGCATCTCGTGTGTATCTGGTAGTTGCTCATCTAGATCATCTTCTATATATAGAGGAGGAATCGGATTAAGTTGATATTTTATATACCTTTGACATATCTACAACAGTGATCTTCTATATTTTCAGTTATAACCTCAGTTGTTACCTTGAGCATTCTATTTCGGGAGACTCTTGTTCTCAAGCTCAAGTTTCACCACCTTATGAGATAAACTCTTAATGAGTTTATCCATTTCCTCCCACTTCAGATCTGGTAATTATTTAGCTTGACCAGAGGAGGAAGTTTCTTCTTTCCCCTTTTTCTTCTTAGTAGGTTCATTCTTTCCTCTTGACTTCCCTGCCGAGGTGAAATTTGCTTCCACCTCAAGAGCATCAACTTGGAGTTGATCCAAAGTATGAGACTTCCTCTCCCTTAGGGTAAATCTAAATTTGGACTCAAAGGTTCCCACAAATACTACACAAGCAACAAATTGAGGAGGCTTTATCTCAATAGGTAGGTTATTATACTGCTTATTGAACCTTTTTATGAATTTTGAAATATCCTCTTCTGGTTTCTTCCTTATAGCATTGAACTCTGTGAGGACATACTCATGATCTCTCTTTTCACCCCACTTTTGTGTGAAAGAGTTTTCAAGTTCTTCCCAGGTGGTGATGGATGCATTGGGTAGGGATTTAAACCATTTTCTGGCTTCTCCATCAAGGGATTGTACAAAGAGTCTCAGGACCACATCCAATTGTTCTACATTTAGATTCTTAGCAAAAGCACAGAAGGTTTCAATGTGTCTCTGTGCAGTGTTTTCGTCTTCCCCATTGAACCTAGGCAAAAGCTTTAGGTAGTCCTGAGCCATGGAAATTAGGGGTTGAGGTAAATCAAGAGGGGCATATTTATTTAGTAAGAAACCCAGAATAGCCATCTGGATTAATGGAGGGGGATTGAGATTTTCCAAAAAAACTTGGGCCAAAACCACAGTGGTTGGAGTAGCTAGACTAAGAGCAATGTGACTGAGTCTATAGTGGATATTGCTATTATTGAGGATATATTTACCTTTTTCAATCTCAAGAGGAGGGAGAAATGAAACATAAGGAGTTGTAACAAATATTTCTTCCTCGTTGATCTTTGATTTGGGGGCACGATGCTCTAGATCATCTTCTGCAGGGTATGTAAGGACCTTACGAGTAAGATCTAAGTAGTAAATGACACTGTGTTGGGAGCTAGATGAGGAAGCTTCAAAGAATGATGAGACAGTAGCATGGGTAGTAGGAGTTTTCTCCTTCAAGACTCTCCTGAAAATTAATATCTCTTGGTCAGATACAGATGGGGTTTTTTACTGAGAGGTATCTGTTATCACTCAGGTTGTTCCCCAAAAGCTGTGTGAAAAGGGAATACAGCCGAGGTAACCACTAACCAGTCTTTTAGATGCAGAGTCTAGCCAATCTGCAGCCAGAGAGGGCTCTCTCTTTATGATTTAGCTTTGTTTTGTTATATGTTAGGCTAGTTATGAAGCACAAGTATTTGTTTGGTTTTTGGACGGTGAATTTTCAATAGAACAGGGGTGCAAAGTATGAGAAGTTCAGGCCATTGGGTTAATGGAGTCAATGAAAATAACTTTCTGGGTATGGTTTCTTTGACAAAAGGAGGGACTACAGAGCAAGAAAATTAATCATGGAACTATTTTCAAGCTGGAATGTGGTGAAATGGAGTCAGGGGATGAAAGGAAATTAAGAATCTTTCATCATGCTAACAGAGGGAAAGTGGGTAAATATTACCAAAGAGCAGTTAAGAATTCCTTAATTATATTCAGGGTGTAAGAACCAGGGAAATAGGAGTAGTTAAGAATTCATGCCTATGCTAGTCCTGAAGAAAACATAAAAATGACAGGAATTGAACACAGAGTACAGTTAAGTAAATTCTGAGCTATTATTTTTTCCTGCAGTTTAGAGTATGATATGTAAATGATATATAAAACATAGAAACAGTAAAACATGAGTTAGAAAAGACTTATTGATCCATGAAATAATTCAAGAATTCTGCAACATGGGCTTCTGCCATCAATTCCATAACCAGAGAATTCATCAGCAAAGCATTTCAGTAATCTTTATTCAGAAGAGTTCACAAATTTATAGCGTAGTTCCAGAATGATATTCACCAACCCCTAATACTTAGATTGGGGAGGTATTTGTACAAAAATGTTACAAAATACCTCAAAGAGATAATATCTTGCAATAACTTCTTTCACCTACTCTACAGAAGGAGTAAATGCTCTTGGGAACAGAGAGAAATGAATGCAGAAGTAAGAAATGTTGTGCTGGCCGTTTTGTTAGTGAGATGCATTGATTACTTGCTCAGCGGGTCGGCTGATGGATACATTAGTGAACTTCCACGTTGATGGCGTTGCTTTCTCGGGTGCCTTTTCCTGTGCTTTAGTTGACTGCTACCCAGCGCGATTTTTTATCTGCTCCTTTCTTCACTTTATGGCATCTATTATGTTCTGGAAAAATAAACAAAACTTTGAAATCCATCCTACAAAATTTTGAGCATACTCTGCCACCAATGGTCATTTGGCAATTGCTGCCTGTGCATTTTTATCAGAGTTTCATCTGCATCTGTGTATCTGAAGAAAGTGGGCTGGACTGTGAAAACATGCCTCACTTCATGTTCAATAAAAAACAAATTTTCCAAATTGTCATATAGGCTCTATCCAGATGAGAGTGCCTTTTCTTCTGCAGAACTTGATGATGTTGTGGCCTGGCTATCCACATATGCATTCAACCTGTGTACATAGGCTGCATGTGTCATTAGTCTATAGTCATCAATTAATAAACTGGGCAGACCCTTTTCCACCAAGGCTGCGGATTTCTGTGTGAAGGCATTTATCTCCATTTGCATTTCTTGGCACTTCCTTTCCAGATTTTGTATGTAGCTCCTCATAGTCATAACCCTTTTGATTGTCAGGATGGTACCTGTCCTATCCCTGATATCTAGTTTTGCCAGATCTTCTTTGGTGTGGGTGCTCAAGAAATGTATTAGCCTATTGGCCTGTTCGGGCATGTTTCCCAATGAATCCCTGGCCCTTTGAATTTCTTCTTGAGTTGTTGCTACCAAATCAATTTTCTCATGAATTATCTGTTTTGATTTCCATATATCAGTGATGGATTGGGTAATGTTGACCCAGAAAATGCTCCTGATTTCTGTCAGAGGCTTGTCTAACAAGAGATCCTTTTCAAATGCCTTCACTTTATTTTCCAATGCTTTTACCTCCCTTGTTTTTTCTGCTACAGTCATCTTGGATTTATCATAACTCACTTCCAATTTTTCCAATTGCTCTTTGGCATCTTTTAATTCTGATACTTGGAGTCTTAGATCCTCCATGGCCTTTATCAGTTCTTCAGTAGTCATGGTAGTGTTGTTGCCTACTGCTATTGTTATTGAAGTGCTTGGTTCTGTTGATACTGGGACAGTGGGAGGGACTGCTGTTGTGACTGTAGAAGGAGCAGATATAACTATTGGAGCTGTTTGAGGTGGCTGGGAGGTTGACACTCCCTGTTTTTCCTGTAATGCTTTCTCCAAAGCCTGCTTGGCTTCACTTAGCCTTTGATTCATTTTTATTAGCAAATCCATCATGTCTTCTGCTTCTTTTTATTTCACTATCTTTGTGGTCTGCGGATGCATAGTAATTGGCAGCTTTAACTGCTTCTTGAGGGCAACTATGTCATCTTCTTTTTTCTTTATTAGTGCTTTTATTCCCTTGGGATCCTTGGGATTGTGTCCCAGCACAATGATGATTTCCTCCAAGGACTTTATCCTATTGCCCTTGGCCAATGAGGATGCCTTTTCCAACTCTAGTTGGGCCAATGTATTGTTTAATGAATTATGCAATTTTTGAGCTAGTATGGCTTTGTCTGCCAAAGTGGAATAGAACATTTCACCGGTTTGCTTGTGCAACTCAATCTGGTCCAAATTTCTTTCGCAAGAGCCTCTAGATTTGTTCTAATATAATCGGCAGCTGACTGTGGCTACTGCACTCTGGGCTTGAAGTGACTCAAGATCATTTTCCCTTCCTTAATATCATATGCAGACATCAATCTCTGCTATTTGGCGGGGGTCATCTTGAGAAATTAATCATAAAGCTGCAGTCTTATTGGCTCATTTTGTGCTTTGATGTCCATGAATATCCTCTCGATATCAGAACTTTGTTTGCTTTGTGGCCATGCTGATGAAATTTCCACACTAGGCTATTTTCCCAATTGCTGCTCATGAGAACTGGTAGATGTTTCTATCACTGGGAAAATCAGTGTGCTGGCTGCCCTCTCACTTCTCGGACTTTCAATGATCTCCTCTATAACTTCCCCTTCAGGTAGAGGATCCACTCTCTACCTCTTTGCTTCTGGCTGCTCTGCTGGCCCACTCACGGGTGTGGCCTCTTCTCGGTCCCTTTTTCTGCCCTTTTCCTCATTGAGAGGAGTCTGCAATGCTGGTATCTCTGGTGCATTTGTCTAGGCAGGAGGAATTTGCCCTTGGCTTTGCTGCTTTGATGATGTTGGCTGATCTGTCATTTCTTGTTGCTCTGAATGCAGCACTTCTTTGCCTTTGGATGTCCCTGCAAGTGGAGTACTTTCTTGGGCATGTTGTTGTGAAGTTGTAGCAAATGATGTGCCCGCTACAATGTGTTGAGGCAATTTGAAAGAGACCTGTCCAAAAGAGTCCAGGTCAAGAGTTTTTTCAAGGTTTTTCATTGCCTGTTCCATTTTTTCTTCTTCAGTAATCTATTCTACCAATGTGCCCTCTACCCACTCATCTTGATTAGCATACTGCTCTAATTCAGGGATACTATAATGGTCTTAGCCTGATAGCCTATTTTTTATCTTTCTATCACAGATGAATCCATTTGGGTCATAGGGTACCCACCAAAAACTCCTTTTTAGTTTGAGTTGCTCACCTAGTATCTTTTCAGCGTCTTTCCACCCTTCCTTTTTATTAATAATGAAGGGGCCTAACTGGTTTCTTAGCTTCAGCTGAGCCTTTTTCTTGGCAGCATAAAAATGAGTCAAATCTGAGCTAATAAATTGCCTAAAGTATTCAAGAACAAACAGTCTCATAGGCACATACTTTGGCAGTTTATAGGGGCATATCTCACAGCTATATATTCTGATCTCAGTGTGATTCTGGTAAAAGTACCAGTCACCTATTTTATAGCTTTTGGACAGCTGCAAAATTTTCTGCATGTCACCTGAGAGTCTGGGAGGGGGACTTCTCATCAGCAGAGATGAGACTGGATATATAAATAGATCAATGAACTCACAATAAGTATAAGGAGAATTATGGACTAGATGGAGTACTGAGGTCCAAAATATGATAGATCTCCTTTCTCCTTTTGCATCCAATTTCCTGACAGGGAACTGAAAACTATTTGTTTGATAGTACAAGAACAGATGATATATATATGTTGTATACTTGAAGACTCCTTCTCTGTTTAGACTCATGAATTGTTCATGGATTTTGTTGCTAATGAAGGTAGCAAAGTCAAATTTGATAGCAGGAGGGTGTCCTGGAATAAATATGGACATCAGAGCTAAAATGGTCTCATCAACATACTCACTTGTTCTAAAACCCAAGACATACAATATCATATCAATAACAGATCTCCCAGCTTCATTGAAATAGACATGGTGAAAAGGAGGTGAATCTCTGGGCTGGGAGTCTGGGCTCATGAATAACTTGGCAATTCGGCCTATTTCTGCAGTGGATAGTTTGGAGCCTTGGTCCAGCAAATATTTCATGGACAGAGGAGCCAGAGGCTGACTAGGTTTGAAGTGCAACATCTCATTGATTGAGTCAGGAGTTATATAGAAAAGGATAGTGCCATTTGGAGACATGACTGCTCTTTGAGTAGGCTCATAGTTGGCACAGCACAAGCGGATTATATTTGGAAATACATTAACTGATGGAAGATAGTATATGGGCAGATTGGACTCCCATATCCCATAGAGATCAGTTTTGTTTAGGTAACTGTTTCTAATTTCACAAAATGTTTACAGCTGGTATTTGATACCCATTAAGTCTTGTATTTGGAAGTCCCTATCAGCTAAGGGAAACCATTCCAGCTCCTTGTGAGGTGCATTAAGGGGAGCCACATTGAGGGCCACTGGAGCCTGCATTTTTCACTCTTCTCTGATTTTTTAATTTGAAATTCGGGTTTTTACAGCAATAGTAGGCAAAATATCAGTTTCTGGGGTTTTCTCAAAGAATTTTGCAGGCCGAGACTGAGTTGTATTTGGCTTAGTGGGCAAAATTGCAAAGGGAGACAAATTCTGAGGAATTTCTCAGAAAAAATGGGCAGAACAGCAGTTAAAATGTGCAGTTTTTAAAGGAAGCAAGGTTTTTAATTGAAATTTGGGTTCACCAGGCAATTTTTTGCAGAGAAATTTATGAAAAATGGGGTTCGGGAATGAAATGTAGGTAAATACCTGCTTTATCCAGTGGATTGTGTGATTTGCAGGTGGCCGGCCGAGCTTGAAGACTGGTTTGCAGGTTGGATTTAGCTAAGTGGCGAACTATGCAGTCAAACAACTATTTTGGTCGAAAATCGCATGAATACGTCGCATAGAACAAAGAAACATAAATGGAAAAAATGACCTTTTCACGCCAATTTGACAAAAAAATTGGTTTTGGCAGGTTTTGGCACGCTTTGGTTGGGTGACGTCAGCATGACGCAATCTTTGTCATATAGCGGGGGTACGGGGGGCAGACTTGGCAGTGACGTGGCAGGTGACACGGCGGATGATGCGGAGGTGGGGTGGCAGATGACGTGTCGGATGACGAGAGGGTGACGTCAGCAGGGAGGGGGCATAGGCGGTAAGCGGTTTGGCCCCCTCACCACCTTTCGGCCATGGTGGTATTGGAGGGGGGGGCAGTGATCACACCGGGCACCTGCCACCTGTCTTTTGTATGGCGGCAATACCACCCATCCCCTGGACGCCATCGTTCGGCATAAAAGGGCTTGTGATATGCATGTGGGCCGTCAGATCTACGGGCTATGATCCGACGGCTGGCGGCAAACAAAACAGGCGGAGGGCTATGGGGCGGGGTCCCACTGTAATTTTCAACATTTTTGTAATGTTCGGTGGTGTATTTGTTATGGGTTGTCGGGCGGGTTGGTTATTTATTTAACCAAATGTAAAATAAATCCCAATGTTTTATATGCGCACGCGAGGAAGGGTTGTCCACAAGGTTTCGGATAAACCTTGGACCCCCGTTAAAACAATGACATATGGCTTTAATTAAGCCTAGGGCAGGATATTAAAGTTTTGGGTTTTTTATGTAGTTAATATATAATAGGGGCGGGGAAACATTATGTAGGAGTTATAATATAAAGTTAGTAGGTTAATATGAAACGTAGGTTTACACAAAGCACTAAGTTTGAAGAGTGACTTAGGCTTTAGGAAAATAAGAAAGGAATCCAAGTCATGAACTTGGAGAACTTAGCAAGAATAGAAGAAAAACATTTTTACACAAGAAATGTGGCTTATTTCTCTTAAGTAAAACCAGAATTTGACTTAGTCCTCTTCATGAAATGAAGGGAACTAGGAACACTGAGCAGATCTCAATGTCCTTGGGGGATGTTAGTAAATGTTCTTGGAGGAATGAGGAAGGAAATTAGTCCTACTTCGCCTATTTTGCAGCCACTTTGCCATGGTATTAATGATATCCATGAGATAGATCATATTCAAAAAACAAAATTGCTCATAAACTTGCTTCTGCAACATCAAACTGCCTACCCAGCCTAATACACCTAACATTTTTTCTTCTTTTTCCTTGGGTGCATTTGAACTAGCAAACCCTTTCTCTCTTGTTTTCTTTTAACTACCCTCCTATCTAAGTCTGCCCTTATCTCTTCCAGGGGCTCAGATTTAGCTGTTGAGCACCCTTGCTTCTCTACCTAACTACTGATCTGTCAAGCTTAAACTGTTTGAACAAACCTTATTATCTATTTCTAAAACAAGAAATTTAAACATGGAGAGGCCAAGATTGAGCTGTTGGGCCATCCATCAAGTGTGATAGAAGTCACTGTTTGCACAATTTGAACTTCTTTGCCAAAAATAAGATAGTAGTGGCATTTTGACTAGCACACTTTCTTGGTCTTTTCTTTGGGGTTGATTTTCTTTCTTTTTTTGACCAATTCATTCTTTTTTCCCTTTGATTTTTCTTTTAGGGCATGCCCTCTTTTTATTTTTTTAATTTTTTGATTTTTTGAAAATATGGAATCTTTGCAGCATGGAAAGGATGAACATATTTGGCACTTTAACAGTCAATCATGAAATATGACACCTATTGGTATAGGAACCTAACAGTGGCTCCACTTGGGGATGGCTTTTCCATGTGAAAAGCCAAGAACAGCAGGTCAAATGGCCTTATATTCCACTCTGGCTACAACCTGAAATTTCCTTTTGCTATAAACAAACAAAATTGTATCTCTGTAACATATACGCCTTTTCCATAAGTTGGTTTGAAAAATTATAGCTCTGTCTCTGACAGTTTGTCTGAGTATTTTTCATCATTTTTGTAGCTCCCAAGTTTTATTCTTCACTTCTTCTAATAAACTCAAAATGTAATACAAAAAGGTGGCACAATTCTTTGCTTTTTTCTCAAAATTTGTTACATCTTATTCCCTATCTTATTGCTGTAATAAACTGCAAAAAATAGACACTATTATATACAAATTACAGTCCTGCTATATCAAAAAGGTGGATCAAAATAATGCTTGAGCATCTGACCATTGACTGGCCCATCTCCTGCTTCTGTACCATCCAGGCTTCTCAAAAAGTAGGTGTTGTTTCCTTGTACAGCCTGAATAGCAAAAGGTCATTTCCATAGGAAGTCAAACTTCCCATGTTTTCCTTTATCTTCCCTTCTAGAATCCCATTTGAGTACTTTGTCTCCTATGAAAAAATCCTCTGCCTTTGTCCTTGTGTCAAAAATCTTCTTAAGTTCCTCTTGTAGAATCTGAGTTATTTGATACACTTCTTCTCTGGTCTGCTGTAAATGAATTGTTTGATTGATTCTCCTCTGAATATCATTGGGTTCTGCTTGTATTTCTTGCAACGATTTTATCACAGGGATCCCCAAAGATGAAAGGAACACAGCCTCCATTCCATAAACCAACTCATAGGGGCTTGTTCCAATGGATCTCTTTGTAGTCAACCTGGCTGCCCAAAGTGCATTGACAAGCTTTTTATGCCAATTTTTCTTGTTTTCCTCCAATAGTTTCTTTATGATATTGATCAAGCTTTTATTGGATGATTCAGCTAAACCATCACCTTGAGGGTAATAAGCTGTGGAATGGCCTAAGGTAATGTGGTATTTATGGAAAAAATTGATCATTATTTTGGATTTAAAGGCAGCAGCATTGTCAGTTATTATCTTTTCCGGACAGCCAAATCTAGATAGGATATTGGTTTCTAGGAATTGCATGATGACTGAGTCATTGGCTTGCCTAAAAGGGATGGCTTCTATCCACTTGGTGAAGTAATCTGTGGTAGTTAAAATCCACTTATGCTGGCTGGAAGAGAAAGGGTGAATTTCCCCAATGAAATCTAAACCCCATTGTTGAAAAGGTCTTTCAATGGAAATTGGCTTTAGGGGTAAAGGTAACAATTTTCTCTTGCCTTCAAAGATTTGGCATTTATGGCAAGAAACTACAAATTTCTTTACATCAGCAAACAGGGAGGGCCAATAAAAACCAGCTCTTAAGATTTTATCAGCAGTTGATTTCCAATACAAATGTCCACCACAGTCCCCTGCATGAAATTCTTTAAGCACTTTGTCAGTTTCATCCTTTGTTAAGCAATTCAGCAAAATGCCTTCATGATTTTTCCAAAACAAAACATTGTCTATAACACAAAACTTTGAAGCTTTCATTTTCAAGAATCTCTTTTTAGTTCTGGACAACCCTGGAGGAGCCTGCAGGTTTAACAATACATAAGTTATATCAGCATACCAAGGTGATTGTAAAAAGGCTTGATTGATCTGTGGAGTTGCCATCTCCTGTTCGTTATCCAGTTCATTGATGTCAAGGGCTTGAAAGTTGGTTTCAGTGATAAGTTTAGCTAATCCTTGTCCTTTTATCAGCTTTGTTGGTTTAATTTCAATGTCATATTCCAAGATATTAGCTATCCATTTGCCTCTCTTGCCTTCGAGTCCCTCTTGAGTTAGGATATCTTTAATCACAGTATTTGGGACATAAGCTATTACATGAGAGTATAAGATATAAACTCTGAAATCCTTAATGGCCTTTACAAGGGCATAAGCTTGTTTTTCCATGATCTGATATTTTAAATCTAAGTGCTTTGCTGAAAAAAGCAATGGACTTCTCATATCCTTGATCATCTTTTTGTAATAGGACAGCAGCAATAGTATGTTCTGATGCAAAGGAAAAGATTATAAAATCTCTATCAAACTTCGGGCTTGTGAGGACCGGTTTTTTGGTTAAAGCTATTTTGATTTGCTCAAAGGCTTGTTTGGCTTCTATTATCCACTTTACTTTGGAATCTTTCTTTAGCATGTTATTCAACAATCTTATTAGTTCGGCCAAGTTGGGTATGAATCTTCTTAGAAAATTGATCTTTCCTAGGAAAGCTTGAAGTTCTCTGATATTCCTAGGGTGAGGAACTTGGAGAATAGCTTGTATTTTGTCTGGGTCAATCCTGATGCCATTTTTTGAGATTATATGACCTTGGAGTTTGCCTTCATCTAGGCCAAATAATGATTTCTTTGGGTTAAGTGATATGCCATATTTTCTGCAAATTAGGAACACTTGTATTAAATGCTCTAAATGTTCTTGGTCTAATTTGGAAAAAGCAGTGAGGTCATCAAGATATATGACCAGAAAATCATGGATCTCTTTTGCAAAGGCTTTGTCCATGGCTCGTTGAAATGTTGCCCCTGCATTCTTAAGTCCAAAAGGCATTTTCACATATTTGAAAGTTCCCCAAGGTGTTGTGAAGGCAGTTTTATCTTGATCATCCGGGTGAACTAGGATCTGATTAAAGCCTGAGAATCCATCTAACAGTGAAATTCTGGAAGCTCCCACTACCCTTTGTAAAATGTGATCCATCTTGGGTAAGGGTTAGTGGTCTTTGAGAGAAACTTTATTCAGATTTCTCAAGTCTACACACAGTCTTATCTCTCTCGTTTTCTTCTTAGTGGGAACTAGATTTGAGATCCATTCTGAAAATCTAACGGGTGCAATTATTCCAGCTTTGTACATTCTTTTGACTTCCTTTTCAATGAGAGGAAGGAGGATGGGATTGACCCTTCTGAGTTTTTGTTTAAAAGTTTTTTTATTTTCTTTTAAGGGTATTGTATGCTAGATCACAAAAGTATCATAGGACTTAAGTTCTTCATAACTCCATGCAAAAACATCTTGAAATTCTTTAAAAAGTTCAATGTATTTCAGTTTTTGGTCAAGAGGCAAGGCTTTGGACAGTTTTATCATTTTGGGCTTCTGTTCAGTGCCTATATTACAGTCCTCAATTTCTGTGTTCAAAGGCTGCATTTTTGGCTTTTTTGGAATATCATTTGAATCAAAATATCTTCCAGAGGAGTCAAGCCTGTGGGCAAAATATTATCCTTTAACTCAATTACTTCCGACTCTCCTTCAGCAGTTTCATCAAATTCCATTTGCTTCAGCTCTTGTAAATTTTCGCTGGTAAAGATTGTTGAATGCAAAATCTGATTTGCTATTTCAGCTGATATATTAGTTTCAATTCTGTCTATTTGATGTTCTTCACAAATGGTGCTTGCGTCTATATTTGTGCTTGAGAACTCTTCTTTTAAAGTGAGGAAATTATTGATTTGACTGTCACTTTCAAACACTTGCAAATTTTTAACATTGTCTGGAACAACAGGTCTGTGTTTAATTTTAGCAGTGAAATGATGGTTAGGCTCAAACTGCAGCTTACAAGTGCTAGCAAATGTTGCCAAACTGTGAGCATGTAAATTGTGGTTTCTTGAGATTTTGGTGAGCTGTGATTCTAGAAAGGTATTAAGTATTTCAATTGATGCCCCTATATAAGCTCTTAGCCTGAGATCATTTGTAACAAAGTTTCCTTTCATCTGCTGGATAATCAAATCAGAGTCTCCCAAGATTGATATCTTAGCTGCCGCTAAACTTTTAATCAATTTGAGTCCTAGTAGAAGGGCCTCATATTCAGCCATGTTATTTGTACATCTAAAATTCAGCCTATATGCATGTCCTTCAGCATGATCATTTTGCATATTATGTACCCAAACCCCTGCCCCTGCTCCTAGTTTATTTACTGATCCATCGAATTCTAGATACCATAGAATTTCTTGATTATGGCTAGCATGAGGAGTTTTATAAAGCTGCTTGGTGGGCAGATTTGGATTTTGTAACCCATATGATTTGCCTTGTGTGTCTGTTACATCAATCACTTCAACAATCTCTAGATCTTGAGCAGTGGATTCTTCATTTATGCTTCTTCCTTGTGGTGATTCTAGAAACTTGTGATCAGTTTTGGGACACATTTCAGCATTGTATAAGATGAAAGAATCCATATCCGAATGCATGGAATAAATGGGAAAGTTTTGGGGTTTCTCTTGGCTGCTGACCACATATTTCATCAATGTTTCCCAGTATAGCCTCTTTGGCTGGCCAAAGACTGAAATGGTGGCATAAGACATGTCTAGCTGCAAAGATCCTTGGAGCTTCGCACCCCAAGATCTGGACAAAAGCATTCCATACTTTGGTGGGATATTAGCTACCACTACATCCATTAAAATAGTCTTGGTAGGGTATTGTACTAGAGATACACACAAATCTTTGATTAGGCCTAGACACCTGACCTGGCTAGAATCAAATGAAAACAAGTCTTTATATGGCCTTGTGATATCCAAGTCCAATCTTTCCATCACAGACTTAGGCATTAGATTATGAGAAGCTCCTGAATCAAACATTGCATTATGTAGTACTTTGTCATGAATGTTTAGGCTTACATAGAATGGAGGAACTCCTCCATCTACTGTTTTACCATTTACTTCAGGGCCAAAAATCAATTCTGGTTGGTCATCTAAGACATTCACTGCGTCTCTATTCTCTGATATTTGAAGTGACCTGCTAATTTGTTCTCTATAAACCTCATGTTTAGCCAATTTAGACAATGGAATGGCTATTTTTAACTTGCCTATTTCGGTTTCTAGGTTGAAAGGTTTTTCCACTTGAATTTTTGCATTCCGGGCAGCAAGGTTTTCCTTTTCTGTTGTGTTTTCAGTGGCTTTTTCTCTATCAGGAGTGTTGTTATGAACTGCATCTGCTTTGAAGTCAATTTCAGGAGATCTGTTTGCGTTTTCTTTTGAACGGAAGAAGGTGGATGGCTGATTGTTTGATGGCTATAAGTCTGATATGTCCTCAATCGTGGGTTCTTTTGGGTTGGGGTCTTTTGTAGCAGGGAATTCTGTAGGAGAAATTTTATCCTTCGCTTTTTTAGGCTGCTTGGTATCTTTCTGCTTGTTGGGTTCAGGGACATCTATTGTTCTACTTCTCAATTTGTATTGTTTATGAACCTCATAGACAGTTGCATCATATCCCTCTCTAAAATCAAATGATTCTCCAGATTTGGTTTGAAATTAGTTGAAAGTATGAGCTTCTTGGTCATCCTGGGTTAAAAAGATTTGTTGTTCACTGTTTAGACCCATTAGATTGATTTGAGTATCCTCTGTTGGCTCACTAGAGGTTGAAGCTTCAGCATAGTTTTCTTGAAATGGAGGTCTGATGTTCTGGTCAGGACCAGCCTTCCCGGTATTAGGATTTTGATTTTTTCTAAAGTTTGGATTTCTTGTGGTGTTACTTGGTTGACCTTCCCAAGAAGATTTCCTTTCAATAGTTTCTACTCTGTCACCCAATCTATCCATTCCTTTGATGATTGCATCTAGTTTTTTCTCAAATGCAGAAGGCTCTTCTTTGAAGGGAGTCCTTCTTTCAGCTCTAGCTCGTGCTCTTTTAGAGATCAGATTGGCCTCTACACTAACAGCTATGCTCTGCATGTCTTCTAAGCTTGGAGGAGCTCTTTCCCTTAGCTGATATGCCATGTCAGAATCAAATCCATCAAGGAATTTGATCAAGGCTAAGTCAAGTGCAGGTCTAAGGTTTTGTGGAATAGCGTTATACACGTTATTGAATCTAGCACAGTAGTCTTGGACAGTTTCTTGTGGGCCTCTTTTCAAGCTTTCATATTCTGATAGGATATGCAATGGGTTTTAATTCTTTTCCCATCTGTTCAAAAAGGTTTGATAAAGGGCATCTGGATTAGCAATTGTGTTTACAGCGAGTGCCCTAAACCAGGTCCTTACATCACCAGTTAAGCTTTGGACAAAAATTTTCATCCTGACATCATTATCATCAATTTCGTAGTTCTCAAAATAGTCCATCATTTTCTTAGTATGTTGTTGTGATATGTAGGTGCCAGTACCATCAAAATAGGTGATTTTGCTTTGATAATCTTGAGGCATAGCCCCTGGATTTGTAGGCAACTGCAGAGGAGCATATCAGTTTGCCATATTTGCAGGTATAAATGGGACAGCTGGAAGCACAGGGATAACAGCTGAGACAAACGGAGTGGATGTAGGAGTGGAAAATATGCTTTGAAGTGATGATGGTGAACTAGAAGAAGCTACAGCAACAGTAGAAAGGACTGCTGCTTTTCTGGGAGGAGATTGGGTAAGGTTTTGTTGAAGTGTATCAAGGTTTAAATCAGTAGAATTTTCTAGACTTTCTTGTCTTCTAAGTTTCTTAGAGATCAAGTTAGGATTTTTAAAAATAGCTGGAGGATTGGGATCTGGATTTGATCTCGTGTAACGGGTTTTCTTCTTTGGAGCCAGCTTCTAAATCTATTTTTGGTATTTTCTGGAAGTATTTGAAGAACACTGCTTTTGACAATATCTTTCTAGGAAAATATGAATTGTGAGAGTCTTGAATTTTCCTGAAGATTCTAAAAAAAAGAAACTGATTGAATTTTTGAGACAACTGTTTAAAGCCTAAAACTAGACTGGAGATAGACTGAAGCAACTTTTATTTACTCCTATCATTGCATAGCAAAAACAGTTTCAAAGGCTACCTGGCTAACTTCAGCCTCCATCTGTAGCTTTAGAAAATAGACAGCAGTAAAAAACAGTCATTCAAGTCCCCAGTGGAGTTGCCAATGATGTTATCACTCAGGTTGTTCCCCAAAAGCTGTGATAAAAGGGAATACGGCCGAGGTAACCACTAACCAGTCTTTTAGATGTAGATTCTAGCCAATCTATAGCCAGAGAGGGATCTCTCTTTATGATTTAGCTTTGTTTTGTTATATGTTAGGCTAGTTATGAAGCACAAGTATTTGTTTGGTTTTTGGATGGTGAATTTTCAATAGAACAGGGGTGCAAAGTATGAGAAGTTCAAGCCATTGGGTTAATGGAGTCAATGAAAATAACTTTCTGGGTATGGTTTCTTTGACAAAAGGAGGGACTACAGAGCAAGATAATTAATCATGGAACAATTTTCAAGCTGGAATGTGGTGAAATGGAGTCAGGGGATGAAAGGCTATTAAGAATCTTTCATCATGCTAATAGAGGGAAAGTGGGTAAATATTACCAAGGAGCAGTTAAGAATTCCTTAATTATATTCAGGGCGTAAGAACCGGTGAAACAGGAGCAGTTAAGAATTCCTGCCTATGCTAGTCCTGAAGAAAACATAAAAATGATAGGTATTTAACACAGAGTACAGTTAAGTAAATTCTGAGCTATTCTTTTTTCCTGAAGTTTAGAGTATGATATGTAAATGATATATAAAACATAGAAACAGTAAAACATGAGTTAGAAAAGACTTATTGATCCATGAAATAATTCAAGAATTCTGCAACATGGGCTTCTGCCATCAATTCCGTAACCAGAGAATTCATCAGCAAAGCATTCCAGCAATCTTTATTCAGAAGAGTTCTTAAATTTACACCGCAGTTCAAGAATGATATTCACCAACCCCTAATACTTAGATTGGGGAGGTATTTGTATAAAAATGTTACAAAATATCTCAAAGAGATAATATCTTGCAATAACTTCTTTCACCTACCCTACAGAAGGAGTAAATGCTCTTGGGAACAGAGAGAAATGAATGCAGAAGTAAGAAATGTTGTGCTGGCCATTTTGTTAGTGAGATGCATTGATTACTTGCTCAGCGAGTCGGCTGATGGATACTTTAGTGAACTTCGGCGTTGATGGCGTTGCTTTCTCGGGTGCCTTTTCCTGCACTTTAATTGACTGCTGCCCCACACGATTTTTTATCTGCTCCTTTCTTCACTTTATGGCATCTATTATGTTCTGGAAAAATAAACAAAACTTTGAAATCCGTCCTAAAAAATTTCGAGCATACTCTGCCACCACTGGTCATTTGGCAATTGGTGCTTGCGCATTTTTATTAGAGTTTCATTTGCATTTGTGTATCTGAAGAAAGTGGGCTGGACTATGAAAAGATGCCTCACTTCATGTTCAATAAAAAATAGATTTTCCAAATTGTCATATAGGCTCTATCCAGATGGGAGTGCCTTTTCTCCTGCAGAACTTGATGATGTTGTGGCTTGGCTATCCACATATGCATCCAACCTGTGTACATGGGTTGCATGTGTCATTAGTCTGTAGTCATCAGTTAATAAACTAGGCAGACCCTTTTCCACCATGGTTGTGAATTTCTGTGTGAAGGAATTTATCTCCATTTGCATTTCCTGGCACTTCCTTTCCAGATTTGTATGTGGCTCCTCATAGTCAGAACCCTTTTGATTGTCAGGATGGTACCATTCCTATCCCTGATATCCAGTTTTTCCAGATCTTCTTTGGTGTGGGTGTTCAAGAAATGTATTAGCCTATTGGCCTGTTCGGGCATGTTTCCCAATGAATCCCTGGCCCTTTGAATTTCTTCTTGAGTTGCTGCTACCAAATCAATTTGCTCATGAATTATCTATATTGATTTCCATATATCAGTGATGGATTGGCTAATGTTGGCCCACAAAATGCTCCTAATTTCTGTTAGAGGCTTGTCTAACAAGAGATCCTTTTCCAATGCCTTCACTTTATTTTCCAATGCTTTTACCTCCCTTGTTTTTTCTGCTACAGTCATCTTGGATTTATCATAACTCACTTCCAATTTTTCCAATTGCTCTTTGGCATCTTTTAATTCTGATACTTGGAGTCTTAGATCCTCCAAGGCCTATCAGTTCTTCAGTAGTCATGGTAGTGTTGTTGCCTGCTGCTATTGTTATTGAAGTTCTTGGTTCTATTGATACCGGGACAGTGGGAGGGACTGTTGTTGTGACTGTAGAAGGAGCAGATATAACTATTGGAGCTGTTTGAGGTGGCTGGGAGGTTGACACTCCCTGTTTTTCCTGTAATGCTTTCTCCAAAGCCTGCTTGGCTTCACTTAGCCTTTGATTCATTTTTATTAGCAAATCCATCATGTTTTCTGCTTCTTTTTCTTTCACTATCTTTGTGGTCTGCGGATGCATAGTAATTGGCAGCTTTAACTGCTTCTTGAGGGCAACTATGTCATCTTCTTTTTTCTTTATTAGTGCTTTTATTCCCTTGGGATCCTTGGGATTGTGTCCCAGCTCAATGATGATTTCCTCCAAGGACTTTATCCTGTTGTCCTTGGCGAAAGAGGATGCCTTTTCCAACTCTAGTTGGGCCGATGTATTGTTTAATGAATTCTGCAATTGTTGAGCTAGTATGGCTTTGTTTGCCAAAGTGGAATAGACCATTTCACCGGTTTGCTTGTGCAACTCAATCTAGTCCAAATGTCTTTGGCAAGAGCCTCCAGATTTTTTCTAATATAACTGGAAGCTGATTGTGGCTGCTGCACTCTGGGCCTGAAGTGACTCAAGATCATTTTCCCTTCCTTAATATCATATGCAGACATCAATCTCTGCTGTTTGGCGGCGGTCATCTTGAGAAATTGATCATAAAGTTGCAGTCTTATTGGCTCATTCTGTGCTTTGATGTCCATGACTATCCTCTTAATATCAGAACTTTGTTTGCTTTGTGGCCGTGCTAATGAAATTTCCACACTAGGTTGTTTTCCCAATTGCTGCTCATGAGAACTGGTAGATGTTTCTATCATTGGGGAAATCAGTGGGCTGGCTGCCCTCTCACTTCTCGGACTTTCAATGATCTCCTCTATAACTTCCTCTTCAGGTAGAGGATCCACTCTCTACCTCTTTGCTTCTGGCTGCTCTGCTGGCCCACTTATGGGTGTGGCCTCTTCTCGGTCCCTCTTTCTGCCCTTTTCCTCGTTGAGAGGAGTCTGCAATGCTGGTATCTTTGGTGCATTTGTCTGGGCAGGAGGAATTTTCCCTTGGCTTTGCTGCTTTGATAATGTTGGCTGATCTGTCATTTCTTGTTGCTTTGAATGCAACACTTCTTTGCCTTTGGATGTCCCTGTAGGTGGAGTACTTTCTTGGGCAGGTTGTTGTGAAGTTGTAGCAAATGATGTGCCGGCTCCAATGTGTTGAGGCAATTTGAAAGAGACCTGTCCAAAAGAGTCCAGGTCAACAGTTTTTTTCAAGGTTTTCATTGCCTGTTCCATTTTTTCTTCTTCAGTAATCTGTTCTACCAATGTGCCCTCTACCCACTCATCTTGATTAGCATACTGCTCTAATTCAGGGATACTACAATGGTCATAGCCTGATAACCTATTTTTTATCTTTCTATCACGGATGAATCCATTTGGGTCATAGGGTACCCACCAAAAACTCCTTTTTAGTTTGAGTTGCTCACCTAGTATCTTTTCAGCATCTTTCCACCCTTCCTTTTTATTAATAATGAAGGATCCTAACTGGTTTCTTAGCTTTAGCTGAGCCTTTTTCTTGGCAGCATAAAAATGAGTCAAATCTAAGCTAATAAATTGCCTAAAGTATTCAAGAGCAAACAGTCTCATAGGCACATACTTTGGTAGCTTATAGGGGCATAGCTCACAACCATATATTCTGATCTCAGTGTGATTCTGGTAAAAGTACCAGTCACCTATTTTATAGCTTTTGGACAGCTGCAAAATTTTCTGCATGTCACCTAAGAGTCTAGGAGGGGGACTTCTCATCAGCAGAGATGAGACTTGATATATAAATAGATAAATGAACTCACAATAAGTATAAGGAGAATTATGGACTAGATGGAAGACTGAGGTCCAAAATATGAGAGATCTCCTTTCTCCTTTTACATCCAATTTCCTGACAGGGAACTGAAAATTATCTGTTTAATAGTACAAGAACAGATGATATATATATATATGTTGTATACTTGAAGACTCCTTCTCTGTTTAGACTCATGAATTGTTCATGGATTTTGTTGCTAATGAAGGTAGCAAAGTCAAATTTGATAGCAGGAGGGTGTCCTGGAATAAATATGGACATCAGAGCTAAAATGGTCTCATCAACATACTCACTTGTTCTAAAACCCAGGACATAGGATATCATATCAATAACAGATCTCCCAGCTTCATTGAAATAGACATGGTGAAAAGGAGGTGAATCTCTGGGCTGGGAGTCTGGGCTCATGAATAACTTGGAAATTCGGCCTATTTCTGCAGTGGATAGTTTGGAGCCTTGGTCCAGCAAATATTTCATGGACAGAGGAGCTAGAGGCTGACTAGGTTTGAAGTGCAACATCTCATTGATTGAGTCAGGAGTTATATAGAAAAGGACAGTGCCATTTGGAGACATGACTGCTCTTTGAGTAGGCTCATAGTTGGCACAGCACAAGCAGATTATATCTGGAAATACATTAACTGATGGAAGATAGTATATGGGCAGATTGGACTCCCATATCCCATAGAGATCAGTTTTGTTCAGGTAACTATTTCTAATTTCACAAAATGTTTGCAGATGGTCTTTGATACCCATTAAGTCTTGTATTTGGAAGTCCCTATCAGCTAAGGGAAACCATTCCAGCTCCTTGTGAGGTGCATTAAGGGGAGCCACATTGAGGGCCACTGGAGCCTACATTTTTCACTCTTCTCTAATTTTTTAATTTGAAATTTGGGTTTTTACAGCAACAGCAGGAAAAATATCAATTTCTGGGGTTTTCTTAGAGAATTTTGCAGGCCGAGACCGAGTTGTATTTGGCTTAGTGGGAAAAATTGTAGAGGGAGACAAATTCTAAGGAATTTCTTGGAAAAATGGGCAGAACAGCAGTTAAAATGTGTAGTTTTTAAAGGCAGCGCGGTTTTTAATTGAAATTTGGGTTCACTGGGCAATTTTTTGCAGAGAAATTTAAGAAAAATGGGGTTCGGGAATGAAATGTAGGTAAATACCTGCTTTATCCAGTGGATTGTGTGATTTGCAGGTGGCGGGCTGAGCTTGAAGACTGGTTTGCAGGTTGGATTTAGCTAGGTGGCGGACTGTGCATTCAAACAGCTATTTTGGTCGAAAATCGCATGAATACATCGCATAGAACAAATCAACAGAAATTGACAAAAACGACCTTTTCACACCAATTTGACAAAAAAATTGGTTTTGGCATGTTTTGGCGCACTTTGGTTGGGTGACATCAGCATGACGCAATCTTTGTCGTATAGCGGGGGTACGATGGCGGACTTGGCAGTGACGTGGCAGGTGACACAGCGGCTGATGCGCAAGCGGGGTGGCGGATGACGTGTCGGATGACGAGAGGGTGACGTCAGTGGGGAGGGGGCATAGGCGGTAAGCTGTTTGGCCCCCGCACTGCCTTTTGGCCATGGTGGTATTGAAAGGGGGGGCAGCGATCACACCGAGCGCCTGCCACCTGTCTTTTGTACGGCGGCAATACCGCCCATCCCCCGGACACTATTGTTCGGCATAAAAGAGCTTGCGATATGCATGTGGGCTGTCAGATCTACAAGCTATGATCCGACGGCTGGCGGTAAACAAAACAGGCGGAGGGCTATGGGGTGGGGTCCCACCGTGATTTTCAACGTTTTTATAATGTTCGGTGGTGTATTTGTTATGGGTTGTCGGGCAGGTTGGTTATTTATTTAACCAAATGTAAAATAAATCCCAATGTTTTATATGCACGTGCGGGGAAGGGTTGTCCACAAGGTTTCAGATAAACCTTGGACCCGTGTTAAAACATTGACATATGGCTTTAATTAAGCCTGGGGCGGGATATTAAAGTTTTCGATTTTTTATGTAGTTTATATATAATAGGGGGGGGGAAACATTATATAGGAGTTATAATATAAAGTTAGTAGGTTAATATGAAAGGTAGGTTTACACAAAGCACTAAGTTTGAAGAGTGACTTAGGCTTTAGGAAAATAAGAAAGGAATCCAAGTCATGAACTTGGAGAACTTAGCAAGAATAGAAGAAAACATTTTTACACAAGAAATGTGGCTTAGTTCTCTTAAGTAAAACCATAATTTGACTTAGTCTTCTTCATGAAATGAAGGGAACTAGGAACACTAAGCAGATCTCAATGTCCTTGGGGGATGTTAGTAAATGTTCTTGGAGGAATGAGGAAGGAAATTAGTCCTGTTTCGCCTGTTTTGCAGCCACTTTGCCATGGTATTAATGATATCCATGAAATAGATCATATTCAAAAAACAAAATTGCTCATAAACTTGCTTCTGCAACATCAAATTGCCTACCCAACCTAATACACATAACATTTTTTCTTCTTTTTCCTTGGGTGCATTTGAACTAGCAAACCCTTTCTCTCTTGTTTTCTTTTTAACTACCCTCCTATCTAAGTTTGCCCTTATCTCTTCCAGGGGCTCAGATTTAGCTGTTGAGCACCCTTGCTTCTCTACCTAACTACTGATCTGCCAAGCTTAAACTGTTTGAACAGACCTTATTCTCTATTTCTAAAACAAGAAATTTAAACATGGAGAGGCCAAGATTGAGCTGTTGGGCCATCCATCAAGTGTGACAGAAGTCACTGTTTGCACAATTTGAACTTCTTTGCAAAAAATAGGATAGTAGTGGCATTTTGACTAGCACACTTTCTTGGTCTTTTCTTTGGGGTTGATTTTCTTTCTTTTTTTGACCAATTCATTCTTTTTTCCCTTTGATTTTTCTTTTAGGGCATACCCTCTTTTTATTTTTTAAATTTTTTGATTTTTTGAAAATATGGAACCTTTGCAGCATGGAAAGGATGAACATATTTGGCATTTTAACAGTCAATCATGAAATATGACACCTATTGGTATAGGAACCTAACAGTATCTAAGCGAGTGTGAGGCTTTCTAAAAGCCAGGATGATAAATGATAATGAGATTTGTGGAGTCACCAAGGTGATGAGGATGCAATCTGAATGTCTTTGCTCACCTACACAAAGGGTGCTTAACTTGTCGTATCCTAGAGGAAAAATCCTTCAATACTTTCCCTGGCAACGGTGCCAAAAGATGTTGTCACTTCCAGAGATAACCTCGAATTGCTTACAAGACCAGTGCCTGGAACATCTAGATTTTCGTGTGTCTCATACAATTCTCAAGAGACTGGAGACATCACATATATTTTGAAGCTATATATATATATATATATATATATATATATATATATATATAAACAACATCGGTTGGTTCATTCATCCAAGGACAATAACCATGTATTTCTGGTACTCTTTCACATACAACTCACAAAAATATATGTATAAACTAGTGGAGGCCGACTAGTTTGCGGACCTACACTTTAATCATCTTTGGCAGAGAAATGAAAGAAGAGAAGGACATAGAATGACTCATCATATAGAGCTTGAAACATCAAGAATTCTACAGTTATCTGAGTTAAAGATAGACATAGCGGATGAAAGAGGATTGGGTGTGATGATTCATGGAGCGCAATTTTAAAGATATAATCTCAAAGATCCATATAGGCATGTGCATTAATGAGTCAACACAAATGAATCTGTAAGAACATATGAAACATTTCTAGCAGCTAAAATTGAATGAAATTAGAGAGGAAACATGAACATAATGGAATTTGAATAGATAGGTAACATATTGTAGTACTCGTAGCTAGGACTCACTACCATTTTATTAATATTCTGAAAGATGCAAATCTTGAAGTCATACAGTCTCAAAATAACATGTAGTTAATCTTTTGGATTCAGAACCTTTTCTAAGTGTTTCTTCCTCCCCTTTATAAGAAGAGGGAGAACATGGAAATTAGTTACAAAACATCTCACACTAGAGCTTCCAGCGATCGGCATGACTAGTTGTCTCGACGTGTAGTCTCTATCGCCTCCTATTATTACAACATAAAGGTACTTTTCTTCTAAATAAAACAAAATAACAATAGCAATCAAAATCAACAAAACAGAATTAGCAAGTGAACTGAAATGATGGTCCTGTAAAAATATCTCCATGCCACTCCCTTTTCTGGCCTCTGGTCCAACCCTGCTTCTGCTACATTATGCCCCATGCTCTCTCGGCCAGTTCCCTATCGCTTTTGGTCTCAACGGTTTCACTTCTACACTTACAATAACCTGAAAGAGGTTTTGCCTAGTGGCCATGACATATCCTGAACATTTCTGCCAACTCATCTATCCCTTTAGACTTCCTGCAGAACACTATCGGAGCCATACATGCCCTATGAAACAGTTATACAGTTGTATCAGAGCTTAGGATATTCAAGAACTTTAAACTGGAGAGTTTTTGTAAAACTATGAAGGTCGATCTCTTTAAGCCCCTTTTTATTTATTCCCTTTCGGTATTTCTCCATCATATGACCGAAGGCTATTACCGAGTGCTTAGCCAAATATTGGAGGTCGGAAAATCAGTAATTTCCTCTCAACTTCCTTGGTGCATCATCCTGAAACTTGCGATCGTCGATCATCCTTTGTGCTTAGACCTTGGTTCTTCGGCTTTTTACGTGACCACGGTCCATCCCCTGTATCGGAGACCCTTTATTGGCAGATCGTAATTTGGGTTCAAATTTGATGTAACAATATGCCTCATCCTGCAAACGCCGATCTCTGATTAGTGACATCATTACTCTGCCACGTGTCACTTTTTTAGTGGTGACACGTGTCACCTGGATATGGCCCCTTTGGACCCTTGAAAATTCGAGATCTACATGCCACGTGTCCTCTGTACTACCACGTCATGATGATGTTAGATGCCACATGCATTTATCGAGACCAATAGTGTTCTTCCACGTGGCCTTCTAGAGGAGAGAGAAAAGGCCCGCCTGCCCTTGGTTTTTCACTAAAATCCTTTGTAAATCATTTTCGGCCTTTCCCGGCATTTTAACACTAACAACATTATTGTATATCACATATCACAATTACATTAGGATTGACACTTTTGAAAACGTCAATGACCAATATGCGATATGGCCTAGTCACCAACTGTTAATTGCACTGTTTACAGGACCCTGCCGATTGTAGATTTGCAACATGCCCAGTGTTGTTGCGATCACCGATCATGGATTTCAATGTACCTTGGACATCTGACATGTGGTCATTGATATCGGTGATTGTTGATCACAAGTTCACTCTGACCTCTCCAATATGTGAGCCCACCGACATAGGGCCTTTGATATATCAAGCATCTGACATGCGATGGGCCGATATGCCATGCTGCTCTGAGTGCGATCGCCGATATGCCGATATACTATGCGTCATGGACCCCCGATTGTCGATATGTCAATATCACTCTAGAACTTTGATGCATGCGACTTTCGATATGTCGGGACTTCCGATTTGTGGGATCGCCAATATGTTGAGACGAGGGGTTTTACACTTAGGCATTTTCTCCTTGTTTTCTGATTTTCAAAGGTAACCTTCAATATGCTCTAACTTTTGATTCTGGAGTCCCTATGGGGAGTTCTATATACCATTGGAAAGTTGCTCCAGAGCACTTTCTAATGGGGAGGTTCTGATTTAGTTTTAAGTGCTTCTGTGGCATTAGAGGCTAGCTCCAAACGTCTCTGTTATTTTTCCCTCTTTGTATAACTAGAACTCTTTTTGCGAAAGGTGACAACACCCTCTAGCACCTAAATAGGCACTAAAGATATGGTGGTCAACTCAACCATTCAGTCGGCCATGATGCTCCCTGGAAGAGAAAGAAACACCACGTCAATGATATCACTGCTACTAAGGTCGAGCCCACTGTCGGGCAAAGTGCCTGTCACCTCACACCCACTAGTTACAGCAATTGAACCATTTGGCACCCTGTTATCTTTAAATTTCCCTTTTGTTCCCGACCCACTTATTATTCCTCCAACGCCTCAGTTTGTAGAACCCTCGCAGTAAGAAACATCACCCCAATGCCACTCTGATAAGTCTGTTGCTAGTGGCCAACTATTGCAGAGTAGATTGCCACACCCCTCCACTATGCAACTAGAAAATCTTTAGAATTGGTCCTCGGCACAATTATTTGGATTCATTCACCAAGGATCACAACAGGCTAAGAAGATCCACAATGAACTTGTTTCCGAACATGAGTAGAAGAAGTAGCAAATCACCACTCTCACAACCAAGAGATCAACTCTGTCACAGCAATCAATAGTTTCATACACAGGTGGAATAAGTAACATCATGGTTTCAGTTGCTTTGGCCCACCATTGTTGAGTTACTTATCGAAGCCCCAGAGGACTTTTTTGTGTGCACCGTAGATGAATGTTGTGACCATATTCAAGTAGCGTGCACTGGGCTGATCTCAGCCAACAGGGAACTAAAGCAGAGCCTTGATGATGTGAAAACGACTCTACCTGATCCATCCTCTATCTACATTGTTTATATTGAAAAAAATATCACTACCGCAACCACCCTAAAAGCCTCTATTATTGTTGCTCTGGCTGAGGGGTACATTCTGATGGATCAATTCCATGACTGGTCAGGTAGCTTGGCCATGAAAAATCAACTAGTATACCCACTTCAACATAAAATTCAACATATCCTCAATGATAGTTGGAACTGTAGGGAAAAGGATCAGTGGAAGACGGTCGACGCAGAGGTTTCCTCTTTGGAAGCCTAGGTTCAGAAAATTGAGGATGAGTCGGCCAAAACTAAGAAGAAGATCTAGGATCTCAGGTCGTCAGTCGATTCCCATGTTAATTTTTTACGCGAACTCTACGATGAAATGGAGGAACAATGGACCTCCCTGATGAAAAGTCGGCCCAACCAGCCAAAATCCAACATAGTTACCGAGTTCCTCAAGAAATATGACACAATTACCAGCCCCTCGCAAGTATCCCTCGTTGAGTACACTCGATTCCACTAGGAAACTGTTGTTGCGGTACCAGAGTTGGTGCCTTCATTTGGAAAAGAAGGCCAGTAAGACACAACAGTAGCACAGGAAGAAACGGGACCAACACAAAAAGAATCAGTAATAGCAGAGGCACCGTGGAAACATCAACAGAGCCGACAACAATCATGCAGACAACACAGAGGATCGATTGGCTCAAGGACAAGTCAATAAACTGTGGTCGAGGCATGTTGGGGCCTTCGTTTTGAGTTTTTGTGGAAGGAAGAGCTGAGGACAGGTGGTGAGATGACCGTTGGGTTTCTTAGTTGACAGCCAAGGGGGGAACAAGGACCAAAAGGGAATCGAAAGTTGTGGGAAAGTGGCAGAGAAGAGAAGGAGCAGGAGAGCAAGGGGAGAGGAAAGGCAGCCAAGGATAAAGTCAGTCGAGCGAAAGATAAGAGGAACTGGAAACTGAGTGTAGGGTAGAAGATAAAAGGCAGAAGGGAGGGCGAGAAATGATTGGTTGTTGATCAGTTGAGAAAGTCAGGGATCAGTAGGGATTTCCTAGGTTGTGAAAGGTACAAATAATTCCCTATCATGTCTATGTCTATTCGTATGGGTTTTGGATTTTTATGTTTTGGATGATTAGGCTTCGAGCCTCTTGTAATTCAATTTGTATTTCCTTATGTTAATCTTAATGAAAGAGATAGTTTGATCAGCGATGTGTTATTGAGTTCTGTGTTGGTTATTTAAAATTTTTGAATGGATGCTTATAAGTTGTATGGTTCCTTAAGAGTATCTAAGTAGATCAATATGATTGGATTAATGTGGATGATTGATTGTTATGAGACACTATCGTATGTTTGTTGTGATTCCCTTGGTATCTCATTCTTCGCCTTCTAACTTCCAATGCGGTACGCCTTGAGTGAGACTCTTTATCCTCTCTGGGTAAGGTGAAAATTCTAGCATTTCTCTAGACTACAGTGGAGCCTTGTTGGCCCCTTTTGCCTGAACTCAGGGTCTCTGCCCTGTTGTCTAATTCGTGCCAACAACTTCCAGTTGGTTACCAGAAGCTTTCTCCCAATTCTCCACTAGTTGATGAAGTAATTAACTCGAATCCATCTTCATTCAATCCCACTATCTCTGAATGTGAATCTCATGAGTCCATTCCAAACCAACCATTGGTTGAGAAAATGGTTGACTGTATTCCACCTTCAGATGATCATACTTTACCCATAGAGAGTGAGGTTCATAACGCTCAGGTTCTTTTTGTTTCTTTAGATCCTACCGAACAAGGGGACATTTCTCTTGTTGTCATAGAACCCCTCCAAGTAATGACTCACTTGATCAGACTATTCAATAGGTACAAGTCAACCCATTTATAGCATGCCATAGGTGCCAATTAGTCATCATGTACCGAGAATGATGTAAATTCTATCAGGGAAACCTTTACAAGGAATACCCCAAGCTCTTGTTAGTCAGAAAATAACCATACAACACCCTTATCTAGGAAAATATTTCCAAGGTCAATTTTTTCAACAATATCAGGGCTTTCCTGGGACTATACCACTTGGTCTGGGTTATTGTAATTATCAAAAAAATATGTATCAAGGTGGGATGAAAATGTCAGTAGCCAAATCCATCATGTCCTGCCCTGGATATCCCTCACCAGTAGTTAACCTTTCCCCACAAGGTTACTGAGCTACCTAAGGTCTCAAAGCATAGTTTCGTTTCTCGTGTCAATCTTGTTAAAAAATGAAACAAGGTTCTTGAAGCAGAGTTCCTTTTCTTGTGTCAAGATCGTTAAAAAATAAAACAAGGTCTTGTTGTTGCTACAACGAACACCCTCCAAAAAGTTTCCTACACTCAAAATTTGGAGCCTACTGTGGATCTAGTGATTGATCGCTCCGTATTTACTTTTTGGCTGGTAATGCTTTGTTAATATTTCTAGCTCCCTTCTTAGATTTCAAGTGTCGAGGTCACTTACTTACACATGCTTAGTCCATAATGAATTCATGAGTGCATTCGTTCACGCAAGCTTGAATAGGTCGAGTGCATTCCATCAAGATAGTGTATGTGTTATGCTCAACCCATGTTGACAATTAGTTCACATGTTTATTGGCAGTCTCTCGCTTTTGGTTGTGTTGGTACTTCTATTTTGGTGAGTTTATCAAACTGTCGCTTTTTCGCACCTTCGCTTTTGTGAGTGTTGTTTTTATATTTTTGAATATCACTTTTGCTTTTTTTCACTATAGTTAGTGTTGTTTTCATGTTAGCTTCACTCTATAATGTGTCTCTTTCACCGTCATTTGCATATTGCAAGTGTCATTCACTCTTTTCTTTCCATATCGCATATGTCGTTTTTGAGTATGGGAAGTGTCGCTTATCATGTAAACTGGAGTTTTGGCTTGTTTCAAGGGGAAATATTTTTTATAATGAGTTGTTCCTATTATGTAGACATGTTTTGCACTCATTTCCATAAGTTTCAAACATTATCGCACAAGTGTCGTCGCTTTTGTCATAAAGTATATCTTTTGTGTCGCAATTGGTAGGATCCATCGCAAAGTTGTTGCATTGAGGAAGGCATGTTTTTTTATATGTTCTGAGTGTTCCTTGTCATGTATTCAAGTGATATAAGTGTGTGATCATGCTCAAAGTCTCTCCTTTTCTCATATTCCTCTCAATGATCCAACACTTACTCCAATTGAGCTCCCCGACCGGGCCACTCAGCCTCATTCTGCCCAGCGTGAACTGTGTTGTCTCGCCCACTAGCAATATCCTTGTCCCTTGGCACTGCACAATGTGCAGTCTTTGCCTTCCAGGATTGTACACTACGCAATCACAGTGCTTAAATGCAACCTATGATCCTCAAAACTATGCAATTTCTCTCTCTTGCCCCGTTAGTACTAAACATTGTGCAGTCTCAAGGCTCAAGCCTCAGCCCTGAGCTCCTGAACTATGCAATTATGTAATCACCTAGCCTCCCAGAACTATGCAGTGGGCAAACTCAAGGCTCAAGCCTCTAGTTTGATTCCTTGAGTCGCTCAACTATGTAGTCCCTTTTCCCAAGCCTCTAGAACTGCGCATTGCGCAATTTGAAGGCTCAAGCCTCCAAACTGAGTCCTTTAGTCCCTTAGTTGTGAAATTCCTTGGCCTCTGTCCTTCCATAACTCTTTAGTGGGTATCTTCAAGCCTCAAGCCCCAACCTTGAGTTATTAAGCCCCTCAACTGTGCAATCTCTTGAACCTGACCATCCTGAACTGCGCATTGTGTAGTCTCAAGCCTCAATCCCAAACCTTGGCCTCTGGAACTGCACAATCGCTTAGCCAGTCACTCAACTAGTGACCAGTTCTAGTCCTAACCAGAGATTTCATGAAATATGTTATATTAGGGGTTTTTGGACTGATGTTGCAGGTACTCTATCTTATCATGATAGGATGATGATGGATGAAAAGGAGAAGGGGACCATGTTAGAAGACACATATGTAGTTGAAGGGATAATTTGATATTTAGGTGAGAAGATGAAAGTAACATCAGATTACAATAGAAGATCAAAGATGAGGACTACATGAAGGCTCCATCTAATGCACAACCCTTTGGAGGGTGCATATGAAGAACAAATCATATCTCTCATGAATATGAATCATTGCACATCTCTTATTGAATACAAAGTATAAGCAAAGAGTGGCTTCACATTTCCATTTCATCATGCAATCCATGTTATCAATGTCATGTCATGTCACAAATCATCATGTGTCATATCCTTTGTGGATTATGTAAATTCTATATCAGAAAATGTAATGTAAAGTTAAAGTCCAAGGGTCATCCATCTAATGTGAAAAGTCATGTGGGAGTCTAAAGGTCATAGAGATGTCAAACAGTCATGAGGGTAGTCCAAGAGTCATATCGGAGGTGAATGATCACCCCATTTTTTATATATACAATCTCATTGTACATGCAAAGTACTTTTCACCTTGGTTCCTCCTATGAAGCATTGGAGAGGAAGATAGTTTTTTTGAAGGAGCAAGTGACTACCGTAATTCTCCATTATTGGGGCTAGTGGTGTTCATTGTCTTGATGTATCTTAGAAATTTTACTTAATTCAGAAGCTCACTAATCCGGAAAACTTTAATGCATATGTCGTGAATATTGTAAGATTTTTCTTTTAATTTTTGCAATGTATGTTGTTTCTCATATATGCTAAAAAATTGAACTATTTCGGTGGCTTTGGTACTTATCTTGTTAAAGGTGTGTTGTATTTGCTTTAATAATCGTTGCTTCCTTATGAACTATTTTGCTGGTTATTCAACGATTCATTCTTATGTATGTGCTCATGTGCCTTTTCTAGATTAGTACTACTACTCATATTTAAAGGGCCCACTTTTCTCCCCCTTTTTAGTAGAAGGACCTTGATACTTTCTGCAGCTAAACATTTCACAAGGAATAATCACTTACTGATCTGAAGATACCTTGCTATTACTCTCTTGTGTTGAACATTGTAGCCAAGGAAAATCTACAACAATACATGGCAGTCAGACCGATACTCCGGATTGGGCTCCTACTCCAAATGATGTGAGTTCTAATTAGGAATTCACGTTAGGGATACCCCCTTGGTTGAGATATTTCCAGCACCGTAAATATGTCCCTTGAGCATAATTATTTTCCTATGTCAAGCTCCTTAAAAATTGAAACAAATCCCCTTCCACTTTGATTCTTTTATTAAATCTCGTAAATGTCAAGTCGAGTATTTCACTTGATCTTGTAAATGAACCTTCATTCCATCTGTCTATTAGTAACTAGTAGTCTACTTTGGTGAATGAAATGAAGCTTGGGGGGCATGTGAATAGAATTGTGTTATTATTTTGGGGACATGAAAACCAATCTCAAGCATATTTTTCCTTTGTTTCAAGCTTGTGTAAAATTGAAACCATTCTCAAGCACAGTTTTTCTCATATTTCAGGCTTGTTTAAAAATGAAACCAATCTCAAGCATGGCTTTCCTTTGTTTCAAACTTGTGTAAAAAATGAAATCGGTTTCCACATTTGATCCCTTGTGATTGCTACTTCTTATTAGCCTCTATTTTCCTAATGAGCCTTGGTTTTCTCATTCCATCGTCACCATCTACTTGGCCAATCATACACTTTCACTTGGTTGTTTTACCCTTTCGTCAGGAACAATTGCAATGAGTGGTTTTATTAGCCTACCTCTTGACCTATGCGTGTTTTGAGTAGTTCCATCATGGATAGAATCATTTGCTACACTTTATATCACTCATTCCTCCAGGAGGATTCCTCTTTGAGCTCATTTCAGACTCCCAAAATATGAAAAGATTGTCGAGCACTTGTCTTTTTGAAATCATTAAAGTAAATGAAAAGACATCTATCCAGTATAAGTTTAACCATTTTTTGGACTAGGATAGACTATTTACAAAAATGGAATACTTTATTCAAGCATGGCTAGAAGGTTCTCCTTAATATCGTTTTCTTCCTTTTCAGACTCAAGAGATTAAATTTAGAAAAAATGAACCTTTGGAGTTTTATTTTTTTTCCTCTTTTTCAAACTCTATAAACATGAAAAATAAGTTGAGTTGCACCTTTGATGGACTCATAAAATCATCAAACATCATTGGACTCGCCGAACATGACGAGAGCAGGCCACTCCTTCTCAGGGTTCATTAAAAATACACAGAAGGATTCATCTGAAGGATGAACTTATAGATCAAGAATATGTTATCCTCCTCAAGCTTGTCAAAAATAAAGAGGTACTAACTAGACGTGGACTAGACATGGTTGGGAAATTGGGAAAACATAGTAATTAACTTATTAATGGAAATGAGTCACTATCGAACATGACACTCTTTCACTTCATCACTGTGACTATTGGGTTTGGAAATCTTCTTTCTACTTTGGCTAATAACACCATATCAAAATCATTCATGTTCAATTTTGAGTCAACACTGCCAACTCCATAAAGTGTCACCAGTATGTTGAAGAGAAGTCATTCCGTTGAAATTTGTTACAATACTTTTAATCCTTCATTCATGTTTGTCATTCCTAAACCATATCTACATAAACATCATTCTATCTCAAATATTGATACCTGTTTCATGTCGTTGATGAGGGATACATCAAGTCCCTTCTGTGAAGGGTCTATTCTTGTTAACATCATCTTGTTATCTAGGTAGTTGACTTAGAAACTCTTTTCAATACCTTAGAGCTTACATTTCTCAATGGAAATTTTCCTCACTTTTGGCGATAGGTTTTCATCATTGGCCTTCAACCGAGAGATATTTTGTGGTGTTCCACTTCAACTCATTCATTCACACCACATAGATTGTACTATAGTACCTTGAGATCCATTACCATTATCGATGGTTTCTCTCGTGTATATTAACAACTTAAATCATTGGCCTGTAAGCATATGGTTTCTACCATGTTCAACTCTAGCTCATCTATCCTCATGGTTAGACTCGTACTATCGAGTGAACGAGGTAGAAAACCCTGAATCTAGTTCCATCCATCTGAGTTGTGATTTCAGGATTCATACAAGATTACAAAGTGTGATGGCTATGATCATTCAGACAGTCATCCAAAAATGGTTCCACACTCTGTCATCAATGGACAAGACTTCTTGATCATTTTACATGTAATATTGGCTTATATGCTGAGCATGGGTATGCCTCCCTCAAAAATGATATCATAATGATAATATGTATTGTAATAGATGATGATCTCGACCAATTTGTTCTTGATCTAGACTTGTCACAAGGTAAAGCACTTCAGTTCTTAGCCACTACTTTTGAATTTGTACTTTAGGGGGAAATTTGTTACAGGTCATTTTGTCACATCCACTCAAAAGGCTTGAGAATCATATCAGTCAACATCCTTGAACACTTTTCATTATCCCTTTGCAAAACCCTAAGCATCATCTCTCCAAAAATTCTGAGTTTCTGGACCAATCAGCTAAAACACCATGTTTTTAGCCCAAGTGCACCCTACATAACTGTCCACCTGCAATGGTTGTAAGTTGCATAATTGATCACCTACACTAATCAATGTAGGTTTCTCTACTTTGTAGGTGTGATGGTTGTAGAATTTTGGGAAAAATAAAAGATGTTTTCAAATCTTCTCCTTCCAGAGGCTTCTAAGTTGGTTTTAACCATTTACCAAGGATATAGATCTCAAACTCCTACACTCGAGGTATTATCTATTATCATTAGACCTTATCCTTCTTCATATGTGGATCTCAAGCCTAGATTGGTAAATCCTAAACTACCACTTTTACCCTATAAATCTACTACCTCCAATAGAGTTTGGGTTGGATTTTGGAGATTACTAGTGTCCTCATGATGCTACTTTGAGCTTAAGGAATTATCATCCATTTATGCATTAAGGTTCATTTTGGAGGTTTTCTTTGTGGCAAGGAAGGAGAAGAGAATTGGGGAGACATCTAATATGTCAACATCTATAAATGGTTGTAACTCTCTCCTTCATTTATTAATACAAAAAGCACTCTGTTTTCCTATACTTGTGTCATGTTGATGCTTATGTATTTCAATTCCATTTGACTCATTGATTAGAGACATTATTTTATGCTATGTGGATATTGTAGTTCTCTTTCTTGTTTTAGTCATTGTTGTAGGTTCCATTTATAGTGCTTGGAGCTAGAGTTGGAGCTTACAAGCAAGGAGAAGATGAGGACTTACTACAGATTCTAGGTAGGTCTCTTTTTTGTATTCTAATTTCTCTAAGGAAAACATAGATCTTTTTTCCCTGTTGTTTCTAGATCAGGCCACTAGATCTACAGAGTTCCCTTTTGTTCATAGAAATTTTCCATAAAACAATGAGGTTAGGGTTTGAAATCCTGGAATATGATAAAGGCTTGAGTTTTTCAATCTTGAAACCCTAGCATGATCAATGAGAAGTTTTTCTAGCACTTGTGACAAGTTTAGTGTAACCCTAGATGGGATAGCCTCAATTTGTCTTGGTTGCTAATGAAGTTGATGGAAATATTAAAGGCAACATTGTTACATGGATACTTGACAATGCTAACTCTTGGAGGCTAGTTCAAAAGAGATGATCATTTTTTCGTTAAGGATAAGTACCTTTTATATTTATTTTATTTCTTTATGATAATCGACTTTTTTTTTTTTTTGCTTATACTTCCTGCATCAATTTGAGTATGTGAATACTTCTAACCTCTAGATGATATGTGAAAAGAATATCCTTCTTGAGGGTCATCTAAGGTGTAGGGTAAAAGAGGTAGTATAGGAAGAGAAGAGTTGGTGGTAGAAAAGGAAAGAAGTACCTGAGGAAAGTTTTTGAAAATTTGCTTATAGAAATTACAATATGCAAGTACTACAACTGCCAAATAAGTGTTACAAGTTACTGATGAGCCTCAGTATTGCAACAATAATTGTGCAATTCCCAAGGCTACCAAGTTTAATTATCAACCCGGGGTTCGTACAAACTTAAGCACTATATGTGTAGCATACAATGTGTCATTCTTTCGCTGTCATCATGTAATGGAGTGAATGTAATGAAATCAAATCCTAGACAAATTGCATAAATGGAAATGTTACTTTGAAAAGAAATTAATCCTAGGTAAGAACAATAATTTGTAATTGAAATCCTAAGAGCATGAATTCAAATAAATAGGACTACTCTACTTTTTAAAAATGCATGTCCTAATTGGTGTTTTATTCTTCCTCAATCATGGATTTAGAGCCTAGGGGTTTTGATTCAATCTTAAGAGAAAAAAACCAATCTTTTTGAGCAAATCTAGTCAAGTTTACACGTGCTAGAGGAGAGCTACGAGAAGTTACAATGTTTGCTACAGGAAGTCACAAGTTTGCTACAAGAAGATATAATTCACCGAATGACCAAGTAAATAAAATACAAATGGGATGGGACAAAAAAATTTATTGAAGGATGTATTATGTCTCAATTTCATGTGGAATCACTCAAAAATACTCCTATTAACATGTGCTTAAAAATAGAAGAAAATTACTAGTCTAAAATCTAGAAATTCGAGAACTAGTGGGCTAATTAACCTGTCAAATGACTAACCTAATCAAGTGAAAATGAAATGGGGTAAATTTTTGTTATTAAGTTGAAATTTTTTATGATATAATTCAAGTGTAATAAAATCAAATGAAGCTCATTAGCATGTTCTAAAAAATAGCATAAAATTACTACTATTTTCTACAAGGGACTTCCAGAATATTTTAGATTTGTGAATAAGAAAACTAATCCAAGTAGCTCAATGATTACTATGGCCTTCCAAAGTTGTTAAAAGGATGAAATCATGCTTGTGATCCTACAAAATAACTCACTTCAACCATTTAACCTAATCCTACAACAATAAATCATCAATACTATATGCAGAAATAGGAAAAACAAGAACAAGCGATGCATGTGACTAAGAAGTGAAAATAAGAAAAGTAAATTATAAAAAAGGGCTATGAGGCTCCTAGGATGGCCAAGCCCAAGGAAAATCATAGTCCTGTGAAGGATACCAAGCTTTAGAAGCTAAAAATGGCACCAATATTCATTGTTTGAATCAATCTACTTACATCCCTACTAGAAATGAAAGTGGAGCTGCAAAAATAAAAGTTTTCTCCACAAGAAGCCTAAGAAAAACCAACCCCTAGAGGAAAATTCGAATTAGTACTTATAAAAAATGATGAGGAATCATTCTCCTTGAAAGGATGAAGCTTTCTCCGCCAAAATTCTTCAAACAGTGGATTTGGTTCCCAACACTATGAATTTGCATTAAATGACAGGGAACACATTCTTAGATTTTCTCAATCATTGGAGCTCCAAAATTTGTGCAACAATTTAATAATATCTTGTTGATTTATTATCCAATATTGATCCTCCTATAGTAGATATAAAGTCCCTAAATTATCTCCTCCTCCAAATCTTCATAATCTATCCAATATTCTCACAATATTCGTTAAAAATAAATAATATTAGGCACAAATATGCAATTATCTCTAAACCTTCCTAGTGAAATATTAAAGCTAAAAACTATTATTAAGTGTAGAATGAGAGGTTTAATATATCCCTCATGTGCCTAAGAAAGGTTAGATGGGCCTTAGTTTGTGTCTAATTTGGAGGCCCAACATACCCCCTACTAAAATTGTTGCTCATCCTCTGAGAAACCTATTCATCCTCCTTTTCCTATGGTTCTTCATGTATGCTAGCTTGTTTCATTCTCTATTTGTTAGTCCATGTGTTGCTCCTCCTTCTTCTATTATTGCTACTCTTCTATTTTCGTTTCTTCTCCTAGCTTAGTTTCTCATGGTACTTCTCCTTGTGAAAATAAGGATTTATTGGCATCCATTACCTCATTATTAATTTCATTCTCATTGAAGTCCAAGCCTCTTACTATTGATACAAATTCTTGGCCATGACACATCATATTATCCATCAAATTCTTATGAGCACTCTTGATTAGCAATCTAAATTATCTTTTCTCATTAAATTCTGGAATTGAAAACACTTAACATATAGCTCTTTCTTCTTACATAGGGAGAAATGATGGTCAATAAACTGAAGCAAAAGAAAGGAATGACGTGATGACCAAATTGGTGACTTGGATACCTTTCACCCTTGGAGAATTTACCATTATGCAACCCAAACTTCCTGCAACAAATCCTTTGTAGCTCTATTGTGTTTCTTTGTAACCTTTTGGCAATTAATTAGTAATTGTTCAACACCCCAGTAACAAAAATTTTATCAAGGAGATCTCCTGTAGTATTGCTGGTACTCTTGTAGCATTGTTGTTACTCCTATGGCACTTATGTTCTTTCCTGTAGCAGCTCTATTTATCCTTGTAGCATCTTTACTTGCACCTTTTCCATTTCCTTTGAATATTTCCTTGTTCCCCAAGGCTTTAGGGAGAAATTTTACTTCCTATAGAACTCTTATTAACTTCCTGTAGTAGTTTCTCGACCTTCCTATAGCTTTTGTAGGCTTCTTGTAGCTTCCTGTAGTTTTTCAGATCCCTCTTATAGTGCCACAGGATCTTCCTGTAGCAATTACAGTCTTCATGTAGCAATCCATAGAGGGGTTGAAATTTGATTTTTGAGCTACTGAGATGATGCAGAGTGGTGAGTACATGAGCTGCACACAACCTAAATCCTATAGAAACTAATATTTGCATGCCAAGAGGTGGTGTGTCCACCTTTTATTTATTTTATTTTTAATTTTTTTTGTTGATTTTTTTCATTATTTTTTCTTTTTCAATTTTTCTCTATTTTTTCATTGCATGCAAAATAAACTCAAAGTGCTTTGAGTTAACTGAGTTGGCCCTCACCTACCCCTTCACACTCCTTTTCTTCCATCATGACTAAATGATTACATCCCACTTTCTCAAGTCCTCATCACTTTTTTCTTCACCTCTCCCCATGTGCGGGTGTCTTGGTGGAAAAGTGAAGTTAATTTCTTGATAAGGCCAAGGTTTCTCTGCTACTAATCTTAGCTATAAAAACCTTTTCCTTCATACACTTGCAATTTTTTTCAAGCTAAAATATGTTCGTAGGAAAGGTTTAAAGGATTACATACCTGAGCCTTACCCTTGATGTGTTTTTGTAGGTGATATTGACGTTGCTGATATGAATGGTGAAGTTGCCTTTGGTGATCCTGCAGCTGCGACTAATTATCTTGAAGTTGCATGTGATAATATATTGGAGGTACTCTAAGTTTTCTTGTTGTTGTTGTTTCTCTGCTCCTAATATGCTCTTGATGTGAGTGTTGTAGTTGATCATATATTATTTCTAAACAGAGGTAAGTTTGTTATGCATGTCTTCTGAACTGTATTTCACCTTAGCTTATGATGTTCTTGTGTGTATGCAAGTGTTTCTCTCATGAATGGGTTGCATATTCTGGTGGAGTGTTTCTTTGAGGGTGATGAGTCCCTTCTTGGGTGCAGACATTGCTCCCTCATGCTTCTTATTGGTGGGGAGAAAAAAATATCATAGATTTATTTTGACTGCACAGGTTGCTACAGGAGGAGTTTCTTCCTGTAGCAGCCTTTTGATCCTTTCTTCTAGTCTTCAGTTGGCATGGTTTTGTTGAGGGGAGTAATGAAAGCCATGTAAATAGGGTTGGATTCGTGAGGAGGTAATATGAAGAATAGAAAAATGGATAACAATGCTCTGTGTGTGTGTGTTTTTTAGGTAGGACAGAGTGAACATTTTGAGCAAGCTTAGGTGAAATGGAGTGGATGAGTGATGAAAGTGGTGTTGCAGGACCTCTCGCAACCTTCCCTAAAGAGGACATGAATTTTTGACCTCTTTCTCCAATCAGATCTGCCTCCTATAGCTTCTTCTCGGCCATCCTATAGCAATTTAGACCTTCTTGTAGCATTTTAGGACAACCTCTTGTAGCAAAATTGTTTTATGCATATCTCTCAAATGGTAGACTGGATTGACCTAAAATTTTATGAGCATGTTGCCATCATCCTTATGCACCTCCTCAAAAACAATATCGGCCAATGGATGCATGAATCTTGAAAAAAAACTTAAAAATGGTTGTAGGTGATGGAGGTCGATTTCTCAAAAAGTGTGCATCAAAATTTGCTGAAATTGCTTGAGAATGTTACCATCACCCATATGCATCTCCCCATGAAACAGCTTGACGAATGGATGCACGGTTTTCAATGTATGATAAAAAAAAAATTCTGCTTTGTGTATTTTGGCTTCCTGTAGCAGAATAGAGCCCTCCTATAACATTTTAGGACAACGAAGAAAATGAATGGGAAAATATTGGGAATGATGGATGGATGGTGGAAAGAGATGAGGGTGATGGATTGGCATGGATTTGGTCCTGTTGGAGCATCTAGGCAAAGGAGGAGAAATTCCAAGTTTGACTTCATTTGACAAGATTTTTTACCAACTTTTTTCTTTTGGTGCCAACTTCTTTTTGTTGCTTGCAAAGGTTGGGGAGCCTACTAGATGCCTCAATGAGGTTTTCAACTAGTAGGAATGCCTAGTTGCCTCAAAGGTGGTTTTCACCTAAGATCTTTTCTTTTTCTCTTTTTTCTCTTTTTCCAACCCATTGACTGCCTTATGGAGGTTTTCAATCAATGAGCCAATCGCAGGTGCCTCAAATGAGGTTTTCAACTAAGATTTTATTTTTTATCTTATTTTTATTTTCTTTTTCTTTTTCTATCCTACTCTACTTGAAAAAAGAATCTCTTTCAAGTATAGGAATACTTCCAATGGAGCCATGTGCACATCAAGATGATAGATAAACTGATGTGTAGGCTTGAAATATATGCTTTGACATGTACCTGAATTTTAGAGACCAAATGCTTTGACTTTGAAAATATCAAGCATAGTTGAAGAAGAGTGTGTTGTTGCAACTTAATGATTGTTTGGAACCATATTTCAATATAGTTGTGATGCCCCTAGTCCACTTGCTGATTTGGATCATATTGGATGTCTTCTTCTTCCATGAAATTCAGATCTTCTTATTTTTGTTGATTATTCTCTTGAACACATAGAGGATCTGATGGTAAACATGAGGGAACTTTCTCAATATATGATTCTGATGTCTGCTCTTCATCAAGTGCAGCCCATGATTATTTGGCCATCTCATTTGAATCTTATTTTTATGAATGTTGTCCTTCAATGACATCAAGAGAATCTCTTTTTTTGTAATACTCTTCCTGAGCTAAGATGAATACCACTGAGATAAAGAGGAGATGTTAGGAATTATTGTACCTCGGCATTGTAAGTGGGTCGAGCTACTTCTTTGTGTGGCTTTGGAAATGTTGGTACAGGTAGTTGAGTGGGAGTGGATGTTTGAGATGGATGTGGTTGGGGTTGTGGTTGTGCTGGAGGTAGATTGTAGGGATAACATGGAGTTGGGTATAGTGGATATTGAGTAAAATATTGAGGATATTGTGGATTTATCTCATAAGTTCCTTTCCAACCTTGTTGCCAAGATTGGTTTTGGAGTTAAGATGGCCAAGGTTCCTAAGGAAAGGGTGTGTTCCAATTACTTTGAGATGGATGTGCAAAATATTGAAATTGTGAATTACGCTCTTGCATCATACCGGGTTGACTAGGTTGCCATAGTCTTCGTGGAGCTACATAACATAGCTTCTTTGGTGATTGACTCGCTCCATTGTCCTTTTGGTAAACTTCCTTCAACCTTGGTAATGATGGGAAATATTTAACAACAAGTGATTCTACATGGACATCATAAATATCAGCATCTTCTTTTTCTTCATCTTGCATTCTTAACATTTCTACTTGTTTTCTTACATTGCTAAGAATTTATGTTTTAAATTCATCAAATAAATTTCCAAGTTTATCTTGACTTATCGATCTTGATGTTGATTTACTTACTCTTACCTATCCTCTTGATATGTGTTTGCATGTTTCACAAATTTCTTCAAATGATAATCGGTATACATTACCTATACTCATGAGATCAAGGAGATCAATCCACTCATCCCTAATTGTTCTAAGTAAGAGGGTTTTTAGTGTGTCAGATCCTAAATGATGTAATTTTTCCCTCTTAACGTTATACATGATTCTCTTTATTAGATCCTCAAGGCTCTTATATTCTTTTTGATTCATTCTAAATATTTCTTCTTTAAGATCATGATCTTTATATTTTTCTAGAAATATCTTTTTCATATTATTCCATGATCTTATTGAATTAGTCCCTATACTCATGAACCATTTAAGAGCTCTATCCTTTAATGTTGCCGAAAACAATCTCAACTTTTGAGTGTTAAGTAAGTAACCATAAGATCTACAAAGGATTTCAAATGCAAGGAGAAAGGTCTCTGGATCCTCTGACCTCATACCATGGAAGTTGGGAAGGAAATATGGAGGGATTTTCTTCATATGCACACTCACATCAGTATCTTGTATGGGAAATTCAAGAGGATCTTCTTCATTGTCATCATCTCCATCCATTTCTTCTACCTTCTATGTCACATCCTCTTCTTATACCCGAAAAAGTGGACAGTGATGTCACTCTTACTGCACCACGTCATTAAATGGGGTGGGGGGGAGGCATTGTTGTTGGATAAGTATTTTTAAATTATTATTTTTTGAATAAGAATGCTAATGCAATGTAATTTTTTTTTTTTGAAATGAAATATTCTTAATGCAAATCTTTTCTGTATTTGCAGAAAGTAAAAGAAATGAATCAACTAGCGAATAAAACAATGCTTACTTTTACACTTCCCTATAAATAGCGCCAGAAAGTGATGAGACTCAGTATTGTAACAAGAATGTTGCAATTCCCAAGGCTACCAACTTTAATTATCAACTCGGAGTTCGTACAAACTTGAGAGGTATCGACACTATATGTGCAGCATACAATGTTTTCTTATTTTTTTGTCATGATGTAATGGATTGAATGTAATTGAATCAAATCCTAAACAAATTTCATAAATTGAAATGTTACTTTGAAAAGAAATTAATCCTAGGCAAGAACAACAATTTGTAATTGAAATCCTAAGAGCATGAATTCAAATAAATAGGCCTAATCTAATTTTTAAAAAGGCATGTCCTAATTGGTGTTTTATTCTTCCTTAATCATGGATTTAGAGCCTAGGGGTTATGATTCAATCCTAAGAGACAAAAACCAAGCTTTTTGAGCAAATTTGGTCAAGTTTACACGTGCTATAGGAGTGTTACAGAAAGTTACAATGTTTGCTACAGGAAGTTACAAGTTTGCTATAGGAAGATATAATTCCCCAAATGACCAATTAAATCAAATACAAATGGGATGGGAAAAATTTTGTTATTTAATAGGATGTATTAGGTCTCCATTCCAAGTGTAATCACTCAAAAATACCCCTGTTAACACGTGTTAAAAATAGCAAAAAATTACTAGTCTAAAATCTACAAATTTGAGAACTAGTGAACTAGTTAACCTATCAAATGACTAACCTAATAAAGTGAAAATGCAGTGGGGTAAATTTTTTTATTAACCTGAATGTTTTTATGATCTAATTTGAGTGGAATAAACTCAAATGAAGCTCATTATCATGTTCTAAAAATAGCATAAAATTACTACTATTTTCTACAAGGGACTTCTAGAATATTTTAGATTTGTGTATAAGCAAACTAATCCAAGTAACTCAATGATTACTATGACCTTAAAAAGTTGTTCCAAGGATGAAATCATGCTTGTGATCCTGCAAAATAACTCACTACAACCATTTAACCCAATCTTACAACAAGAAATCGGCAATACTAAATGCAGAAATAGGAAAAACAAAAACAAGAGATGCATGTGAATAAGAAGTGAAAAGAAGAAAAGTAAATTAGAAAAAAGGGCTTTGAGGCTCCTTGGATGGCCAAGCCCAAGGAAACTAAGAGTCCTATGAAGGAGACCAAGCTTTAGAAGCTAAAAATGGCACCAAGTTTCATTATTTGAATCAATCTAATTGCATCCCTGCTAAAAATGAAAGTGGAGTTGCAAAAATACAAGTTTTCTCCACAAGAAGCCTAAGAAAAACCAAACCATAGAGTAAAATTAGAATTGGTACTTATAAAAAATGATGAGAAAGCACTCTCCTTGAAAGGAGGAAGCTTTCCCCTTCAAAATCACTCAAATAAAGAATCTGGTTCCCAACTCTAAGAATCTGCATTAAATGACAAGGAACACATTCCTAGATTTTCTCAATCATTGGAGGAATTTGTGCAATAATTTCATAAGATCTTGTTGATTTATTATCCAATATTGATCCTATTGTAGTAGGGAGCAAGTCCCTAAATTATCTCCTCCTCCAAATCTTCATAATCTGCCCAATATTCTCACAATATTCTTTAAAAATAAATAATATTAGGCACAAATATGCAATTATCTCTAAACCTTCCTAATGAACATATTAAAGTTAAAAAAAAAAATATTATGTGTAGAAGGAGAGGTTTAATATAGCCCTCATGTGCCTAAGAAAGGCTAGATGGGCCTTAGTTTGTGTCTAATTTGGAGGCCCATCAGTTACAAAGGTATATGAATACAACTAGGTATGTGTAGTATATTGTTTTAGTGTTGTGATTTAGCTGTGAAATTGGATGAAAATTAAGTCCTAAGGTATGTTGAATATCACTTTCATGAATGACTCATACCTGCATATGAAAGTAAGATTGATTTTTGGTACATGTGATATATTGGTACTCTTGATATTTTGCAAGCCATGGTGGATTTCCTAATTTTATAAAGTTAGACAGAAACATTGATTTTGATAACTTGCCATTATTATTAATGCTTTTGATAAGCATGGTAACCTTGATGATAAAAGTGTGACAATAAGATTGATACTCTTGTTGATCTTAGTTAGGTTTTGTTAAGCTTAGTAAATCTCACAAGTGATAAAATTGGATGCCCTAACTTGATGGTTGAAGCAATGTAAAGAAGTGATGTTGCAATTATAGTATGAATATACACTTATATGACACTAAATTTTGATGAATATTTGATGATACATTAATTTTTTATAATGAAGTAGTTGATGATGATTTTCTATGACTATGATGCATATATGTTTGAAAACTTGTGAACCTGTGATCTGACAGTTTTGTTGATGTGTGACAGTATTTTGATAAATAAGTCGATGTATTGAATAATGATTGAATAGGATTTATGTTCAAAGGGAGAAACTCCATGAGACCACAATACCCATTATTATTTGTAGTAAATAAACATAAGACTCTTGATTGTTAAAGAAAGGTTTCTGGGCATGAATAGATGATCATCTGATGTTGTTAGTTTTGACAAGTTCTGATCTGAGTTGAGAGGGTTTTTCCTAGTCCAAGCCCCAACCACTGTGAGAAAGGATTAAGGGTGCAGCTATATGCCTCCCAGCCACACGGAAGAAGGCCTATGGGTATGGCTGAGCCTGTAGGATTCAAAATTCTAAAACCTTATGCATGAAACCGTTAGTGCATGACATAAATTTCTATGGACAAAAAATGAACAGTAAGATATACATAATGTTTGACTCACTTCAAGGATTAGAATGAAGATAGAAAGACCTCTCTAAAAAAAGTGAAGTGACATACATTTTGGAATCTTCCCTCACTTGTGTTGTAGGGTTGAAATCTAGAGAATCATCATTAATAGAATCTTGAGGAGAATTTCATAATTGACATGATCGTTGTCTTATGCAAAGATATTTATGTTGCAGTGTGAATGTCTTAACTCCTCTTTTGTTTGCAGGGGTTTATAGTATGAATATCATTATGTTAGTTGTCTTTATTTTATCATTAAATCTAGTATAAGAATAAAGGATTTCTCCTCATTATGCAATAATTTCTATTTTGGTTATTACATAGATTTCACAGTAAATTGATGGTAGAAACTTATATGACTTGTCCTTGGTGTATGCATTTACATTTAGAAACAAAAATTATTCATATTATGATCACGTGGATGGTTTGATGAAGTTTGCCTTTAAATTTCTTGATATATGAAAGTTGTTGTTATGATAATAGACAAGGTTGTAACCTGGTACTTGGGGACTTAGATTGAAGATTTTAATAGTGACATTGGCAAAAGCTTTCATGGTTTTGATATTTGTTATGGTTTTATATTAAAGGCTTGATAAGAATACTTGGTTGATTTGATTGCATAGTATTGATTTGTTTGAAGCTTGGTATATTGGTTTGGTCAGTGTTGTATTTACATATTGCATTATATGGCTTGAAGCAAGCTTCCCAAGCCTAGTATGTCCACATTGATAGCTACATGGTGAATCTTGGAAGTCGTTTCGATCCGAACCTCTACTTCAAAGTGGTCCAAGGTATGCCTTAAATTTTGGTTTTATATGTTGAATATCTATTCTTCAGAGCTAATGAGACTTTGAATATCAAAGTAAGAGGGTGTTGGCCTCAAAGTTCGAGATGAAGGATCTTGGCATGATGCATTACTTTCTGGGATTAGAAGTTTGGAAAAGGAAAATATGACATGAAGCTAGTAGAAAGATTTGGAAATACTAAATGCAAATCCTTAGACACCCCGATGGAATTGAATTATGCAGAGATATTGTTGGACCTAACTTGGAAGACTCCTTTGAGTACTGATAGTTGATTGAGGTATTGATGTTCCTTGAGAACACATGTTTGGTATATGCTTTGCAATAAACACCTTAAGTACAAATTGAGTTGTCGCCAAGCACATTTTTAAAATAATCTACATGAGATGATAAGTCTCGGTCTGAAACATTCTTCCAGAGATGTATGATTGCGTGGATACACTGATGTTGACTGGGCTAGATACACCATTGATAAAAAGAGCATATTTGGGTGTCGCTTTAGTTTTGGATTTTCCATGAAACCTTGGATGAGCAGGAAATAGAATTTATTATCTTTAAGCATGACCAAGGTTGAGTACATTGTCGCAAGCATGGCTATCTACGAGATATTTTGGTTAAGGAATCTCTTTAGAGAGTTTTTTTATAAGTTTATGGATGTGGAAATGATATATTACAACAACAAGAGTTGAATCTAATTGGAAAAGAATCTCGTACATATAGTTGGGATTGAGATATCTTCATAGATTGAGACAATGTTGCTATATGGATAGGCTTAGGCTTGTGGTTGTTGCATCCATGAGAGGAAAGATGAATAAGGTATTTTTATGACATGTATTTGTTCTAACATGATATTTTATTTTATTTTTTGTATGAATGGGAAAACAAAGGATTGTTGCTCGAAAGAAATGCATAAAGTAGTATGATTGAACTCTTCAGTGAATTATTTGAGACGATACCGGATATGAGCACATTTATATGTTTCTAATCTACAGAGAGCAGCATGGATTGATGGATGTGACCCTCCTACGCAAGGGTTTGGACTGATCAAGAACATTGAGCATAGCTTTTATCCCTTGGTTGAGCTCCCCAAGGAGGGAATGGAGCATTAAGGGCTCCTAGGGTTGAGGTATCTATGGACAATAGCATATCACCCCTATCTTTCATCCATAGGGTGGAAGACATATTCTCCCCTATCTTGGTCTAGCCAAGTATACCGCAATTGGAAACACACCCACAAGTTGAGCTTGTTGGGATTATCCCACCCTATCTTCCCAATGGGTTAAGGAGGCTTGGGGGCATGTGATCCTTACCTTTGGTAAGTTGGGTATCTCACCCAAGCTCGAATAATGATGTCGGTGTTCTACCACATGACTCTTGAGGGTCATCGTTGGTAATATCAGTAGGCAATATGATGGATGAGATCTTGTATCTCACCTATTGCTCGACATAGGGTGGAAGATATATGCTCACCTATGAGATGAATTGGGGTGAGAGTGTCCCATAGGATCTTCCCCACTATCATAGACATGAGGTGAGAGTGTCCCATAGGACCTTCCTCATTCTTAGTGGATTTAGGGTTAAGCTGGGCTCCCCAATGTGGTTCCATGTTGAGCAGGTCTCCCTGATGTTGTTCTGGATTAAGCTAAGATCTCCGATGCTATTGAGGGTGGTAGCTTGATCTCCCCTTTGATGTAAAATTATTATTCTTTTAGATTCAAGAGTGTTCGACATATGATCAGAAGACAAGAAGAGATGAGCATAGATAAGCAAGGATGAGTAGATATGAGCAAAGATGAGCAAATAAAACATTTTATGATGTGGAAACACTTGTGTTGGGACATGTATTGTAGTCAAAAATTCTCCCTAGCTGAGAGGGAGTGCTAATTTGGTAGCTGAGGGACAAATTCCCTCCATTGGACAATCATCCTCATAAAGGAAGACCCAAGTCTATCCCTTAGAAGAATTTAATTTGGTTAAGGAAAAATATATTTTTAATATGGAAACCCACATGTGCACAAAAGGATAGGTTGCCCCAAAATAAAAATTGGACACCCTTGGATGGCTATAAATTTAAGTGAAGTGGCCCTCATTTGGAGACAATCACCAAAAATTCTTCTTTTATCTTCTTTGGTTTTGGCTTGCAAAGGTATGAAATTAGTTCATGCAGAATTTGTTTGTATAGGCCCAAAAGTATAGGGTATGAAGATCACATGTGTGATTAAGGTTTTTGGTTCATAGTCACAGGGTTTCCATAGCAATATTTTGGCTATAGCCACATGCACACAAGCCTCTGCCTTCAGCCAAAAACTTCCAGCCACATGCATATCTGTCTCTTTGTGTAGCTAGGACCTAATGGTTCATTTGAAAATTGACCATAGATTTCAACAGTTCACCGCAGATGTTGACAGTTGACCGCAGGCTTCTAAATCATGGTTTTGATTAGTATTATTGTTGGGTTCATGTATATGATATGATTTGGTTAACTTTGTTGGATAGTCTTGTGAATGAAGAAATGGATTATTGTCCTCTCTCTTTGCTGAAAATTTTATGACAATCTAATAATAAGAATAATTTGAAAAGGTTTTCCCCCTTGTGGTGTTTTTCCCTAGTCTTCGATCAATCCTAGTATCTCTATGTGTGGATGTTTTTCTTCTATTGTTCCTTTATATTCTGCTGCATTGATGATGATATTGTTCTTTCTACATAATTGCATATGTTTTTAATGATTTCATGTTGTTGTGGGGTGAATTCAATATATAAATGATGAAATGAAATTATCTAAAGAAAAGAACAATATAGCCCTAGGAAAAATTAATAGATCGATGTATCTTGTGTCTATACATTATCCTTTCTTGTTTTGTCATCCTACACAGTGTGCTTCGACGAATTTTCTTGTCAGTCGAGTTGGTCTGACAAAGTCTTTTTATCTCCTTCATGTTCTTCCTCAGCATGTGTTGGGGATAGAGGAGGTGAGTCTAAAGTTAAATCAATCTCGAGAATATAGTCCTTCTACTTTGTGCTTGGGCTTGACCATGTCTGATTTTGTGCCTGAGCGAACTACCATTTTGTGCCAAAGTATGCAATGGGGTAGTTTGTTGAGCCTCTCTCATCTTTTTTCTCACAATTTCAATAAAAAAATATTTGGCATACCTAAATGCTTATAATAAGTCCTCTTTAATAGATGATGTTGAGACTTGTGTTTTCCTTGGATTTTTCACTACTTTTCCCTTTGTCTTAATTGTTTCCAATGATTGTTGGACAATTGAATCAAGTTGTTATTATTGTTATGGATCATGAATTCTGATATTCGATAAGGTGTCCTCCATTGAATTCATGATGAGGAAGTCGAAGTGGTTGGACTCTGAGATTCCTTGAGGTTGGACTTATTAGCCAAATCTGACAAGGGAATTGACAAGTTAACCTTAAAGGGTTCTAGGTACTATTAGCACTTTTTAGTTTGAGTTTGAAAAACAAAAATTTGTAAATGCTAACAATTTCAATGTTAGCGAAAGAAATTTGTAATAAAAAGGGGAATGTCGATAATGCGGTTATCAACATTTATCAGCTTCAAGAAAATTATTAATGGGAATATGCTGACAACGAGAGTGTCCGCGTTATCAGGTATTGGCTGATTGCGGGAATATCAGTGCAAAAAATCAAATTTGAATTTTGATTTTTTACAACACGCTGACACATTCCACGTCAGTGATAAGGTAATTATTGCTCAATCACGCCACGATTTACCTAGAGGTGAAAGGTATGTATTGAAATTGAAAAGTTTCACTGTCGAAGAATTATGGTGTGAGTTTGTAATTATCAAAGGGTCATAATAATCATTTCACCTGTCAATCAGTTAGTCCATTTAAAAAATAAGTCTCATTGTTTTTATCGCATGTTATTTTCACCTTTGTCATTTGCAAAGATGTGCCAGTTTGAGCACTTGAGAGCAATTTGTTTCAATTTTATCAGTAGAGATACAACATTCAATCCTAGTTTCCTGTTTTTGCAATCACCAAATCGTAGGAAAAATGACAAGGAGCGGCAAACTAAACCAAAATGAGCCCAAAGGCCTCGACCTTCTGGATATTTATCTAGACATTCAGCAACAATATCAGCAAGCTGGGTGGCAGGAATTTTTCCATTGATGCACCGAATACCATGATGTCATTCACCCAGGGGTTTGACGGAAAATGAGTGGAGGTAGGAGGACTTTCGTTCCTGGTCACAGAGGAATTGATCGCATAAGTTACAGATTTACCGACGGATGGGGAAAGGGTCTTCAAAGGCCATGTTCTAGCTAGGATTGATGTCCCATTTTTCCTGAAGGTTGAATTCAAGAACAGAAATTGGAAGACAGGGGTGCAGAGATCATGGTTGGAGGATAAATGGCATGGGCTGGTATGCATTACCCAACAATACTTCATGTGTGAAGGATGCTTTAATAGGGTAAATATTTACCATTTTCATTTCCTAGCTCATCTAACAGGGCAAGTAAGAATGAATGCTTGTTTTTATTTACTGGAGAGTCTTAAACACATGGTTGCTCATTTTTGGGCCAAGGCAGACCCATCTCCTCATTTTGTTTACCACAAGGATTTAATTAAATTGTTAATTGAGAACCAGTTGGCCAAAGCTAGCAGGACTTGGAGCCATTTCCTATTTTTGGGAGGGTTTCAACCTCAGGCCCCTAAAGCCAAACGAGGAAGACAAAAGGTACTAAGCAGGGTAAGAAAACCAACATAGAAACATCTGCTCATGGCACCTCTACTGAAGCGCAAATTCAAAAAGAGAGAGAGATTCCCTCATCCTCTGAGCCTACAATCCCTGAGGTGTATGCCAGAATAAGTGCTAGACTGAAGAAAACCCAGCCTACTTTTGAAAACCCTCCCGCTAAAAATCTATCTCATTCTGTTAATCCCCTTGAAGAGCCACCCACTAAGATTTCCCCTACAGAAATGCATCCACCAGAAACGACCAAGGGAAAAGAAATTGAAATTGAGCCCCAAGATGAAGAAGAACCCTCTCTATTTCAAATGTTCAAGGGAGGGAAGAAACCTCACACCAGGACTTTAAACAAATTAAAGCTGAAAATAAAATTAAAGCAAAATCCTGACCTCACCAAGGAAGTGATAGATGTGGATAATGTCCCATTAAATGACCTAATAATAAACAAAGGGAAAACTGCATGTTCTAAAAGGTCAAGGGCCAAGGAAACTAAGAAGAAAATCCCTATGGAGACCAGACAGAGTAAGAGGAAGAGAATGGACAAGGTGGATGTTCTTTTGGAGGCGGCCAACACCCTCAGCTAGGAAGTTGATGACCATTTTTGAGTTTTTGATCAAGTCACTACTACAATGAGTTTTTGGTGATCTATCACTGATCACACACCTGTGAACGTTTAAATACAGAACAACATAGAGCAGAGCTGACATTTCCCTTTTCAACGTATTTTTCATAGAAAGCGTTGACATTTCCATTGTCAGCCCATTCTAAAAAAGAAATAGTTTGGAAAATCCACTGATAGTCAGCTTATCAATGAAACCATTGGTTCAAGTAGCTACAAGACTAACAATGGTTGTATCAGTGTATTGCAGCAGGGATGACCGAGAAGACAACAACGGAACAGAACCCATTTTTGGAGGATGACAAGGTTGATCTACAATGAGGAGAACATGATCATGATACACTTTCTCAGCCTCATTTTCAACATAATTTTCAGCAAGTTATTATGAATTTTTGATATGTTTAAAAGATATTTTCAAGATGCATGTACCTAGGATATTTATTCTATTTCATTATGTAATTATTTTTTGAGCTACAAACATATTACAGTTATTGTATTATCTATATAAGAAAAGATTGTAGAAGAAGAAAGGGTTGGATTTTATTTGAGATATATCATCCTTTGTGTATTTTTGAGCATATTTTAATGAAAACAGTCTTCATGAGCAGGTTACAGAAATTCTCATGTTATGATTCCTTGTCTATTTTTTCTTCGTTTTATACTTCCTCATGTTTGAAAAAAAGAGTATGAGATTGGGATTCATATTTTATGCTCCTTTTTCTTTGTTTATCAGGCATTTATAAATGTTGTTCACTTAACCATTGCACTAATCTCCTTCATTTTCTTTCCAAATTCCTTAAAGTGTCAAAGGAATTTTCACTACCCTGATTTTGTGTTTTTCTCATCGAAACTGTGTTTATATGTACCTGATCAGGTTAAACTCCATGCCTAATGGTAGTATTTTCACGTATTCCAACCAAACTTCATTTTTTGATAAATCTGGCCACAAAACTCAATTGCAGAACCTACTACTACAACAACCTAGAGTATTTGATTTTTTAGGGAGAGATCCCTCTCTCGGTTGAAGGGCTAGATTTCAACCTCAAAGAGTTTTGAGGTTACCTTAGAGGTTTTCCCGCAGTCGAGTTTCCTCTAAGAGATAACAGGTAAAGTGAAATTTCTCTTTCTTCCTCCTACTCTACATCAAAGAGGGGTGATGATATTTACAGGTGTTTGAAGGGGGGCCAAAGGAATTGGGAGCAACATCTTAGATTGTCGGCACAATTCTTGGAAAATTTGGTCGAGCGATGGCTAATAAGGTAGCTCCTGGGGGTCTACCTCTGCAATGTTATTGTACCATACTTTGGTTACATCAAGGCATAGTTGTGTATGTGAAGGGGGTGCAATGTCTAACAAATATGTTGTGAAACCCTCCATTTGTTCAAAATCATCTTGATATTCAAAAGCCAATTTCTAAATAACTCTTGGGGTCCAAAAGCTTGGGTTTTCCCTGACCATCCATGCGAGAAAATTCTAAAATTTTCCATTAAGGGATTCACTTTTTAATTCTTAATTTTTGTCTTTTTCTAACCTGTCAAGTTAGCCTACTGCGAATGATATTATTATTTGAATTTCTTTCTGATATTATTCTATGACGTTGAGTCAATTGTTTTTCCCTATCACTTTTCCTATCGAAGTGTTCATTATGATCGTACCATCAAGTGGGTTTTTTTTGTCGTTAGTCTAACTTGTGGTTCATTCTTTGGGTTTGCCTCTCGAGTCGATGGTTTTTGTATAATATTCTCTGAATTTTCTTCGACGATCTTCTCTTCTTTCATTTTTTTGTTGATACCGGTCTATATTCTTTTGATCTTTATTGTTTAGAATTTTGTTTGAATGTATTTCGTGATTGATATTTCTGACACATTTTCCTCATTGATCAGTGATTCCCCTTTTTAATAGTTCTCCAATTGCTAATTCAGTTACTTGTTACTAATTTATAACTACTTTTATAATAAACTTGCTAATTTCAAATTAAGAAAAAAAATACTAAATTACAAGAAATTTGATTAGTTAGCCTACCACAATGTGGTTTCCAATCTAACCCACGTCCCTAACGCCTCAAAAAAGTTTTCACTAGGTTCATGCCATTATTGCTAAGATATGTACATTTTAACTTGGGCACCATTAACAAGTTACTTGAACAGTTGCCCTTGTAGTGTCTTCAATTGTACTAGGCCCAAAACACATAGGCTTGATAATAAAGGGTGAAAGCCATGAAATCTCTAGCTTTTTCGATTTTCCCTTCACTCGAATGTCATGTAATAGTGAAAACTCTACGACTTTTAGATTATTTTTCTGTAATTTCCTATCGTGCCATGCCTTTTATTGATTCTTACTAGCTTGCTAATGGTGGAGTGCATGAAGTTTGGCTTCTTCTAAATGTTGTAGTTGATATAGTCGTTCCTTTTGCATTTTGGTGTTGTATTTTAGTACAATCAATACATTTACTGCATTTTTTTAGAACTAAAATGGGACAACTACTTCCTGACCATAGTCCAACTTGAAAGGAGTAGATCTAGTCGAATATTTGTAGGTTGCACGATATGCCTAAAGAATTATGGGTACTTTTTCATCCCAATCGTCACTATCTAAATTGCAAAAAAAAATTATGCCTTGGTGCAACATTTTATTAAATGATTCCATGGTTCCATTTTCTTTTTTATGGTAAGTAGTAGTCTTCCTATGCTCAATCATGAAATTTTGGATCAATGTTTGAATTGTAGCAATTACAAAGTCTGTTCTTCTATCATTTATTATGACCATAGGACAGTTGAATCGAGTTACCATATTTTCATAAATAAACTTCGTTGTGACCTCCTTTGTACAAAATTCAACTGGTTTTGCTTCCACCCACTTTGTTGAATATTATATCGTTGCTATAATATACTTTGCTCCTAAATTTTTAGTTGTTTTGGGGAAGTTACTGACAAAGTAAATCACCCAAATCTCAAAAGGTAACGACGGAACAATCAATTATAGTGGCATACAGTTTTTTGAAAATGCATGCCTGGACCGTTGAAATATGTCACACTTTTGCATTGGATTCAACAATCTTGAAATTGTTGGGTGTGAAGCCTGATTATCTTCTTTATTCAGAGTTATCACCATATTGGACCCCAGTTCGTAATGGGGTGGCAACGTCGCCCATTTGTTTGCCGTCAGGGGGGTCCAGAGGGGTCCAAGGGGGGACAAGGGTTCGAGGATAGAATCCCTGAAGCTAAAATAGATGTAAAATTTCCTTGTAAAATATTGCAATTTTGTAGTCAATCTGAGTCATTCATTAGGCAGATGATCTAACGGTAGAAGTTATGTTTAATTTAGGTTTTTCTGCCCTAAAAGGCAACCCTCACTATATATGAGGGAATTGTATTACGACTATGTAGATGTGTTTTCTAAGCGACAAAAGAGAGAGGAGATTGTGTGAGAGCGAAGAGGAAATTACAATGGATTTGTTGTAGGTTTTGTCTCTTCATTTTTCTGGATAATATAAAGGAAGGACTGGTTGTTTCTCCACGGACGTAGCCCAAATTGAGTGAACCATGTATATCTGTGTCTCTCTTGTTTATACTTCTGCAATATTTTATGTGTTCCATTGCTCTGTAATATATATTTTTCTAATAGAAATAAGGTCGGCCACCACAATCTTGCTTACAAAAATTTCTTTGTAGTCATATCTCCTTGAAAATGTCCTCCAACTCCTCCTTTATGTGTTTCATTAATAATATCTTCTCGATCATCCTCTAGAACACATCGCTTAAGTACCTCGTTAATTTCAAGCTTGTATAACTGACCATTTTTTAAAGTAAATGGTGCAACTTTGATAGCAAGAGTCTTTTTCTTTTTCTCATAAAATACTTCAGATGCCTTCCCTGAGTGTAAAAATTATGCAATGTCAACAAGTTCTATAGGGATTTCTTTAACTCTAAACAAATGTGCATCTAGGAGGTTGTCTTCAATGTTTATCTATTCTTCTCCTGTTTCCAATCGGGACAGGAGATTAGGCCCGACATTCTTTTTACTAGGTCAAACAATCACTTCAAATTTGAAGTCCTAGAATAATAACAACCATCGGCAAATGCATCCTAGATGTACTAGTTTATTAACAAGATACTTCAACGCTTGGTGATCAGTATAAAATATAAATGGATTCGCTAGAAGGTAGTGATGGAATTTCTGCAATGCAAACATTAGGGGAATTTTGAGGTATAAATTGGGCCTCCTGAGGAAATTATAAAATAATAGTGGAAATAATAAAATAAGATTAGATCACATCATCAAATTTTAGAGGGAAAAAAGAAAAAACTATTTTTTCAACTCGTATTTTCAACTTATCTCCCTATGGGTTTACTCAAATTTCGAGTGAGAACACTTGTTGGATGCATAATTTAATTCCTCATCCACGGAGTACCCATGTTGCATACTTTCGATGGACCCTGCTACACAAAAAAAAGTGAATACATAATAAATAAAAAACATGATTGCAATCACGTTTTTTCATGTATTTCTCATTTTTCGTGTAGCAGGGTCCATCAAAAGTATGCAACATGGGTACTCTTTGGATGAGGAAATAAATTTTGCATCCAATGATTACTCTCTCTTGAAATTTGAGTAAAACATTAGGGAGATAAGTTGAAAATAGGAGTTGAAAATTTTATTTTATTATTTTATAATCTTTTTACTTTTTTACTACAAAAATGGTGAATCATCCCCCATGGTTGACATCATCATCTTGAATCCTATTAGTTCTTATAAATTTTATTTTGGTTATATATTTTTCTTAGGAGGCCCATTTTAGACCTCAAAATTCCCTAATGGATCATGGCTAGAGCTTCCCTCTTTGTTGTCAAATAATTTCTTTCTGATTTATTAAGTTTTTGACTGGCATATGCATTTGAATGGTATATTGACTCATTGTTTGGTTATGCCAAGACTTCCCTCATTGCCAAATTTGACATGTCCATGTGCACATGAAACTTTTTTTTACCAGTCAGGAAACTTAAATATAGGTGCCTCAACTAGTTTCTTTTTTAATAACTAGAAAAACTCTTCACACTCCTTCGACCAATTAAACAGGACATCCTTTTTCAAAAGTTCATCTATAGGAAATGTTATATCAGTGTAATGCCTTATGAATCTTTTGTAGTACCCTGTATGACCCTGCTTCTGATTCATTGGGGGTTTCAAATCCAACATTAATTTATTTTTCCCATGTGGAATTTTATCCCTTCTTTTGATACTACATGGCCCAACAATATTCCTATGTGTGTTGCAAAGATGCATTTTTTGATGTTCAATGATAAGTGAATTTTGTAGAAAATCTTGTAGATTAACAAGCTCATGCAATTTACTAAAGCACAGGACAAGAATCTACTTCTACTTTCAACCAGCGGAAGCCAATAAATCGATGAAAAAAATATGAACAAGAAGAAGATAAATCAATGGCACATAACACAAGATGTATCTGGGCAAAGCCACTACTCAAAACCCCATTATCCATACTGTATATATCAGAAATATGAGTGACGATACAAAGCTTGTTCTCACTAGAACAATTCCGCACAAGTATGCTTAACTCTCTCAGCTCACAAGCTAGCTCTTGGCCGACACTTCCTAATCTCCAAGATCCTAATCTCTTCCGTAATTCCAAAGATGAATAGCCCATATTTAAAGGGAATTCATGCTTCCAAAACTACGCAATCCAAACATAGGATCAATCTCTGATGCATACATGATATTTACACTCCGGTAAATAATACCACTGATAATACGTTGTCCTTGCATTGTAGTCTCAACTGGGTCTTTCTCTGAACTGACATGCATGAGTTTCTCATGAGGGAATCTTCAGTTAATTGGATTAGCACTAGTGGATGCACTAGCGCACCAACTAACTATTAGTCCTCTATTAGTTCCAAAAACAATTTGGAAATAATTTAACTGAACTTGACTCAATAAATTAAGTGATCTAATTTCCAACTCAATTTAAACAAATATTGGACCCCTAAAACTTAGGGAGAACATATACATGACTACAGAAATACTTCCAACTCGAAATTCATAACCTAATTAAGTTAATTAAACTTAATAAACTATTTACAAGTTGCTATGAGGATAGAATTCGATTGTAATTCTCAGTTTAACTCAAGGACAAATTAAATTGGAATTTCTTGTTGCCATTTCTCAACACTCCCTACACTCAACAAGAAAGGGATTATCAGCTACCCCGATCCTGTCTCTGTGAAACTCAAATTTACATCTTGATAATGCCTTTATCAAAATGTCAACATCTTGCTCCTCTGTGGGAATGTACTCTAACAACATAATCTGCCTCAATACACAATCTCTGAGATGATGATATTGGATATCAATATGCTTGGACCGATCATTGAAAACTAGATTTTCAAAGAGTTTGATACAACTCTGATTATCTTATTAAATCATAGTTGGGTCCATCTACTGACCAAACAAACTAACCAGGATCTTCCTTACCCAGATGGCCTCACATGTTGCCTAACTTGTAGCCATGTACTCTTCCTCTACCAAACTGAGTGCAACCGATCTCTATTTCCTGTTGTACCAAGAAACTATCGTTGACTCAATAATAAAGATCCCTCTGATGTGCTCTTTAGTCAAATGGACTCCCTACCCAATATTCATCGGTAAAGCCTTGAATCTTCACTCCCTCTGTCTACCGGTACCATAATCTATATCGAGTAGTGCCCCTGAGGTATCTCAACACATGCTTTATCGCCTTCCAATATAACTTGGTAGGCCTAACCATCGCTTGACTAAGTTGGTTAACTGCATCGCACATATTTGATAATGTGTTCACTAAGTAAATGAGTGAACCCACAAGCTACTTGTAAACAGTAGCTTCCACTGCTTCCCCTGATTCAGCATCCTCCTTCCTCCAATTACCTGCTAGAGGAGTCCCCATGGGTTTGTTGCTCTCCATGTGAATCTCTTGAGTATCTCATTGGCATACTTGCCCTGAGACACAAGCAAATCCCCATCTTCTTGTCATACCTCCATGCCAAGAAATTAATGCATGAGCCCCATGTCCTTCATCTCAAACTCTCTTGCAAGGTCCTCCTTGCAATACTTGATCAACTGATCATCACTTGTTAGTATGAGATCATCAACATAAAGTAAAATGATCAATAGTCTACCTTCCACTAATATGTGGTACAGGTTCGCATCTGCTTCACTCTTCATGAAGCCCAACCCGGTGAAGTAGTTGTCTATCCTGGTGTACCAAGCATGGGATGCTTGCTTCAACCCATACAACGCTCGTTTGAGTTGGAACACATGCGACTTATAGTCAAAGGTCTCAAAACCTTCAGGCTACTCAATATACACCTCTTCCTCAATCATGCCATTAAGGAATGTTGTATTTACATCCATCTGATGTATCTTTTGACCCATCTGCACTGATAATGCCAAAATGGATCTGATTGATGAGTACCTTGCAACAGGAACAAAGGTCTCATTGTAATCAATCCCCTTTACTTGAGAAAATCCTCAGGCCATAAACATGGCCTTATGTTTCTCCACACTACCATTCACTACTTCCTTTACCTTATAAAGCCATCAGGAGCTCACCACTGACTTGTCCTCCGGTCTCGGGACCACATCCCAAAAATTGTTACGAACTATGGAGTCATACTCCTCCACCATGGCATCAACCCAAACTGGCTACTGCACTGCTTCCCTAAAAGAAGATGGCTTTGTCATAACACATTTGTCCATAAGAGCCATGAATCCAGTGTACCTCTCAGCTGACTTCCTCTGCCTGCGCTGAGAAATGGGTGCTCCCACATTCTCTCGTGCATCATCCAATAATCTGTCAGCCTCTCTGGTGCACTTTCTTCCCTCTCTGGAAGACTCTTCCTGAGTGGATAACTCCACTCCCAGATCCTCTACATGTGGTTAATCTACATCAATCTGAGGCTCCTCAACCTTAGGAGCTAAGATCTCCTCATTCACATGTAGCTCAAGCTCCCTCTCAAGGGAAACTTGCATGGTCTTCTCCTCATCGAATCTGACGTCCTTGATAACCACTATCATCCTGTTGGTCAGCAAGTACACTCGATAGTTATGAGGTGAATCAGTGTAACCCACAAATATCCCCAACTATGTTGTAGGCTCAAGCTTCTTCCATGAATCTTTGGTCACATGGCATATATTGATAACCCAAAAATCCTGAAGTGACCAACATCTAGCCTCTTACCAGAATAAGCCTCCTCTGGTGTCTTCATTTCAAGTATCCAATGTGGGCTATGGTTCTAAACATAAACTGTTGTGTTACATGCCTCAGCCCAAAAGTGTATTGGTAGGCCCTGATCATGCAACATTGCCCTTGCTACCCCTACTATGCTTATGTTTTTCCTCTCGACCACCCCATTCTGCTGAGGGATATGGGGTGCTGTCAACTCCCATTTAATCCAATCTGCTGCACAGAAGCTCTTAAAATAATTTGATACATATTCACCACTATTATCACTCCATAGAGATTTAACCTTCTTTCCTAACTCTTTCTCCACCAATTCTTTAAACTCACAAAACTTTGTGAAAGTTTGACCCTTTTTCTGCATGAAAATATCCATCATTTACGAGAATATTCATTCAAAAATATAACATAATACCTGTGTTTGGTCATGGTAGCTGTCGAGAATGGTCCACACACATCTGAATGGACTCACTCTACAATAGCTTCTTCTCAACTGTCTCTGTTGTGAAAGGAAGACTTGGTGGATTTTCCCAAAGTACACCCCTTAGATGTATCAACTTGCTCAAGCATACCTTTGGGAAGACCAGAAGAGATCTTCTACAATATCTTCAAAGCCCCCTGATGCAAGTGGACCAATTGCCTATGCCACAACTCACCAATGTCTTGCCTCTATACCCTTTCTACTTTTGTGCTCAAATCAGCACACTCCTCTACCTCCATCTTATAGAGATTCTTCACCTAAATCCCTATCTTCTTTACTTGACCCATGGCTATGTGTCAAAGGAATGCCTTTCCTTTCGAGAAGATCACATCATAGCCTCTATCCTCAAGCATGGAAATGGATACCAAGTTCTTCTTTAGCCTGGGCACATACATAACATTCTTCAAGGTGAGTGGAGCCCCATGCTCCCTATTAAAATTAATCGCGTCCAATCCAATAACACTATACCTCCTGTCGTCACCCATATCGATATGCATCTAGAGATATTTCTCCTCCAGGTCACTTAATAACTCTTTGTCACCAGTATTGTGGAATGAAGCTCCACTGTCTAAGTACCATACACTTCCCATCATTGATGACTACATGCATGCAATGAGTTCCAATTCGAATTGAGAGGCCAAATCCTCACTCGCTACTCTTCCTCGGGACTTTGTCTTAGGCTTCTTGAGTGGACAATTTGTAGCAAAATGACCCAGCCCATGACAATGAAGGCACTTAACTTTCATCTTGTCTTTCTTCTTACCTCCATGATAAGAATCTGATTTGAAATGGGAATCTTTCCCTTTACCCTTCTTCCCCTTAATCGCTAAGGCACAATTCTCTTCATCATTAGTCTTTGATGAAGATCCATCCCTGGTGTTCCTCCTAATCTCCTGCTGCATTAAATCTGACCATAGTCATTCTCAATCTGGCAGCTTCTCCCGACAATTGACAGATTCCTGATAACTATGCCAACTCTTTGGGGGTCCTAGAAGAGCAAGAATCGCCATATCATCCTCGGAAATTATGATACCAACTCTTCCAAGTTCATCACGACATTGAGTGAACTTGGTCAAGTATTTTGGAATCGTCTCGCATTTCTTCATTTTGATTTTTCAAAGTTTGTCCTTCAGTGCCAATTTCCTTTGGTCACTGTTGTTCTGATACAAGTCTATCAATGTTTTCCACATAGCATATGGAGTTTCCTTTTCATGGAGACTCGAAACAATGTGGTCTCAAACTCCCTCAAGGTTTATCTGCCTTGCCTTCACCGCACACTTCTTCCATTCAGCCAAATTTTGTGCATCCGATGTTGTTGGCTTAGTAATTTCTTGATCAGGAAATTCCTTCAAGCCATTATCCTCTAGCACATCCTCCATTCTATCCCTCCAGGCTATAAAATTAGATTTTCCTTCCAAGGCATACTCGAGCCGCAAAGTGTAGAACGCCATCTGTTGATCTTGAAGTATGTATTGCAAATTCGAATTTCACTTGTAATCCAAAAATCAAAACTTCAAAATCTCCTCTAGTATATTGTTCACAACTCTAATACCATGTAGAAAATCCTGTAGATTCACAAGCTCATGCAATTTACTAAAGCATGGGACAAGAATTTACTTCTACTTTCAACTAGCGGAAGCCAATAGATCGATGAAAACAATATGAAGAAGAAGAAGAGAAATCAATGGCACATAACACAAGATGTATCTGGGGAAATCCACTACTCAAAATCCTACTATCCATATTGCATATATCATAAATATGAGTGAAGATACAAAGCTTGTTCTCACTAGAACAATTCCACACAAGTATGCTTAACTCTCTCAGCTCACAAGCTAGCTCTTGGTGAACACTTAGCCAATTCCGCAGCTCTCCATCTCCTAATCTCTTACATAATTCCTAGATGAATAGCATGTATTTAAAGGGAATTCATGCTTCCATAACTGTGCAATCCAAACATAGGATCAATCTCTGATGCATGCATGATATTTACACTCTAGTAAATAATACCACTGATAGTATAATGTCCCTACACTCTAGTCTCAACTGGGTCTTTCTCTGAACTAACATGCATGATTTTCCATGAGGGAACCTTCAGTTAACTGGAGTAGTGCTAGTGGATGCACTAGTGCACCAACTGACTGTTAGTTCTCTATTAGTTCCAGAAATAATTTAACTTAACTTAACTCAGTAAACTGAGTGATTTAATTTCCAGCTCAATTTAAACTCATACTGGACCCTTAAAACTTAGGGAGAACATATACATGACTACAGAAAGACTTCCAATTCAAAATTCCTAAGATAATTAAGTTAATTAAACTTGATTAACTATTTAGAAGTTGCTATGAGAATAGAATTTGATTTTAATTCTCAGTTTAATTCAAGGAAAAATTAAATTGGAATTTCTTGTTGCCATTTCTCAACAAATTTGTCTACGTCTATCCAACATTAGCCTAACCCATTGGATATGATATTTAAATAAAATATAGACTATATGATAATCAAATTAGACTGCCATTTTTTTAAATATATATTCCTAAAAATATTTTACTACAAGAGTCTTGAGAATATTGTTGACACGTTATTTAGACCAAAGGGAATTAATTGCATATATGCAAAGGAACCAAATTCGGTGACAAATGTAGTTTTTTTCTGCCCTTCTTCTGCAATTTGAACTTGATTACATCCTGAGAGTCCATTTGTAAAGGAGTAGCATTCATGCCCTGCAACTTCATTTATAATTACATCAGAGAACGGGGTTGGAAATGGATTAGTTACTGTCAGTTTGTTTAGTCCCCGATAATCAACACATATATGCAACATTGTCAAGTCATGAATTTTGGGTTGCATAAACACAAGACATGCCCATTCTGATGTTTCAATTGGGTAGATGATGTTAGAAGCAATCATCCCCTCTATTTCTTTTTGAATGATGGGCTTATATTTATGTGCAAGCTTGTAGGGTCTCTTCTTGATAGAATTAGCTCCTGGAATGAGGTTGATTTTCATCTCCCCCATTTATTTTACAAGTCCTTTGAGACCTTTGTAATCATGGGTGAACACATCCTGGTATTCTTTAAGTAAGTCAAAAATTTATGTTATTTTCTTATTCGACCAGTAGTCACCTATTCAAGTGATGTTTGGTTGATAATCATTTGATATGTTGACTTCTTTTATTTTAATTTCCGCATCAATCCAATCGGGGACCTTTGACTCATCAATTCGTTGGTTTCTAAAATTCACCTATTGATAGGTAGGTGGGAAATTTTCTTTTCTAGGCTTCTCAATTTCATGTTTTTCATGTTTGTACACAATCTTTACTGTTTTATGATTTTCAAGATGGACCTTTTTCTAGCAAAAACTTTGGCCATGTACATAGGCTTCTTCCATTTCTATTCGACTAGCCATCCTATATTTTGGTTTGAACGATGCATAATTACAAATCGATGAGTGGTTGATTGTTGTTTCTTGATTGAGATTGTCAAGATATTTTTCCTTTGTGAAATGTTTTATTTTTTGGGTGCATCAACCAATTCTTGTTCTTCTAGCCGAAACTGAAAATCCTTAATAAAAAAATTTCAACTCTTTCCATTGTAGGGATTGTCCTTGAGCTTCTTCTAGTTTGTACCATATATTTGGAAATTCATCTAAAGTGTTTGGAAACATGTCAGGGTAGACTCTTTCATCTTTGTATCTGATTCTACACCATTTATGTTGGGTGTATGTTATATTCTTTCCATGACTAGTCCGACACACGGGGGGTAACCCTCCTTGTTTGTTGCATCGAGTGCAGTAGGGGGGTCACAAGGGGGGTGGTAGCCCCTCTCTACGGGGTCCATGGCAGCGACCCAAGGAAAAAAAATTTGGACCCTATATTAGGTGGGCGAGCCTACCTGTTTTTTTGTGCGTGGTTTTCACACATGGTTTTGGGCATGATGGTTTTCTGCCCATGGTATTTTGTAGATCTAGTCAAGGGAACTATGCTTATGTTCTAATCCAGGGTTAAAGATTGGGGTTTATGGATGCTTCGACATTGATATATATGTATTGTAACATTGAATGGAATATACTGCAAAATCAATTTGGTAATCTCGGTTTTGGGATCCAGGGGAAAATCTTTGTGTATATATGTTTTATGTTTTATGCTCTCGCCATTATTTATTTTCTGTTTTTAGAATTCGTATGCAGGTAATTTTTTAACGGGGTTAAAACCTACATTTGGTATCATAGATGTTTTGGCTTCAAGGGGACACCTTTGCTTCTAATGGGTTTTGCTTGGGCATGTGGTAGACCCTGTTCAATGGGAGATCTGTGGCATCAATTCTTATGGTGAAAGAAGATGGTGAGTAGTGGAAAGATATAGATCGAGAAATTTAATGGTTAGACTTTTGAGTTGTGGAAACTCAATATGGAGGACTTGCTGGTTGATAAAGATCAATGGATCGCGGTAGATCTAGGTACTAAACCAATTGCAATGTTAGCTGAAGACTGGGCGAATTTGGATCAAAAGGAAAAGAGCACAATACAGTTGTGTATCTCAGATTCAGTATTATTGAATGTGTCAAGGAAAGCTTCGGTGAAGGATTTTTGGAACAAGTTAGGGACTTGGCACCAATCTAAGTCTCTGGTGAATAAATTGTTCCTACGGAAAGTGTTGTATAACCTGAGGATGAAGGATGGAGACTCAATGATAGAGCATCTGAACGGCTTTAATACTGGGATAAGCCAGTTGTTATTTGTTGATATAAAAATTTTAAATCAAGATAAGTGCATCAGTTTGTTGTGTTCTCTACCAGATTCGTGTGATAACCTAGTTGTTGCAATATGTAAAAATGTGATTTCCTTGCAATTTGATGAAATAGTCTCATCCTTGTTTTCGGAGGAGAAGAGACAAAAAAATATGGAGGTCTAGAATGGTGATGCCTTGTCTATACGAGGATGGTCCCAGAACAAGAAAAAAAAAAATCCTCAAGTGGGAGATCTAAATATCTAGGAAAACGTGTAAAGGTGTGCTGGAAATACGGAAAGGAAGGGCACTTCAAAAAGGACTATAGATCTAAAGCTCCTGAGAAAGGAAATGGATCTGATGATGCTCCTTCTGGAGAGACAAAAGCCACCTCAGATGAAGGTGGGGATGTGTACTTGGCTTCTTCTTCAAGTACACATGTAGATCATGAGGCATGGTTGATTGACTCAGGTGCATCCTTTCACTTCACGTGAGCATGATAAATATGATGGTGGTGATGTCTTCTTAGGGGATGACGGGAAGGCTAGAATCGTTGGTTGTGGAAAAGTAAATTTGAAGTTGTAAGGTGGAAGGATTAGAACACTTCTGGGTGTTTTACATATTCCTGCATTGGCCATAAATATGATTTTTGTAAGCAAGCTAGATGATGCAAGTGTAAAATCAGTGTTCGAGAAAGATACATACAAGATGGTTTGGGGAGTACTGGTATTGATGCAGGGAGTTCAGATTGGAACTCTGTACAAGCTTCAGGGTAGCATTGTTATTGATGGGTGCAATAGTTTTGTGGTTCCTGAAAGTGGAGCAGAAAATATAGTGGTCTCTGGAGAAAATACCATGCTATGGCATCAAAGGCTTGGACATATTGGAGAGAAAGGCCTTTGAATACTTCATGGTAATGGTATGGTAGAAGGTATGTCTAATTTCTCTCTGGATTTTGATTTCTATGAAAATTGTGTATATGGGAAGCAAAATAAGGTGAGTTTACCCTCTGGTGCTAAGAGGGAAAAATAGATATTAGAGCTTGTGCATAGCGATGTGTTTGGACCTGTGTCAATTCCATCACTAGGTAAGTCTGTGTACTATGTATCTTTTATAGATGACTTCTCAAGGAATACATGGATATATTTCCTCGGGAAGAAATATGAAGTCTTTGTCAGGTTTAAAGAATTTAAGGCTCTGGTGGAAAACTAGACAGAGAAGAAGATAAACGTGTTGAGGACAGATAACAATAGAGAGTTTTGCAAGAAGGAATTTGAAGAGTTATGTAAGAAGTTTGGTATAGCACAGTAGAATACTACTCCATACACACCTTGGCAAAGTGGATTTGCAGAAAGAATGAACAGGATGTTGATGGAAAAGACAAGAAGCATGCTCAGTGGTGTCGGGTTAGGATAGGAATTTTGGGAAGAGGCAGTGCAGATTGCATGTTACCTGGTGAATAGACCATCTTGATTAGTGTTGGAGGATAAGACTCCACAAGAGGTATGGACTGGTAAGAAACCCTCTCTTTCACATCTGAGAGTATTTGGATTTGATGAATATGTACATTTTCCAAAGGAGTAAAGAACTAAGTTGGATAGTGTTGAAGCCTCAGATTTCTGCTGCTCCAACATGGGGGATAACCACCCAGTCCGCACCTTAAGACAACACTTTTTCCATTTGAAGTGGTGGCTCCGACTAGGGATAATGGGACCAGTTTCCCAGTGTGGGTTTTAAAATGAGAGTGGGTGGTTTTCAAGCGATTACAGTAAGGATAGTGATAACTAAATGGCCTATTCTATCATGCAAATCTCTAGCTAACTTAATCTAATATAAACCTGGGTATTCTGTGTGATATGTGATCTAAAACGATATCTATTTGACATGTGATAATAAAGATCAATAACACATTAAACAGAGGTGATAAAATTTAAAGATAATTTCTTTGACTAAATAGTTAGTCAAAGAAATGTATAAACTATATCGCATATATCTGATGATTATATATGAAAATAAACAATTTCAAGTAGGCATCATATAGTAGTGCAATTAATGCTTAACAGAAAGAACATATGTCATACACAATTCATGAAAATGAAGTGTTATCACTAATTAAACAGAAACAGAACTAATCATACAAGATAGAAGTACCATATGTGTGAAGTTCTGCTCATTTGACTAATGACATAGATCATCTCCTTTATTCAGATCAAATTATCTTCCAAGTATACAATAGTGCATCAACAAAGGAAAGTAGTCTGATATTTAAAAGAAACGACCATGTTCCATAATTTCATCAAGGCATTCACAAACTTACATAAGTGCATTCTTTGCAAATGTTTTTGATAAAATTCTGGACCCTTCTCTAAGAACATGAGAAGGGTATAAATACTATTCTAACTAATGTTCAAAAATAAATTATACAAAAATTTGAGGAGGTTTCCAACAACCTTCCTCCTAACTAGTTAACTAACTCTAAAAATAAAAGTGACTTGATGTGCAGAGGTTATGATGATGACTCGCTATCTACCAGCTTCTCTTTTAAATCGTATATATTGGCCATCGGTTTGACTTGAGAAGGTGCCCCAAACTATGTTCTGACCTGTCCTACGAAAATAACATCTGTGAGAGGTGGCATCATCCGCTGAGTTGAATGTAGTGAGCAGTTGAGGGTCATGATTTGGCTATGTGGCTTGACAAGGTATTGCCAATAAGCCTCCTAGTTAGTATTTTCTAACTTTGCAATCGCTTCCCTTTGGATTTCCGCTCTTTCCTTCCATCTTTTATGCAAGTCATTTAAATCGAGAAGTATTTTCGGGTTTCCTTCTTTCACCAGTTTGGTGGCATGAAAAGTGTGGTTTACCACTTTTACTATGTTCTTCGACATCCCTGCTACTCTTGCTACTGCTAATTCAGCATGCTTGAGCCACACATCCCAATCCGTGAATAGAATGTCCTTATGTGTCTCCTCAATCTCGGGCAGATTAGCTCTCCTTCCCTCTTCTGTTTCTTGCCACTCAATGAATTCTGAGATCCTTGTGTTTAGATTAGTAAATTCAGTTCTTTGGTCAATCGCCTTATCCATTAGTTATTCAATGGTAATCAGATAAGGAGCGATATGTGACATCTTTTGGAAAAATTGTTCTTGTTGTTTTAATAGGAGGGAATTTAGCTCTAGTGCCTCTTTGATGAATTCCTTGATAGTAGGGACATCTTCATATTTTTCTATGGCCTCTTCTAATTGCTGAACTTGCATGTTCTTCGCAAAAATATCTTCTTCATGGCTTATCCTTAACACTTCCATATTCTGTTGCAATTGAGCGATTTTTTCAGCAACTTGTTGGTTCACATTTTCTTTTTCAACTTGCAGTTGTTGTTCGAGTTGAGCTATATTCTTGTCCTTTTCCCTTAACAAAATAGATATCTTGGTAGCTTTATCCATGTTGGCAATTGCATATGCCCCTGTAAACTGTGACAATCTGGTCAAATTTTCAGCTGGATTGGAAGGAATATCCTCCAAACTATGTCCATCGGCTCATTCCCGGGTGGGATCTTGGGTGTCTCTATCCTCCTTCTTTTCCTCTGTCTCCTTACTACAGGCTTGTGAATTGGGTTGTAGAACACATCTAAAGGAGGAATTTCAGTCACCTTTAGGACAATTTTTGATGTGGGCAAAGCAGGAATGATTTATGTCTGCTGCAAACTTGTCCTTGCTCATCCATTAGCTCAGACTCTATAATTTTCTAGATATGCATAGGAGTGTGATATTTTGTGTTTTCCTGAGCATCTGTTTTCTTAGGAGTGTCTTGTATTTTTTTATTGAATTGGTCCCACTCTTGCTCCAAATTGCTTCTTTTGATCTTAGAACTGGTATCTTTAGTCGGGTCACTCATAACCTACTTTTCGGGTGACCTCCTGCTAGATTTCATTGTATTCTCAGTGTCTTGGGCCTTCCCTGTATCCAGTGCTTTCCCTGTATCCACTTGAGACTCAATGCAAGAATTTGGTCCTTTGCTGTTGACAGTCACACTGGATGTAGGTTTATCCTCGATTTTTAACAAATGCAACGAAATTATTTTGAGCCTTTTGTTTCTGAATTCCTAAAAACTTTCAAAATCTTCAGGACTCAGATTTTCCATTGCCCACTCGAACGCTTATTCGAATGATTCAGCTGACTATAAAAGGTCTTCAAAATTATTAGCCTCATGGTTAAAGGGCTTGATCTTCACTGCAGTAGTAATATTATGTGTGATTTTGTCTGGATCAAATTTCCTTTTCGACAGAGTATGGAGCCTGAGGCTCTCTAGGCTTACTTACTCCTTGGTTGCATGGTTAAAATTTGCTAATGAAAAGGAACTGCACTGAATAGGAAAAGATGGCCACAATGACTTTTTGTTATCTTTTAGGGTCTTGGTCAAGCCTTTTCCCACAGTCTGGTGGGCTATTTCTCTTGCTAATAATTTATCAGAGACATACAAAGGGAGGACATGCGGGTCTGTTGTACTGCCAAAAACCTTGATGTATGTAAACCATTCTTCAACAAAATACTTGCCCACTACGAGAAGGTCTGTAGCAGCTTCTTTGGAAAACCTGGGGGCTTTCTTATTAAAAATTAATTGATGCAATGGAAAAATAACATCATGGCATATTTTATAAAAATGGGGTATATAATGAGATTCCCACATCTGTTTATGGCTAAGATGGATAGAGTAGGTGTCCTGCAAGGTCCATTTTCAACCCATAATTGGAAATTTAGTGCAAAAATAGATGGCATCCATGATGTATGCACTGAAATAGAATGGAGGAAGGTTCTCTGCGGAGGAGGATCTCTTATGACGATACTCGGAGATGGCAGTGGCTAGGTTATCAAATAGGATAGTGGCCCAATTCATAATGTGGGAATTGACACAAGCATCAATTAAAGGAATCCATTATATGGAAAACTTAGCATTATTAGGTAATCCTTATAGCCTACATAACATAGTAGCTGCATAGTTGCAGGGGTTTTCTAAGAAGGCTATAGGATACATACCCGTTTTATCAAATTTGAAATTGTTCTCTAGTACCCTTCAACCTTGGATCATCTTGAAAGGTTCTTCATTTTTCTTTGCAAAGTTGGCCATGTATGAGTTTTCATATATGTCCTGAGGGTCAGGTATGGTACATTTTCTTCAGGTCTTCAGCTTTGAATGACCCCATGAGCTCCATCCTTGATTTCCTGAATTGCCTGTCTTCAATGCTGAAATTTTCCACCACCCAACTAATCATATCGGTATATGGGAGTATTTTTTCTCTTGCTCCTATTCTTTGAAGGAAGGAACAGGAAACATATTTGAATTGAACTCCCAAAGGTATTATTGAGTCAGTCGTTGCCTTTATGACATTAATTTTGGGATGCTCATCCTCAAGCCTGTTGTATATGACTTCCCATGTTGCCGCTCCCCCATTGGCGCTGCAAACTGTATCAGGGAATATAGGAAACATTTCTAATAGCTCAGACTGTGTAGTGCTCTATTTTTTCTGCTTTTTCATCACCTTTCATAATGACATGTATTTTGAAGCTTTCCTGAAATGGAAGAGATATATCAGCGCAGACGATAGTGGGCAATTAAATCTGAAAGTTCTTTGAAATGACTTTGAATCATGGGAGGATTTCGAATGAGATATTTAGCGTTAACTAGACATAACTTGAAACATCATTACCTCTCCTCGGGCTGCTAAACATTAATTAACCTGTCAAACCATTCATTATTATATTAAAACATGGTAACTTCCCACGCTTGGTGCTTTATTCGCGCATCGCAAGTTTTAAACCTTGTAATATAGCATTTCCTGCATATAGTGTGAAATGCAATTGCGAAAATCGCAATATCAAATTTCGCAAATCGTTAAAGGATGACACAATGGCATGGCTTATTGATTTGCGACTCTGCGAAGTGTGATCGCATGTTCTCAAGGCGTTCTGATCAGAATATCGCAGTGGGAGGTTTCATCAGATATCGCAATTCGGGATTTACTGAAAGATGTTTATAATTATCACATGGGAAAAATGTGAAATGTGATTTGCATCAAAGATCCTAAACTTGGGTTGTTTTCTAAGAGTTTTCGAGGCAATTTCTTAGAGTTAGGATTTATTTTTCAAAGACTAAAAAATTTAAAAAGGGTCCCCATTTATATGTCAAATATCAACTATTATTCGTATAAATGGGGCGGGGGGGGTTGTTACATAGTACAACAATTGGCGATTCACTTGGGAGAACCAGCTATCTCTAATTGATCTTTTGAAATTTCTAAAAACTTTCAAAATAAGAAAAGTCATAGGGATAATAATTAAATGGGTTATAACCTAAACAATATTCCTCTTGAATCATAATCACTCACTAAATCTGTCTATTCAACTACTTTACTCTTGTAGTGATAAAAATACAAATGTTTGCATCAGTCAATTCTAAGATTTTAAAGAGATATAGCAGGTGCCTTCTACGGATTAGTTTTTTGGTTTTCTCATTTATCACAGATAGAGCCTCTGCTACCAAAAAGCGTTCATAGCCTTGACAGGCTTACCTTTTAACCAACAATGATTCATTTTCCCATCTGAAACAATTTTCAAAATTCAAAATGATATTCATTTGATTTTTCTTTTTCCTTTGGACCTTGCTTTTCTTTTCTATGTAACTTTCTTTTGGAATTTAAAAGACATTGTCTAGGCTTGGTAACCCAATAATGACAATGCCATTCACTTGTTGTAACTAAACTGAACAAGCTGGCTCTTGATGAGACCCCTTGTCCTTTGATTGATTAGATCATTGTCTATTACCCTATTTTGATATGCAGTTTTGGTAATATCAGTTTAATTATTCCCCTATGATCATGGTAAACAAGCTCATGATGAGACTTATTATCTTTTAAGTTCTGTATATTTTAGAATTACACTATGAAAAAAGAAAATTTTATCTGATGGGGTGAATCACTGACCCTTTTAAAGAGCTTTGGATGATAATGATAGAGTTTTTAGATACTCATCTATAGAAAGTCCTTACTAGGTTAAAGATTCTTTTCTTTAACTGATAACAAGACATATATACTTTATAAAGATAAGATCTTGTTCATTGAACAAATTTTTTTAGCAAGGTCAATTTTTTTCAAAGAAATAAGGTTCATTTTGATACTCAAATGCTCTAATTATTTCTTTAACTTTTCCTACTTATAGAAGCGAAAAATCAAAATATTAACAGATATTTTATTTTGAGAAGCCAAAAGTAAATACTACATTAACATTTATTTTCCTATGAAACTTAAAGACAATATGATACAAAAATAGAAGAGGTTGTCTTCTAGGAAAAGTATTTTTTCAGAATTTTCCCATTAGCGGGCAAGGAATCCATGTTACCTAACAAGTCTTCCAACTGAAATGTTGATTGACCAATTTTCTCAATGATTTGGAATGTTCCAAGCCACAGTATTTGGAACTTGGTATGATTATCTTTTTCGTCGTGTACTTTGTCCCATTTGATAACCAGCTCACCTACTTCAAAAGTTTTATGATTGGCAGAGGTTGTATCAAAAGAGGCTTTGACTAACTATTGATGATGGGAATGGGTAGCTTTAGCCTTTTCTCTTTCTTCTTCAAGTTTAAGGATCTGAAATTGTCTTGCTTGAAGAGAAGAGGAAGGATTTTCATTGATAAATTGCACTAGGGTGAGAGATGGGATTGCTATGTTTGTGGGGAGAACTTCTTATTTTCCATAAACTAAAGCAAAAGGAGAAGAACCAATTGAGGCCTTCTATGTTATTCTATCTGCCCAAAGAGCAAATGTCAATGCTTTGTGCCAATTCCTATGATTTTGGTCTATAGTCCTCTTGATGATTCTTATAAGGTTTTTGTTTGTTAATTCGGCTAATCCATTACCTTGTGGACAATAGTTGGTTGAATACTTCAATTCGAAATCTCTTTTCAAAGCAAATTATACTATAGTATTTCCAGAAAAATAAGATGCATTATCAAACATTAAAGCTATGGGTAGGCCAAACCTAGTGATTATGTACTGATTAGTAAAATCTGTAATACTTTTTGTGTTAGCTACCTTTAGTGGGATGGCCTCTACCCATTTCATGAAATAATCAGTAGTTGTAAGGATGTACTTGTGCTGCTTGGAAGAGTTAGGAACAATCTCACCAATTATATCTAATCCCCATTGTTCAAATGGTTGTTGGATTAACTGGATGCAAAGGAAATGCTAGTTTTTTTCCTCTTCCAGCTACAGTTTGACAAGTTTTGCATTTTCTTGCATAGTCATGTACATCCTTGAACAGTTTTGGCCAATAATAACATACATGTATAATTTTATGGGCTGTGGTGTTTCCTCCGCAATGACCTCCAGCTGGTCCATCATGTAACTCCTGCATAACCTTTTTAGCTTCAGGTTTCTCAAGGCATCTTAATAACACTGAATCATATTTTTTTCTAAATAATACATCATCAACCAATTGATACTGATTTGATTTCAACCTTAAAGCACGTTTTGTTTTGTAATTGAGATGCATAGGAGCACATCCATTCTTCAAATAAAACGTCAAATCGGCATACTATGATTGTGCATCACTGAGGCTTACCTATTATATTTTCACTTCATTACCTTGGTATTCTTCTGTTGATAAGTGGGAAGCTCCAGTTAGCATCCTGCAAAAACATTGGATCCTAACAATTTTAGCTGGCCGGATTTCTACATCGTATTCTTGAAGTGCAATGACCCAATTAGCTCTTTTCTCCCCCACTTATCTTTGAATCAATAGTTTCCTTACTGCAAGGTAAGGTACTATTACTTTTGTATGATTTTTGAGGAGAAAAGGTCTAAAATGTTTCAAGGTTTTAAAGACAACAAAAGCTTGTTTCTCAACAGCTGAGTAGTTTAACTCGACACCTTGTAAATTTGAACTGAAAAAAAGAGATAGGTGCTTCTATGTTTTGATCATTTAGTTGTGTTAAAACTGCCACATATGATGTATCAGATGAAAAAGTGTACAATGAAAAATGTTTGAGAAAGTATGGAGTGGTTAAAGAAGGAGCGTTGATGATGGCATTTTTGATTAACTCAAATGACTCTCTTTCATTTTTACCCCATTTGAAGATTGCATTTTTTCTTATCATTGATTGAAGGGGTAAAACAATCTGTGAGAAATCTGGAACAAATCTTTTTACAAAATTGATCTGGCCTAGGAATGATTGCATGGTCTTTTTGTTATGTGGGAGAGGAATCTTTTCAATTTCTTGGATTCTATCAGGATCAATATAAATTCCTTTCTTGGACACTATGAACCCAAGAAGCTTGCCTTCTGCTAAAGCAAAGTATGACTTTTTGGGATTCAAAGAAATGCCATATTTCTTGCATCTTTCAAAGATATGCTTTAGGTCATTCAAATGATTGTTTTTGTTCCTAGAGTAGACTGTGATGTCATCTAGGTAAATAACAACTGATTTATTAATTATAACTTTAAAAGCAATATCCATGGCGTGTTGGAATGTAGCACCTACATTGATAAGTCCAAAAGGCATCTTCTGATAAGCATATGTTCCCCACTTGGTCCTGAATGTTGTCTTTAACCTGTCATTTGGATGTACAAGGATCTAATTGTATCCTGAAAATCCATCTAGAAAATACATTAATTCATAACCTACAACTGATTGAAATGTTTGCTCCATGGTAGAAAAATGAAAGTTATCCTTTTGACAAGCTCTATTCAGGTTTCTAAAATCAATACAAATCCTAATATCGGCATTCTTTTTCCTTACAGGAACCATATTTGATACCCATTTTGAGTGTCTAACAGGAAATATTATTTTTGCTTATAGAAGTTTGTTTGACTCAGATTTGATTTGACTTTCAAGGTTCGGATGAATCTTTCTCAGCTTTTGTTGAACTGGTTTCTCATTAGAAGTCATTGGTATAGTGTGTTGAATTACAGAGGAATCATAGGTCTTGAGATCTGAATAATCCCAGGAAAAGACACTCTTATATGTTTTCAACAACTTGATGAATGATATCCTTACCAAGACCTAGGTGGACATTTTGAGGTTTTTCAGTTGTACCTAGGTTTACCACTTCAAATCTTAGAGTTGAACTTTGAGTCTTGGAGTTGGTAATATTCTTAAATTTTTCTTTCAAATCATAGAGATCTTCCATTTTGACTACAGATTTCGGAATTGGGTTTTAATCTTGTTTATGGTAAGTCATGCTCGTGTTCATATATGAATTGTTCCTGATAAGATCCTTCTTATGTAAGGAAATCAATTATATCAATGTCATTATTAAACACTCTCCAAATTTGTTACATTATCAGGAATGGATGGTTTAAAAACTAACTCTATGGAAAATCTATCTGGATTAAATTCTTTTCAAGGTATAAGTCTGGATGCTACATTGGCACGTAAGTCAACACTTTCAGTTTGTAATTTGAGGACTGAAGAAATGTTAAAAGCAATGAAATAAGAAGTAAGATTCTGGGTTAAAGATTGATAATGTTTGAGATGCCCAAACACGTAATGGATTGTGTTTCTTACATATTTAATAACTATTTTTGAGTCTCCATATACTTGCAAATACTTGACATTAAGGCCAATGGCTTTGTACAGCCCTTAAATCAAAGCTTCATATTCTACGGTATTGTTAGTGCATTGAAATTCAAGACTGTAGGCTAACATGATTTTTTCTCCTTGTAGGTTAATTAAGATGCATCCTGCACTTGCACCATCTTTAGACTTGGAACCATCAAAATAAAGAGTCCAGAATAGTGAATTATTTACAACTTTATCAACTACATCTACACACTTGGAAGCATCTGTTTGTGAAAATTTTTCTATCTGAGATATTACAGCATTATTTGGAAAGGGAGATCTTTGAGCATTAAAGGATCCCAAGAATGACTCAACCGAGTAATTTCCAATAATGTTATTGGTGAAGGCTATAGGTTCATTGCTTCCTTCGAGATTAGTGGCTATGTACTTCATGAATTTTTCATAGTCTACTCTAATTTGGTTTGGTTTACCATTGTGCGGCAACCACATGTGAGACCAATAAGTTGCAAAGTATCCCTGCAACTCTTCAGACCAATCCCTACTTAGAATTAAATCATAAAATTCAGGGATATCAACGACTAGAATATCGATTATCTGCAAAACTTTTGTATTAGAGGAAAGCCTGATTGAAACTAATGCTATCTCTCCAAGTAAATCTACTTTAGTTCTGTCCAAGTGAACTATGTGTACAACATGTTTTTGAGGTGTAATATTCAATTTGGTGCACACAGTTCTTGGAATAATATTTGAAGACGCTCCTAAAATAGCAAGGCAATTATGGACATTTACATTGAAAATCTCATAACTAAGAAGAAATAGAGGTGTATGAGAGATAGACTTATCACCTATCAAAACTAAGTCTGAAGGATTTACTTTGTTTGAAGATTAAGGAGGTTTTCCCATATCATAAGCAGCTTGAGTGACCACAGCAGATGGCAGAGGGGCTACAGGAACTGCTTTTAACTCTTTGAGTAGAATTTTTTGTTGTTGTTTGAGTTTAGTCAGCTCATGTAATGAAATATTTTCTCTCGTCTTTCTCATATCTTTGACTATGTTATATTCTACTGTATCCGAGATCACTAACATTTTGGAAGCAGTCGGAGGATCTAGTAGAATAGAATCAGTTTAAGTAGTCTCAGATTTCTTACTTACTATCTTCTCCCTTACAGGAGTAGTAGTTTTATGTTTATGAATTTTTGTAGACATATCAGGAGAGTTTTTACTTCTTGTAGTTACTATAATAGCTTGTGCTTCCTCTTCATTTGGAAGAATAAAGTCCCACATTCCATTTAACTCAACTTCTTGTTCAGTTTCAGCTTCCTCTTCGGCTAGGGAGTCTGTAGAAATTTTGAATAATATGACACATATTCACAGAGATTATCCTGATTATACACTTATAAGTGGAACATGCATAATACATAACCTCCTCTACGTTGATCATCAATTTACAGAAGCAGAAACATTCACAGGCATACATAGAAGCATCAATCACACATATCAACACAGTATTTTCCCGGGGAAAGCATCTCGCTAAAAACCCCAACTATCTGTATATTATAGTGATTGAATCATGTAACAATACATAGTACAATACTCCTCACAAGTACTCAGTACTATCTCCACATGCTACACACAATACAGCTCAGATCTAATCTCCAAATCTCCCCCGCTGCTTGCCTGCCTCCACAGCTCAATACTTGCTCAAGAATGAATGAGAATGGTTTACCAAACTCATATTTAACCTCCAAAGAATCACTTACACTGGGAAAGACGTGAGCAGAAGCTATAATACTTGGTATTGGCCAATTCATTGGCATACTCAATCCCTTTGATTGTGCAAATCATCATGCACAACTATAGTCACAACTGATAGCAATCTGATCCTCTAACACCTGTCCCTACTTAACTGAACATGCACTGACATGCAACTGAGTTAACTGATGTATTCTATAGTTGCATTATGAGTTAATAATTAGTTTAACAACTCATCATTAGTCTATTTTCAGTTAGACTAATTACAACTAGTTTAACCAAGTCAAACTGAACACAACTCCATCAACTCTACAATCAACTCCACCAAACTCAACTGATTGAGTTCTAACTGAAGTCATGCATGAAACAACTCAACTGACCCACAAAGAAAGCGTACTTCCTTCTGACAGCTGCATGTGCCACCTCTGTAGCTCAAACTGAAGTGCTCCAAGAGAATAAGATCAAGTTTATAGTCCAAATATTATTATGAGACAATAATATTTGACTTTTCTATTTTTGACAGTCAGTCTAAAAATAGACTTTGATCACTCTTGCTGTGATCACTCCTGCTATGATCACTCCTACTATGATCACTCCTACTATGATCATCCCTGCTGTGGTCACTCCTGCTGTGATCATCCCTGCTGGGATCCAAAAATAGAACTTGCGCCATAATTTGCCTGCAGGCCCACTTAGTGAAGGTGACTCCTTTCCACTAAGCTCCATCATCTTGTTGCATTCTCAACAAGCATTTCTTGTTGCACACTTTTCAACACTCCCTCTCAACAAGAAAGGCTTCCTCTCAAACCTGATCCTGTAACTCTGGAATGTTCTCCATGCAACACATCTGGCCGATCCACTTGCTCTGTCATCAAAGTCTATGACTGCTATTGCCTCTGTCGACTGAAAGCTCTACATCTCTGTGCTCTTCAGTATCTGACTTCTCTAGCCTCTGTCACTTTGATCTATGACTGCATCTGTGCTGCTGCTAGTTCTATCTCCCAGCATTGCATCCGCACTGCACCTCCCAACTGACCTCCCTATTGGGCTAGAAACATCCTCTGTTGCTGAAGCTCTACCTGCTGCTGAAAAGTGCTCCCTCTCTGACATTGCGCTACTGCAACATCTCCATGCATCTCGCACCATTGCACACCTCTCTATGCCACCTAGCACTGTGCAAAACACTTGTGCCTCTCGCATTGCTGCAGCCTGCTAGCTATGCGTTGTCTTGGGATTCCCTGCACTGTCACTCTCTCTGCCGCTCCATCCGCATCTGTCTCTACCCAATCAGTCAGTTCTTGCTACTACACATCGGGGCTCCCGTAGCAAGGTCTCATCCAAGAGGTTGGGTACCTCAAGGATCCTGTCCCTCCTCCTTGGGACGGTCAATCCACATAACCCCACCTCCTACCTGGAGGTATGGCTGCATGCGATCCCTCAGCCCACCTGGCTCGAAGTTTCCCCCTACTGGAGGTCTCTGTATGAGTAGATGTCTCTACTCAATCTCCTCTCATCTTCCCTTATTGTGGCTCCTCCACAACCTCCTGAAGCTACTGCACCAATCGTGGCTCCTCCACAATCGTCTGAGACTTCTTCTGGCTCTGCATGTTGAGAGGTAATATACGCTTCCTCTCAACCACCAAGTCTCCATTAGTTTCCTCGCTGCTCAAGGCTTTGCATGCATCTTGAACCTCAAGAGCATACAGGTTCTTGACCCGTGAACCAATCTGCTTCACCTATCTAGTGATGATGTGTCTAAGGAAAACCTTTCCCTTACTGAAGACTACATCATATCCTCTGTCTTCCAGCATTGCGACTACACCAAGTTTCTCTTCAGTCTTGGTACATACTTGACATCGATCAAGGTAAGGCGAGCTCCATGCTCCCTCTGAAAAATAACCATGCCTACACCTAAGACACCATACTTCTCATCATTACCCATCCCTATGAGCATCTGGAGATCTTTCTCCTCCAAAGTACTGAACAAACTTTTGTCACCGGTCATGTGGAAAGAAGCTCCACTGTCAAGAAACCAACCACTTCCCACCATGGATGAAACCATGCATGCGAAGAGTGTGAAGTCCAACTCAAACTGTGAAGCAAGTGAGGCTGTCTCACTTTCAGATCCTTCCCCGGATCCCTTCTTGGACTTCTTCTTTGGGAAATTAGTATCATAATGGCCCAACTCATGACAATGAAAGCATCACACTTTCGATTTGTCAACCTTCTTCCCATCATTGGAAGAACTGGATTTGGAAAGAGAAACCTTCCCCTTGCCATTCTTCGCCTTACTCGCTAAGGCACAGTTCTCCTCATCCTGCATGGATGAAGAACCGTCTCTGGTGCTCCATCTAATCTCCTCCTGCACAAGATCTGACCAAAGTCTCTCCCATCCTGGCAGTTTCTCCCTTCCATTCACCAAGTCCTAGTAGTTATGCCAACTCTTAGGAAGGTCAAGGAGTGCTAGACTCACCATCCTCATCCGACAGTCACCCCCACACTTCCCAGCTCATCCCGGCATTGGGTGAACTTCGTGAGATACTGGGGCATACTGTCTCCATTCTCACACTTAATTTTTCTGATTTTTATCTCTTGCTTTGGAATTAAATTCGAATTCCACCAGCTCAAAAACTCAACCACTTCCGATATAGAATTCATGAGAACAAAGTATTTCTTGTATAGAGATTGACTGCCTGGGCATTCACCGGATATCTCACCTTCCAAAAGAAGGATGAATCCAGAGGCTACCTGGCCCGATTACAGACTCTGCCTGAAGAAATAAAATGTAAACACTTTCTGAATAATAGATCCGATGATCAATCCTCGCTTGATATCCCGTAAAAATCTCTTCTACAAATCAAGCAGCTCCGATACCATGTAGAAGTTTTGAATAATATGACACATATTCATAGAGATTATCCTAATTATACACTTATAAGCGGAACATGCATAATACATAACCTCCTCTACGTTGATCATCAATTTACAGAAGCAGAAACATTCACAGGCGTACATAGAAGCATCAATCACACATATCAACACAGTATTTTCCCGGGGAAGCATCTTGCTAAAAACCCCAACTATCTATATATTATAGTGATTGAATCATGTAAAAATACATAGTACAATACTCCTCACAAGTACTCAGTACTATCTCCACATGCTACACACAATACAGCTCAGATCTGATCTCCAAATCTCCCCCGCTGCTTGCCTGCCTCCACAGCTCAATACCTGCTCAAGAATGAATGAGAATGGTTTACCAAACTTGTATTTAACCTCCAAAGAATCACTCACACTGGGAAAGATGTGAGCAGAGGCTATAATACTTGGTATTGGCCAATTCATTGGCATACTCAATCCCTTTGATTGTGCAAATCATCATGCACAACTATAGTCACAACTGATAGCAATCTGATCCTCTAACACCTGTCCCTGCTGAACTGAACATGCACTGACATGCAACTGAGTTAATTGATGTATTCTATAGTTGCATTATGAGTTCATAATTAGTTTAAAAACTCATCATTAGTCTATTTTCAGTTAGACTAATTACAACTAGTTTAACCAAGTCAAACTGAACACAACTCCATCAACTCTACAATCAACTCCACCAAACTCAACTGATTGAGTTCTAACTGAAGTCATGCATGCAACAACTCAACTGACCCACAAAGAAAGTGTACTTCCTTCTGACAGCTACATGTGCCACCTCTGTAGCTCAAACTGAAGTGCTCCAAGAGAATAAGATCAAGTTTATAGTCCAAATATTATTATGAGACAATAATATTTGACTTTTCTATTTTTGACAGCCAGTCTAAAAATAGACTTTGATCACTCCTGCTGTGATCACTCCTGCTGTGATCACTCCTATTGTGGTCACTCCTGCTGTGATCATCCCTACTGTGGTCACTCCTACTGTGATCATCCCTGCTGGGATCCAAAAATAGAACTTGCGCCATAATTTTCCTGTGGGCCTACTTAGTGAAGGCGACTCCTTTCCACTAAGATCCATCATCTTGTTGCATTCTCAACAAGCATTTCTTGTTGCACACTTTTCAACAGAGTCTTATTCTATTTCTAGATCAGACTCATCATTAGAAATAGTATTTGGAGGCTGAGATGTAGAAGAAGGATTTATTTTAAATGAGCGAAATGGTTTCTTAGGAGCAGATGATTCCGCAACTTGTTTCTTGATTTCGACCATTTCATTGGACATGGTCTTTAACACTTTCTGAAGGCCTTCAAGGTCGAAAGGGTCCTTTGGAGTTTTCTTTTTTGAATCATCTTTGAATGTTACCTTCTTTGATTTCCTTTCATCTGTCTATGACCTTTTTTCTAAAGCAATGATTCTTCTTTCTACAAATAGAGCTTCCTTCATGTTTTCTACAAGGGTAGCCTTATTGGCTCTATCTACAAAAATTGTGATATTAGAAGGGAGGGAGGATATGTACCATTCTATTTGTACATCAATTGCAGGTTTTGAGGTAGCTAGGATTTTGTTTAGTAACTTGTATCTGGAGTTGAATTCTTTGATCCTTTCATCTAAATTTTCTTTTATGTTGAAAATATCATTGATTAGGGATGCTATGGTCCTTTCATCACTAAATTTTGCAAGAAATACTTCTTGAAAAGTATCCCAATCTCTTATTGAGCCTGCTGAAAGGGAAAAATACCAAGATTCAGCATATCCTTGGAAAGTATAAGGAAATAGTCTGATTACAACATCTTCATGAGTAACTCCATTAAGATTCATGGATAGCATAAAGTTATTTAGATGTTCTTCAATAGGAAGACCATCATCTAGATTATACTTGGGTAACCATTTTTCTTGGTTTTTTGGGAGAGCATTTTGATTAGCAACCAGAACAGCACCAAGATTTGTCCAAGTTTGAGTGGGTTGATTAGCCATAACTTGAGTCGGAGACTGGGAAGATGGGAAGGCCAGTCCAGAAGTAGGTATAGATGGTGAAGAACTTACTAGTAGGTTAGTACTACTAGTAGCAGTACTAGTTGGAGAAGTGGATTGTTGAGAAGAGGTGGATTGAGTAGAAGTGAATAGAGAAGTGAATGGATGGAAAGGTGATGTGTTCTTGCTGGTATCCAATTCAGATATTGATGTGATAACTTTCTTACATCATGGAGGGATGGGAAACTCAAAAGGAGTTACTCCAAGCCTTTCACTTTGTAATCTAATTAATACACCAGTTTCTCGTAATAAGGAAGTGACACTTTCTTCAGAAGCTTCAGGCCTCTCTAGTTTCTCGGCAAAAATGGATATCTGTTCCAATTTCTGTATCAAAGAGTGAACTTTGGGAGATTCGGGAGTGTAATCTAAAGGAGGTGGTTGTCTTACTACTTCAGGAGATGAGGGAGATGTTTCTACAACTTTAGATTTCTGATCCGGAGATTTTGAACGAGATCTAGAAGGTGTAGAAGTTGTGGAGGGGTTTTGACTCTTATGAATTTTTTTCGATTAATATTTAGGTTTATATGCCATTCATAGTTGGATGGCCCTCCTTCTAGCGCTAAAATGTTGAAGCCTCATATTTTTGCTGCTCTAACATGGGGGATAACCACCCAGTCTAGACCTTAAGACAATTCCTTTTCCGTTTAAAGTGGTGGCTCCGACTAGGGATAATGGGACCGGTTTCCCAGTGTGGGTTTTAAAATGAGAGTGGGTGGTTTTCAAGTGATTGCAGTAAGGATAGTGATAACTAAATGGCCTATTCAATCATGCAAATCTCTAGCTAACTTAATCTAATATAAACCCAGGTATTCTGTGTGATATGTGATCTAAAAAGATATATGTTTGACATGTGATAATAAAGATCAATAACACATTAAATAGAGGTGATAATTTGTAAAGATAATTTCTTTGACAAAATAGTTAGTCAAATAAATGTATAAACTATATCGCATATATCTTATGACTATATATGAAGATAAACAATTTCAGTTAGGCATCATACAGTAGTGCAATTAACGCTTAACAGAAAGAACATATCTCATATACCATTCATGAAAATGAAGTGTTATCACTAATTAAACAGAAACAGAACTAATCACATAAGATATAAGTACCATATGTGTGAAGTTCTGCTCATTTGACTAATGACATAGATCAACTCCTTTCTTCAGATCAAATTATTTCCAAATATACAATAGTGCATCAACAAAGGAAAGCAGTCTAATATTTAAAAGAAATGACCATGTTCCATAATTTCATCAAAGAATTTACAAACTTATAGAAGTGCATTCTTTGCAAATATTTTTGATAAAATTTTAGACCCTTCTCTAAATGCATGAGAAGGGTATAAATACTATTCTAACTAATGTTCAAAAATAGATTATACAAAAATTTGAGGAGGTTTCAAACAACCTTCCTCCTAACTAGTTAAATAACTCTAAAAATAAAAGTGACTTGATGAGCAGAGGTTATGATGATGACTTTCTATCTGTCAACTTATCTTTTAAATCGCATATATCAGCCATCGGTTTGACTTGAGGAGGTGCCCCAAACTATGTTCTGACCTGTCCTGCGAAAATAGCATCTGTGAGAGGTAGCATCATCCATTGAGTTGAATGGAGTGAGCAATTGAGGGTCGTGATTTAGCTGTGTGGCTCGACAAGGTATTGCCAATAAGCCTCCCAATCAGTATTTGCTAACTTTGTGATCGCTTCCCTTTGGATTTTCACTCTTTGCTTCCAGATTTTATGCAAGTCATTTAAATCGGGCAGTATTTTCAGGTTGCCTTCTTTCACTAGGTTGGTGGCATGCAAAGTGTGGTTTACCACTTTTACTATGTTCTTCGACACCCCTGCTACTCTTTCCACTGCTAATTCAGCTTGCTTGATCCACACATCCCAATCCGTGAATAGAATGTCTTTATGTGTCTCCTTAATCTCGGGCAGATTAGCTCTCCTTCCCTCTTCCATTTCTTACAACTCGATGAATTATGAGATCCTTGTGTTTAGATCAGTAAATTAAGTTCTTTGGTAAATTGCCTTATCTGTTAGTTGTTCACTAGTGATCAGATAAGGAGCGATATGTGACATCTTTTGGAAAAATTGTTCTTGCTGTTTTAATAGGAGGGAATTTAGCTCTAGTGCCTCTTTGATGAATTCCTCGATAGTAGGGACATCTTCATATTTTTCTATGGCCTCTTGCAATTGCTAAACTTGCATGTTCTTCACAGAAATGTCTACTTCATGGCTTATCTTTAACACTTCCATATTCTGCTGTGATTGAGTGATTCATTCAGCAACTTACTGGTTCACATTTTCTTTTTGAACTTGCAACTATTGTTTGAGCTGAGCTATTTTCTTGTCCTTTTCCCTTAACAAAATAGATATCTCGATAGCTTTATCCATGGTGACAGTTGCATATGCCCCTGTAAACTGCGACAATCTAGTCAAATTTTCAGTTGGATTGGAAGGAATATCCTTCCAGACTATGTCCATCGACTCATTCCTAGGTGGGATCTCGGGTGTCTCTATCCTCCTTCTTTTCCTTTGTCTCCTTACTACAGCCTTGTGAAGTGGGTTTTATAACACATCTAAAGGAGTAATTTCAGTCACCTTTAGGACAATTTCTGATGTGGGCAAAGCAAGAATGATTTTTGACTGCTGCAAACTTGTCCCTTGCTCATCCATCAGCTCAGAATCTATAATTTTTTGGATATATAGAGGAGTGTGATATTCTATGTTTTATAGAGCATCTGTTGTCTTAGGAGTGTCTTGTAGTTTTTTATTGGATTGGTCCCACTCCTGCTCCAAACTACTGCTTTTGATCTCAGAACCGGTATCTTTAGTTGAGTCACTCATAACCTGCTTTTCAGTTGAACTCCTGTTGGATTCTATTGTATTCTCAGTGTCTTGGGCCTTACCTATATCCAGTGCTTTCCCTGTATCCACTTGAGACTCAATGCGAGAATTTGGTCCTTCACTGTTGACGATCACACTGGGTGTAGGTTTGTCCTCATTTTTTAACAAATGCAGAGGAATTATTTGGAGCCTTTTGTTTCTGAAATCTTGAAAGCTTTCAAAATCTTCAGGACTCAAATTTTCCCTTGCCCACTCGAACGCTTGTTCGAATGATTCAACTGATTGTAAAAGGTCTCCAAAATTATTAGCCTCATGGTTAAAATTCTTGATCTTCACTGTAGTAGTAATATTGTTTGTGATTTTGTCTAGATCAAATTTCCTTTTTGGCAGAGTATGAAGCCTGAGGCTCTCTAGGCTTACTGACTCCTTGGTTACATGGTTAAAATTTTCTAATGAAAAGGAACCGCACCGAATAAGAAAAGATGGCCACAATGACATTTTGTTATCTTTTAGGGTCTTGGTCAAGCCTTTTCCCACATTATGGTGGGCTATTTCTCTTGCTAATAATTTATCAGAGACATACAAAGGGAGGAAATGCGGGTCCGATGTACTACCAAAAACCTTGATGTATGTAAACCATTCTTCAACAAAATACTTGCCCACTACAAGAAGGTCTGTAGCAGCTTCTTTGGAAAACCTAGGGGCTTTCTTATTAAAAATTAATTCATGCAATGGCAAATTAAAAGCATGGCATATTTTATAAAAATGGGGTATATAATGGGATTCCCACATTTGTTTGGTTCAGAAACATATGGCATCCATGATGTATGCACTGAAATAGAATGGAGGAAGGTTCTCTGTGGAGGACGATCTCTTTTGACGATACTCGGAGATGTAAGTGGCTAGGTTATCAGATAGGATAGTGGCCCAATTCATAATGTGGGAATTGACATAGGCATCAATTAAAGGAATCCATTCTATGGAAAACTTAGCATTATTAGGTAATCTGTATAGCCTACATAACATAGTAGCTGCATAGTTGTAGGGTTTTGCTAAGGAGCCTATAGGATACATACCCGTTTTATCAAATTTGAACTTGTTCTCTAGTACCCTCCAGCCTTGGATCATCTTGAAAGGCTCTTCGTTTTTCTTTGCAAAGTTGGCCAGGTATGAGCTATCATATATGTGTTGAGGGTTAGTTATATGGTACATTTGCTTTAGGTCTTCAGCTTTGAATGACCCCACGAGCTCCATCCTTGAGTTCTTGAATTCCCTGTCTTCACTGCTGATATTTTCCACCACCCACCTAACCATATTGGTATATGGAGTATTTTCACTCTTGCTCCTATTCTGTGAAGGAAGGAATAGGAAAAATCTTTGAATTGAACTCCTGAAGGTTTTATTGAGTCAGTAGTTGCCTTTACGATAGTAATTTTGGGATGCTCATCCTCAAGCCTGTTGTTTATGACTTCCCATGTTGTCGCTCCCCCATCAACGTTGTAAACTATGTCAGAGAATATAGGCGACATTTCTGATAGCTCAGACTTTGTAGTGCTCTTATTTTTCTACATTTGCATCACCTTTCGCAATGACATGTCTTTTGAATCTTGCCTGAAATGGAATAGATGTATCAGCGCAGATGATATAGGGAAATTAAGGCTAAAGTCTCTCTGAAATGAATTTGAATCGTGGGAGGATTTTGAATGAGATATTCAGCGTTAACTAGCCATAACTTGAAACATCATTACCTCTCCTCGAGTTGCTAAACATTAATTAACCTGTCAAACCGTTCATTAATTATATTAAAACACAGTAACTTCCCAAGCTTGGTGCTTTATTTGCGCATCACAAGTTTTAAACGTTGTAATATAGTGTTGCCTGCATATAATGCGAAATTTTATTGTGAAAATTGCAATATCGAATTTCTCAAATTATTAAAGGATGACACAATGGCATGTATTATTTATTTGCGACTTTGCGAAGTGTGACCATGTGTTCTCAAGGCATTCTGATCGGAATATCATAGTGGGAGGTTTCATCACATATCGCAATTTGGGATTTACTTAAAGATGTTTATAATTATCACATGGGAAAAATGCGAAATGTGATTTGCGACAAAGATCCTAAACTTGGGTTGTTTTCTAAGAGTTTTTGAGGCAATTTCTTAGAGTTAGGATTTATTTTTCAAAGACTAAAAAAATTAAAAAGGGTCCCCATTTATATTTCAAATATCAACTATTATTCGTATAAATGGGGGGGTTGTTACATAGTACAACATATAGTAAATTTGAAAGGTGCATCATTATTGGGTGTAAGGATGGTTTAAAAGGTTATAAGCTTTGGAACCCAGAAACAAGGAAGGTTGTGTACAACCACGATGTGGTGTTTAGAGAGGTGAAAGATGTTATTAAACATGAATTCATACCAAAGGAACTTGAGAAGATAGAGTTTGAGCTAAAGGAGGAGGAATAAAAATCTACAGCAGAAGAGGAATCAGAAGATGAAGAGCCACAAACTCTAGCTGTGAGAAGATCAGTTTAAGAAATAAGGTAGCTAGAAAGGTATAGTCCAACTGTTTTCTGTTAAAATTTTGCTTTGTCTATTACTGATGATGATCCTAGAACTATCAAGGAAGCAGTAGATTCAAAGGATGGAAAACTCTAGAAAGAGGCCATGGTTGACGAAATGGCATCTTTGCACAAAAATGAGGTTTAGGATCTGGTGGAGTTGTCAGTTGGAAGGAAACCCATTCGAAGCAAATGGGTGTTTAAGAAGAATATGAATGCAGAAGGAAAGGTGGAGAAATACAAAGCTCATTTGGTAGAAAAAGGTTATTCCCAGGAGCCAGGTATTGATTTTGGTGATATGTTTTCTCTTGTTGCCAAGGTAGTTTCTATTATATTACTTTTATTTGTTGTTGCTGCTTTTGATTTTGAGGTAGAAAAGATGGAGGTGAAGACAACATTTCTTCATGGGGATCTAGAAGACGAGATCTACATGAAACAACATGAAGGCTTTTCAGTGAAGGGTAAGAAAGAACTAGTATGTAGGCTAAAAAAAATCTATATGGGTTAAAACAATCACTAAGGATGTGGTATCAGAAACTTGATACATATATATGGGACTTGGCTTCACCAGAAGAAAAGAATATCATTGTGTGTATTTTAAATTAATTGGTGACCGTGTTATTTATTTGGTCTTATATGTGGATGATATGTTGTTGATTGGAAATAACAAAGATATTATCTGGGAATTGAAGACCCGATTGTCCTCCAAATTCGCCATGAAATATCTTGGTGCTGCAAACTATATTTTGGGCATGGAAATTAAATGAGATCGAACAAAGAGGAAGCTCTAGTTAAACTAGAGGAAGTATGTCGAGACAATAGTACAGAGGTTTAATATGCAAGATAGTAAACCAGTGAAGGTTCCTATTTGAACATTGTCCCAAGATATAAGAAGAGGAAGATGACATGTCCCGTGTTCCATATGCAAGTGCAGTTGGTAGCCTGATGTATGCAATGATCTGTACTAGACCAAACATTGCACATGTAGTGGGAGTATTGAGTAGGTTTATGTCAAAACTAGGGAAGGAGCATTGGACAAAAGTGAAGTGGGTTTACAAGTATTTGCGTGGCACTAATGATTATGGTCTATGCCACCAAGGAAGACCAAGATTGGATAGACTTTTGGACATTCATGGCTTTTTTTATGCAGATTGGGCTGGATATCTAGATTAGAGAAGATCTACAAGTAGGTATTTGTTTAACCTTTTTGGAGGTGTAGTTAGTTGGATGAGTAAGAGACAGTCTGTAGTGGCACTTTCAACTACAAAGACAGAATACACGGCAGCCACTCATGCAATCAAGGAAGCAGTTTGGTTGCAGAGATTATGTTCAAGTTTGGGGTTAGTACAATGAGCTATAAGGATAGAGTGTGACAGCCAAAGTGCAATTTTCTTGGCAAAGAACCCTTTTTATCATTCAAATACAAAGCACATTGATGTTCAGTATCACTTTATAGGGGATATGGTTGAGGAAAAAAAGGTGTTGCTGGTAAAGGTGGACACTTTGAAGAATACTGCAGATGCATTGACAAAGTCTATGAGCACTGAGAAGTTCTCTTGGTGTAGAGAAACAATGGGCATTGCAGGGCTGGACCAATGACTAAGCTCTCTTATGGGCCCCTGTGGAAAGAAAACAACAAGTGGGAGAATGTTGGGTGTATGTTATATTCTTTCCACGACTAGCCCCATGCATGGGGGGGCGATAGCGCCCCCTATTCATTGCACGGGGTATAGTATGGGGGTCACAAGGAGCCCCTGGTCGTTGCACCGAGTGCAACATGGGGGTAGTTTCCCCCCTGTCGGGGGGTTTGAGCAGGGCGGTAGCCCCCCTCCATAAGGTCCTAGGCAGCGCCCCGGGGAAAATATTTTTTGGACCCTATATTAGGTGGGTGGACCTACCTATGGTTTTGTGCGTGGTTTTCACACATGGTTTTGGGCATGATGGTTTTCTACCCATGGTATTTTGTAGATCTGGTCAAGGGAACTATGGTTATGTTCTAATCCAGGGTTAATGGATTGGGGTTTATGGATGCTTCGGCATGTATATATATATATATATATATATATATATATATATATATATATATATATATATATATATATATATATAGATATAGATATATATATATATATATATATATATATATATATATATATATATATGTATGTATGTATGTATTGTAACATTGAAAAGAATATAATGAAAAATCAATCTGGTAGTCCTAGTTTTGGGATCCAGGGGAAAATCTCTATGTATATTTGTTTTATGTTTTATGATCTCATCATTGTTTATTTTCTGTTTTTAGAATTCGTATGCAAGTAATTTATGTACGGGGTTAAAACCTACAATTCAACTCATAATTTTGTACATGAAGCACCTGGTCTAGTCTGGGACTAAATATTGGAATTTTTTCTTATGCTAAGAGCTTGCGACCTCCAAACTATTCAATATAATACATCATTGTTTTTGTATAGGTTTGGAGTCGGGATGAGTGGGTATACCACCATCTTTCTCCTTGGCCTGTAAAAGTTTGTACGAGACTTTTCATTCTCCCCTATTATCCAATGGCTCTAGTTACTTATTCAACATGATTGATAGGGGAAGCTTGTTCCTTAAATATGATTATACTGTTAGAATCTTGATTTAAATTAAATGGTAGCAAAGATGGCATTTCTCAGAAACTTTTTCCTTGGACTATAGGTAATTTCCTAATAGAATAGCAAGGTCAGAATTTTGTTGTTGGTATTTCCTTGATTGTCCAACATTCATTTTCTTTTGATTCATAATTTTTTACTTGTCGTTCATAAAGCTTTATATCTGAATTATGTCCAATGGAAAGAGGAGAACCCATTAAAATTTCTCTAAATGCATTAGGTTCCACATTTTCCCTATCTTCATGTAATACTTGATATAACCTTCTTGTTTTTATGTCTTCCTCACACGGTTCAACTCATGGTTTTCCTTGATGGGGATCCAAAGGAATAATAATTTTTTTATCCTTACCTTTCAATTTATTTCTAACTTTTTCCAATGAAATAGTTGCTTTCATTCTTCAACCCCAGTGTCTGTTAAGTAAGGTTGGATATGTTGGTATTCCATCAACTAAGTTGATGACCTCAAAATCGATTGTCGTTAGAATTCCCATGATTGATGCTCTTACATGTCTAAGTGTGTCGATTGGTTCAATAAATATTTGGTGAGCATGCTTCAAATAGTTTGTTGATCTGTGTAGAGTTAGCCTTCCCATATTAATCCATGTTTCACAAGGGATAATGTTAACTTGTGATCCAAATTCGACAATGACTTTCCTTACCATATACCCATTTATCTCTAGATCGACTTGGGGCTCATGGTCTTCCATTTCCTTGCCTTACAAAAGTTGATGCAAATTTTTGGATTTTTATTTATTCTCATTACAATCCTTTAACATATTTAAAAGGCCCACCAGACGACCAATGGAATGTTCTTCCTTCAACAGCTCCAAAATTTCTTCCAGAATATTATCCTTTGACAATGTTTGCATGTCGGCTTCATTTCTAAAAAATTACACTGCTCTTGTCATCATATCATTTTACACCTGCATATTTGAGTATCTAGTCATGTTTCTAGTTGGTCAAATGATTTATTTATCATTAGTATTGCTACCTTGTCCTACCCCAAATCTTGTTATAACATGAAGGTTTTTTTAGTTTAAAATATCTTCCTTATGCACATTTTGTAGTAGATTCACAATTATCTTATTTAATATTTTTTCAATGATTTTGGGGCAATCCTCTAAGGAGTGATCCCCCAATCCAAACATAATACAGAAGCGCAAGTTGGTTTTATCTTTTAAAGGGAAATTAGGGGTTGTATGACCCTCTTTTCAGCATGTAAAATAGTAAAATTTTCCTTGACCTCAGCCCTTATATCCTCCACATCGGTCATCATATCATCCTCATCCATTTCCTCCTCCACCCTGCATTGGTGGATCATTGTACTAATCTACTACTTGAGTATGGTAGAAGACATGATAATTAGGTTTAATTTTTGCATTTAGTTGACATTCATGCATTGAATGGTTATTATCTTCACGAATGGCACAAAATTTTGGTTTAGAGTTGCAAATATTATACTAGAAATATTTGGTACTATGGTTTGACATTGTTTGGCATATGTTACAATATACATCAGATTGTACTCGTTGAACATCTTGATCAAAATAGTTGGAAAGTTTTCAATTTTCCTTAGTGTGTCCCTCAATTCTACAATTAATGCACCATATATTATTCTTTTGGAATGATAATTCCATAAACGAATTTTGTAGTTGCTCAATTTTTTCTTTAAGCTTACTATCAGTCGATGGGTTAGTCAGTTGTCCTTCGTCATTGATTTCAATTCATTGGGCCAATTTGAGGACTTCTTCGCAAGTCTTGAATTCATGCATCCTCAAAGGTCCATGGATATTTTGAAGTAGTCTAGCAACATACCACTGGGCTAGTAGATTTTCATCAATGACATATGGGCTTTGACTTAAAAAATATTTAAATCTTTTGTCATATTCACATATCGTCTCATTGGGACATTTATTGATCTCTTTTAGATTTGAGTTAGTAAATTCTTCACATCTTGAGCCTTGAAAAAAATTAAAGAAACTAGTTTTGATTTCATATTTTGATTTTTTCTAATTGTCAATAAAATTCATAAACCGAGTGAGTGCTTGTTTCCCCAGGGCTACTGCAAACTGAGCCATTTGTTTGTCTTCGTCTATAATATCATTTGCAGTCCAAAAGTTTTCGCAGATGAACCAATGCTTCTTTGGATTTACATCTCCCTCATAGAAGGGAAAGTGATTTAATCCCATTTTATTTTTTAAAAGTTTATCTTTTCCAATTGTTCCGAGATTACTTGATTGGTTGGTATCAATAGTTCTAACAACTGGTTGATTATTCGAAGGTATACTACTTTCTTGTTTGTCGAATTTATCTTCAAATAATGAATTGTTGGTTTGACACACTCTATCTATATACTCGGTGAACCGACTTACTCTAGGTCACGACTCCTCATTGATCAGGTTTGTATTTTTGCTTTCCTCGACAAATACTAATTGTGGAAAGGGTCACAATCGTGAGATTTCTAAGCTGGAGAATTATATCCTCATTTTCGTTATTATAAGTACCTACTTGGTTCACAACAAGACTTTAAATTTCTGGTTGATTACTAAAATTTCTTTGTTCATCCTCCTTATGCCAAACAATAGGTGTTTATGAATAAATATACGATCCTTTTTGGAGGAACTCATAAATGGTGGGACTCAATATTGATACAACTAGTATTCATGGTATTGTAGGACCAGAGTCCTCAATTTCCATATCGTCTACTTTCCTTCTAGAACTTATTTGTAGACGATTACTCTATGTCAGAATGGGCAGTGTGACACCTCTTAACTCATGATGTTGAGCATCAAAGTATTCTCATGCATCTTCACTCTCACCCTCCCAAGGTTGATTCTTCTTTTTTTGGTACTCTTCTCTTATCTCTTCTCATTGTTTTTGTCTCTTGTCTCATGATATTTTCTGAATATGGGTTGATTGTTTATATTGTTTAACATTCTCTAAACTTTTCCACCAACTTCTTTCTCCTTATTGTTTCTTTACATTCGACCTCCTTCATTCCATCTTCAATGTTTATGATTTATTTTATACTTCTCCAATTATACTTTTTCTCTTCTTTACTTTTATTCTTTATTTCTCACAATCTATTACCCCCCAATGCCATCCCAACTTACTATCAGGTGACAAGGGAAGACCCGGTAGCCATTATTATTTACTTAGAAAGTAGTGCCATGCTTCCTTCGTGTCCTTGCACTATGTGTCAAGAAATTGTTTCCACTCAATATTCCTTTGATGACAGACGGTGTTTATTGGATTTTGCAAAGGTGGTTGATATTCCATGATATGTCCAACTTTGTAGAGGAGGAACTTATGTAGCGGGGTGGGGTCATGAAAAAAAAATGTGGTAATTATCATAAAAGAACCTTGCTTTGATATGCTCAATAGAAGTCCTTTCTTTGATTGCTCATTCCTTGCAAAATGTTAAAATTGTTGGAAAAAGAAGGATTCATTTGACTTATGCCTTAGTCAAATGGAGAAATTAAATTTTCCACAATAGCAAGATGACTTGGACTGAAATTATCTAGAGTGACATGGCTTTGTCTCTTAGTTAAATCAGTAAATTTGAGCTATAGACTAGAATTAGAGTTGGGTATGGGTTGATTGTCAAAATCTAGCAATCTAATGGAGTTATTGTTAGTTAAACTCAGTTAACTAAGCTATAGTCTTTAGTGGAGTCAGTAGGAGTTCAGTTGAGTAGTTATAATAGTTTTTAACTCACTAATATCCCATTTAACTGATCAATTTACTAAAAATAGCATCATTCATGCATGGAGTTTGAATTACCTAGTTGGAATGGAGGAAAAGGCACGTTGTAATTATCAATTGTATACTAGTTGAGTGTACAATGTTTTTGCATTGAGAAGGTGATCAATTCCTTTAGGATTTGCGCAAGGAAATAGGAAATTCTCTTATTTTTTAGGGTCTAATTTCCTCAAGAATTGCGCAAGAAAATAGGAGGATGGTAGAGCCCTATTTTGGCTAGAGTAGGTCAGTGAGCAGGAGATCAGAATTGAAGTGCGGGGTGTGGTTCAGGATTGAAGCAAGACATTGTAATTGATCCATATTCCATCTGAATTAACACAAAGAAGCGGAGGGGTTTTTCCTAGTTTCTTTCCCCTATAAAATCATTGTGTTCCTTGTGTTTTGATTGTTGCATGTTATTTCATGTGTTTCTATCGTATGTTTTCCTTTCTACATAATAGTACAAGAAATTTATGTCTCTTGATTTTAGTTCTATTTCATTATCACTAGAAAATATATTCTAATTTATACATGGTATTAGAGCTACGAAAGACTACATAGAAACCTTGTTCCATATATTATCTCAAAGAAATTTCAATTTGCAGAGTTTTCGGTGCAGATTCTCTTCAATATAGGAAAAATGTCTTTCAATCGATTGAGGCTTGAGTATGCATTGGAGGGAACCTTGAATTTTTATGCTTAGAAAGACAAAATGTAAGTTTTCCTATATGACAATGGAATGTGGGAATACACACAAATTAATATTCCAAAACCAACAATGCACAAGAACTTTCTCAATGGAACAAAGGCACAACAAAATCTAGGAGGATTATTTTGGAGGGTGTCAAAGATCATGTGGTTTTGAACTTGCATGGAAAGGAGACTCCTTTTGCAATGTGGAAAAACTCTCATAGATCTATTCTAGAGCAGCAGTGATGTCAGGAAATTGGAATTGAGAGATAAACTCATGAGCATTCAAATGCAGAAAAATGAAGTCATTCCTCAATACCTATCCAAATTCACTCAGGTTCGAGATGAACTTGGAGGAATAGAATAAAATGTGTCATCCTCTGAACTTGTGAGCTTAGCACTCCTTGGCCTTTTGAAATCTTGGCACAACTATCAAGATTTAGTTAATGGAAGAGACAAGCTACTAGATTGGGAGAGACTTTTGGTTGATTTGGTGTAGGAGGAGATCAGAAGAAACACTAGAGATGGTGTCCCATCTAGAGCTGAGGAGGAAGAAATTTTTTCATTACCAGGCACGGGAAAGAAATCCAAGGGTAAGAAGGAAAATGCAAGGAAAAACCCATCTAAAATCATGGCAATAAGAAGGACCTCAACAAAATTAGATGTTTTCATTTCCATGAATATGGACATTATGCAACCAAGTGTCTGTATAAGAAATCCAAGAAGAAGCCTGCAAGAAGAGCAGGAGGTGATGCTCTCACATCATAATTTGAATTATATTTCACCCTCATTGCATGCATGGTAAGTATTGTAAGAGGAATTGTATGGTACTTGGAATCTGCAACCTCATTTCATATGACAGGACGCAAGGAGTTCTTGAGTAGCCTAGAGGAGAAGGACCTACAATTACACATAGAACTTGGATATGATGGGAGGTATAGTACCAAATGGATTGGTACTTTCACCTTTAAGAGTGATTCAGGCTCCCATCTTCACTTGAAAAATGTAATGTATGTGCCTAGGCTGAAGAAAAAATTGATTTCTATAGTTGTATTGGAGGGTAGGGGTTATGATCTGGTGTTTAGTAAAGGGAAATTTTTTTTGAAGCATGCTGCTACTAGACAGGTAAAAAAAATTGGTGTAAGAGTGGAAAATACCTACAATATGGAGGTGGATGCATGCGCTACATTGAGCAGCAAAGCATAACATGTTCATAGTCGAGATGTTGGATAAATCTGGAATAAGCACATGGGTCATCTACACCATGGAGCTTTGAAAATCATGCAATATATCACCCTCGGGACTTACAAAATGTACCCTTGACAAAAATTATGTTTGCAAAGGATGCACCCTTGGAAAATATGTGAAATACTCCTTCCAAGGCTGAGATAACAAAGCTAGAGCCATCTTGGAGCAAGTCCACTCAAATGTATGCAGACCATTTTCTACAGTCTCAGTTGCAAAGCACAAGTATTATGTAATTTTCATAGATGACTTTTCCCGCAAGTGTTGGATCTATTTTATGAAGAAGAAAGATGAAGTGTTTGCAAAATTTGTTGAATTCAAAGCATTAGTTGAAAATGAGACTGGACAAAAAATTAAATCCCTGAGAAGTGACAATGGAGGAGAATTGTGTCTAATGCCTTCAAATATTTTTGTGCCAAGGAAGGTATTAGAAGAGAACTAATTTCACCCCACAACCCACAACGAAATGGGGTGGCAAAGAGGAAAAATAAAAGCATTGTAAGGATTGCAAGAAAAATATTGCATGATCAAGGATTTCCATTATCCTTGTCAGTAGAAGCTTGTAATACAACAATTTATCTATAGAAATGGAGCCTTGACAAAATGCTTAGCATGATCACACCCAACAAAGCTTTCTATGGGAGGAAGCTAGATGTATCCCGTTTTTTAATTTTTGGAGCTACAGTCTATTGTCATGTCTCCAAGGATGGTAAGAAAAAGTTGGAGCCTACAGATGGGATGGGGATCTTTATAGGATACATTGAGACACCTCATAAATATCGGGTGTATTTTCTGTCACTCAAGATGAGAGTGATGAGGAGATATGTAATATTTGATGAGGAGAAGGCTCTGAGAATCTCTCTAGAGTGAGAGTTGGGTATTCCACCAAAGGAGGAGCTTCTAGATCCAAAGGAGGAGCCTCAGTTAGAGCCTTAGGATGTTGTGGAGCAACCACATGTGGAGGAGGAGAGAACAAGTCGAGTGGAGGCACCCACTCAACTAGAAACTTCCAGAGAGGGGAGGAAGAGAACCAGAGAGGTCTATAGGTTGGTGCAAGATTCAAATGAGCATGTGAGAGCTCCTACATCCTTGCATAGGAAAAGGATATCACCATACATATATACTCGTTATATAGCACTCATGATAGAACTCATTGATTTTGAGCCTTCTTCATTTGAGGAGGTAGTTTCCCAACCAGTGTGGGTAGATGCCATGGTGGAGGAGTATGACTCCATCATGAAGAGAAACGTATGGGAGGTGGTTCCAAGACTAGAGAATAAGTCAATGGTTGGTTCTAGATGGATATACAAAGTGAAACATGTAGTTGATGACAATATTGAGAAGTACAAGGCCATATTTTTGGCCAAAGGCTTCTCACAAGTAGAGGGAGTTTATTATGAGGATACATTTTCCCTTGTGGCAAGATATTCCTCCATGAAAACCATTTTCACATTAGCTGCACAGTTGGGGTGGAAGATCCACCAAATGGATGTGAAGATTTCCTTCCTTAATGGAGTGGTTGAGGAAGAGATTTACATAGATCAGCCTAAGGGGTTTGAGACATTTGATAGGGAGACACATGTATGTAGACTCAAGATATCCCTTCATGGTATCAATAAATCACCCCATGCTTGGTACACTTGCATAGACTCCTATCTTGTGGACTTAGCTTCACTAAGAGTGAAGCAGATGCCAATCTCTACTACATTGTGGTAGATGGTAAATTTCTTATCTTATTCCTGTATGTAGATGACTTGATACTAACAGGGGATGACAAGCTAATCCAATCTTGTAAGGAAGACCTTACAAGATAGTTTGATATGAGGAACATGGGCTTGATGCACTACTTCCTTGGTTTGGAGGTCTAGCAGGGAAATGGAGAGTTTTTGTGGGTCAAGGGAAGTATACCTATGAAATACTTCAGAGATTCCATATGTATGACTGCAAGCCAATGGAAAATACTCTACCTACCATTTGGAGGAAGGAGAATGCTTCTACCAATGAGGCAGTAGATGCCACCATCTACAAATAGTTGGCGGGGTCCTTGATGTATCTAGTGAACAAAAGTTCCAACATATGTTTTGCAGTTAATCAACTTATTGAATTTATGGTGAAGCCTACCAAGCTTCACTGGAAAGTAGCAAAACATGTGCTTAGATACCTCAGAGGCA